>CM060901.1:1511063218-1512313218 GCA_030737815.1 Allium fistulosum
TCGAGTACCTTTTTCGAATTAACTTCATACTTATACAATTCATTTTATATAAGTTCGAAAACTTCCAAATCAATTTTTTTCTTCTTTATTTTACAATCAAAGGTTCTCGAAATAAGTTAATTTCCAATATCAGTCCAATTTCAGCTTCAATTTTGGCTATGATTTCCACAATCATTTTTCAAATGAATATTATTCAACATTCATATATTTTTAAAATTCCAATCACCAGTTTTCAAATTTTACTTTAGTTTGATATTTACATAAAGTCATATCTATATAAAATCAACTTCCTTTCTACAATCACTTTGTAAGTAACTAAGTTTTAAAACAACAATTTCTTTTCTAAATCAAATACTTTACGAAAATCCTTTATAGATAAATGACCTTATAAAGTTTTAATTTATTTTATTTTTATTATTAAATTTTTTTAAGTTCATAAACATTTCTCAAACAATTTCCTTATAAAAACTTTTCAAGACTAGATTTCATATCTGTATAATACAAAATAATCTTATTCATTTTACTTACCAAAATACTTAATGGTTTAAAACTTGTTTAAATTATATCATCCTTTGACTTACGAGTTACAACTATTATTATTTTCCAACACCTTTGAGGACAATTTCAAACATCGAAATTCCAATCCTCAAATTCTCATATTTAAATTTTCTCCTAGTCAAAACCATTATTTATATAGGTCATTTTCTAATATAAAATCATTTCAATATTGTATATATTTTCTTAGATTAATTACACAGCCTATATTACTTCAAAAAAAATTCCCACATTAGTACAATCTCTACTTAATAAATGGTATTCATTCAACATATTGTTATAGATAGATTTGCCTCTAATATTTTACCGAAAGATTACAATACGTACTAATTTTTATTATCTATTTTCGATTTCTTCTTTGCTTAAGGATATTCCCAAACCTTTATCATATGGAAAAACATTAAGAATTTAATTATACATGTCATTAACTTTGGCGCATAAACTACTCAAAAACTAAGAATACAATAGGATCCTATATCCCATACACAAGGTTTCACCAAAAGAAAGGCCTTGACCTGGATGCAACTAGCTAGAAGTTAAGAAATAACGAGTCCTACACGGCTTCTACCACTTCTCTGTATTACTTCAAGAACAATGCTTTAGTATTTATCCTTCCGGGTGGTGCTTCAACAGGCCCGGTGCACTCTACATCAACGTGGCCCCAACTATTGCATTTCTTACAAAAGTACACCGTACTTCCATCTTCCCTTATGAACCTATGGTATGCAGCTTGGCCTGGGCGCAATAGAGCTTGCCTTTGTAATACCCCAAAATTTTGTGAAAAATCATTTTTGTAAAATGATTTAATTTTTGAAATATTTAGATTTGAATATGGTGAAATTTCTGGAATAAATAGTGTGCAAGTATATGTGTGCACGTGCACACTGAAATGGCACAAGGAAGAACTCCAGATTTCTTGGATTTAAAACAAGAATTAAAAAGCAATACAAACATGATTTTGCAACATGGATATTTGATTTCTGGAATTATATGGATCATCTTAGAAAATAAGAAAAGTAAGTTTTACTTTAAATCAGTAAACAAATTTTATTTAAAACCCAGAAAAGAAAATTATGTATATTTGTAAACCTGTATACATATAGGTGCATATGCTTCTGAAATTAAAGAGAAATTAAATAAGCCTAGATAAGATATGTGTACAAATATATATATGTATTTTTAAGTACTGAAAAGTATATATATATATATATAAGCAAGTGAAACTATAACATTAAAATGACATGAAATGTGATACAAGTTAATATGCTTGTATAGGCAAAAATAGCAAAGGGGAATTCTCAGGGATAATTGAAAAATAAAATAGGATAGTCACACTTTTAACATGACTAGGTGAGTGGCCATTTTCTGAAAAGTAAAAGAAAGAAAATGCAGCCTTTAAATTGGTTAATATGGCCGGGGTATTATAAATGAAAAATGCATGATGCTAGCCAGGACAGAAATGGAATTCTGTCTCAACAAAACCCTAGAGGAAAAATGCATATAAATAGGCAGTAGAATTGTCTTTACCCCGGGCTGCACAAAAAATAAGAAAAGAAGAAAAAAATATTGGAAGGAAGGAGAAAACACTCAAACAAGAATTTTCTGGATTAATAAGAAGAAACATTTAGGTGAGTAATCTCACTGAGTTCATGGCATTAAGACCTGAGATGAGGCAGCCACTTTTTTATATTGCCATTTATATATTTCTGGTTATGATGTTTATGATTTCATCAATACTTTTTGGATGTCTTATTTTAAATCTGATATGATTTAATATGGATGATTTTGATGATCTTTGATTGGTTGAGACATTTGTCTTTGGATGTGTATCATACTGTTTTATTTATACTCATAAATGTTGAAGTTTAGGATCTTAAAAATTATATAGAGAATACTCTCAACTGTTATAGATCTATGGCATGGAAACTTTACAAAAATATTGGGAGCTGCATTATACTTGGTATAAGTGTTGAGGCTTGAAAAGAAAAATGTTAAGGGTGCAATAGAAATTTTCTAAGTGCTGAGCCCTTGATCAAAACAAAAAAAAAAGAAACCCACAAGCTAAAATTATGATTGAACCAGATCTTGAATCTGAATCAATCATAAAGGCTTGCAGATCAATATAACATGCCATGCCTCTTTTTACAGTTGGAAATATTCTTATATTTTACTAAGATCAAGACATATTGACCCCATTTAGGAAATAACTGTCTGATTATTTCTGAGGAGAATTATGCTAGGAAAGATTATGGATGTTTCCATGTTTGCAGTGACATGTTCACTTAGCATATTTGATGATAGGATTTAAGACAATACACTAGTAAATAAACTAGGGAAGGGAAGGCCAAGAAAGCTGCTGGAATGCTTGTCATATTTGAAGTATGCAAGTTGGCACATGGTTTGTTTAAGCCCTGAGATCTTTGTGCAATGATGTGAATTAGTTCATTGCAATGTGTCCCAGTGATTCCTTAATAGCAGATGAGGCAGGGATTTAAATTGAATAATACAACCTGTAAATAAAGAAATAGGAATATGGATATTTCTTAGGTTGAATGGTATGGAACCAAGATGGATCCAGTGAATGCAAATTGTTGCAAATAGATAACTATGTTTGCATGATTATGTATGCAAGTGTAAGAATGATAAATGAATATATCATACCTGAGTCTACTTAATTATACTATGTTAAAGTAATTGATTGCAGGAATTTGCTTAAATAACTAATTTGTGCTCTTATAATCTCTATTGCTTAATATCATGAATGAATTGATGTTACTCATACCAGATCATAGATCTGACCCTTGTTTGCTCATGGCATATGGGGTGTCTCATTTTAAAATGAGGCAGCCACTCATGCTCTTTCAGGTAACCCAGGCACTAAGTAAAAATGAAGTTATGGCTATTATGGAGGAGTGAATGAACATGCTAGCTAGTTTCAATAAGTGCTTAAATTGATTATATCTGCATGTATTCAGGAAAAATTTTATGTTTCTAAGATTTCCAGTCATGTATTGAATATTTTATGGTTAGTGATCATGTTGCCCTTATATTCTGTAAAGAGTCAGATTAAATTTGTTGGTCTGTTGAAATTGTTGTGTGTTAAGGTTTGATTTGTTTTTGAAGTAGGGTCTGAAACATAAACAAGAAAAATATGCACAAGTATCAGCTATAAAAATCTGGTGAGAAATATACAATTATGTAAGCTACTGTTTTGCATAATTTATATATGTATTAGATAATCTTGAGACAAATCAGAGCACTAAGTTTTAGAATAAAATCTGGATTTAGCTAGAAGTAAACTTATAAGGATTTTTAGTTTCCTTTTTCTGAAATGCTTTGTATATAAGTTTGAATTCACTTCTGAATTGTATTGAGAAAAGTAAAAGGTTTTAAAAGCTTCAGACAGAATGCAATGAATGGTATCTCCATAGTTTTGAACTAGTGTGTAGCAGATACAGGATTCATGAGTTAACCAGCTTCAAATAAATGAAGTATTGGTTGATCATGGCAGATTGTATTTTGAAAATAAAAATGCATTTCAAAAGCTTAGTACATTTAGCAATTGTTTCACCACAATCATCTTTAGAAGTTAAGACAGATAAGCAATGAAAACTGGTTTGAACAAACAAAACCTGGCAACAATGCTAATAAAAGAATGGTCAGGTTAACCACATGGTTAGACCATAGGTCAGGCAAATTGTTCACTTCAAATCAATGAAGCAAGGAACCATTTGAACCCAGTTTTCTGGAAAATGAGCAAAGTTATTGACATGTACATGTATATCTGTGTACATGTTGATATTTGGGCAAAAATATAAACCTAAATTCCTAGAACAGTTGTAGGAATGGGTTTCAAAAATAATAAAGTAAGAATTATTGTTTTGTATGTTAGATTATAGGCAAAAATAAAACATATATGTGTAGATATAGGTATATATCAGATTTCACACCATATAGGAGAAGAAAAAAAGAAAAAAAAAAATTGTGTTTGAACCGACCAGCATAGCACTCGAACTCGTGACTTTTCATGTATAAGTTAGGCGCGTTTCCATTACGCCTAGATGTTGCTTGTGTTCACTTAGGATCCACTTTCTTTTAACCTGAGTTTGATACTATCCAGACTTTAACACAATCATCCATATTATAAGCTTGCTTTTCACTGATTATTACTTGATCATTTCTTAATTATAATGACAGACTAAAATACATGTTACCCGTGGATTCTATGGTCAAAAATCAATTAATCTGAATTGCTAAAATCTAAACCAAACAGAATGTTCTTGTACAAAAAAATAAAGTATATACTCTGAATTTAAACAAGAGGAACACATACATCTTCATATGTATGTGTTTGTTATTAGATATACACTGATATATTTATATTGGTAAGTTATTTTGATCCTGGATATATTTTGTTTATTGGAGAAAGAAAATGACCCTGGGAAATATAATTATAATGAATGATATATCTATATATCATCTAAAAAAAAAGTCCTTATGAAATTAGGGTGAAATGGGAGGGTCTTTTCAGCCTTCCACATTGTCTCTCGGAACAATTTCTAGCTATGTGTCCAGTCTGCCTGTAGTGGAGGAAAATTGTAACGTCCCAGATTTTCGCGTTCGAAAATCGACATCCATACTTTACATCGTACTCGAATGTCGTAGATTCGAGCGTTCAAATCCGAGTCGCCGGAGCTTATAACACAGTTAAGTAAATAACACAGTGGAAGAAATGAATAATACATTGATATACAATATCTGATACAGCAGAATGATACAATGAATATCAATATACATCAGAGATATGATACAACAAATAGCAGCGGAAAAGAAAACGATAACATCAGCAGCGGATAATCTCCATCCTCAAAGCACTAATCCAGAAATAGCTTGAACTCCCAATAACGATACACCAAGATAAGCAAGTGCAGTCCGATCCAAAGACTGAACTAGCTCCAGATAACCTACTAATCTGACTATCTGAAAAACCAAACTCTAGACTGCTCGTGTAGAAAAATTTTGAGCATCCAGAGTTTAGGAAAGAAACAATAAACTCCGGATCAGTCATGGGACTGGTGTGAGCAACAAAAACAGTTTATCTTTAAAACAAATAGCAGAGAATTTTAAAGTCAATTCGCAATGCTTTTGGAAAATGAAACTACCATAAGACCTCCCACCACACACACAATGCAAACGCATAATTGGAGGAGATTTCTTCTTATGATAGTCAAAGATGCTTACTATGCAAAATCAAATCATTTGATATTATTACTAGTGCATAGTGTAGAAAACAATTTCGAAAGTAGAATATAAATCTTAGCCAGCATAGACATTTCGCACTTATGCCTACTATAGCTACCATGTTCAATAGCAGGTTACCACCACATTCCATGGCAGGTAATACAACTAAAACCGTACAGGGCTCGTATTGTTTTGTTTGGATTTCCAACAAATGGTCAGGCTAAGGAACTTCCTATTCCACGAAAGAAACGCCTCTGGCGGGACGTTCCGAGAACCAACTGTTCTCTGCCAAACAAGGCCGGCAACCCCTTTTCCCAAGGGATAAAAGAAACCTCAGATATGCCACCCCCGGTCCTTTGGGACATTTATCCGAGCGCTCGATAACCAACATCACACATCATAAAGAAAGTGTATCCACATGAGTAAGTATCTGGGCTCCATACCATGATACTACCCTTTTCCAGAAGGAATGGTCATACCCTAGGGGAGCTACCCCTGGAAACCTTGCCGCACAATTCCTGTTTCGACCATTACCGGGTTGTGAGGCTCGACGAAGTCTCGTCCACAAAGCTACGCTTTTTCAAAAAAGCCACGCTTTGGGTCAACAGATGATCAACCTATGATCACAAAGATAAATGATCAAACAAAAGATCATATCACAAATGATCAAACATTGATCATCACACAGCAACACTCAGCATGCCACATTACCAAATTGGGATATATCGCTGATAAATTTCAACTACATAACCTCTGAGCTCGTATGTCTCAGAGAAGGGTGTTAAGCTAAGAGAATAAATTCTCCGCCACCAAACAGAAATGTATTTGAAAGAAATCGGCTTTATATCTCAAAGTGTAATGTCAGACATGTATCCATATAAGTCTGTTCCGGGTTCGAACAAAACCGAAGGCACTTCTCACGAAGCCCTTGCAAATCCGGATAATTCTCAATCACGTCCGGACTTCCCGTCACAAAAGAGTGATATAAATCTCTATACCGGCGCGACTCAGTGCAGAGACATTCGACAGGTTGTCCTTTCATTTTCGAAAAATATCCGGTCTTCAACACCGGTCTTCAAATGCGATCCATATACGACGTATCACTATTCGGAATGGGTTATATGACACAATTGTCTTTTCCCGGCTAACCCGAATAGTGAGCGCAATATTCAAAAACAAATGGATAATGGGATTTCAATTAAGTCACAACTTATTACCCAAACTTTCTTTTCAAATGGTTTAACAAATTACCATTTTAATCTTTTTAAACAAAAAGATTCAATTCACAAAGTTCACTTAATTTCACAAAGATTCCTTCACAGATTTTCCAAATCAATTTCCATTTCAGTTCGGTTAACTCGTTAAATCTTTAAATCAAAGATTTAACTAATAGCTTTCAAAACAATTCCATTTCAAATGGTTTAAACAAAACATCATTTTAAATCTGTTAAAAATAAACAGATTAATTCATAGCTTTTCAAAACAATTCATTCATAACTTGGAAAATCCATTTTTCAATTCACTTGAAATTCCTTTAATTTAAACTGGATTTTCTTTTCTTATCTGAAAGCTTTTATCATTCGAAAACAACAGTTTTCAATTTGGAAATCTGATTCATTCATACGAGTTGAAATCCTTGGTTTAAATTCAAATTCCCAAAATTATACTTTTAAAATGGTTTAATTCATACAAACACATTTATATCATCTTTTATCCCTAGTTTCCAAATCATAGATTTAATTTCAAACTTGAATTCAAATTTAAATCAAATTATTTAAATTTCAAAACTCGATTAAGTTATTCAAAATAACTTTTATCTTTGAAATTCCATTTCAAAAGCTTTTCACTTTAAACCCAAATTTCCGATTTCAAAATCAATTGAAATTAAAATTTCAATTTCAAAAACATCAAATTTAAATTATCTGTGACTTAACCGATTTCCACGTGAAATCCATATTTGTGTGTGTAACAGTGTGGTCTAGGGGTTTTACACACAATAGTGCAACATCAATCATCACATAACAAAATACAGGATATAGTTGATAAGCGATATAAACTATACGCTTATCGTTCATTCACAGATATATATCACAGGTAAGTAAACTACAGATCACAACATAAATCAGGGTGTATCACAAGCACCATATATCAGGGATATCAAACAATTCAATTCAATAGAATCCAAACATCCATAAGTGAAATCAATTAATATCTGATTATAATTAATTTATACCAGATTAATTACTTATGAATAAACTACAAATCTTGGTTAATTAATCATTAATCAATTATAAACCATTTCAATTAATTAATCTTCAATTATTTATTAACTAACTTTTAATAATAAATTTAAAATTTATTAACCTTTAATGATTAAGTAATTATTAATTACTTCTCTCTAATTTTTAATTAATCCTTAATTCCAAGTTAACAAATCCCTTTGAAAACTAAAATTGTTAATTTATAAACCATTAATCATTAATTTATTAAATTAACAAATCACTCTTTAATTATTCCATTTATTATCAACTTATAATAAGTTTTTAAGATAAATTATTTCCCTTAATTCCTTACATTAAGTAATTAACCTTCAATTAATTACATAAATTTATTATCTTTAAATTAATCATATTTATCAATTTATCACATTAATTAATCCTTTAAATTGATTACATAAATTAATTTGCCTTAATTATTTTCATTAAGTAATTACTTTTAAATAATTCCTCATCTTTATCAATTTATCAACATTTAATTATATTAAGGTAATTATACCTTAATTTCTTGATTAATTAAACTTGAATTGTACATTACCTCTTTATTAATTACTGTCATTAAGTAATTTACTTCAAGTAATGAATTTCCTTTTAACAAACAAATTTTATTAACCATTAAAACATCAACTATCTAACCTTTAATATTAAGTAAAAATAACTTTTCGAATTAAAGGTTTTATTTATTTTAAACCTTTTCAAAACTTGGTAAGTTTAAAACAATTTATTTAGAAATCCTTTCTTAACTTGTTTTAAAACTTAGATAACCTCGATTGAAGGAAAATTGATTTAAAACAAATTAAATTTTAAAACTTGATTTTTTTTCTTTATGTTTGAAAACCGTCTTCCTGAAACACATCTATAAACCCGAGCAACAACACGTTCTACCCGAGCTTATCCCCAGGCAAAATCACAATCTCATCTACTTCGAGCCCAGCACAACTTTACTCGAGCACGTCTTCGAGTTCCCCCCTTCTTCCCCAAAACTTCGACAACCACCTGATACCGAAGATACTGTGCACATGTACACGATATCGGAGCGACTCCGATCAACCCCATCATCGCCAGCGAGTCCACCCCGACCTCCCTACTCGATTACGACTAACCGAACTTCGAATCGAACGTTAAATCGAGATCGAGCCTCGCAACCCAACCCTGAATGATACCTCACCGGAAAACATCTCTCGCGACGCCACCACCGATCACCAGAAAATTCACTCCTTCGGCTACGACTTCATCAACGACAAAACTACCATTTCTCAAGACCCCGAAACACTCGATCAATCCTAGACTACGAACGAGATGAAAATCACAGCTATACAAAACTAGGTTTACGAACGAGAAACCATCGCCATCGCCTCCACGTCGATCTTCCGTCCATTCCACCATTTTTCCCAAACTTCCCCATAACTCCTCCACCTCCAGACCAAACCACGACGTCTCCGGTCGACGTGATGTCACACGGCAACTCAAAATACCTAAAACAATGAAACTGGAACTGCTCTTCGTCCCCTTACTCTAAAATTGTAAAACTTACTTTAAAAATCAAATTTTTGTATGTAGTTTCGATTTATATTCCTGAATCCTTAAAACCAGAAGTTTGATTTTAAAACTTATTGAAGTTGTATTTAGTTTCTTGAGTTACCAGCGGCAAATATATGTTGTTCAATCTTTAATACATTTTTAATACTTAGATTTTAACCCAACAAACATTATTTGTCTACATCCTAAGTCCACATAATTAATAGATCGAGAGATGAAGATTTATTTACATATCTACTGAAACAAGATAAACAACTGGTAACAGGCTAACAGGGTATTCAAGTGTACATACATACACAGATTTGCACAATCACATGTATACAAAATATATAGCATCTCAGAGAAAAACATGCTTCATATTAACAAGTTTTATTTTTAAATAAAATGTTACTCACCTGCTTTGCAGAGAAGAACAGAGCACGGTTTCTTTGCAAACAGTTTTGAATTTGAAAAACTGGAAAGTTTTTTCACTTTAAATCTTCAAATCATCTTGCTTCTGTTTAGTTGTATGCTTATTTAAGATTTAAATGGAAGTTGTATTGCAGTTTCTACTTGCTCGAATTGGAAATGAAAGGTGATAAGAGAAAAATAGCTTACAGGTTATAATTCTCTTATGCAACAGTGTACAAGTTTGTACAATTTATCAGAGATTTTTTCAAAAGGATGGAGGCTGAAGAAAATTTTAACAATTCGAATTGACTTGTTGAAACTAGCATTTAATGCTAAAGTCCTTTATGTGTGACGCCCCACCTCTATACCCACGCTAACCAAGAACACTACGATGTAGTGCTGTCAATTAGCACGGAGAATAAGGCTGTGGAGGAGCGACCATCCATGTAACTTCTTTGTGCGAGCACCGATACGTCAGATAGAATAGAATGCATATCTTTTAAGGAGGAAATCCGACATACCGATACAAACACAAAGCTATCACACGGTGGCTATATATAATCTTCGGAAACAAACATAGAAATAATCATAACATAAATCAGTCACAGACATCCATATCACAAAGGCGGAAGAAGATATGAATAATTATATAACACATGAAAGTGTACATCAAAGTAGTGGTCAGAAAGATCCACGATAATACAAAAGAATAGCATCACGTGCTATACAAAAGAATAAGTACACAACATAGAGTCTATATCTCAAAGGTGTACATCCAAAAACTACTAATCTATGTAGTTAGCCAAAAGTCAGAAATATCCTGAAGAGAAGTCAAGCAGAAGCACCTGTAACATCTCGGTCTGACCCGAGTATTATTTATAAGAAAATAATAAACGGATCAGTCTAACTATAAATATCAGATGATATGGTATAAAGTAAATGGCATGACATGAACATGAAATAACTATTAAGACATACTACTATAAGTATGTAAATGATAATCAACAAAAGATTAATCAATATCACAAGAATCTTCTCAAAGATAAGGTAGGGTATCATACCCTAAACTTGTATTCATAACAAGTCAATAACACATGAATTCACCAATGCACAAAAACTGATATCATATCAATGAAAATCAAGAAAATTGGTGTAGCACAAAATTCCAGAAATCATCATCAGAAATCCAGAAAACACATAAAAGGGGGGAGGCCTAACACATGAATGGGAGCATGAAAACTCACCTACGCGTAAACACATGACGAGAAGCTATCTCATGGAAGCTATCCATTAAATTTTCACACAGGAATGGCCCGAAGACCGTAGGGTGCTACCCTAGAAATGTGATGGCGAAACATCACATGATCGGGGTATAGTCTCCCACGTAGACAAAGAGACATCGCTCAATCGCTAGTCTAAATCACAAAAATGATCGTCATGATCATAAGGAAGTGTCAATCACACCAAGCTAGTAAATATATGAGTTTAGCTTCATGTCCCATAACCACTTGCTTAACTTAAATATTTACGAACAAGCTGTAAATCTTCACTAGGAAATTGTCACAAAAAGGGTTCAATCGAACAAGTCCAAGAGCTAACCGACGAAGTGAACGCAAGCGTTTCATACCACCCGTTTTACTAAGTCGTTTAAGTCGATTTCTCATTCGAGTGAGGTAAAGGCTTGTATATACTAGTAGATTGAAAATCGGTTTGAGAAAACGAACTTTTGATATTTAAAATAGTGTTGAAATCGCTTTGATGAAAGAGTTTTGATATTTACTATTAGTATTGGAACCTTCATATATCTTTAAAGTGACAAGTCATAAAACGATTGTAGAAACAAATCAATTCACGTTCGAAGACGTGAGTAAAGTCCAACGAAGTCAATCCCAAAACCATCAAAGTAGAAATTCTGATAAATGTTTTTCAGAAGAGATTTGCCTACGCAGAGTAATACGGGGTTCGACCTGGGCGACCTGACCGGGGGTCCAGGGGGCAGCGCCCACGGCGGGGTGCGGGGCAGCGCCCCGTCACGGTACGACCTAGTGAAGGCAAGCGGTCTCGAGAAGCCAAACCGGTCAAACGACCAAGTACTAACTCGCGAACGACCTAGGGGAAAAACAGGTCAAACGACCAAGTACTAACTCGCGAACGACTTACGACTTAAGGGAGGCAAGCGACTTACGACTTGAGGGATAAGGTCATACGACCTAAGTGGAGAATGCCACGCGACTTAGCAGAAGAACAGATCGAACGACCTAGGGGAAAAACAGGTCAAACGACCAAGTACTAACTCGCGAACGACTTACGACTTAAGCCATGAACGACTTAGTGGAACGAACGACTTAACGACTTAAGGTCATACGACTTAACAGTTGCGAGCTAGCGGAGTTGGCATGGCCTAGCGACTTAGTAGAAGCAGCGACCTACGACTTAACGATTTAAAAGCCAACGACCTAGGACTTAAGAGCCATACGAGCTACGACTTAAGCTCAAATACGAGCTACGACTTATCACTTAACTCGCGAACGACTTAGCACTTAACTCGCGAACGACTCAAGCCAGGAACTCGTGAACGACTCATCACTTTAACTCGTGAACGACTCAAGCCTTTAACTCGTGAACGACTCAAGCCTTTAACTCGTGAACGACTCAAGCCTTTAACTCGTGAACGACTCAAGCCTTTAACTCGTGAACGACTCAAGCCAGGCGAACAGAAATACAAAGGCGGTGACTTTTCAACGCGCGCGACTTAAGCCCTTAACTCGCGAACGACTTACGACTTAGGCTTAACTCGTGGACGACTCAGCGAAGGCCAGAAACGACTTAAGGCCAGAAAAATCACCAAAACGCTGAAAATTGAAGTTTTTCGCCAATCCAATCCAAACCAAATGCAAATGTTGATGCAAATGCAATAGGGGATCATTCCCAATAGTCCAAGATAGATATAGGTAAGATGTGAGATCAAAAATCTCACCTTTTCACGGAATTTGATGAAGATGGAGATTTGAGAGCAAAGCAAG
Source organism: Allium fistulosum (assembly GCA_030737815.1). Classification (NCBI taxonomy): domain Eukaryota; kingdom Viridiplantae; phylum Streptophyta; class Magnoliopsida; order Asparagales; family Amaryllidaceae; genus Allium; species Allium fistulosum. The sequence goes on from CM060901.1 coordinate 1,511,076,243, forward strand.
AACACCAACAAGCTTGAATCAATGGTCTTCACGTGAATTTGATGTTGAATCTTGGATTTGCAATAGAATTTGTGTTTGGAGTTTTAATTTCCACTTCCCACCACCATTTTTGACAAAGCTTGAAGTGTTTTGATAGAGTGAGGAAGATGGTTGGGCTGAACTAAAGGGGTGCAGTCCAAACCAAAGTGTTGAAAATTTCACTATCTCCAAACATATCGAAGTTTACACTCAAAAAGATCGCAAACGTCATTTTGAACTCAATGGGGGTGGTCTCGAGTCCTAATTTGACCGTATGCAAAAAGTAGCTTTTCAAACTAACATCCGACTAACGATAAAATATTTAAATAAAATATTTAAATATAGAATCGATAGATATGCGGGTTGTTACATTATGTCTCAACCCTTATCTTATTTTAGTACATAGATTTTTTTTTATTTTTACCTTGTTTATTCTTTTGCCTGCATATCTATTTTACAAACATGTATTTGTATTAGGTTAGCTTGTGAATTTATGCTTATATTTCATTGGTACAAAGATATTTACTTTATATTTTTAAACTATTTAGATTTAGATTTAAACTCGAATTCAATATACATATATATTAACTTCAAATTTTCTCATATATCACGTATACATATATATTCACATATATGTACACTATTTACAATATTATTAAATTTAAATGATTTATACAAAATATACTTGATTTCGGGGAAACTCGCATCACCGCATTGATTATTTTCACAATTTAATTCAAAAATTTATTTAGTTATCAATTTAAATAAAATTAAATTTCGGGGTCGTTACAAACTTCCCCCCTTAAAAGAATTTCGTCCTCGAAATTCGCAGGCACGAAATATGAAATGACCCTCCTATTTCCACCCTAATTTCATAAGGATTTTTTTTTTACTTAGAGATGATATATATATATCATTCATTACAATTATGTTTTCCAAGGTCATTTTCTTTTTCCAATTAACAAAATATATCCAGTATCAAAATCACTTACCAATATAAATATATCAGTGTATATCTAATAACATACACATACATATGAAGATGTATGTGTTCTTCTTATTTAAGTTCAGAGTATATACTTTATTTTTTTGTACAAGAACATTCTGTTTGATTTAGATTTTTAGCAATTCAGATTTAATTATTGTATCTTGATTTTTGGCCATAAAATCCACTGGAAACATGTACTTTAGTCTGTCATTATAATTAAGAAATGATCAAGTAATAATCAGTAGTAAACAAGCTTTTAATATAGATGGTTGTGTTAAAGTCTGGATAGTATCAAATTTAGTATAAAAGAAAGTGGATCCCAAGTGAACACAAGCAACATCTAGGCGTAATGGAAACGCGCCTAACTTATACATGAAAGGTCACGAGTTCGAGTGCTATGCTGGTCGGTTCAAACACAATTTTTGGTTTTTCTTTTTATTTTTCTCCTGTATGGTTAGAAATCTGATACCTACCTATAATTGTACATATATATTTAATTTTTGCCTATAACCTAACATACAAAACAATTCTTCTTACATAACTATTTTTAAAACCCATTCCTACAACTGTTTTAAGAATTTATATTTATATTTTTGCCCAATTATCAACATGTACACAAGTATACATGTACATGTCAATATCTTTGCTCAGTTTCCAGAAAACTGAGTGAAACAAATGCTAAATGTACTATGCTTTGAAATGCATCTGTATTTTCAAGATACAGTCTATCATGATCAACCAATACTTCATTTAGTTGAGGCTGGTTAACCCATGAGTCCTGTATATGCTACACACTAGTTCAAAACAATGGAGATACCTTTCATTTCATTCTGTCTGAAGCTTTTAGAAAAACATTTTACTTTTCTTAATTCAATTCAGAAATGAATTCAGATTTATTTACAAAGCATTTCAATAAAAAGAAAATAAAATCCTTTTAAGTTTTACTTCTTGCTAAATCCAGATTTAGTTCTAAAACTCAGTGCTCTGATTTGTCTCAAGATTAGCTAATACATATATAAATTATGCAAAACAGTAGCTCACATAATTGTATATTTCTTACCAGATTTTTATAGCTGATACTTGAGCATATTTTTCTTGTTTATGTTTCAGACCCTACTTCAAAAACAAATCAAACCTTAACACACAACAATTTCAACAGACCAACAAATTTAATCAGACACTTTACAGAATATAAGGGCAACATGATCACTAACCATAAAATATTCAATACATGACTGGAAATCTTAGAAACATAAAATTTTTCCTGAATACATGCATATATATAATCAATTTAAGCTCTTATTGAAACTAGCTAGCATGTTCATTCACTCCTCCATAACAGCCATAACTTCATTTTTACTTAGTGCCTGGGTTACCTGAAAGAACATAAGTGGCTGCCTCATTTTAAAATGAGACACCCCATATGCCATGAGCAAACAAGGGTCAGATCTATGATCTGGTATGAGTAACATCAATTCATTCATGATATTAAGCAATAGAGAATATAAGGGTACTAACTTGTTATTTAAGCAAATTTCTGCAATCAATTACTTTAACATAGTATAATTAAGTTGATTCAGGTATGATATATTCACTTATCATTCTTTCACTTGCATACATAATCATGCAAACATAATTATCTATTGGCAACAATTTCATTCACTGGAATCATCTTGGTTCCATACCATTCAACCTAAGAAATATCCACATTCCTATTTCTTCATTTACAGGTTGTAATATTCAATTTAAATCCCTGCCTCATCTGCTATTAAGGAATCACTGGGACACATTGCAATGAACTAATTCACATCATTGCACAAAGATCTCAGGGCTTAAACAAACCATGTGCCAACTTGCATACTTCAAATATGACAAGCATTCCAGCAGTCTTCTTGGCCTTCCCTTCCCTAGTTTATTTACTAGTGTATTGTCTTAAATTCTATCATCAAATATGCTAAGTGAACATGTCACTGCAAACATGGAAACATCCACAATTTTTCCTAGCATAATTCTCCTTAGAAATAAGCAGACAGTTATTTCCTAAATGGGGTCAATATGCCTTGGTCTTAGTAAAATATAAGAACATTTTCAACTGTAAAAGAGGCATGGCATGTTATATTGATCTGCAAGCCTTTATGATTGATTCAGATTCAAGATCTGGTTCAATCATAATTTTAGCTTGTGGGTTTTTCTTCTTTTTTTTTTGATTTGATTAAGGGCTCAGCACTTAGAAAATTTCTATTGCACCCTTAACATTTTTCTTTTCAAGCCTCAGCACTTATACCAAGTATAATGCAGCTCCTAACATTTTTTTTGTAAAGTTTCCATGCAATAGATCTATAACAGTTGAGAGTATTCTCTATATAATTTTTAAGATCCTAGACTTCAACATTTATGAGTATAAATAAAACAGTATGATACACATCCAAAGACAAATGTCTCAACCAATCAAAGATCATCAAAATCATCCATATTAAATCATATCAGATTTAAAATAAGACATCCAAAAAGCATTGATGAAATCATATACATCAAAATCAGAATATATATATAAATGGCAATAGAAAGTGGCTGCCTCAACTCAGGTCTTAATGCCATGAACTCAGTGAGATTACTCACCTAAATGTTTCTTCTTATTAATCCAGAAAATTCTTGTTTGAGTGTTTTCTCCTTCCTTCCAATATTTTTTCTTCTTTTCTTAGTTTTGTGCAGCCCGGGGTAAAGACAATTCTACTGCCTATTTATATGCATTTTTCCTCTAGGGTTTTGTTGAAACAGAATTCCATTTCTGTCCTGGCTAGCATCATGCATTTTTCATTCATAATACCCCGGCCATATTAACCAATTTAAAGGCTGCATTTTCTTTCTTTTACTTTTCAGAAAATGGCCACTCACCTAGTCATGTTAAAAGTGTGACTATTTTATTTTATTTTTCAATTATCCCTGAGAATTCTCCTTTGCTATTTTTGCCTATACAAGCTTATTAACTTGTATCACATTTCATGTCATTTTAATGTTATAGTTTTACCTGCTTATATATATATATATACTTTTCAGTACTTAAAAATATATATATATATATATATATATTTGTACACATATCTTACCTAGGCTTATTTAATTTCTCTTTAATTTCAGAAGCATATGCACCTATATGTATACAGGTTTACAAATATACATAATTTTCTCTTCTGGGTTTTAAATAAAATTTGTTTACTGATTTAAAGTAAAACTTACTTTTCTTATTTTCTAAGTTGATCCATATAATTCCAGAAATCAAATATCCATGTTACAAAATCATGTTTGTATTGCTTTTTAATTCTTGTTTTAAATCCAAGAAATCTGGAGTTCTTCCTTGTGCCATTTCAGTGTGCACGTGCACACATATACTTGCACACTATTTATTCCAGAAATTTCACCATATTTAAATCTAAATATTTCAAAAATTAAATCATTTTACAAAAATGATTTTTCACAAAATTTTGGGGTATTACAAAATAGCACAGATATAAACAAATTCGATTTCCTATAATTCCTCAACTTACGATATGAATTCCAAATTCAAGTCGGAATATCTCAGAATACATACCAATTTGTCCCTCTTCGAACTTTGGTATTCACAAGAAATTACAATAGAATTTCAAAAATTGAGTTTCAAACGACATCGTTTTATCGATACAATTCAAATTTATCCTTCACATTCTATTAATCAATTTAACTTAATTTAAAATTTCCAATTATTTAAAATTTTCAATTTCAAATTTCCAATTCATTAAAGTTTAAATCCAAAAAGCTGATAAGAAGTCGATGAAGATACTAAGTAAAATCTTCTACAACGATTCGTAGGGCCATCATCACACCGAAACTTCTTCTTATAGTTGATACGAAGCAATCAAAGAATTCGGAAACAAATTAAAGAAGATTGATAAGAAAGATTGTTTCCACTGCTGCAGGGTATTGACTAATTATAGTCGTATTTCTCTGTTCCCTATCTCATCCTCTTCTTACACTCATACTCACTATCGCTGAATAGTAAGAGAATTTACTGAGACGTTCAGACGGATATCTTAGGGATACACTCATTCTAGAGTTTACTTCACTCTATCTCTAATGAGCTACTTAACGTGTTATACTCCTGAGCTAAAGTTCAACCTTAGCTCTGATACCACTTTGTAACGATACGAGACAGTGGGCACCGGTAGGCTTTGCAACCATCCCAGCCCCACCGTGGCTTACACTGGCACCTCGCACTTACTTTTACGGCCAGCCTCTCGACTGTCACAATTAGCGTTCGAAAATCGACATCCATACTTTACATCGTACTCGAATGTCGTAGATTCGAGCGTTCAAATCCGAGTCGCCGGAGCTTATAACACAGTTAAGTAAATAACACAGTGGAAGAAATGAATAATACATTGATATACAATATCTGATACAACAGAATGATACAATGAATATCAATATACATCAGAGATATGATACAACAAATAGCAGCGGAAAAGAAAACGATAACATCAGCAGCGGATAATCTCCATCCTCAAAGCACTAATCCAGAAATAGCTTGAACTCCCAATAACGATACACCAAGATAAGCAAGTGCAGTCCGATCCAAAGACTGAACTAGCTCCAGATAACCTACTAATCTGACTATCTGAAAAACCAAACTCTAGACTGCTCGTGTAGAAAAATTTTGAGCACCCAGAGTTTAGGAAAGAAACAATAAACTCCGGATCAGTCATGGGACTGGTGTGAGCAACAAAAACAGTTTATCTTTAAAACAAATAGCAGAGAATTTTAAAGTCAATTCGCAATGCTTTTGGAAAATGAAACTACCATAAGACCTCCCACCACACACACAATGCAAACGCAGAATTGGAGGAGATTTCTTCTTATGATAGTCAAAGATGCTTACTACGCAAAATCAAATCATTTGATATTATTACTAGTGCATAGTGTAGAAAAAAATTTCGAAAGTAGAATATAAATCTTAGCCAGCATAGACATTTCGCACTTATGCCTACTATAGCTACCATGTTCAATAGCAGGTTACCACCACATTCCATGACAGGTAATACAACTAAAACCGTACAGGGCTCGTATTGTTTTGTTTGGATTTCCAACAAATGGTCAGGCTAAGGAACTTCCTATTCCACGAAAGAAACGCCTCTGGCGGGACGTTCCGAGAACCAACTGTTCTCTGCCAAACAAGGCCGGCAACCCCTTTTCCCAAGGGATAAAAGAAACCTCAGATATGCCACCCCCGGTCCTTTGGGACCTTTATCCGAGCGCTCGATAACCAACATCACACATCATAAAGAAAGTGTATCCACATGAGTAAGTATCTGGGCTCCATACCATGATACTACCCTTTTCCAGAAGGAATGGTCATACCCTAGGGGAGCTACCCCTGAAAACCTTGCCGCACAATTCCTGTTTCGACCATTACCGGGTTATGAGGCTCGACGAAGTCTTGTCCACAAAGCTACGCTTTTTCAAAAAAGCCACGCTTTGGGTCAACAGATGATCAACCTATGATCACAAAGATAAATGATCAAACAAAAGATCATATCACAAATGATCAAACATTGATCATCACACAGCAACACTCAGCATGCCACATTACCAAATTGGGATATATCGCTGATAAATTTCAACTACATAACCTCTGAGCTCGTATGTCTCAGAGAAGGGTGTTAAGCTAAGAGAATAAATTCTCCGCCACCAAACAGAAATGTATTTGAAAGAAATCGGCTTTATATCTCAAAGTGTAATGTCAGACATGTATCCATATAAGTCTGTTCCGGGTTCGAACAAAACCGAAGGCACTTCTCACGAAGCCCTTGCAAATCTGGATAATTCTCAATCACGTCCGGACTTCCCGTCACAAAAGAGTGATATAAATCTCTATACCGGCGCGACTCAGTGCAGAGACATTCGACAGGTTGTCCTTTCATTTTCGAAAAATATCCGGTCTTCAACACCGGTCTTCAAATGCGATCCATATACGACGTATCACTATTCGGAATGGGTTATATGACACAATTGTCTTTTCCCGGCTAACCCGAATAGTGAGCGCAATATTCAAAAACAAATGGATAATGGGATTTCAATTAAGTCACAACTTATTACCCAAACTTTCTTTTCAAATGGTTTAACAAATTACCATTTTAATCTTTTTAAATAAAAAGATTCAATTCACAAAGTTCACTTAATTTCACAAAGATTCCTTCACAGATTTTCCAAATCAATTTCCATTTCAGTTCGGTTAACTCGTTAAATCTTTAAATCAAAGATTTAACTAATAGCTTTCAAAACAATTCCATTTCAAATGGTTTAAACAAAACATCATTTTAAATCTGTTAAAAATAAATAGATTTAATTCATAGCTTTTCAAAACAATTCATTCATAACTTGGAAAATCCATTTTTCAATTCACTTGAAATTCCTTTAATTTAAACTGGATTTTCTTTTCTTATCTGAAAGCTTTTATCATTCGAAAACAACAGTTTTCAATTTGGAAATCTGATTCATTCATACGAGTTGAAATCCTTGGTTTAAATTCAAATTCCCAAAATTATACTTTTAAAATGGTTTAATTCATACAAACACATTTATATCATCTTTTATCCCTAGTTTCCAAATCATAGATTTAATTTCAAACTTGAATTCAAATTTAAATCAAATTATTTAAATTTCAAAACTCGATTAAGTTATTCAAAATAACTTTTATCTTTGAAATTCCATTTCAAAAGCTTTTCACTTTAAACCCAAATTTCCGATTTCAAAATCAATTGAAATTAAAATTTCAATTTCAAAAACATCAAATTTAAATTATCTGTGACTTAACCGATTTCCACGTGAAATCCATATTTGTGTGTGTAACAGTGTGGTCTAGGGGTTTTACACACAATAGTGCAACATCAATCATCACATAACAAAATACAGGATATAGTTGATAAGCGATATAAACTATACGCTTATCGTTCATTCACAGATCACAGATATATATCATAGGTAAGTAAACTACAGATCACAACATAAATCAGGGTGTATCACAAGCATCATATATCAGGGATATCAAACAATTCAATTCAATAGAATCCAAACATCCATAAGTGAAATCAATTAATATCTGATTATAATTAATTTATACCAGATTAATTACTTATGAATAAACTACAAATCTTGGTTAATTAATCATTAATCAATTATAAACCATTTCAATTAATTAATCTTCAATTATTTATTAACTAACTTTTAATAATAAATTTAAAATTTATTAACCTTTAATGATTAAGTAATTATTAATTACTTCTCTCTAATTTTTAATTAATCCTAAATTCCAAGTTAACAAATCCCTTTGAAAACTAAAATTGTTAATTTATAAACCATTAATCATTAATTTATTAAATTAACAAATCACTCTTTAATTATTCCATTTATTATCAACTTATAATAAGTTTTTAAGATAAATTATTTCCCTTAATTCCTTACATTAAGTAATTAACCTTCAATTAATTACATAAATTTATTATCTTTAAATTAATCATATTTATCAATTTATCACATTAATTAATCCTTTAAACTGATTACATAAAGTAATTTGCCTTAATTATTTTCATTAAGTAATTACTTTTAAATAATTCCTTATCTTTATCAATTTATCAACATTTAATTATATTAAGGTAATTATACCTTAATTTCTTGATTAATTAAACTTGAATTGTACATTACCTCTTTATTAATTACTGTCATTAAGTAATTTACTTCAAGTAATGAATTTCCTTTTAACAAACAAATTTTATTAACCATTAAAACATCAACTATCTAACCTTTAATATTAAGTAAAAATAACTTTTCGAATTAAAGGTTTTATTTATTTTAAACCTTTTCAAAACATGGTAAGTTTAAAACAATTTATTTAAAAATCCTTTCTTAACTTGTTTTAAAACTTAGATAACCTCGATTGAAGGAAAATTGATTTAAAACAAATTAAATTTTAAAACTTGATTTTTTTCTTTATGTTTGAAAACTGTCTTCCTGAAACACATCTATAAACCCGAGCAACAACACGTTCTACCCGAGCTTATCCCCAGGCAAAATCACAATCTCATCTACTTCGAGCCCAGCACAACTTTACTCGAGCACGTCTTCGAGTTCCCCCCTTCTTCCCCAAAACTTCGACAACCACCTGATACCGAAGATACTGTGCACATGTACACGATATCGGAGCGACTCCGATCAACCCCATCATCGCCAGCGAGTCCACCCCGACCTCCCTACTCGATTACGACTAACCGAACTTCGAATCGAACGCTAAATCGAGATCGAGCCTCGCAACCCAACCCTGAATGATACCTCACTGGAAAACATCTCTCGCGACGCCACCACCGATCACCAGAAAATTCACTCCTTCGGCTACGACTTCATCAACGACAAAACTACCATTTCTCAAGACCCCGAAACACTCGATCAATCCTAGACTACGAACGAGATGAAAATCACAGCTATACAAAACTAGGTTTACGAACGAGAAACCATCGCCATCGCCTCCACGTCGATCTTCCGTCCATTCCACCATTTTTCCCAAACTTCCCCATAACTCCTCCACCTCCAGACCAAACCACGACGTCTCCGGTCGACGTGATGTCACACGGCAACTCAAAATACCTAAAACAATGAAACTGGAACTGCTCTTCGTCCCCTTACTTTAAAATTGTAAAACTGTAACGACCCTGAATTTTGAACAAATTAAATTGAGAATATTTAATTAATTTTAAATATTTGAACAATGATTTAATTTGAATCCCCGATCTAACTTTGAATTTGGCGATTAAATTATAAAATTTAATCTAGTGAATGTTGAATAAAAATTGGAATCTTCAATATTTAGCTGAAGAAAAATATTTCGAAAGCTTTTAAAATTCGTATTGATAATACTGAAGCTAATAGAAGCTTCAGAATCGAATTTGAAACTGTTCTGTTCGGTTTTGAAATTACATTGTTCGAATCGAATTTAAAAATAGTCAATTTTCAAACAGTCTCGGAATTCGACGAAACCAGTTCCATTGGGTCCGGAATGTTGTATTATTGCCGGATTTCAATTTTCGTAATTTTCTGAGTTGATGTGTGAGCACACGGAAATAAAACGCGTTAAAATAAAATGAGATTCGATTTAAATTTAAATTTAAAATTATGTCAACATCATCCCTTTCTCTTCCATAAAACACGCCCTTTGTTCAGCCGAGAATCACGAATAAAATCGTGATAACCATACTCTATCAATTCTGAAAATTCATCTTCTCGTTTTGAAATAAATGGCGACCGAGTGTAGGGAGTCTCCTCTTCAAATCCAACGCGCGCGTGAAGACATGGCGAACGAAAATTTTCCTTCGTTTAAAAAGAAATTCGCGCTGTCTCCCTCCTCTTCTATTCCTCTTCCCCAAATAAAAGAAAGAAAACGATGGCGACCCTGGTTAGCCGAAGTCATTCACGAAGGCATTTCAAATCGCGATCTCGAGCATGAGCTAGGGCTTCAAGACGGGGTGGTGCGACATCAGAACTCGACCGCGTGAACAAGGGTATCGTCAGGGCACGTGTTCGTTTTGATGGTGAGCAGGGGCGACTCGTTCGCGAGACTAAGGGGTGGCATTTTCGAGTTCGACTCTCGAGTTCACTGGAGGCAGGGGAGTCGCGACTCGCGATAGAGGCTTGATGGAGACTGCGGCTTCGTGCTTAGGGTGGAGCTGGGTGTTCGAAGTCGAGACTGGGCGATGGGGAGTGGTTGAGTCGCGTCCTTCGATTTGATGGCTGCCTATCGGGGTCGATTTGATTTCCGAGCTGAAGTTCGTCGACCGAGGATTTTTGTTAAGTTGAGGTAATTTGGTTTTGCATATTTTAAATTCAGATACTACTTTGAGTTTAGCCTTATCAGGACATTAACCGGTTGATATTTATAATCTTGTTAATTTAATAAATCAATATATAAGTTGCAGAAATTATGTGTGTATAAGAATTTTAGAAAATCTTGATATTAAAGAGAGGATTAGATTTTGTAAACTCTTTAGATATTTTTTTTTTAGTATATGTGCAGTTTCACATTTAAAAAGATAATATAATAATGGATGTTTTATAGATAAGAGCTTGGGGAAAGGAAATTTATTTATAACCAAATTAATAGTTAAGACCAAAGTATTAGGAATTAATTATTCGATTTATTTCGAATGTTAATAAATTTATATAATGTTTATACAAGGTCAAAATGGCAAAAGAAAAATAACTCTGGAATGAAAAGGGATTGCAAATTAAAGCAAAGGTGAGATTTTCTCACTCGAAGGAAATTTGATTTAACAGTTATTATTGACTGTTTGATTGCTATGTTGATTCTGATATTAGATATTTTAGGATATATCTATATATATAGCAGTATATACATATTGGCATATGTATATATTGGATTGATGATTTCCCGCCTCGTATAGCGGATGAGACCCTATTGCGCCGTTAGTAAGCGGATTTATAAAAAAACCTATATACCGCGATAATTCCGTACTGGAGCGGAATTGGTATTGTGCTAACGTCTTTGGATGCAGAGAAACAGGTTGGAGGGATCCAACTGGACCCCTCACATGTATTTAATTCATTTCTATTGTGATATGAATCTGTGAATGATTATAGTGATGCTATTAATCATATTGATATCTGGAAATTGTTTGAAAGCTAAAATTTAGCTGAATGGATGTTTTGACATCATTGGATTCCAAAGATAAACGAAATTGAATTTTTTTGAGATTCAAGTAGAAAATTTCTAAGTGAATCAATTTTTGAAATTGAATATATTTCGAAGAAAGGAATTTTAAAGTATAAAAAGTTAATTTTTAAAATCTTATCGAATTTATTTCCAGAATAAAGTGAAAATGTTAAATAAATGAATTTCGTATAATAGTGATTTTAAATTGAAGAAATTAATTTAAAATCTGGATTTTTAAATAGATCGAAAGAAACCATTGAAATTTGTTTTCTTTAAAAGGAATTTATTTAAAAAGAGATAAGTTGGAAATCCAATTAGAAATTTAATTGGTAAATTGAAATAATTTGGGAAATCAATGTAAAATGATCTCAATTTGAAGAATCCATTTAAAAAAATAGGATATTGAATAATTTGAAAAGAATAAGAATTTATTTTAGTAGTGAAAATAAATTTAGAAATCAATTCGTAATTGATTTGGAGTTAAAGTAGAATTAGAAATTAATTTGGAATCCGATTTTAGATTCAAAAGTGAATACTTGGAAAAATGAATCCAATTGAAATAAGGGAATGTGAATTTAAATGGAAATGATGTTAAAATGATTTATAAAGGGATGAACTTTACAATTGTAAAGTTTTAAAAGAACGATGTTGAAGATAAATGAATTATAAGTATTAACTTATAAGATGGACCGTTAGTATAAAAATTGAGTTATGAATTGAACTAGTTAATAAAGAAGATTTATAAATTGTAGTTTTTATAAATGGAAATAGAATTTATAACCGTGTTTATAAATTCGAAATAGATTGAATTTGATAAATTCAATATGGAAGATTATTAAAGAAGATATATTCACGATTTTGGACAGTGAATATATTATTGAATAAAATGGATTCATTTTTGAAGAAGTAATATTTTAAAAATGAAGTTAAACATTTTAAAGATGTTTTAAAATGTATTATGAATCGAAAGCATAGATTTCCGCAATTCTTGTTGAAATAGACGTTTTCGAGTAATTTAAGGAAATGGTGGACTATAACACCGTTGTTATAGTAAATGATTTCCGAAAGGAAATGTTTTGATGTAGTATTGGGATTTACATATCTATCTAAATTCTCGAATCCCTATACTAGCGATTTTGGGTCGTCGTAACGATGTTTTACGTAACATTCGTTTTGACCCCAATAAATGTGTTAAAAGAATATTTTCTTAAAGAATGAAATATATATTTAATTTGATTTAAGTATATCGAATATTTTTTCCAAGTGTTGAAAATAAATGATTGTGAAATACTTATTATTTAATAAGTATGGAAATGCTTTTCCAATATGAAATGAACTGTTTTGAGATTTTATCTTCAAAGATAAATTGAAATGTGGAAATTGATTTGAAATTGTTTTCAAATGTTAAGTGTGGAAATTTTATATCTAGTAAAGATATTTTTGGAAGATGAAATAATTTGGAAAATTATTTGGAATCTGATGATGTCGCGCATCTTTATTGATAGTTAAATAACCGACTATCAATAATTACCTTTAGATAGGTATTTGTTGTGAATTGGATGAATTTAAATGCCACACTTATTTTTGAATAAACGCTCACTATTCGGGTTAACCGGGAAAGGACCATGGGGTCGTATAACCCATTCCGAATATGTGATACGTCGTTATGAATTGCATTTGAAGACCGGTGTTGAAGACCGGATATTTTTGAAAACGGAAGGATTACCGTCGAGTTACTCTACATCGACTGATCTTCGATTTAGAGGTTTTATCACCCTTAGTGACGGGAAGTCCTGACGTGATTGAAAACTATCCGGAAATGCAAGGGCTTCGTGAGAAGTGCCTTCGGTTCTGTTCGATCCCGGAACAGACTTGTATGGATTGTGTGTCTGACGTTACAATTTGAGATATAAAGCTGATTTCTTTCAAATACATTTGTGTTGGTGGCGGAGAATTTATTCTCTTAGCTTAACACCCTTCTCTGAGACGTACGAGCTCAGAGGTTATGTAGTTGAAATTTATCAGCGATATATCCCAATTTGGTAACGTGGCATACTGAGTGTTGCTGTGAAATGATCAGTGTTTGATCATTTGTGATATGATCATTTGTTTGATCTTATATCTTTGTGATCATAGGTTGATCATTTTGTTTGACCCGAAGCAGGGCTTTTTGAGAAAGCGTAGCTTTGTGGAAGAGACTTCATCGAGCCTCACACCCTGGAAATGGTCGAAACAGGACGAATGCGGCAAGGTTCTAGGGAGTAGCGCCCCTTAGTGTATGTCATTCCTTCTGGATAAAGGTGGTATCATGGTATGGAGCCCAGATACTTAACCTCTGTGGTTACTGCATTATTATTATCTATGTGGTTTGTTGCGAATCGGGGATCCTCGGGAAGATCGGTGACGATCGGGGGATGGCATACGCGTGTCAGTAGTTACCTATTTTTGCAGAGGTAACCCGGTCTTGTGTTGGCAGAGATCCGGTTAGGTTCTCGGGTCGTCTATTCCAGGGACGTACCCATCGTGGATAGGAAGTTCCTTAGCCTGACCATTTGTTGGAAATCCAAAGAAACAATACGTGACTTGTACGGTTTTAGTTGTAGAACCTGCCATCTAATATGGCAGCTATAGCAAGCATACTATAATGGTACCTATGCTGGCTAAGATTTATATTCTACTTTCGAAATGTTTTCTACACTATGCACTAATAATAATATCAAAAATGATTTGATTCTGCGTAGTAAGCATCTTTGACTATCATAAGAAGAAATCTCCTCCAAGTCTGCGTTTGCATTGTGTGTGTGGTGGGAGGTCTTATGGTAGTTTCATTTTCCAAAAGCATTTCGAATTGACTTTAAAATTATACTGTTGTTTATTTTAAAGAATAACTGTTTTACGATCTCACACCAGTCACCATGACTGACTCGGAGTTTATTGTTCCCTTCTAAACTCTGGGTGCCCACCAATTTCCACACGGGCAGTCTAGAGTTATATTATCAGGATATTCTGGATATTCTGGAGCTTTGGAGATAAGCTGGATGGCGAGACGTAGTATTTGTATCTGATAGTATTTATTCCGCTGTGTATTCTGTATGAGGACAAGTTTATATAACTGTCCATTGTTGTTTATTGACTCTGATGATATGATGTGATGTAATGTAATAACAGATATAATTCTTTTGTTTTTAAATGATATTCATTTATCTATTATATATTGTTCCGCTGCGATATGTGAGATTCTGATATTGTTTTCTGCTTCTGTATCTGATGTTGTTCGGTTGTTCTTCTCTTTTTCCTTCTTCTTCTATCTTTTCTTCTATTTCTTTTTCTAAAACCCTCACTATTGGAGTTTCCGGCGTTCGATTTCTCGGCAGTCGATAAAGTGAGTATCGATGTCGAATTTTCGAAAGTCGAAAATTTCGGTATGTGACAAAGTGGTATCAGAGCAAATGGTTAAGCGACAACCCTGCTCTGTTGGGTGTTACTCATTAGAGATAGAGTCAGCAGTACTCTAGAATGAGTTTGAGTGTAATAATAGATATGAGCGCGTATTTGTTATTTGAATATGAAATTGTTTTGTATCGTGTTGACTTATCGGTTGATTGTTTATGGATTCTGGTCGGTGCAGTCTAGCTAACTGTAATCGATAGGGGTTTCTAAACTCTAAACAAGATAAACTGACACAGTATTGTTTAAATAGGGTAAATGGAGTAATTTTACCCAAAACTATTTTTGTATATAAAAGGAATGGTTTTCTATAAATTATTATGATATATGGATGCATGGTTGTTAGGAAGTAATGATGTTAATTATCCTCATTAATATATATGTGGAAATTGTATGTGAAATTGGAATTAAAACAAAGAACCAAGAAATAAATCCATATACAAATGAAATTTAAGAATGTAAATTATAAATGTGACTTATAATTGGAAGTAGAATTCCAGAGAAGTTTTTGGAAATGTTTTGAAAGGAGTTTGAAAATTTTGGAGATTTGGAAAGTTTAAATCCTTTTTGGAGTTGAAAATGAATTTCAAGGGTTTGAAAAGTATTTTGGGGAGTTGAAAGCTCTAAACTCTTTTCGGTCGCTGGAAAATAACTTCGATGATGACCGCGGCATCATTGGTGTTCATTTTCGGGTTTCCAAAAGAGGAATTGCTGCTAAATTATTTTAAATGGAAGTTGTTTGGAAAATTTGGGTTTTTGTTTTAGAAATTCAAATGGAATTTGAATTGTTTTCAAAATGGTTTTGAAAGGTTGAAAAGACTCTGGAATACTATAAAGAATATTTACGGAATATTATTGGATTGATAACTTATACGAATAGAAATTGTTAATGTGAAATATGAAATTGTGATTGGAATTAAAGTTCATTAACAAGTGAAATCTATAAATGTGAATTGAAAGTATAAGGAAACGAATTCGTATATAAATAAAATGGTAAATATGAAGTGTAAATGTGATTTATAAATGAAAATGGAATTCCAGATAGATATTGGAAGAATTAAAATTCATTAATGAAATGAATTTGTAATATGAATATATAGGTGATTATAAATCGAAATGTAAATAAGTTGATAACTTATAGAATATTCGAAATTTGATTAGAATGAAATTCAAATTGAAAAACGAATGAATTAGGGAATGAATGAATAAATTGCGATTGCAAGTGCCAGAAAATGAAATTGAATGTTAAAATTCATTTTGAATTTGAAAGTAAATAGCACTGGAATTGAATTTGATAAATGAAGTATTGAACTGAAAGTTAGTAAGTGAAGCTAATTGATTATTGAATTCAAATGGAAAATTTGAAATGTAAAATTGAATAGAAATGAATATGAAACTTCAATAGGGAAGTAAAAATGATATAAGCAGTTGATATTGAAAATTTTGTAATCAAAATTGCAAAATGGTTTGAATATGTAACTAGATATTATGGCTAGTAGGATATACAGGTGTTGTAAAAGGAATTGGGATTTTACTTTCAAAGATGAATTTGAATTGCTCGACAAAAGGTAAGTATTTGAATTATAATATGAGTTTTTGATGATTTCTCTCTAGCCGCTTGGCTTTTTCTTTTTCTTTTTGAAATCTGAGAGTCCGTAGGGACGTTTTGTAGTCGTACCGTATTAGCCGCGCAAAGGAGACGCTGGCGAAATTTTTCGAAAATTTAGGGCGTTAGAAAATTTTTGAGAAATTTTGAAAGTTAAAACTTGAATTTAAACTCGAATTTGAATTTTGAAGTTAAACAATGTTGTTTTGAAACTTAGAGTTGAAGTCGAAATGTAGTTGAATGATAACGAATCTTTAGTAGAAAGATTTGTTTTGATGAATTGATAAAACTATTTAGATTGTGAAAAATAGTAGACGAGTTAAGGACCATTCTTCCTGACTTGTAATTTCGAGGACGAAATTCTTTTAAGGGGGGAAGTCTGTAACGACCCTGAATTTTGAACAAATTAAATTGAGAATATTTAATTAATTTTAAATATTTGAACAATGATTTAATTTGAATCCCCGATCTAACTTTGAATTTGGCGATTAAATTATAAAATTTAATCTAGTGAATGTTGAATAAAAATTGGAATCTTCAATATTTAGCTGAAGAAAAATATTTCCAAAGCTTTTAAAATTCGTATTGATAATACTGAAGCTAATAGAAGCTTCAGAATCGAATTTGAAACTGTTCTGTTCGGTTTTGAAATTACATTGTTCGAATCGAATTTAAAAATAGTCAATTTTAAAACAGTCTCGGAATTCGACGAAACCAGTTCCATTGGGTCCGGAATGTTGTATTATTGCCGGATTTCAATTTTCGTAATTTTCTGAGTTGATGTGTGAGCACACGGAAATAAAACGCGTTAAAATAAAATGAGATTCGATTTAAATTTAAATTTAAAATTATGTCAACATCATCCCTTTCTCTTCCATAAAACACGCCCTTTGTTCAGCCGAGAATCACGAATAAAATCGTGATAACCATACTCTATCAATTCTGAAAATTCATCTTCTCGTTTTGAAATAAATGGCGACCGAGTGTAGGGCGTCTCCTCTTCAAATCCAACGCGCGCGTGAAGAAATGGCGAACGAAAATTTTCCTTCGTTTAAAAAGAAATTCGCGCTGTCTCCCTCCTCTTCTATTCCTCTTCCCCAAATAAAAGAAAGAAAACGATGGCGACCCCGGTTAGCCGAAGTCATTCACGAAGGCATTTCAAATCGCGATCTCGAGCATGAGCTAGGGCTTCAAGACGGGGTGGTGCGACATCAGAACTCGACCGCGTGAACAAGGGTATCGTCAGGGCACGTGTTCGTTTTGATGGTGAGCAGGGGCGACTCGTTCGCGAGACTATGGGGTGGCATTTTCGAGTTCGACTCTCGAGTTCACTGGAGGCAGGGGAGTCGCGACTCGCGATAGAGGCTTGATGGAGACTGCGGCTTCGTGCTTAGGGTGGAGCTGGGTGTTCGAAGTCGAGACTGGGCGATGGGGAGTGGTTGAGTCGCGTCCTTCGATTTGATGGCTGCCTATCGGGGTCGATTTGATTTCCGAGCTGAAGTTCGTCGACCGAGGATTTTTGTTAAGTTGAGGTAATTTGGTTTTGCATATTTTAAATTCAGATACTACTTTGAGTTTAGCCTTATCAGGACATTAACCGGTTGATATTTACAATCTTGTTAATTTAATAAATCAATATATAAGTTGCAGAAATTATGTGTGTATAAGAATTTTAGAAAATCTTGATATTAAAGAGAGGATTAGATTTTGTAAACTCTTTAGATTTTTTTTTTTTAGTATATGTGCAGTTTCACATTTAAAAAGATAATATAATAATGGATGTTTTATAGATAAGAGCTTGGGGAAAGGAAATTTATTTATAACCAAATTAATAGTTAAGACCAAAGTATTAGGAATTAATTATTCGATTTATTTCGAATGTTAATAAATTTATATAATGTTTATACAAGGTCAAAATGGCAAAAGAAAAATAACTCTGGAATGAAAAGGGATTGCAAATTAAAGCAAAGGTGAGATTTTCTCACTCGAAGGAAATTTGATTTAACAGTTATTATTGACTGTTTGATTGCTATGTTGATTGTGATATTAGATATTTTAGGATATATCTATATATATAGCAGTATATACATATTGGCATATGTATATATTGGATTGATGATTTCCCGCCTCGTATAGCGGATGAGACCCTATTGCGCCGTTAGTAAGCGGATTTATAAAAAAACCTATATACCGCGATAATTCCGTACTGGAGCGGAATTGGTATTGTGCTAACGTCTTTGGATGCAGAGAAACAGGTTGGAGGGATCCAACTGGACCCCTCACATGTATTTAATTCATTTCTATTGTGATATGAATCTGTGAATGATTATAGTGATGCTATTAATCATATTGATATCTGGAAATTGTTTGAAAGCTAAAATTTAGCTGAATGGATGTTTTGACATCATTGGATTCCAAAGATAAACGAAATTGAATTTTTTTGAGATTCAAGTAGAAAATTTCTAAGTGAATCAATTTTTGAAATTGAATATATTTCGAAGAAAGGAATTTTAAAGTATAAAAAGTTAATTTTTAAAATCTTATCGAATTTATTTCCAGAATAAAGTGAAAATGTTAAATAAATGAATTTCGTATAATAGTGATTTTAAATTGAGGAAATTAATTTAAAATCTGGATTTTTAAATAGATCGAAAGAAACCATTGAAATTTGTTTTCTTTAAAAGGAATTTATTTAAAAAGAGATAAGTTGGAAATCCAATTAGAAATTTAATTGGTAAATTGAAATAATTTGGGAAATCAATGTAAAATGATCTCAATTTGAAGAATCCATTTAAAAAAATAGGATATTGAATAATTTGAAAAGAATAAGAATTTATTTTAGTAGTGAAAATAAATTTAGAAATCAATTCGTAATTGATTTGGAGTTAAAGTAGAATTAGAAATTAATTTGGAATCCGATTTTAGATTCAAAAGTGAATACTTGGAAAAATGAATCCAATTGAAATAAGGGAATGTGAATTTAAATGGAAATGATGTTAAAATGATTTATAAAGGGATGAACTTTACAATTGTAAAGTTTTAAAAGAACGATGTTGAAGATAAATGAATTATAAGTATTAACTTATAAGATGGACCGTTAGTATAAAAATTGAGTTATGAATTGAACTAGTTAATAAAGAAGATTTATAAATTGTAGTTTTTATAAATGGAAATAGAATTTATAACCGTGTTTATAAATTCGAAATAGATTGAATTTGATAAATTCAATATGGAAGATTATTAAAGAAGATATATTCACGATTTTGGACAGTGAATATATTATTGAATAAAATGGATTCATTTTTGAAGAAGTAATATTTTAAAAATGAAGTTAAACATTTTAAAGATGTTTTAAAATGTATTATGAATCGAAAGCATAGATTTCCGCAATTCTTGTTGAAATAGACGTTTTCGAGTAATTTAAGGAAATGGTGGACTATAACACCGTTGTTATAGTAAATGATTTCCGAAAGGAAATGTTTTGATGTAGTATTGGGATTTACATATCTATCTAAATTCTCGAATCCCTATACTAGCGATTTTGGGTCGTCGTAACGATGTTTTACGTAACATTCGTTTTGACCCCAATAAATGTGTTAAAAGAATATTTTCTTAAAGAATGAAATATATATTTAATTTGATTTAAGTATATCGAATATTTTTTCCAAGTGTTGAAAATAAATGATTGTGAAATACTTATTATTTAATAAGTATGGAAATGCTTTTCCAATATGAAATGAACTGTTTTGAGATTTTATCTTCAAAGATAAATTGAAATGTGGAAATTGATTTGAAATTGTTTTCAAATGTTAAGTGTGGAAATTTTATATCTAGTAAAGATATTTTTGGAAGATGAAATAATTTGGAAAATTATTTGGAATCTGATGATGTCGCGCATCTTTATTGATAGTTAAATAACCGACTATCAATAATTACCTTTAGATAGGTATTTGTTGTGAATTGGATGAATTTAAATGCCACACTTATTTTTGAATAAACGCTCACTATTCGGGTTAACCGGGAAAGGACCATGGGGTCGTATAACCCATTCCGAATATGTGATACGTCGTTATGAATTGCATTTGAAGACCGGTGTTGAAGACCGGATATTTTTGAAAACGGAAGGATTACCGTCGAGTTACTCTACATCGACTGATCTTCGATTTAGAGGTTTTATCACCCTTAGTGACGGGAAGTCCTGACGTGATTGAAAACTATCCGGAAATGCAAGGGCTTCGTGAGAAGTGCCTTCGGTTCTGTTCGATCCCGGAACAGACTTGTATGGATTGTGTGTCTGACGTTACAATTTGAGATATAAAGCTGATTTCTTTCAAATACATTTCTGTTGGTGGCGGAGAATTTATTCTCTTAGCTTAACACCCTTCTCTGAGACGTACGAGCTCAGAGGTTATGTAGTTGAAATTTATCAGCGATATATCCCAATTTGGTAACGTGGCATACTGAGTGTTGCTGTGAAATGATCAGTGTTTGATCATTTGTGATATGATCATTTGTTTGATCTTATATCTTTGTGATCATAGGTTGATCATTTTGTTTGACCCGAAGCAGGGCTTTTTGAGAAAGCGTAGCTTTGTGGAAGAGACTTCATCGAGCCTCACACCCCGGAAATGGTCGAAACAGGACGAATGCGGCAAGGTTCTAGGGAGTAGCGCCCCTTAGTGTATGTCATTCCTTCTGGATAAAGGTGGTATCATGGTGTTGGGTGAATTTTCACCACCTGACCAACCCTAGCCGAACCAAAGTCTACAGGCTACCTAACCAACACCTAGCCGGACCAGGATCTAGCCGGACCAGGACCTAGCCGGACCAACTCCTAGCCGGACCAACTCCAAGCCGGACCAAATCCTAGCCGGACCAACTCCTAGCCGGACCAACACCTAGCCGGACCAGGATCTAGCCGGACCAGGACCTAGCCAGACCAACTCCTAGCCGGACCAACTCCTAGCCGGACCAACTCCTAGCCGGACCAACTCCAAGCCGGACCAAATCCTAGCCGGACCAACTCCAAGCCGGACCAACTCCAAGCCGGACCAAATCCTAGCCGGACCAACACCTAGCCGGACCAGGATCTAGCCGGACCAGGACCTAGCCGGACCAACTCCTAGCCGGACCAACTCCTAGCCGGACCAACACCTAGCCGGACCAGGATCTAGCCGGACCAGGACCTAGCCGGACCAGGACCTAGCCGGACCAACTCACCTCCCATGCTTCGCCGAACCAACTCACCTCCTACCATCGGACCAAACGCTGCCGGACCAAGACGTGCCAGGCCAGATCACATCAGCCCAGGCCCACCAGCAGCTATATACATCCAAGACCCCTGCTCCCACCCTCACTCTATAAATAGAGGGGCAGGGGTACGACAATGGGGGACAAGTTTGAGAGCTCAAGCACGGAAGGAACTTTCAAACAACTTTCTTTTACTTGTACCAAAGCTTTGTACTTGTAATCACAACAAAAGAAGAGAAATAACATATAAAGTGGACGTAGGCACATTCTGGCTGAACCACTATAAATCTACGTGTCTTTTTACAGTTTAGCCACTGTTTTTCATATATTTGCATAAACCTCCAAAATCACTAAGAACAACATAAGATCTACTAAATCATACAACTTTGAGGTGTTTGTCCATTTTTTGTGCAAACACATGGTATGGAGCCCAGATACTTAACCTCTGTGGTTACTGCATTATTATTATCTATGTGGTTTGTTGCGAATCGGGGATCCTCGGGAAGATCGGTGACGATCGGGGGATGGCATACGCGTGTCAGTAGTTACCTATTTTTGCAGAGGTAACCCGGCCTTGTGTTGGCAGAGATCCGGTTAGGTTCTCGGGTCGTCTATTCCAGGGACGTACCCATCGTGGATAGGAAGTTCCTTAGCCTGACCATTTGTTGGAAATCCAAAGAAACAATACGTGACTTGTACGGTTTTAGTTGTAGAACCTGCCATCTAATATGGCAGCTATAGCAAGCATACTATAATGGTACCTATGCTGGCTAAGATTTATATTCTACTTTCGAAATGTTTTCTACACTATGCACTAATAATAATATCAAAAATGATTTGATTCTGCGTAGTAAGCATCTTTGACTATCATAAGAAGAAATCTCCTCCAAGTCTGCGTTTGCATTGTGTGTGTGGTGGGAGGTCTTATGGTAGTTTCATTTTCCAAAAGCATTTCGAATTGACTTTAAAATTATACTGTTGTTTATTTTAAAGAATAACTGTTTTACGATCTCACACCAGTCACCATGACTGACTCGGAGTTTATTGTTCCCTTCTAAACTCTGGGTGCCCACCAATTTCCACACGGGCAGTCTAGAGTTATATTATCAGGATATTCTGGAGCTTTGGAGATAAGCTGGATGGCGAGACGTAGTATTTGTATCTGATAGTATTTATTCCGCTGTGTATTCTGTATGAGGACAAGTTTATATAACTGTCCATTGTTGTTTATTGACTCTGATGATATGATGTGATGTAATGTAATAACAGATATAATTCTTTTGTTTTTAAATGATATTCATTTATCTATTATATATTGTTCCGCTGCGATATGTGAGATTCTGATATTGTTTTCTGCTTCTGTATCTGATGTTGTTCGGTTGTTCTTCTCTTTTTCCTTCTTCTTCTATCTTTTCTTCTATTTCTTTTTCTAAAACCCTCACTATTGGAGTTTCCGGCGTTCGATTTCTCGGCAGTCGATAAAGTGAGTATCGATGTCGAATTTTCGAAAGTCGAAAATTTCGGTATGTGACAAAAACTTACTTTAAAAATCAAATTTTTGTATGTAGTTTCGATTTATATTCCTGAATCCTTAAAACCAGAAGTTTGATTTTAAAACTTATTGAAGTTGTATTTAGTTTCTTGAGTTACCAGCGGCAAATATATGTTGTTCAATCTTTAATACATTTTTAATACTTAGATTTTAACCCAACAAACATTATTTGTCTACATCCTAAGTCCACATAATTAATAGATCGAGAGATGAAGATTTATTTACATATCTACTGAAACAAGATAAACAACTGGTAACAGGCTAACAGGGTATTCAAGTGTACATACATACACAGATTTGCACAATCACATGTATACAAAATATATAGCATCTCAGAGAAAAACATGCTTCATATTAACAAGTTTTATTTTTAAATAAAATGTTACTCACCTGCTTTGCAGAGAAGAACAGAGCACGGTTTCTTTGCAAACAGTTTTGAATTTGAAAAACTGGAAAGTGTTTTCACTTTAAATCTTCAAATCATCTTGCTTCTGTTTAGTTGTATGCTTATTTAAGATTTAAATGGAAGTTGTATTGCAGTTTCTGCTTGCTCGAATTGGAAATGAAAGGTGATAAGAGAAAAATAGCTTACAGGTTATAATTCTCTTATGCAACAGTGTACAAGTTTGTACAATTTATCAGAGATTTTTTCAAAAGGATGGAGGCTGAAGAAAATTTTAACAATTCGAATTGACTTGTTGAAACTAGCATTTAATGCTAAAGTCCTTTATGTCTCAACCCTTATCTTATTTTAGTACATAGATATTTTTTATTTTTACCTTGTTTATTCTTTTGCCTGCATATCTATTTTACAAACATGTATTTGTATTAGGTTAGCTTGTGAATTTATGCTTATATTTCATTGGTACAAAGATATTTACTTTATATTTTTAAACTATTTAGATTTAGATTTAAACTCGAATTCAATATACATATATATTAACTTCAAATTTTCTCATATATCACGTATACATATATATTCACATATATGTACACTATTTACAATATTATTAAATTTAAATGATTTATACAAAATATACTTGATTTCGGGGAAACTCGCATCACCGCATTGAGTATTTTCACAAATTTAATTCAAAAATTTATTTAGTTATCAATTTAAATAAAATTAAATTTCGGGGTCGTTACAAAAATGGTTGATTGGTCGATTGAAATTGTGAGTTTGGGTTTCTTTTTCTACATCTTCAGGTAGCGACTTGGAAAATGTCCCTTCTCACGACATTTAAAATAGAAAATCTTGGATCGGTAACACTTGCCTTCCTTTTTCTTTCACTTATCTCTCTTCCTGCACATGGCTGCAAAATATCCCTTTTCCTCGCACCTATAACAAATGATGTTATCATAATTGTAACGACCCGCTATTTTGGACTATTCGCATCTGCACATGTCGAACTTGAATAATTCAAAATACCGAATTGTTAATTAAATTTAGCAAAACTGAACATATACAGTAAATAAAATAATCACAGATCACAGACACCGAGTAATAATTTGCAGCGGAAACAAAAGATAGTAGTTCATGAAGCTACTATATACATATCAGAGTTAAATAAGGTACAATAGATGTCTCGAATATAATAATCAAATACATATCAGAATACATCACTGGAATCAAATGAATATCTGAAAGCTGGATAGATAGCTGGATCTCCAATTGAAGCTCCAACTCCAAAGGTGAGTCTCGAATACTGGTACACTCAGTCTGACCCGAGCGTAAAGCAAAACACAAAACACTCGAGTCAGGATTAATATTCTTATATCAATAAATCCAACTCAAGTGAAATAGCAATTGAAATACAAGTAACTCAAAGGATGTTTGGAATAACCATCATTTAAGGATCCTTAAACTATCTACTATGTAGTAGTGTACGATAAGTAGATAATGCCTATCAGTAATATAAAATATCAAAATAGTGTTAAGGAGTTACCATTATTCCCCTTAACACATTTTATATAAGCGTTATAGTCTATACAACACTGTAAACTCCACCATAAACTAGTGGGCTATCAGGGAGTACTCCATAGGTATAACACAAAACAAATCGTAGTGGTCGCGTATAGGGATACAAGTATGACAAGGCACATGAGGCAATACCCAAGGTAGTGAAACTACCGTTTGCCTGATCCGGACTGGTGAGAACGCATCGCCGCAGCGATCGCAACACCACGAAACAACACTCCCAAAATCAAGGGTGCACCAATCGACAACAAGTAATGAGTAGTTTTCGAAGAAGTGTGTTCGCTCGAGGTAGCTGACCCCATTTGGCCCGGCACGGCTCCTGTTTTAGTCATTTCCAATTTGACACAAGTGTCAAGGCTATCCATTATCGTTATCTTTCTTCAGTCATCACGTACATCATTCCAACCACTTCATTCTGGATCACACTCCGTGTATAGTTATTAAAGTGGTTTTCGGTTTAGACAGTGAGTATGTCCCTAACCGATTTCGGTCTCTTTAATAACTTTCGTAATTATTACACCGATTGGTCGTTTATATATTTCGAAAACCAAATTAATTACAATTTCAATTAGAATTTGTAAGCCAGCATTTCATTTGTCTTTCTAATCAATTTCCATAATTTACGTTTCAAAACTTCCACATTCATAATTTCAAAATCTTATAATTCAATTTCTATTTCTATTTTAAACAATTCAAATATTGATTCAAGTTCGTATATAAGTTTCATTCCAAAATCATTTAAATCAATTTAATTTAACATTCAAATCAATTTTAAATTCATTTATCGATTTCATTCAATATTCGTTAAGTTAATTTATCATTCAAACAATTTCTATTTAATGTCCAATTCACTAAATCAATTACTTAAGTTCAACTTCATTGTATCAAAAACTTACAAATTTGAATTAAATTAAATTCATCAAATCAATTCTTTCAATTACAAGTCTTACTTTAATTTCAATAAATCACATTCTATTTCTTGTTAAAGAAATTCAATTTCACTTATTTATTTACTTAGTTACAAATTTCAAAACTTAATTATTTCATAACTCAACTTTACTTATTAAAGAAGTTCAATTTCACTTATTACGAAGTTCAATTTCACATATCAAGAATTCAATTTCATTTAATCATTAAATAATTCAATCTTATTTAATCATTAAATAATTTCTAAAACTAAATTTTTAAATAATTTCAAACTTAATAATTAAATTTTAAACAACATCCTTTCATCAACTACTATGTTAATATTTTGTTTCGGATTATTACATATTAACATGTTCCTTTCATAAAAATTCAAATTCCAACTTCATTTAAAACCTTATTATTTATTCAAATAAAATCTTTATTTTATTTTTAAATCAAATTTTTGACCAATCGGGTTTTATTTAATTCTCTATCCTAGGTCAAAGTTTAATTTGGGTATTTATCATTTCAACCCGATTCCAATTAAACTCAAATCAAAGCATAGCAAAGGGAACTTGCAGTGTGATAACTGGGATGGTGTCAAAGTAAATAAACAAGCAATAACAACAATCAATAACAACAATCCAATAATTAATTCAAATAATCCCAAAATAATCGTATTAATTCACATTGTTGTTTGTGTAAATTAATATAATTATTTCTAGAATCTACACTATCATTTCATGTAGATTAAAGATTATTACACTAATGTTTATACGGTTCTTCACTTGGTATCTATTATTCAATTTCATACAACATCAACTTAAGCAACAAACATTTAAATGGTTTAAGGTGTATTTTGAACAAATTTCTACGTGTCAATTTATTCAACATTTAAAGGGTCATATTATGCGCCTCTAATCGATTTAGCATATATCAAATCTAACTATCCTACGTCAATTTCAATTTCAAATTATTTATCACTTTCTACATTAACAATTTAACATCCAATGTCAACATCAAACAATCAATCATTATCAACCAAACTGAATTATCATTGTATAAATAACTGATAGTGGTGTCAGATGTCACAGGTGAACTGATACAGGTAATAACAATGTAAATAACTAACAGCAGCATATTTCAATTGTCGTTTCAATTGAAATCAAATTTAACAAATAAAAGAAAATTAATCGTGAGTGATTGCTCACCTTTCGAGGCTAGAGAGATTTGACGATGAAACGAGTTATGAATCCAAGTGCAAATTCCAAAGCAAAGCTAGATTTGCACGATTCGACGATCAAAGCTGATAAATAGGAATAGACGAATCAATTCAAGACTGGATTGACGAAGATAATTGGTATCAGTGAATTTATAAATAACCATATGTCAAGTCATGTATTAAATTAAATATATGATATACTCAACCAAACTTAAGTATAAGTAAACTAATATTGTATACCTTAAGATCCATCCTTATTACAAAATCAATAATAAAAATTTAAAACACATACATATAAAACCTTTGTTCTAGCCATACAAACAAATATATGCATATATGTAAACAATGTATACATCATAATTTAAAACTATACTTAACACAATATTTATTAACAATATATATATAACCAACAAACTTATATATAAACAAATTTGATTCAATATATACTTACGGTATAAACTAAATATATATACACCTACATACTGCATAAAACTTTACAACAAGCATACAAGTATAGAAACAACTTTAAAATTATTAATAAGATTCACTTACTATAAACTATATATATGCCCGCATATAACAAAATAGGCTGGCAATAAATTATACTGTATACCCAAAACTGAAATAGTAAAAACCCATACAAATACAGATCTGCATATATAGCTTTTCAAATCAAATGTATACACGTACTCTATAAAATCTGAAAACTGCAAACAATTTATACTTGAAATAGTATTATATTTATAAGATATATATATATATATATACACGTTATATATATAAAAAATCAAAATACATATACATTTAATATATGACAGCAAATTTGCATAGGCTCAGATGGAAAAATCAAAACAAGGCAAAATGTATACCTTTAAAAAAACAAGATGGTTGACATGGCTCGAGAAGAGAAGGGGATGCAGACTTGCTCGGCTAAAGCTTTGGGATGAAGAGAGAGGGGAGAGAACACGTGGAAGATAGAGGGTTGGGTGGTTCGGCTCGAAGGCGGAAGGTTGTGGGTTCGACGAAGTTAGTGGCGAAGTGGAAAAAAGGGCTGTGGCAGATTGCTCGAGTAGAGGAGGCGATGTAAGTGGCGGAGATGAGGCTGCGGCATAGGCATGGTAAGACGTGGCCGAGCGCTGTTTGTAGGAAGTGATGCAGAGGGTCGGCACTGGTGGTAACAAGTCTCGGCAAGGTGAGGGTTGGAGGAAAGAGCGGGTTTTGTCGGAGAGGCAGTGGCCGAAGTCGGGTTGGCAAAGCAGCCTCGGGAAAATGAACGCGGGGTGGTTCGGTGAACGGTTTTGGGTCGGAGGTGCTAACATTGGTGGAGGATGTGGGAAGGTGAGTTGGCAGTGGTTGATGTTCACGTGGAAGAGATTGTGATAAGTTGGTGCATGCTTCGAGAAGAACATGTGTGCAACAGTAAAATAAATTTATTTTCTCTGTCTAAACAAAGAGGGAAGAAAACAGAGAACAAAGTGGAAAGGAAAGGAGCAGGTGGAAGCAAGTTTACAAATAAAAGAAATGAACTGGCAATGCTACATTGGAAATCGATAGAATATTGAAAGTAACCACACGAATATAAATGCAAACGGCTGGAAAATTAAAGAAAATTTATTGTTGTGGTCAGCGGTTCAAATTTTGAAAAGAAAGGAAATCCCAAAAGTCACTAATTTCGGTACCGATACGACGCATTGTTTCATCGCTTCCGTCGCGTATCGGATCTCAAAACACACAAATAAATATATTATGGAGATCAGCACGACAAGACGATCAAAACGGTATACAGATATCAGTGGTACGATTGAATTATAAAAATTCAAATTTTCTACTAGCGGAAAATGCAGCAAAAACGCAGAAAAATAAGATCGACGGAGCTAAAGAAGTCCGAATTTTGAAAAACTAAAAATGACGTCTTAGTCAGAAGATGAATTAGAATTTTCTATGTAAAAACATTCAGGTTTCGAAAATATTTTATTTTCATCGCTTTTTAACTGATTAAATTGAAGTAAATTTACGCGTGAAATAAACTTTCATATTTTCGGACGAAAATTTACCAGTTGCTATGTTTAACTAGACGCATTCCAAATATCAAATTTATATTTCAAAATTTTATTGTTTTAAAAATCCCACAAAATTCCAATTAATAACGTTATTAAAACTGGTTAAATCTGCGGGTTGTTACAATAATGTCCTAGTTCTGCACTTTCCCTATACACAACCTCTCTCGTTCCTCTATTGCTTCTTCCCGTTCCTTACGGGCAAGTGCTCTTCATGCTTGACGTGCTACTTTCTGCTCTTCAGATTTTGCCATCCTATAAGTGGACGAGGTATTCCAATAGGATATTCCTTATAATCCGTTGGTTCCTAAATTTAACAGGTCAGGCTTATAATATACTCAACTCTTCTATAATTTTTTTCCAAGAGTTCTAAGTTATAATAAGTTTACAAAATACTAGTATATATATATAATACAAATACATTCTCTCGACTCTTAACTCATTCTAGGGTACTACTGACCCTATCTCTAATGAATTATTCCCTACCAAAGCCAAGGTTCTCGCTTAACCTTCAGCTCTGATACCATATGTAATGACCGAGGATTTTCGATCCTTCAAAATCCTCGCTAATACGTTCACTGTATAGAATGCCGAGCAATTGAGTGCCGGAAATACTAGATCGTTGGGGTTTAAGAAGAAAAGAGATAGAAGAAGGAACAAAAATAAAACAACACAGAATCTCACAATCGCAGTGGAACAAAATATAATATATAATAACAGATCTTTATACACAAGAATCTGTAACTGTCAATATACATACAAATTATCAGAGTACAACCATCAACATAGAAATCTAGACAGTTATATTAACTTGTCCTCAAAAGTGCTGAATATACAGCCAACAATACACAGCGGAATATAATCAAGTACGTGTAATACGTCTCTACCATCCAGCTCGCCTCCTCGGCTCCATAGCATCCTAACATGGATCTATAATACTCGGTCTGACCCGAGCATTATAATAAAATGACACCCGAGTCAGTTTGGAAAACCAGCGTGAGTAAACACTCAATTTGAATTATTACTATTTTTAAAATCCTTTGAAAACAAAGGTATCTCGTAAGATAGCGTCACACATAAATACGACGGGTTTTTCTCTTGCGATAACCAAAACATTTTATAGCAAATCCAGTGATAATATAATAGTGTCTAAGTACAATATTTATTAAAATAGCCGAATTTGTTACATTAATTAAATTCCAGCATACTAGGCTTTAAAATCAAAACTGTAAAGGTTCGTGGTGGTTATTGGATCGAAGTGGTTTTGGATAATGCTGATATCCGATCCAGGTCTCTTCGAACTCAAATGATAAATTTAAAAAGGGCAAGTTGATCAGTTAACATTTTCACAATCAGGGTGTCAATATTCACATATGGAAATACATTCCATATGTTCACTTTATCAAGACCAGTCCATCGAAAATAATTCGCTTGTAATCATTCCATTTTCCGAAATCGGAATAGCGATCAGTTCCAGTCGATTTACTTGCCAATAAGTTCTATTTACTTTAATTTGTTTGGTTACTTAATAGCACTGGCAATAGATAATTAAAATCGATATCAAGAACATTATCAGTTAACATAGATCACTAACTTAATCAACGATTTATAATTAATATTAAATAAATATACAATTCAGAACTGAACCGGTTCCAATTAACTGAGTCGAGTTATAAAATTTTAAATCCATATTTAATTTTTTAACTAAGGCAATTAAATAAATATTTCATTCTTAATTAATTCAAAAATTACCAGTTCATTACATACTTAATTTATCAATTAACATATAATTAATCAAATAAAACATCACTTGTCAATTCACTTAAACCGTTTAAATCATTAAATTTTCATATTGCAAAAAACTGGAAGTTATTAGTTCAGATAAAACTACTAGGTGATAGGATCTCGATGCGAAAATCTGCGTGACGATTTGGGCTTAAAATGAAGAAGAAATAGGGTTGTAATTTAAGGTTTATTAAATAATTTTTGCATACGAGCTCGGATTCATGCGAGGTTTTCTCCGTTGCGATCATATCAAAATTCTGGACATTTTGGAACTAGTTTGGTTGGATTCTGAGACTGTTAGAATTTTGGGCTATTTTTGGATTTTAAATCGTCGATAAATAAAAGGTGAGTGTTTTAACCCACTCACAACTACTAAATTGTCTTATGTTAGTTAAATTGAATTTATGATGTGATTAGAAGTTGATTGTTTGCTGTTTGATATATTTAAATAGTTATTCCAGTTAAATCTGACTTTTGTTGAACATAATTTCCATTTAATTTAATATTGTATTTTAAATCGCCATTTAATACCTGTTAGTGATAATCGGTTAATTGTTGTTGTTTATTGGTTGATTTGAATGATGATTGTGATGGATGTTGATTGTTGATATTGGATGACCGGATGTTGTGTTATTATATATATATTGTTATCGCACTACAAGTTCCCTTAGTTTATTATTAGGAAAATCACTTTGGGTTGAAATGATACATTCTCGAAAAATCTGATAGATTAGGAAAAAATCGTTATGGGTTGAAATGATAGACTAAAATGATTTTATGGATTTTGAAATTTAATTCGGGATTGCGGGTTGAAATGATATATACCCATAAATTTAAGTTTATTGCGGGTTGAAATGATATATATCTGTATCACTTGACCATAGGGTAGAAAATATATACGGACACCCGATTGGTTAAATTAAATGATTTTTAAATCCTTCATTTTTGAATTCAGTTAAATGATAGTTTGAAAATAAAATTTGATTTATATAAACTGAAGTAATTTCGAAAATCCAAGCTTTAAATGTTGAAATTTGAATTGGTTTAACTGAATTGTTTAAAGGATTTAAATTTAAATTTTAAGTTGATTTTGAAATATAAATGAAATTTATCAAAATCGACTTATTGAAAATGTTTAAATAATTGAACTTTGAACTCTACTAAATTTGAAATAGTTTAAATTTATAGTTCAAACATGGATTTGAAATCGACATAGATTTAAATGGTTTTATTGAGAATCTAGATCGAAAGATAAAAATTGAGTTTGTTAATTTGAAAGCTGGATATGGTCCAGATTTGTTAAAATGGAGGAAATAGTTTAATTTGATATTACTTTCGAATTAATTATTTTAAATATAAATTGTTTAAAATATATTGTTTTAAATTCAGTTCTTATTTAGATTTCAAGTCATTTTATATTAAACTATATTAAACCAATCTTTACCTATTTTAAACCATTTAAACTAATTTAATCTATTTTAAGATATTTAATCTATTTTAAACTATTTTAACCTATTTAAACTATTTTAATATAATTTAATCTATTTTAAAATATTTAAACTATTTTAATCTATTTTGAACTATTTTAATCTAAGTTAAACTATTTAAATTATTTTAAACTATTTTATCTATTTTAAACTAGTCTAACTATTTTAAACTGCTTTAAAATATTTTTAAAGTATTTTAAACTATTTTAAAGCTATTTAAACTATTTATGACCATCTAAACTATTTTATAATTTTCAAACTGTGTAAAGTTGAAGTGTTTATATTTAAATCCTTGATTTAAAAGCGAATATGGCCAAATGATGTTATAACCTAAGTTGGGATTTGAAATGATATTTTCTAATGAAATAACATATTTGAGTAAATATGATGATTTTGAAATGGGGATTTAACCTATTTTGTCGATATGATTACGAAAGTGAATATGATTTCAAAAGTGATATGGTTTGAATCGAATATGATAATTTGATCTCAATTATGAATTGGTTTTGGAAATGTAAAGGAACCATCCGGTGTGAAATAAGCGTTTGGTTGTTAAAGATACCGGGATCAGATTTGTTATACTCTCTGCCAATACCGAAAACCACTTTAACAACTGTGGACGTGGTGGAGATTCCAGAATGAAGTAGGATGGTTTGGCGAACGATTCTGTACGAGGTATCAACATAGCCCTGACTCCCATAAGTCAGCTTGATGTGACTAAAACAGGAGCTATACCTGTGCCAAGTGAGGTCGCACCTCCGATCGGACATGCTTCTTCGATACCATATTATGACTTTGTGATTGATTTGGTGGCCACCCCTCGATTTGATTATGGGAGTGTGTATTGAGGTGGGCGGTAGTAGCTACTATGCTTTACCACCAGCCTTATCGTGCCTTCTATGAGTTTGGTTTGTGTCGTACCTATGGAGTGCTCCCTGATAACCCACCGGGTTGGTGGTGTTTACAGTACTGTATAGACTACGACATTTATATAAAATGTGTTAAGGGGGATATGGGTAACGCCTTAATGCTATTTTAATACTTTACTTTACTGTAGACACTATTATAGTAGTGTATTGTACTATGTATGTAGATAGTTTAACGGATCCTTAGGAGATGGAATCCCGAACATCTCTTAAGCTATCGCACTCACGTTAGACACTGGATAGGAGAAGTAAAACCCTGTAAACATCTCTGAAGCCGTTACACTCATATTTATTTACTGTTGATTTAACTTACATAAAATCTTCTAGTTCTAACTCGAGTCTTTTGTCTTTTCATTACGCTCGGGTCAGTCTGAGCTTTTCAACGTATTGAAGATCTTATTTCGGGAGGACGAAGACGAAGATTTAGTACTATTATTATTTAGTATATTTATCCCACTGCATCATGTTGTTCCGCTGCATTATTTATTTATTCCTGTTGTATGTACTCTGATTTTGTATTGTAAAAGTTCAATCAAATGTTATTTGTAAAATGCTTCATGAACTGTTTATTTGATTATTATATTTGTCATTCCGATGTGAGATTCTGTGTTTTTTTTTCCTTCTTTTTTTTTCTTTTCTTATTTATCCCATAACAATCCTCCCGTTTGAATGGTTTGAGTCTAACATGTATGGTTTATTGTTGATTTAAACCGTCCAAAACAGTGGGTCATTACATTTGGTATCAGAGCCGGGTTTAGCGATAACCTTAGCTTTGTGGGGTCTGACTCATTGGAAATAGGGTAGTAATACCCTAGAATGAGTCGTTGAGTGTATATATATATATGAGAGCGTATTTGTTAGTGTTATATAAAATGTTTTATATTGTGTTAATTTGTTCTATTTAGTATTTATAAATTCCGGTCGGTACATAGTGAAAGTGTGCTATGGATCGTGTAATATGGATATACGATAATACAGAATATAGTGATGATAGCTATACAGTAAATAGTGCGGAATATAAGAGCAGTATAATAAAAATAACACCAGAGATTTTTATACTGGTTCGGAGCACCGTCCTACGTCTAGTCCCAAACACCTTCTGGAATTTCACTAAAACAGCAACCCTCACTTAACCCGGAGGAACAGGTCTATACAACCCTTGAGCAGCAGAACAGGGACCTGAGCAGCAGAACAAGATTTAGCCTCAGCAGCCGAAGAGGACTTCACACGCCTGAGCAGCAGAACAGGACTTTAACAAATACAAAAGATTGTTTGACTTTTTCTGTTTTGATAACATGGATAAATCTGTTTATAGTACACCCTTCCTATGATCTTCTCCTCGAGTATAAATATGTATATTTGAAGTTTATGAAGATTAGAAAGGAATGGTATTGCATAAGAATGCTGAATATTTGAGAGTATAGTCGCAAGAATATTCAAGAGAGTTAGATAAGAGAGATAAGCAGATTAAGTACCTTGGAATGAAGTTAGGATATGTATTTATAGTTGTTAAATAGCAGCGACCATTGGCGAAGAGTTCAGGTTGAAGCATCACGTCCAAATCTCTTCGTAGAGATTCGTAACTCTTCACGAATGATCGTGTCTTTTCAGAAAATATAGCCGTTATAGAAATTTAGTCAGCTGAGCCTCTGGGTCAGTCGACTAAATATTCAAACGATATTTATTATATATTATATATATACTTGTGCACCTGTGCATGCTGCACAAATACTAGCAGGTCAGTCGACTGACCTAGTATTATAGTGCAATTTGCACAATTTACACAGGTATATATATATATATATGATATATGATTCTAACTTTAAAAACTTTGATTATATATATATATTTTATATGCTTATATATTTATAAATCATTTAAAAATAAGAAGATTATATATATAAGCTAATATATACGTAAACGAGGAGAGATCTTAACAATATTGACCAAAGACTCAAAAAATAATAATATAAAAGTTGATGCACCGATTTTGATGTCTTGTCTCCATGTAGTATATATTCTCTTTTTGTCGTAACAATCGTCGAATCTGTATGTTGTAGTGATAGCTTCATGTCATGAATCAAAACCAAGTCTCAACATTCTCCCCCTTTTTGATTAATTACAACCTGTAAGTAGATATAGATTTCGACGGTATATAATATAATATGAATATTTACTCCCCCTGAATCTTTGATATATATCCTGCATTCTTAATGTTAGCGATAATTTTCTCCCCCTTTGTCATCGACAAAAAGGAATAAAGAACATGAATAATCATATTTTATAATAAAAAGTTGTACATGGTTTATTTATTCGGAAAGTGAAATACAATGATAACTTCTCTTATTTTGAAGGGCTAGGAGTTTTGTAGCCCTGTATCTCTTTGCGTCGAACGTTGGATGCTTCATTTCGATCCCATGAGTTCGGTGAGACTGGTGGTCGCGGTGGGGACGAAGTAGTAGGACGACGAATGGGCGTAAGCACTTGTTCGTCGATTCGATGGGATGAAGCGCCACAGAATTTCATGGAAATATGTTCTATAATGCCTAGACGTCTTGAATTGATTTTCTGCTCGTAATACATTTCGCGCTGAAGCATCAACGACTCCTGCTGATAGTGATGTATATCACTTATCTTTTGTTTAGTCGTTGGAGAGTCGTCAAACACAATTTTCTTTCCTTTCTTTCTCTCCGGAGTGTATCTGGTATGATCGTGAGGAGTAGAAAGTTGTGTAGAGTGATGAACAGGTGTTTTTGTTGGGGATTCGGAGGAGGTTATGGTTTTTACGGAGAGAGATGAATGTGAGGAGTTTGACATAGTGGTAGAACTTTGTATTTTTCAGTTTAATTGTTTATACGAATAGTAGTGAATAAGAATGCCTCTTTATAGGCTATAATGGAGAATAAAAAAGATTAATTGAGTGGATTGAATTGTTTTTAGTTAAAACAAATTCATTAGTTAAGGATGATCATTGCTATTGTTTTGGTGGATTTCTGTTATTTTACTTTTTGTAATATGTTTGTATATACAGTAAACATATGTATATAAAAGAAGGTGTTATAAACAAATTAGATTTTTTTTTAGTTTTAGTCTAAAATTTCATATTTTATCATTTTAGAACTATTTATACATCTTTAATTGACATTATACCGAGTTCTCGACGTAGTTTTATAAACGTGTTTTCTAACAGCGGTTTTGTAAAAATATCAGCTAATTGATTTTCAGATGGAACATAATCTAAATTTATCACATCTTTTTCTATATCGTCGTGTAGAAAATGATGTCAAATATCTATGTGTTTAGTTCTAGAGTGATTTACTGGATTTTTAGATAGATTAATTGCACTGGAATTATCACAGTAAATCGTTGATTTTGATAGATTAACTCTGAAATCTTTAAGAGTCTGTTGCATATAGATTACTTGTGCACAAGCTGATGCTGCAGATATATACTCTGCTTCACAAGTTGATAGTGAGACACAATTTTGTTTCTTACTAAACCATGATATTAATGATTTGCCAAATGAAATGTCACGTACCGCTCGTACTTTTTCTGTCCATTCGTGATCCTTCGAAATCAGCATCGCTGTAGGATACTAACTCGAAAGAACAATCTTTTGGATAGAAAAGTTCGAAATCTTTAATATTACTAAGATAATGTAATATTCGTTTTACGGCTAGTAAGTGTGATTCTTTCGGGTCAGCTTGAAATCTTGCACATAGACATACACTCATCATTATATCTGGACGACTAGCTGTTAGGTATAGTAATGAACTAATCATACTACGATACAATTTTTGGTTTACACTCCTGTCGTTTTCATCTCTATCGAGATGCGCTGTTGTGCTCATAGGTATAGGTTTTGCAGAAGTGTTTTTCATTCTGAATCGCTTGATCAGATTATTACAGTATTTTTCTTGATTTATAAATATTCCATTT
This sequence comes from Allium fistulosum, assembly GCA_030737815.1. Taxonomy (NCBI): domain Eukaryota; kingdom Viridiplantae; phylum Streptophyta; class Magnoliopsida; order Asparagales; family Amaryllidaceae; genus Allium; species Allium fistulosum. Next base: position 1,511,114,154 of record CM060901.1, read on the forward strand.
GAAAATTGTTTTATTTGAAGACCTAGAAAATATGATAATTCTCCCATGTGAGACATCTCAAATTCTTTAGTCATTATTTCAAAAAACTCTTTACATAATTTATTATTACTTGAACCAGAAATAATGTTGTCTACATATATTTGAACTATTAAAATATCATTTTTAGAATGTTTTATCAATAGAGTCTGATCTACTTTTCCTGTTTCGAATCCTGATTCAATTAAATAGCTTTTAAGGCATTCATACCAAGCACGTGGTGCTTGTTTTAAACCATATAAAGCTTTCTTAAGTTTATAGACATGATCTGGATATTTTTCATGAACAAATAAAGGTGGTTGTTCAACAAAAAACATTTTCTTTAATATAACCATTTAAAAATGCACTTTTAACATCCATTTGATAGAGTTTAAATTTATTAAAACACGCGTAAGCCAGTATGATTCGTATTGTTTCTAGTCTAGAGACTGGAGCAAACGTTTCTTCGTAGTCTATTCCTTCTTCTTAGTTATACCCTTGTGCTACTAATCTGGCTTTGTTTCTAGTTATATTTCCTAATTCGTCTGCTTTGTTTTTATAAACCCATTTAGTTCCTATAATAGTCTGATCGGTTGGTCTGGGTACTAGTTCCCAAACTTCATTTCGTTCAAACTGATTTAGTTCTTCTTGCATATCAATAATCCAATTTTCGTCGGATGACGCTTCCTTAGTATTCTTAGGTTCGATAGTAGAAAGAAAAGCTACATGACCCATTAAATTTAGTTGATTTCTAGTTCGAACATTTGAATTTATTTCTCCAATTATATTTTCTGTTGGATGATTTCGTAAGATTCATGGAGGAGATCTTATTGTATTGGTGATATTTCATCTTCTCTAGAATTATGAATAATGTTTTCATCTTCTCTTAAATTATTGGTTTCTATATTCGTGTCATTATTAAGTAAATCATCATCATCATTAAAACTTGAAATATGTTTAAAGTTTTCATCAAAAGATATGTGGAGTGTTTCTTCAATAGTATTAGTTCCTTTATTGAAAATTCGATTAGCTTTGCTTCGATCCGAATATCCAAGAAATATTCCTTCATCACATTTTGAATCGAATTTGCCAAGATGATCTTTGGTATTTAATACAAAACATTTTGATCCAAATACTTTAAAATAAGATATGTTTGGTTTTCTACCGTAAAAAAGTTCGTAAGGTGTATTCTTAGTGAGGGGTCTAATAGAAACACGATTCAATACATAACAGGCAGTTGCAATGGCTTCTGCCCAGAAATGTTTTGGTAACGTGCTTTCGTTCAGTAAGGCTCTAGCACATTCTTGTAGAGTCCGATTCTTTCGTTCTACAACTCCATTTTGTTGTGGAGTTCTAGGAAACGAAAAGTTATGAAATATTCCTTTCTTTTTACAATAGTCATCAAACAGTTTGTTTTCAAATTCACCTCCGTGATCACTTCAAATATTTTTAATTTTAGTACCTTTTAAATTTTGAATTAGTTTAACAAATGTTTTGAAATTCTCAAAAGTATCACTTTTAATTTTCTTAAAGATAGTCCATGTATATCTAGAAAAATCGTCAACTATTACAAACACGTATTTATTGTGATTTATGGATTGATTGAACTTGGGCTGGTCCAAATAAATCCATATGAAGTAATTCAAGTGGTTGTAATGTCGAAATGACTTTATTAGATTTAAACGAAGATTTAGTTAATTTACCTAATTGACATGCGTCACAGATATTATTAACTTTAAAACTCATTTTTGGTAATCCTTTTACTAGATTATTTTTAGAAATTTTATTTATAGTTTTGAAATTGATATGACAGAATCGTTTATGCCATAGCCAGGGATCATTTTCTTTAGCTATTAAACACATGTCTGAGTTATGATTAACTTTCATATTTAAAACGTAAATATTTTTATCTCTATCTCCTTCGAAAATAAGATTCTGATTTTGATCGAAGATACTACATTTATTTTCAGAGAAAGATATTTTAAATCCATTATCGCATAATTGACTTATACTTAATAGATTATGTTTTAGATTCTTAACTAATAAAATGTTTGTAATAAGAGGTAAATTAGATGTACCATAATTGCTCACATCGCCTTTGCCGATGATATATCCCTTAGAATTATCTCCAAAAGTGACAGAACCTCCATTTGAGTATGTAATGTTTGTCAGCATATTTTTGTCTCCTGTCATGTGTTTTGAGCAACCACTGTCGAGTATCCATTTTCCTCTTTTCTTGAGTAGGACCTGCAAAAAATATGAGATGACATTGGTACCCACCTTTTAATAGGGTCCTAAGAGTTAGATCTTAGGAAACCAAACCCAAGTGGGTTCAGTATCCCTTTTATAAATATAATTCTTATTATTATGAAAGTTTTCTATGAATGATCTAATATACTTATTCCTTATTAACTTGTTATTTGTTTTAGGAACCCATATATTGATAGTTTTAGAAACTAATCTTTTTGAAGATTTAGACTTAATATTGTTTAAATTACTGGATTGTGAATTCTTGACTTTCTTATAACCTAGTCCGTTTTTATTGTTAGCAGATTGTGAATTTTCAATAATTCTAGATAAATTTTCTCTGCCTTTATTAAAATTCGAGACATTTTTAGTGATTCCTTCTAGTTTGGTCTTTAGACTCGAATTTTCTAGTTCTACCATTTTGATATTAGTTTTCAAATCACGATTTTCATAAACAAGAACATCGTTCTTTTCTTTTTGAGTCTCAATTTCTTGACTTAATAATATTAGTTGAGAATTAACATTTGAAAGCGATTCTTGAGTTTTCTCTAGTTCTTCTTCCAATATTTTCTTCTCGTCTTTAAGCATATCTCTTTCGAATTCTACCTTGTTCTGATTTTCAACAGCCTCTTTATATTTTCTTTTGAGACTTTTTAAAGTATCTAACAATTTTGAGTTTATCTCTGTCATATCATCAAAAGTTAAATCACTAACCTCATTATCTTTGGCCATAAAGCATATGTTGGCTTGTTCATTATTGCTGTCACTCTTTCTTTTTGAGGAGGAGGAGGAGTCTGAATCATCCCATGTAACTGAGAAAGCTTTCCTTTTGAATTTGTCCTTCCTTTTATTGCGATATTCTTTCTTTTGATCCGGACAATCCTTCTGTATATGCCTCTTTTTGTGACAGTTAAAGCACTCCAGAACTGATGAAGACGGTGGCTTATTGCTGTTTGAGCTTCTCTTGCCATTATTTCTGTTTCCTTTTCTATACTTCAAGAATTTCTTGAAGTTTTTGGCAATAAAGGCTAGGTCATCTTTATCTGAATCTGATTCTTCTTGTTCTGCATGTCATGCTATATTCTTTCTATCTTGAGCTTGAACTCGTTTAACCTGCAAATTCACTTCATAGGACATTAGATTTCCTATTAACTCTTCCGGAGTTATTTTGGAAATATCGTTCGCTTCTTTAATAGCAAGAACTTTTCTTTCCCATTCTTCCATTAAAGAGTTAATGATTTTGGATACGATATCAAAATCTGAATATTTTCTCCTAGTCCTACTAATGAATGATAGATATCCTGAAATCTTGAATACATATCGTTTATAGATTCATTGTCTTTCATTCTAAAGTTTTGAAACTGACTTTTGAGCATGGATATCTTGCTTTGTTTGACCTTGTTAGTTCCTTCGTGTGTAACTTTGAGTGTATGCCATATTTCATATGCAGTGTTGCACATGCTAACACGGTTAAACTCATTTTTATCTACGGCATAAAAAACATATTCATGGCTTTTGCATTTGCTGTGGCATCTAGTTTCTGTGTATTTGTCCAAGTAGAATACTTCCCAGTAGGAATAGTGTATTCTTTCTGAGTAATATTCCATGAATCAAAACCATTTGCTTACATATATATTCTCATTCGTGTGGCCCAATAGTTATAGTTCATGCCATTGAATAGTGGTGGACGTGCAGTGGATTGTCCTTCTATGAAGCTAGTGTTAACGTTAGTGCTAGTGTTAGTTTCCATATTATTTGAATATCAGATAACTGTGTTACAGTTATATGAAGAACCTCGCTTTGATACCAAATGAAAGTGTGCTATGGATCGTGTAATATGGATATACGATAATACAGAATATAATGATGATAGCTATACAATAAATAGTGCAGAATATAAGAGCAGTATAATAAAAATAACACCAGAGATTTTTATACTGGTTCGGAGCACTGTCCTACGTCTAGTCCCAGACTCCTTCTGGAATTTCACTAAAACAGCAACCCTCACTTAACCCGGAGGAACAGGTCTATACAACCCTTGAGTAGCAGAATAGAGACCAGAGTAGCAGAACAGGATTTCGCCTCAGCAGCCGAAGAGGACTTCACACGCCTGAGCAGTAGAACATGACTTTAACAAATACAGAAGATTGTTTGACTTTTTGTGTTCTAATAACACGGATAAGTCTGTTTATAGTACACCCTTCCTATGATCTTCTCCTCGAGTATAAATATGTATATTTGAAGTTTATGAAGATTAGAAAGGTATAGTATTACTTAAGAATGCTGAATATTTGAGAGTATAGTCGTAAGAATATTCAAGAGAGTTAGATAAGAGAGATAAGCAGATTAAGTACCCTGGAATGAAGTTAGGATATGTATTTATAGTTGTTAAATAGTAGCAACCATTGTCGAAGAGTTCCGGTTGAAGCATCGCGTCCAATCTCTTCGTAGAGATTCGTAACTCTTCAATACTGATCGTGTCTTTTCAGAAAATAGAGCCGTTATAGAAATACAGTCAACTGAGCCTCTGGGTCAGTCGACTAAATATTCAAACGATATTTATTATATATTATATATATACTTGTGCACCTGTGCATGATGCACAAATACTAGCAGGTCAGTCGACTGACCTGGTATTATCTATGCAATTTGCACAGTTTACACATGTATATATATAATATATATATATATATATATATATATATATATTATATGATTCTAACTTTAAAAACTTTGATAATATATACATATATATTTTATATGCTTATATATGTATAAATAATTTAAAAATAAGAAGATTATATATATAAGCTAATATATACGTAAACGAGGAGAGATTTTAACAATATTGACCTAAGACTCAAAACAAAATAATATAAAAGTTGATGCACCGATTTTGATGTCTTGTTTCCATGTAGTATATATTCTCTCTTTATCGTAACAATCGTCGAATCTGTATGTTGTAGTGATAGCTTCGTGTCATGATCAAAACAAAGTCTCAACACATAGGACGTTATGGCATCGATAGAGATTTCTAAACACTTAATAGGGCAGACCGACACAATATTGTTTTTAAATATGGGTAAATGAATTAATTTTACCTAGTATTATATTTTGTATATAAAAGAATAAATTTTATAAATGATATAGTTGGATGTGATATGTTGTTTGTTAGGTAGAGAAGTTTTATAAATATTGGATTGTAAAAAATAGGATTTACAAGTAAAGTAAATATAAATTAGAATTTGAGAACTTAATTTCCAGGCTTTTGAGATTGGTTTTCAAAAGATTTTGGAATTTGATATTAGTATTATTTATAAGTATTTTTCTTAGATATAAATATTTTCAATATGATTTAAAAGAAATGTTTTAAAGGAAACTTTAAAGGAAATAAATTCTGTACTCCCCTCTCTGTCGCTGGAAAATAATTTCGATGATGAGTGCACGCATCATCGATGTTCATTTTCGAGTTTCAAAGTGGGAAGACTGCTGTAGTAGCTTTACAGCACATTTGTTTTGATAAACAAATTTTAATTTTATTTTCTAAGTACGATTTGACATATATGAAAGATATAAATATATATATATATATACACACATATAATTTGAAAAGAAACCCGGAATTTAGTTCTTAAACTCTCTGATAATGAGTAATATTCAGTCATTGTAATAAAATGAATCTTGACTATATTAATAATTGGAAACTTCTAAAATGGAAAATAAGAAATTGGAGGCTAAGTGATTGAAATATATAAGAAATTGAAAATTTGTAACTTGTAGATATGAATTAGAAGATGTAATTATTGAACATTTTGTTAACTAAAATAAATAAGATAAACTTGTGTAATATTCAATTACATTCTAAAAGACATATATATAACTTACCAAAATGTTAAAAGTTGAAATGTTAATAGAAATATGTAATGGAATATTATACAAGTAAAACTTAAGTAATGAAAGTGTTCTAATGGAATTATTTCTATAAATAAGAATTTAGATGTAAAATGAATGTTATAAGCATAAGTTAATGTTTTGAAATGCTAATAATTAGATTTAATAGTAAAGGCGAACATCACTTAAGTTGAATGAGTCATTAAATTAAAGTCAATCTCTATAAACAATGAATGTGAATAAAAGGTAGAGAGACTTAAGTAGAAATTTGTTCACAATGAATATTATATTACGCAGAAATCAAGTTATATAAGTAAATAATAAATGTGAATAAATTAATGTAAGTGAATCGGAAAATAAAATATTATATGAATGAAAATAAATAAAAAATACACAATGATTCAGAAATAGATTAAATGTTCAATAATGTTATATATGAAAGAAATAAATGTGAAAAGAAAAATAATAATGGTGAATTAAATTTGCAAAGAGACTTACATAATATTTTAAGGACTAGTTATGGATGATTTAATAATTGAATGGAAATAACTTATGTAAGTAAATGGATGTAAAGTAATGAAAAAATGGCATTGTATGAATGAATGGGAAATGAATCTGTAAGGAATGAATGAAGATTAATGAAAATAAGCTTTGTATGAATGAAAAGAAAAATGATGAACAGTAAATGATGTGAAAGGAAATTTATAAGAATAAACTTAAACGATATTTGAAATTATTGGTTGTTTGACTTATGGGATGTTTGGAAAGGATACTTCTAACAGTATAAGGATGTATAGATAATCTATTAAGTTGTTACCAAAGGCTGTTGAGTGTAGGATACACTTGATAGTTTATTTATCATCCTTGTATAATTAAAAGTTTCACCTGAACAAACCATTTGTTTTGGTTGCTATGGATGTATAATTGATTCTGTTGTTGCATGTAATGGTTGTATTGTTTTGTTTGCATATGTTCTGTGTTGGTTTGCTTTTGTTACTAATTGGAAACAACTAAATATTTTCTCTTTTACATAATTCTTACTCTTTGGATTATATAAGTGAAATACAGGTTATGGAAGCAATAGCTACTGCTTTTTGTTTCATAAATAAAGTTGTTTGCCCGACAAATAGGTACATTTTTGGATTACGGTTTTATAGCGATATTTTATTTTTCCTTTGGTTTGGGATATTTTATTATTGAAATATGATGTATATATTGTAGTTATTGATATTGTTATTTCCCGGAACTATCCGTATAAAGGAGACTTTGCCGAAATTTTTTGTAAATTTTAGAATTAGAATTTTTTTGTGAAAGTGAAATATTTCCAAACTTTATTAAACTTGAAAATGAATATTTAATTGTTTATTAATTGGTATATTTATTTAAAATACTAAATTATGTAAATTTATTGTTATAAATTAAATACTTTGAATAAAATATATTAATTTCTTTATTCCTTCTTTTCCTTTTCAAGGACGAAAAGTTTTGAGTAGGGGAAAGTGTAACGACCCGCATTTTTTGATAATTAAAAATATTAAATTTAATAAGATTTAGAATTCAATATTGTGTGAAATAAAAATTTATGATTTACAAATGGAAAAGACTATTAGAATGTGATTTAATAAGGATAATTTAAGGCAAATGATAACTATTATAATGCAATTTTAATCATTTGAAATTATTGTAAGGTTAATTTGGTTATAATTGTAAATAATGAAATAAATTAAATGTTGTAGTAAATGGTGAGATTGTATGTAATCAATTGAAATTAAATAAGATTTTGGAAATTTAATATTGTAAGGAATAAAATTCATGATTTATTAATAAGGAAAAATATTTTGAATATGATTTAATAATGTTTTTTGAATGTTTTTGAAAGTTATTTTAATGTAATTTCGATCAATTGAAATAATTTTAAAGTTAATTTGGTTATAATCGTAAATAAGGATTAAATTCAATGTTGTATTAATAATGTAATTGTATGTCATTTTATTTAATTGGTTTTGGTATATACTGTGAAATCAATTATGTGTATGTAGATTTATAATCTGGTAGAAGCAATCAACTTGTAAATGTGATTAAATTACGTAAAAGTAACAATTGCTTATTTACCGTCTTATTATTTAATACATTGAAATTAATTTGGAAATTAATAAAATTTAATGTAATTAAATATTGTTGTTAATATAAGTTAAGATGATAACTTTAGAATAAGAATGTAATAAAAATTGAACTAGTGTCAAACGAATTCACATTGGTATTAGATGATTGAATAATAAGATATAAATCAAAATAAATGAATTTATTGGAAGTTAAATTATAATTAATGAATTTATTGCAATGGCATTGAACGCTGTAATTAGTGTAATATTTAAATCTTAGGTTTAATAAGAATAATTTATTTTAAAAAAATTATTAAATTTCTTTGTAATAAAAAATGATGAAAATTGTTAACTATTGAATTTGAATTTAAAAGTGATTAAACCAATTTAATAATAATTTGTTTAATTAACGTGAAAATTAGCCATTTTGGCCACTGTCTCGGATTTTGACGAAACCAATTTCATTGGATCCGTAACAGTGAATTATTGTCGGATTTCTAGTTTCGTAGCGATCGGACTTGTCGTTTGATCGTGTGGGCTCGAAACGTGTAGAAATCAATTAAAAGGATTTAAATGAATATAAACTGATTTTAAAAGCTAACTTCTTTATAAAATGGAATTAGGGTTTGAAACTAGTTCCATTGAGTTTAAAAATATCAAAAACCTATATTTCGATATATTGGAGAACTCATTTTTTATCGGGAACGAAACGGGCTTTTTGGGTCGTTGTTATCGTTTCGATCCAACCCTGCATATATATAGTATAACGACCCGGTATTTCGAACCATTCGCATCCGAACATGTCAGACTTGAATTGCCCAAAACAACAGATTGTTAATTTATATTTGGCAAAACTCAGCATATATAGTAAATAAATCAATCACAGAATCACAGACACAGAGTAATACAACAATAAGCAGTGGAATAGATAAATAGTAGTTCATGAAGCTACTGCATAAACAATAGAGTCTGAAACAAAATACAACAGAATCTCAAATACAGAGTAGTCTCAAATATAAAGGTAACTACAAGACTGAATAGAAATAACTGGAACCAACTGAAATAACTGAAAACTGGATCGATAGATGGATCTCTAAGCGAAGCTCCAAACTCCAAAGGCGAGTCTCAAATGCTGTGACACTCAGTCTGACCCGAGCATAAAGCAAAATACAAAACACTCGAGTCAGGATTAACATTCTTATATAGTAAATTCAACTCAAGTGAAATATCAACTGAAATACAAGTAACTTAAAGGATGTTTGGGATTTCCATCCTCTAAGGATCCGTGGAATTATCTACTATGTAGTAATATACGCTATTATAATATGTCTATAGTAAAGTAAACTATTAAAATAGCGTTAAGGCATTACCCATATCCCCGTTAACACATTTTTATAATGCCGTAGTCTATATAGATACTGTAAACTCCACTCGCAAGTGGGCTATCAAGGAGCACTCCATAGGTACGACACAAAACAAACTCGTAGAAGGCGCGATAGGGCATGCGACAAGGCACTCGAGGCAATGCCAGGGTAGATATACCGTTTGTGGATCCGGACTGGTGGTAACACATAGCAGCTACTACCGCTCACCTCGTAACACACTCCCAAATCAAAGGTGCACCCAATCAAATCACAAAAGCAATAGAATGGTATCGAAGAAATGTGTCTGATAGGAGGAATGACCTCACTTGGCCCGGCGTGGCTCCTGTTTTAGCCGCATCAAGCTGACTCACGGGAGTCAGGGTTACGTAAATACCATATAGAATTATCACCAAACCATCCTACTTCATTCTGGAATCTCCTCCACGTACACAGTTGTTAAAGTGGTTTTCGGTATTGGCAGAGAGTATGACAATATCCGATCCCGGTCTCTTTAACAACCAAACGCTTATTTCACACCATGGTCATTTTCAAATAGTTCACACTTCACATCAAAATAAATTATTCATTTCAAAACCATATCAATTTGATATCATTATTCACTTTAAATAATATTCATTTCCAGAATCGTAACACTTTCAAATTTATAACACTTTCGAAATCATAACACTTTTGAAATCATAGCACTTTTGAAATCATAACAGTTTTGAAATCACAACACTTTTGAAATTCATAACAGTTTAGATATTGAAAATAGTATATATATTAAATAGTGATAAATTAAAATTGTTTACATATTAAAATAATTTATATAATAAAATTTGTTTCCTCCAATTTCGCAAATCGATTCAAATCATCTTAAATTCCACCATTCAATTTAATCAATTCCAGTTTAACCATTTCAATTTAAAGTTCAAAGATTCAAGTTTATATATTCAAACATTTACAATATAAATTTCGTTTATATTTCAACATTTAACTCTAAATTTATTCAAATTGGAAAGTATTCACTTAATCCTTTCAATAACAATTTATTAAAATCCCAATTTATAAATTTAAATTTGAAATTATTAAACCATATATTTCCTTTCAAAACTTTGGAAATCATTTTTCAAAAATTAGACCAACGGTGTCCGTATATAATTTTCTATCATACGGTCAAGTGATACGGATATTTATCATTTCAATCCGCAATTTAAATATCTACGGGTATATATCATTTCAACCCGCAATCCCAAAAATTTAAATAAATGAAAATCGCTTGGGTTTATCATTTCAACCCATAACGATTTTCTCCTATTCTACAAAATCGTTCGGGTATGTATCATTTCAACCCATAGGGAATTCTGAACTAACAGGGAACTTGCAGAGTGAGAACAACTGTAGTAACAATAATAATATCAATAATAGGCATATATCATCAATTTTTTTTTTAAATATATACAACAGGATATGGTGTCATATCACAGGTGAACAGTTACAGATAATGGCATATCATATACAGCAATTATAAAATTAACAGCTAAATTTAGCAGCATATACAATTGTCGTTTCAAGTGAAATCAAATTTAATAAATATAAGAATGTTAATCGTGAGTGATTGCTCACCTTTCGAGGCTAGAAAACGATGAGAATGGGAACAGTGACATGGACACGCACACGGATACTGGCATGACACGGGACACACAGGCTAGAAGTTACTGCGACAAGTTCGATATTGAAATGTAAGTCAAGATGGCACGAGATCGATAAAACAAAATATAAAAATCAATTTAAAACATACATTAACAAAAAAAATAGATATATTATTTTTGAAAAACCAAACTCATGCTTATTTATATATATATATTACTACTATATATATTTAAACTGATGTATATAAACTAACATATAATAGAACTAATATTTTATAAAACTAACACATAATATATATAACCAATATAAACTTATACTCATCTATGAACAACATATTTCTGTATATATAGACTAGTATATAACTTATGTACATATTATATCAAAATGACTTTATATATAGGAATAACATCAAAATATCTACATAATATATGTATTTAAAACTCTACATACACTTTCAAAATATCTATATATGCTAACATATATATATAATATCAAAATCAAAAGATAACAGATTATACAAACCTATAATCTAACATATATATATATATAACATATATATATATATATATATTATATACTGTAACAATATATATAATACTGCCTTTATATTAAACTAACAGTTCAACAATAAGCAGTGTATATACAAACTGTATATATAAACTAATCCCATATAAACTTATACACTATAACATTATTTATATAGCAAACAACTTTATATATACAAAATATATATGCGTATATAACTTAATATATTATTATATACTATACATATATACATACAAACTTTATAAACTTGGATAACTTTTCATGTAACAGATTTTATAATTCATATATTTCATATAAACAAACAAAACCTTCACATATTAAATCGAGATTAACTATATAAGCTAATATATAAAACAATATATAACTTACATTTATTCGATAGAGAGGAGGGGAATGGTTGGCTGGGCTGTTCGGTTTAGGTGAGTGTGGCAGAGGGGAGATGGCCTTGGCTGTGGCCAGAGGCTATGCAGAGGGGAGGAGAGGAGAGCGGGGCAAGCTGGAGGCTTTGAGGTGGCTTGCGGCATGGCTATGGGTTCAGGGTGCTCGGGTACAGGCGGAAGAGAGATGGTTACGTGGCATGTTGGGGTGGAGAAGGAGATGGTGGTGGAGAGTGGGAAGGGAATGGGTCGCACAAGGCTGGAAGAAGCTGCGGCCATTGGTTGGTGGGTTTGATGGGGCTTCGGGTTCAAGGGGGAGGGCACGGTTGATGGATGGAGATGTGCCGCGTGAAGGGAGGAGGGGCAGAGATGGTCGAGAAGGTGGAGATGTGGGGAAGTGAGGCCGATCAGTATTGCGTGATGGAGTGGGATCGGCGGAGTTGGTGGCGGAGGTGGAGATGCAATTGCGTGGAAGAAGAACCGAGAGAAACAATATATATATATATATATATATATATATATAGACACACACACACTCTAGTGTGAACCGGTGCTTCGCACATGGATTGTCGAAATAAATTGTCTAGTTTTTCAAATTTTTATCTATTAAAATCAATAACAACTTTTTCATCATTCTTCATACTACAGTTTATTTTTACAATAAAGTCATTGCAACAAATTAAACAATCATGGTCTTAGAGCAACCTTGGCATTGTGCCTAAAAAGCCGTTTTGAATTGAATGTAGGAAAATGATTGCAAGAAGAAATTAACGCATGACAGTCATATTAAAAAACATAGCGAGTGTATATTTTTTTTGAATAAAACAATATATCGATATAATAAGCAACATTCACGAAGATAGGTTAAACTAAACCGACACAAATCTTATTACCTTAATTTATTACGTAGAATACAATATTTGCCAACTTACCATGTTTACTGAGAACACATCCTTTGATTTGTCCATTACAATACTCGTAATTAAGAGTTTGACTAAAAGTTGGCAACCTAGGTTGAATTGGCTGAGACATACCTGATTGTTTGATTATGAGGTAGCTGAGAAGTACTAAAGTTATATGGATAATCTATGCATAACCTTGGTTGAATCTGTTAAACATAATTCCACATAACAACTATCCATATTATTTGTAAATGATGTAGTGTTCTCCTTGTGATATTTATTTTCAAGCATTGCCCTTCACCAGTTCTGCAGCAACTTAATTTGTAGCAGCAGTTCTCCTTGAAGTTCTTTATTAGCACTTCATTTTGTGAAGATGTTGCAGCATGCTAATCACTTGCAAATATAGCAGTAGTTTTTCTCTTTCATCACTTCATACTATCGAGATTCTCACAGCATGCTTCCCACTTGCAGTTGTAGCAATAGTTATTCATTTGTAGCGCTTCATCCTTGGCTTGGTTACAGAGAACATGCTCCAGTGGCATAAATTTTCCGTTATATTTACTACAGTTCTTGTTTTCTCCTCTGCTTGAATATGTTCAATTGGCATCTTATTTCTATTATGCCACTCAGACATTTTTCATCCCGCTTTAAGATCCCTCGTTAAACCTGCTACTCACTCAATCAGTCATGATGTCATCAATTTCTGCTATGTTGATTGTTTTACCTTCTCGTGTTGTCATCAACCTCTACACTGTATTAGCATGGCTTTAATGCCAACATGTTGTTGCTCAAGTTCTACTACAACAGTTTTGAAATGCTTGCATAGCTTCGATGCCTACATGTCATTGCTCAAGTATTGTCGCATCAGTTTTGAATGCTCTCTGCCACTTCAGATCACAATGCACTATAGTTCTGAAATGCTCTCGGTTTGCCTTTTCTTCAGTATTGTATTTCACATTGCCGCTTAAGATCTGGACTGTCTTCTATCTCTTTAGAACAACATCAGTCACAACCTATTGCAGCTACACAACTTGATATTTGAGAGAAAATGTACAGGATGTGCAACAATTTTTGGCTTAGTTGATAGTGTGCATAACGTTTCCTCTATTCTACGCATTATTTTCATTTTTAAGACATCCACCCTTCATTCTTCCCACTGTAGTTTTGGTCTACTACCTGCATCTGCCCTTCCTGCCAGGTAAAGCTATCATGCAATTCTCAGCTCATTCGTTATTTAGCCGCTCACTTCAGGCCTCTTGTACCGCCTCATATTGCAACTTAGTCAGCCAGTCCACATGCTACTTATTACAACTCATCCACAACTACATATCACCCAATCAATACTCCATAGTATAATTATGCATTTCAATCATCCTTTGCATTACGTTGCAGTCAAGCTCTGCTACATGTATTTGTACGATTCAGCCTGTCGTAGTCTAATCTATATCACTAATAAAGTATATTTGTTGTAGTTGAGACACAGTTCAGCCTACATATCTACTTCACTCAGCTATTTCCAGTTTTGAAGTCAACGTAGGGTTCAGTCTACATCTCTGTTTCACTCTACCATTCTTTGTTTTATAGTCAAGCCATCTGGGTTGCATCTATCTTTGGTAAACTCATCATTTAAAGCCAACATGATGCTACATGCACTTGCATTTTTAGTTCAGTTCTGTTTTGCAGTCTCTCTTTTTATTCAACTACTTCTTGTTTTGCATTGAAAGTGAATATAAAAGCTATCTTGGTTCCCTGTAATGTTTAGTCTACCCCTGTTTATATCATGATATGATTAAATTGAAAGCAAGAACAATAATTTATTTGAAGTAAATCAAAGCAAAGAATGATATTATTACATTGTAAAGCATTTACATAACATTAATTACTACTGGCTATCTATATATCATTGTTAAAAACATAGTTATTCACTATGATTTCAAACAAGATGACATCCATTACACTTCATTATGTGTTACATAATTATTATAAGAAATCCTATTTGGATGTTTGTTAAAAAAATGAATATGAAGTAACAATTTTTATATTATTAAGTTGTCCTTTTAATTTATATGAAAAGGATGGAACTGTTGTCAAAAGCGAACAAATTTTTGGTTTGGATTTGTATTTATTTAATAAATTCTTTTAAAATATATACTACAAATTCTAATCTAATCTTATGCATTTTTAAATCTAGTTATTTATTTTTGGAACTTTTCTATGAATGGGTACAACATGAGCACTCTCGAGAGGTATTAGTGCCAACAGTTATCATGATAAAAGAGCCATCGATCCCTACTCCTACTTGACATAAGTGATGTATTTTTACAACAAAAGAGTAATAAATTTTGGTGTAAACTATGTAAATAATTCGTGAGTAAGATTAACGAACATTTAAAAGTTTAGGAAATAAATTTTGATTTTTTCAAATAGTTGGTTGAAACTTGGAAAATGGAAAAAAGCAGTTTAAATATTAAGTTTAAATCCAAGATGCAAAAACTTAATGGTAGAACTACTCATCCATTGGTTACATTTAATCATATTTAAAAGTACTTGATAATTAGTGTAATTATGGATATGCATGGACATCGTTGATGATCCAGGTTAAATATTTGGATTTTGGCATTCTTGGACCAATCACCGATCAAGCACACTTCTATTCTTATATAAAAGTTACCCAATAAACTGAGTACTCAATGAAAGCAATAGGACTTAACTCGAACAATTGCATAGATTAGAAACAGATCATATTATTGAGCCGTGCTGAACTGCTATCTGGAAAAACATAAAAGCAATTAATATAATTTAATAAACTCCGTGCAAAGCAATGGAAGAATTGATGATATGGACAGGCAATACCCAAAAAAAGAAGACCAATTTTGGCCATAACATATTCATCTCATCTCTGTAATAATGGGAAAGTTCAATAAACTTTCATACATCACTTTTTTTCATTGCACCTATATACATATAAACAAAAAAAACTATAGTTCAATATACTGGCACTGCATTCTGAAATTTTATCCATTGTTAATTCTGAATACAATCATTATTTGAAAAGCTATTAACATCCTCCGATTTATGTTTTTGTTTAACTTCAGCTAACTTTATCTGAAGATTGGAAGCCTGAATGTGTTCCTGCATATGGAACATAATATATCGCAAATGAGCTGCAAATATATTCTATCAGTGAATACACAAGGGTCAATATGCTCATATTGATTCCAAAAACCATAGATTGGCGATGGTGGGAGGAAAATCCATGGGGCCTAAAGATTTATAACTAATTACAATGATGTTCTTCACTACAATATGCATAATATTATTAGAAATTTAGGCTCATTATGTAACGTCCTAAAATTTTCAGCCATTTGCATCCATACATGTCGAATTCGAATTGCTCAAAATATTAGATTGTTAATTTAAATTTGGCAAAAACTCAGCATATACAGTAAATAAATAATCACAGACATAGAGTAATATAACAATAATGCAGCGGAAACAAAAGAATAATAGTTCATGAAGCTACTATATATATAACAGAGTTAAATAAGAAACAACAGAGGTCTTGAATACATAGATGTCTCAATACAATAGTCAAATACAAAATCAGAATACATCACTGGAATCAACTAAATAACTGAAAGCTGGATAGATAGCTGGATCTCCAAGCGAAGCTCCAACTCCAAAGGTGAGTCTCGAACACTGAACCACTCAGTCTGACCCGAGCGTAAAGCAAAACACAAAACACTCGAGTCAGGATTAACATTCTTATATCAATAAATCCAACTCAAGTGAAATATCAACTGAAATACAACTAACTTAAAGGATGTTTGGGAAAACCATCATCTAAGGACCCGTTAAACTATCTACTATGTAGTAATATACGCTATTATAATAATGTCTACAGTAAAGTATACTATTTAAAAATTGCATTAAGGTTGTAACAGTCCGATATTTTAAAGCGAAATTTTAATTTAAAAAAAAACAAAACATTTTGAAATATTAATTTAAATATAAATTGTAGAAATTCGTATAAAACGAAAATTTAAAACGTTACATTTCGTCACGTTTTGTCCGTTCTTAACTTTACATTAGAATCAAATTTTATTAACGATGATAATAGCTATTTTAAATTTTGATTTATAAAGATACGTTATATTTTAAGAAACCGTTAACATTTTTAAATTTATTAAATAAAAGGAACAAGTAACGGTTGTACGTTACTTTGGGCGTTACACTGTACGTGCATTGTTCCATTGTCCATTTATTTCTACTGTATATTTCAGTTTGAAATTGTCAAATCTTGCATTGAATTACACGTGAGAAATAGTCCACTTACCCCTTTATCTCCCTTACGTTTCGTTCAACATTTATTTTGCCTAAATTCCTCTAACTGATCAAAACCTTTCGTGGCCTTCTCTTCTACAAAAGATATTTTCAGCTGTTCATTTTTTGTTCGTTCAAAAAAGCTCCATTCAAAAGTTTCTCTGCTTTTTCGTTTAAATCTCGTGAACATCATCTCTGGAAGGTACAGGCAACATCTTTCTTCCATTTTTTTGTTTACTTTATCATTTTTTGCTGTTCCCTGTTGTTGTCTGCTGTACCATGTCCTACTTTTTCCATTTTGCATTTTTTTTTGTTTGTCCCTGCTTTGTTTCACTCTGCCACCACCTTCCATTCCTCCACCAAACAACAGCCTTCAACCACGTGACTTGTCCCCATGCCATCAACCCCAACCCACACCGTCTCTCCATGCTCCGTCCCACAGCCTACTCCAGGCCGAAACCGCCAAGACAAACCACGGCAGCCACGTCATCCCTGTCACCACAGCCACCATCACGTCCCCACGCCGAATCCATGCCGAGACCCCACCGTTCAGACCCCGAACCCAGCCTACCACCGAACCCAATTCGTTACCACCTCCACAACCCCAACCGAGACCACCACCAGTCCCCACGTCACAGGCCGAACCCCTGACAGCCCCAGTCCGAGACCAGACCAACCACACCCCTACCCAGGCCGAGACCAGACCAGCCACGTCTCCAACCTTATGCTGTCACCTTTGTATTTTTGATATTTGAGTGTACATTCCGTTTATCATCTCTGCACTGTTATTTTTATTTTTCTTTGATATTCCAGATCGAACTTTGTTTAATAAAAAAAAAAAGTGAGAAAGCTGCCTGTCACTCTGTACTTTGTAATATTGTTTCTACAGGACTTTGAAAAATATAGGGAATAAGGAAAGTTGCTTTTGGTCATGGGTTTGATAGCCTAGTCTGTTTTACTGACCGTGTTTTGAAAGGAAACAAAATTTGTTTTTGGCACCTTTGTAAGTTTGTAGTTATATATTTTTCCAAACCCCTGTTTTGAAAATATATATATATATATATTTTGTCACTTTACAAATTTAAAATTTTAATCTATGTTTTAAAGGTGGTCGGGCTAGTGTTTTCAAAATTTTCAACTTGTTTCTTTTTCGTTTGTCGCTTCATTTGAAAAATTCATTATTCGTGAGATTTTAGATTTGATTATTTATTGTGCTTTTGGTTTGAATCTAGTTGGTGCATCCGCTAACAACTGATCGTGCTATTCGCGTGCTTCCGTTAGGCATCGTATTTCTTTTCCGAATCTCCAGCTCCGTAGAGGTGAGTAAATCTCACACGAATATCCATACTTATATAATTGTGAAACGACCGCAACTGAATGTGTAGAAATAAATAAATAAATAAATGATGTTATAAATTACCTGTGATTTATTTATAGTCGATGTTAATTGTTAAAACTGCATATCGTATCATCTATTATATCTGTTCTTATTTTACTGTTATTCTATTCTGTTAAATCACACTGCAAGTTCCCTGTAGAATAGAATCACTATGGGTTGAAATGATACATACCCGAACGGACTTTAGAATAAGGGAAGATCGTTATGGGCTGAAATGATAGGCCTGAGCGATTTTCAAATTAAATTTTATTTACTTGGGATTGCGGGTTTGAAATGATAAAACCCGGATTTTTCTTTGTAAATTACGGATTGAAATGATATAGTATCCGTATCACTTGAATTAGGCTAGAAAATATTATACAGACCCGTGGTTATTTTTTTATGTAGATTCTGAATATTTTTAAATAAGTTAAAAATTGTAATAATATTAAATTTGATTTAAACCGAATTTATAAAATTATTTATTAAAAAAATAGAAATGATTTTTCTATGTGATAAATATAAATAAATGGAGGAATATTGATTTTAAAACGAAACTTAAATTTAAATTTTGAAAAAAAAAGGAAGATGGAAACTTAAGTTAATTTAATTGAAATGAAATTTAGTTTAAATTGGTGGAAAAATGGAGTTTAAGTTTAAATGTTGAAATGAACGTAATAAGCAAATTTGTAAGTTTGGTTTTAACTTGTAAAATTTCCCTTTAAATAAATTGTTAAAGGATTGAAAATGAACATTTTAAATGTATGATTTTATAAGTTTTAACTAGGTAGAATCTGTAGCACTTGTTAAGTGTCGTGGATTTTATAAATGAACCAAAAGACTAAAATGAACTAAAGCTATGATAGTACTTGGTAAGTGCTGTTGTAGCAGAAACTAAAATTGAACTTGAACTAATAAAAAAGCTACTGTAGCACTTGTTAAGGACTGCAGTAGACTGAAATATGATTTTGTTTAAAACTGAACTGATATAACAATGATAAATATTGTTTTGTTGAATAAAAATTGTTTTCGAATATAACTTACCGCCACACTTTTAAATGCCGTGGAAGCTGAAAATTTTAATGCTTTTGGTTAAGTGAATAAGTGAACTCCGAAGGGCTAGATTTTGGAAATATAATATTGATTTAAAGGAATAATGACTTTGTTTTTAAAAGGTTTAATTCAAAGTATATTTTGATAAATTGTTTTAAATCTATAACCACGGGTTATAATAACGATTGGTTGGCAAAGAGACCGGGATCGGATATGGACATACTCTCTGTCGATACCGAAAACCACTTTGACAACCGTGTACGCGGTGGAGATTCCAGAATGAAGTAGGATGGTGGCGACGTCCTTAAGGTATTACGTGGACCCAACTCCCGTGAGTTGGCATAAGGTGGCTAAAACAGGAGCGATCTCGGACCAGTGAGGTAGCACCTCTTCTCGGACACATTCCTTCGACATTATACTCTTACTTGTGATTTGACTAGATGGCCATCCTCCGATTTGGGAATGTTGTTCGAGGTGGAACAGTAGTGGCTTCTATGCGTATCCATCAGTCCGTGTGCGTAATTGGTATATCTACCCTGGCATTGCCTAGTTGTGTCGTGTCACCTACCATACCGAGCTTTACTACGATTATGATTTTAAGATCCGACCGCGTTAAGGTTCTCCATCCCCTTAACGCTATTTTCCGATATGATTATACTTTACTTATGTAGACACTATTATAATAGCGAATATTACTACATAGTAGATAGTTTAACGGATCCTTAGAGGATGGGCGGTCCCAAGCATCTTCTAAGTTACTTGTACCTTTACTACAGTTCATTTGAGTTGGTTTACATTGTATAAGTATGTATATCCTGACTCGAGTGTTATGTTTTATTTTACGCTCGGGTCAGCCTGAGTATTCACAGCTTTGGATTCACCTTTCTGGAGCTCGGAATCACTGGAGATTCTGCCTATCTAGTTATCTTCCTATTTCAGTTTCAGTTGTCTTGTTTCAGCTTTTGTTTTAGAGACTTGTGTATTTGGGATTTCTATTGTACTTGTTTCAGAACTGTATTGGGTTTTAGACTATGTATTTTGTATTTGATTTTTGACTATGTATTTAGTGGCTTCATGAACCACTATGGTATTTTTAAATTCCGCTGCGAGTTATTCTGATATTTCTGTGTCTGTGATTCTGTGAATGATTTTATTTGCTCCAAATTTTATTACAATATGTTATTTTGCTTTATTCAAGTCTGACATGTGTGGATTATTGTCGATTTGAATGGTTCAAAATAGTGGGTCGTTACATTTGGTATCAGAGCGAGGTTTAGGCAAACCTTAGCCTATGGAGCAAAAACTCATTAGAGATAGGGTAGAAATACCCTAGAATGAGTGAAATCAAACTCAGAATCATTTCCTTGTGAGTGAACGTATTTTCAAAGTATAAAATGATTTTAAAATGATTTTTCAAATGATTTTTCAAATGATTTTTCAAAGATTATTTGGATATAAAGTTTTCTTGTTTTAAGAAGAAATTTTCTAAACTTCCTTCTTTCCGTATCTACCTTGTTAGGAATTTTTAGGATATTCATTCAAGTGTTCTTATCGTGTTTTTATCTTAACTTATCTTAGTCTTCTTTGTACCTAGTCCTAAAATTTTATTCTTGATATTTCCAGGATGAATCGTGGACATGCTAGAGGTAGGGGTCGTGGTATTGCCCCAGTTCCTCCACCTGTTGCACCCGTTAAGTTCACAGTTCTTTGCAAAGAATTCTCTCAGCTCGGTGGCACTAAGTTCACCGGTTCAGAAAGTATCATCGAAGCCCAGCAATGGCTAAGAAGTTTGGAAAGAATCTTTACTGGTTTAGAGATCACTGATGCCCAGAAGCGTCAGTTAGCAGCATGGCAGCTGCAAGAGTCAGCCCTAGATTGGTGGGAGTCTGTTACGACTCGCACTAACGAAGGTGATCTTTCATGGGAGCAGTTCAGGTATCCTTTGTGTTAACTTGAATTTTTCCCCATTTCCTTTCTTTTCGAATCTATCTTAAGTTCTGTTTCTGTATCTTCCTTCCAGGGAGGCTTTTGTGGCAAAATGGATGCCCGAAGCCGGAAAATCTCAGCTTTACCGTGAATTCATGGACCTCAAGCAGGGTACCATGTCTTTTTCAGAGTATGAACGGAAGTTCAATGAACTTTCAAAATTCGGTCCTGGTCTTATCGACACTCAGCTAAAAAAGAATGAGAAGTTCATTTCTGGAGCTCGCCCAGAGTTCTACGATCGCCTTATTTCACATGTTCATGGCACATTTACTGAGCTCATGGATATGGCTATCCGCTATGAGAACCCTACTTCCAAGGGTCCTGCTACGTCTGGTACTCATGTCTCACAATCTTCCTCTGCAAATTCCAAGAAGAGAAAGCCCAACTTCCACCAGCAGAAGAAGAATTGGATCAAACATGCGGGCTTGGGATCTTCAGCATCTGCTCCTTCCCAGAGACATCCTATTGATCTTTCCTCCATTACTTGCTTCAAATGTGACCAAAAGGGACACTATGCCAATAGTTTCCCTAATCCGTCCAGTGCTGCTGTTCCTCCACCCCAGGTTACCAGGAACGATCTTTGTCATGTTTGTCTTCAGCCGGGTCATTTTAGGAAGGACTGTCCTTTATATCAGAAGGGAAAGCCATCTGGCGTATTTGCTGTCACATCTGCTTCATCACCTGCTCCTGCACCTACTCCTGCTCCTACTCCTGCTCCTAGCGATGGTCAAGGTACTCTTCAAGGCACCTTTACTTTATTTCAACATCCAGTTAGTGTTTTATTTGATACTGGTGCTTCGCATAGTTTTATTTCTGATGACCTGTGTAATAAGTTTGAACATCTCCTTTCACCTGAGTATGCTTCTGTTCCTCTATGTGTTTCTAATCCTATTGGTGGTCCCGCAAATCTTAATAAGATTTGTAAACATGTGAAACTCCTCCATTCCGATCATAGCTTTAGTGGCGATTTCTATATCCTTGGTTTCGATGCTTTTGATTTGTTGCTTGGAAGTGATTGGCTTGATGGAAACGATGCCCGTATCTCGTGTAAATCCCGAATTGTTTCTCTTAAGGATGATCGAGGAAATTCTTTGCTTATTCAGGGCCGTATGCCTCATGATTATGCTGGTAGCTTTATCTTTTCTCTAGATGCTTCTATTGATGATCTTCAGTCGACCCGTGTAGTTAATCACTACCCGGATGTATTTGGTGAAGTTACTGCTTTACCTCCCAAGCGGGAAATTGATTTCCGCATTGATCTCGTTCCTGGAGCTCGACCTATAGTTCTTCCTCCTAGAAGAATGGCACCCCGCGAGAAGGTTGAGTTAAGGAAACAAATTGAAGACCTATCTTCCAAGGGTCTGATCAGACCTAGTTTTTCTGAATGGGGAGCTGCGGTGGTTTTCATCACCAAGTCAGATGGTTCTCTTCGGATGTGTGTTGATTATAGGGAGTTGAACAAACTCACTATGAAAAATAGATATCCAATGCCTCGCATCAATGACATGTTTGATCAGCTTTATGGTGCTACTGTTTTCTCTCAGCTTGATCTTGCCACAGGTTTTCACCAACTCAGAGTTGCTGAGGAAAGTATTCCTAAGACTGCTTTCCGTACTGAAAATGGATTCTTCGAATGGTTAGTCATGCCTTTTGGTTTGACTAATGCTCCTGCTTTCTTTGTTGACTTGATGAATCGTGTATTCCGTGATGTGCTTAATAAATTTGTTCTAGTCTTTGTGGATGATATCCTCATTTTCTCTAAGTCTGAAGAAGAACATGAGTCACATTTGAAATCTGTTCTTGAGACTCTTCGAAAACATCAGTTAAAAGCTAAATTTTCCAAATGCCATTTCTGGAAGGATGAAGTCCGATTTCTCGGGCATATTGTTTCTAGTAATGGAGTTTCAGTTGATCCAGTCAAGATCGCTGCGATCAATGTAAGTCTTTCTTTCCTTCTCTTTCGTTTCAATTTACTCTATCTTTTCTATTATCCTTCTTTTTCCCTATTCTGTGCAGGATTGGGAAACTCCTAAGACTCCTACTGATATCCGTAGTTTTCTGGGCCTCGCCGGTTATTACCGGAGATTCATTGAGAATTTCGCTCGGATTGCTGCACCTCTCACTGCTTTAACTCGGAAGAATGCTAAGTTTATTTGGAGTAGTAAGTGTGAAGCCGCATTAAATGAGTTAAAAGACAAGCTTACTTCCGCACCTGTTCTTACCGTTCCAAATGGAGATGAGGGATTAACGGTATACACAGATGCTTGTAGAGAAGGTTTGGGAGCTGTTCTGATGCAGGATGGTAGAGTGATTGCTTATGCTAGTAGACAGTTGAAGACTCATGAAGTAAATTATGCTGCCCATGATCGAGAGTTGCTTGCAGTTGTTTTCGCTTTGAAGCTTTGGAGACATCATCTGTTGGGTACCAAGTTCGAGCTTTTCACAGATCATCAGTCTTTGAGGTATATTTTCTCTCAGAAGGACTTGAATCAGAGACAAGTTAGGTGGTTAGAGTTCCTTGCTTCTTATGACCTCGACATCAACTATACTCCGGGAAAGGCTAATGTAGTGGCGGATGCTTTGAGTAGGAAGAAAGCTTTGTTGTGTCAGATTGTTGTTTCTTCACCTCTTGTGGATCGTATTATGGCTAGACAGGATGAGGATCAGATGCTTAGATTGATTAAGGAGAGTGTTCGGAGCAGAGTTGGAAGTAGTAGTCTTGATGGTAATGGAGCTCAGATTGACGATAAGGGTGTATTAAGGATCAATAATAGGATTTGTGTCCCGAATGTTGATGGATTGAGACAGGAGTTACTTCGGGAGAATCATCAGTCCAGACTTTCTATTCATCCAGGCGTAACCAAGATGTATCAGGATATGAAGAAGTTATATTGGTGGAAAGGTATGAAGCGGGATATTTCCATTTTCGTCAATAGGTGTGCGACTTGTCAGCAAGTCAAGGCAGATCATCAGAAGACCCCTGGGTTATTACAGCCTCTTGAGATTCCCAATTGGAAGTGGGAACAAGTTTCTATGGATTTCATTGATGGTTTACCGAGGACTAGGAAGGGTAACGAGAGTATCTGGGTTATTGTGGATAGATTGACCAAATCAGCTCATTTCATTCCGGTCAAGTCTACCCGTTCAGCTTCTAGTTTATCTGAGATTTACATGAGGGAGATTGTTCGTCTCCATGGTGTTCCTCTCAGTATCATTTGTGATCGTGATCCTATCTTTACTAGTAGATTTTGGAAAGCCTTTCAGGATTCTTTGGGTACTCATCTAAATCTGAGCACTGCTTACCATCCACAGACCAACGGTCAAACGGAAAGGGTGAATCAGATTTTAGAAGATCTTCTTCGTGCTTGTGTGCTTGATTATGGAGGATCTTGGGAAGATCATCTCCATCTCATCGAATTCACTTATAACAATAGTTATCAGGCCAGTATTGAGACATCTCCATTTTCTGCTCTTTACGGACGACCTTGCAGATCTCCTTCTTGTTGGATTGAATCCGGTAATCGTTTGGTTCTTGGTCCTGAGATGGTTTTGGAAGCTTCAGAGAGAGTTGAAGAGATTAAGAGGAAGATGAGGATTGCTCAGGATAGACAGAAGAAGTACGCCGATCGTCGAAGACGGAGTTTAGAGTTTGCTGTTGGTGATTTGGTTTTCCTTAAGGTCTCTCCCTTAAGGAATGTTATTCGTTTTGGTCGTAGAGGAAAGCTATCTCCTAGATTCGTTGGTCCTTTCCGCATTTTGGAAAGAATTGGTTCTCTTGCTTATCGTCTGGATTTACCCGAGAAATTTTCTGGAATACACAACGTCTTTCATGTATCTCATCTTCGTCGCTACCTGCATGATCCATCTCTTATTATTCAACCTTCTGCTCTTGATAGTTTGGATATCGAGCCAAATCTGACTGTTGAGAGGAAGCCACTTCGTATCGTCGATCGAGGTACGAAGCAGCTAAGAAGAAAATCTGTCAACCTGGTCAAAGTGCAGTGGAGCACTGATGAACGGGATTGTACCTGGGAGACGGAGGAGAGCATTCGTGCTTCGAATCCGGAATTGTTTATTTCAGGTACTTTTGCTATTCTGTATTATCTTTTATTTTTTTTCCTTCTTCGTTCCTTTTCGGGGACGAAAAGCTTTGAGTGGGGGAGAGTGTAACAGTCCGATATTTTAAAGCGAAATTTTAATTTAAAAAAAACAAAACATTTTGAAATATTAATTTAAATATAAATTGTAGAAATTCGTGTAAAACGAAAATTTAAAACGTTACATTTCGTCACGTTTTGTCCGTTCTTAACTTTACATTAGAATCAAATTTTATTAACGATGATAATAGCTATTTTAAATTTTGATTTATAAAGATACGTTATATTTTAAGAAACCGTTAACATTTTTAAATTTATTAAATAAAAGGAACAAGTAACGGTTGTACGTTACTTTGGGCGTTACACTGTACGTGCATTGTTCCATTGTCCATTTATTTCTGCTGTATATTTCAGTTTGAAATTGTCAAATCTTGCATTGAATTGCACGTGAGAAATAGTCCACTTACCCCTTTATCTCCCTTACGTTTCGTTCAACATTTATTTTGCCTAAATTCCTCTAACTGATCAAAACCTTTCGTGGCCTTCTCTTCTACAAAAGATATTGGCAGCTGTTCATTTTTTGTTCGTTCAAAAAAGCTCCATTCAAAAGTTTCTCTGCTTTTTCGTTTAAATCTCGTGAACATCATCTCTGGAAGGTACAGGCAACATCTTTCTTCCATTTTTTTTGTTTACTTTATCATTTTTTGCTGTTCCCTGTTGTTGTCTGCTGTACCATGTCCTTCTTTTTCCATTTTGCATTTTTTTTTCGTTTTTCCCTGCTTTGTTTCACTCTGCCACCACCTTCCATTCCTCCACCAAACAACAGCCTTCAACCACGTGACTTGTCCCCACGCCATCAACCCCAACCCACACCGTCTCTCCATGCTCCGTCCCACAGCCTACTCCAGGCCGAAACCGCCAAGACAAACCACGGCAGCCACGTCATCCCTGTCACCACAGCCACCATCACGTCCCCACGCCGAATCCATGCCGAGACCCCACCGTTCAGACCCCGAACCCAGCCTACCACCGAACCCAATTCGTTACCACCTCCACAACCCCAACCGAGACCACCACCAGTCCCCACGTCACAGGCCGAACCCCTGACAGCCCCAGTCCGAGACCAGACCAACCACACCCCTACCCAGGCCGAGACCAGACCAGCCACGTCTCCAACCTTATGCTGTCACCTTTGTATTTATGATATTTGAGTGTACATTCCGTTTATCATCTCTGCACTGTTATTTTTATTTTTCTTTGATATTCCAGATCGAACTTTGTTTAATAAAAAAAAAGTGAGAAAGCTGCCTGTCACTCTATACTTTGTAATATTGTTTCTACAGGACTTTGAAAAATATAGGGAATAAGGAAAGTTGCTTTTGGTCATGGGTTTGATAGCCTAGTCTGTTTTACTGACCGTGTTTTGAAAGGAAACAAAATTTGTTTTTGGCACCTTTGTAAGTTTGTAGTTATATATTTTTCCAAACCCCTGTTTTGAAAAAAAAAATATATATATATTTTGTCACTTTACAAATTTAAAATTTTAATCTATGTTTTAAAGGTGGTCGGGCTAGTGTTTTCAAAATTTTCAACTTGTTTCTTTTTCGTTTGTCGCTTCATTTGAAAAATTCGTTATTCGTGAGATTTTAGATTTGATTGTTTATTGTGCTTTTGGTTTGAATCTAGTTGGTGCATCCGCTAACAACTGATCGTGCTATTCGCGTGCTTCCGTTAGGCATCGTATTTCTTTTCCGAATCTCCAGCTCCGTAGAGGTGAGTAAATCTCACACGAATATCCATACTTATATAATTGTGAAACGACCGCAACTGAATGTGTAGAAATAAATAAATAAATAAATGATGTTATAAATTACCTGTGATTTATTTATAGTCGATGTTAATTGTTAAAACTGCATATCGTATCATCTGTTATATCTGTTCTTATTTTACTGTTATTCTATTCTGTTAAATCACACTGCAAGTTCCCTGTAGAATAGAATCACTATGGGTTGAAATGATACATACCCGAACGGACTTTAGAATAAGGGAAGATCGTTATGGGCTGAAATGATAGGCCTGAGCGATTTTCAAATTAAATTTTATTTACTTGGGATTGCGGGTTTGAAATGATAAAACCCGGATTTTTCTTTGTAAATTACGAATTGAAATGATATAGTATCCATATCACTTGAATTAGGCTAGAAAATATTATACAGACCCGTGGTTATTTTTTATGTATATTCTGAATATTTTTAAATAAGTTAAAAATTGTAATAATATTAAATTTGATTTAAACCGAATTTTTAAAATGATTTATTAAAAAAATAGAAATGATTTTTCTATGTGATAAATATAAATAAATGGAGGAATATTGATTTTAAAACGAAACTTAAATTTAAATTTTGAAAAAAAAAGGAAGATGGAAACTTAAGTTAATTTAATTGAAATGAAATTTAGTTTAAATTGGTGGAAATATGGAGTTTAAGTTTAAATGTTGAAATGAACGTAATAAGCAAATTTGTAAGTTTGGTTTTAACTTGTAAAATTTCCCTTTAAATAAATTGTTAAAGGATTGAAAATGAACATTTTAAATGTATGATTTTATAAGTTTTAACTAGGTAGAATCTGTAGCATTTGTTAAGTGTCGTGGATTTTATAAATGAACCAAAAGACTAAAATGAACTAAAGCTATGATAGTACTTGGTAAGTGCTGTTGTAGCAGAAACTAAAATTGAACTTGAACTAATAAAAAAGCTACTGTAGCACTTGTTAAGGACTGCAGTAGACTGAAATATGATTTTGTTTAAAACTGAACTGATATAACAATGATAAATATTGTTTTGTTGAATAAAAATTGTTTTCGAATATAACTTACCGCCACACTTTTAAATGCCGTGGAAGCTGAAAATTTTAATGCTTTTGGTTAAGTGAATAAGTGAACTCCGAAGGGCTAGATTTTGGAAATATAATATTGATTTAAAGGAATAATGACTTTGTTTTTAAAAGGTTTAATTCGAAGTATATTTTGATAAATTGTTTTAAATCTATAACCACGGGTTATAATAACGATTGGTTGGCAAAGAGACCGGGATCAGATATGGACATACTCTCTGTCGATACCGAAAACCACTTTGACAACCGTGTACGCGGTGGAGATTCCAGAATGAAGTAGGATGGTGGCGACGTCCTTAAGGTATTACGTGGACCCAACTCCCGTGAGTTGGCATAAGGTGGCTAAAACAGGAGCGATCTCGGACCAGTGAGGTAGCACCTCTTCTCGGACACATTCCTTCGACATTATACTCTTACTTGTGATTTGACTAGATGGCCATCCTCCGATTTGGGAATGTTGTTCGAGGTGGAACGGTAGTGGCTGCTATGCGTATCCATCAGTCTGTGTGCGTAATTGGTATATCTACCCTGGCATTGCCTAGTTGTGCCGTGTCACCTACCATACCGAGCTTTACTACGATTATGATTTTAAGATCCGACCGCGTTAAGGTTCTCCATCCCCTTAACGCTATTTTCCGATATGATTATACTTTACTTATGTAGACACTATTATAATAGCGAATATTACTACATAGTAGATAGTTTAACGGATCCTTAGAGGATGGGCGGTCCCAAGCATCTTCTAAGTTACTTGTACCTTTACTACAGTTCATTTGAGTTGGTTTACATTGTATAAGTATGTATATCCTGACTCGAGTGTTATGTTTTATTTTACGCTCGGGTCAGCCTGAGTATTCACAGCTTTGGATTCACCTTTCTGGAGCTCGGAATCACTGGAGATTCTGCCCATCTAGTTATCTTCCTATTTCAGTTTCAGTTGTCTTGTTTCAGCTTTTGTTTTAGAGACTTGTGTATTTGGGATTTCTATTGTACTTGTTTTAGAACTGTATTGGGTTTTAGACTATGTATTTTGTATTTGATTTTTGACTATGTATTTAGTGGCTTCATGAACCACTATGGTATTTTTAAATTCCGCTGTGAGTTATTCTGATATTTCTGTGTCTGTGATTCTGTGAATGATTTTATTTGCTCCAAATTTTATTACAATCTGTTATTTTGCTTTATTCAAGTCTGACATGTGTGAATTATTGTCGATTTGAATGGTTCAAAATAGTGGGTCGTTACAAAGGTTTTACATTTTCCACCTTAACACATTTTTAGGTGTGCCAATAGTCTATACAGTACCGTAATACCCCGTAAACTGGAGCTACCAGAGGATACTCCATAGGTATGACACAAATCAAACTCGTAGTAAAGAACGGTAGGGTAGGTGACATGGCACAACAAGGCAATGCTTGGGTAGATATACCAATTACGCATCCGGACTGGTGGTAATGCAGAGCCACAACAATCGCCCACCTCGAGCCACACTCCCGAATCAAGGGTGCGCACCCAATCAATCACAAAGTAATAGAATGACATACTATGGAGTGTGTACGATCAGAGGAGCTACCTCATTGGCCCGGAATCGCTCCTGTTTTAGCCACCTTATGCCAACTCACGGGAGTTGGGTTCACGTAAATATACCTTTAGGATCGTCGCCACCATCCTACTTCATTCTGGAATCTCCACCGCGTACACAGTTGTTAAAGTGGTTTTCGGTATCGACAGAGAGTATGCCCATATCCGATCCCGGTCTCTTTAACAACCAATCGTTATTATAACACCGCGGTCATTTCAAAATAGTTTATACTTCAAAACCAAAATATCATTTCCATTTCAAAATCCATATCAATACGATATCATTTCCATTTCAAAATATTCACTTTCAAAATCATAGTACTTTCAAAGTTATAATACTTTCGAAACCAAACAATTTGAAATAATAATAATACTTTGGAAATCATAATACTTTGAAATTCATAACATTGGAAATCATAAAACTTTGAAATCATAACACTTTCCTTCAAAC
This sequence comes from Allium fistulosum, assembly GCA_030737815.1. NCBI lineage: Eukaryota > Viridiplantae > Streptophyta > Magnoliopsida > Asparagales > Amaryllidaceae > Allium > Allium fistulosum. Next base: position 1,511,145,012 of record CM060901.1, read on the forward strand.
AGTTTAGATATTAATAATAGTATATATAATAAAATAGTTTATAAAGTAAAATAGTTTATATAATAAAATAGTTTATAAAGTAAAATAGTTTATATAAAATAGTTATAAGTTAAAATAGTTAATATAAAATAGTTATAAGTTAAAATAGTTATAAGTTAAAATATTTTATATTAAAATAGTTATAAGTTAAAATAGTTAATATTAAAATAGTTAATATTAAAATAGTTAATATTAAAATAATTTATAAAGTAAAATATAAATAAAATTGCCACCTCAATTTGACAAATCGATTCAAATCAACTCGACTTCCAAATTCAACTTAATAAAATCTCAATTCATAAATTTCAACTCAATTCAGTTTCTCAATAAATCATTTCAAAATATATCGATTTCAAATACAGATTTGAACCACAAAATAAACCTTTTAATTCAATATATTTCAAAGCTTTAAATATTCAACATTTCAAAACTAAATTCGATAATTTCATATATATATCAAATTCACTAACCTATTATTTAGTTTTGAAATATTTACTTAATCATTTCAATAACATCTAAATACAACTTCAATTTACAAATTTAAATAAACAAAATATCCCATTTAAATTTGTATAAGTTTGAAATATTCATTTAAGTCACTTTTAATCAAATTCAAGTTATAAAACATACCTTTAAAATTTCAGATTTAATAAATTTCAAATCAAACATATTTAAGTATAATTCTTAAATAAATATAATTTCAAATCAATTTCAAATTTATCTTTCCAACCCGAATCATTATAAACTCTATATTTAAAAATATAGATATTAAATAAATACTTAATCATATTATATATTAACCTTATTAAATCAACTTTGATAAATCTTTAAAATCAATGTTTATTAAAACCATATATTTCCTTTCAAAACCATAGAAGTCATTTTCAAAATATATTGTTTGCACAAAAAATGGACAAACACCTCAAAGTTGTATGATTTAGTAGATCTTATGTTGTTCTTAGTGATTTTGGAGGTTTATGCAAATATATGAAAAACAGGGGCTAAACTGTAAAAAGACACGCAGATTTATAGTGGTTCAGCCAGAATGTGCCAACGTCCACTTTATATGTTATTTCTCTTCTTTTGTTGTGATTACAAGTACAAAGCTTTGGTACAAGTAAAAGAAAGTTGTTTGAAAGTTCCTTCCGTGCTTGAGCTCTCAAACTTGTCCCCCATTGTCGTACCCCTGCCCCTCTATTTATAGAGTGAGGGTGGGAGCAGGGGTCTTGGATGTATATAGCTGCTGGTGGGCCTGGGCTGATGTGATCTGGCCTGGCACGTCTTGGTCCGGCAACGTTTGGTCCGGTGGTAGGAGGTGAGTTGGTTCGGCGAAGCATGGGAGGTGAGTTGGTTCGGCGAAGCATGGGGATGAGTTGGTTCGGCGAAGCATGGGAGGTGAGTTGCTTCGGCGAAGCATGGGGATGAGTTGGTTCGGCGAAGCATGGGAGGTGAGTTGGTTCGGCGAAGCATGGGGATGAGTTGGTTCGGCGAAGCACGGGAGGTGAGTTGGTTCGGCGAAGCATGGGAGGTGAGCTGGTTCAGCAGAGCATGGGGATGAGTTGGTTCGGCAGGGTCGTTGCATGCGAAGCAGGTTGGATCGGCGAAGCTTTGGACCGGTGGTGAGAATCTACCCAACATTTGCCCCCCAAAGTGGGGTATATGCTGGCGTATGGCCTACTTTGTTTCCTCTTATTTGGTCGCTGAGCGCCGATCCAACTGGTCCGGCATCCTATATTTGCCCATAAGTAAGGGCTGTATACTCTCGTTATTCCCTTCCAATTCAAGATAGCCGAACCAAACATTTCTGCCGAATCAAGCTCTCTGACGAATTTCTTCAGAATACCGAATCAAGTACTGCCGAACGAATTTACGTACTCTAAGTGCCGAATGATCATTTACTCTGGGTGCCGAATGAACTTTACCCTGGGTGCCGAATGAACATTCACTCTGGATGCCGAATGAACTTGATTCTAGGTGCCGAATGAACGTTCACTCTGGGTGCCGAATGAACTTGATAAACTTGATTTTTTCACTTGAAATTTCAGACTGCAGACACTTGCTCCTTTACTTCCTCTATTCTAACGACGTTCTTCTTTGTGTTTGCAGATAATGTCTCGTAAAGCGGAAACTCGATCAGACAAAAAGAAATCCGGGGGCGAAGGAGGTTCCTCCGCCGTGCCCCCAGCTCAGCCGAATCCAGAACGTCACGGACCTGCCCCGAGATAACTAGTGGATGGGTACGGCCCTCAGGAACTTCTGAACTCCCCGCCCGATTGCTTTCCTAGCTCCCTCAAGGAGGAGCAACTTGATGTTATTTCCCGATCTTTTGGAATTGATAGGGCGCACTTGCTGTTGCCAGGGAGAGAAGTTATGCCGTACGAACCTCCTGAAGGGTACCTTGTCTACAGCAGATACCACTGCATGTGTGGTGCCATTCCTCCTCTTAACGCTTGGGTAGCCAGCTTCCTCACATATCTAAAGGTGGCCCCATTCCAGCTTCAACCCAACTCCTATGCTATACTAGTGAGCCTCTTCGTTATTTTTCAGAGGAAGTGTGGTCGTGCTCCTTCCAACCGGGAGATCCGGTACTTATATAATCTGAGGGGCTATAAGAAGGGGTCCCCATACATCAGCTTGGAGTCGGCTGTAACCTTCAAGCCGGTCTTGGACCTGTATTCCAAATTCAGCATGTTCAAGAAGGAGTGGTTCTTCGACAGGGACGGCTCAGTTTCTTTTAGGCGCTTCACCTCTGGATGTAAGTCTACACTTTATTTATAATTTCCATTATAACTCCAGTGCTTTATCTTACGTGCTTTTATTTCTTGCTAGCGACAGGTGGGCAACAGGGCAGGGACAAGACTCCGACGCAGCCGGCTCCCTGATTAGACCTGGAAAATTTTTTTTGTGGACTTGACATGGCTGTATATGTTAGTCTTAAAACAGTAGAGTAACTTTTAGGTTGTAATTCTTGCTACTTGTAATAAATAGCTCTATTCTTGATGTGTAATTCTTTAACTTAAGCTGATTTTGTCGTCTCTTGAATGTTTGTTGCTATTTTGACATGTTGTATAGCTATGAATATTCTTCTAATCAAATTGTGTTTGATGTCAGGTTCTTGTTTAAAACATAATTTTATGACTTGCAACGTTGGCGTGAGGTGTGAATAGATTATAGTCATGTGTTTACATATGAAAGGAGGAAATACCGTCCTTTATATCTTTCTTGTAGATGGCAGCTTTGAATATCCTGTGTGACCGAGTAAGGGATGCGGTCCAGTATCTTGTTGTGAATATCCGTGTCTATTAGTGAGTGTCTCCTGTTCTGTGTCCTGTACTTCAAGAATTGTTACAGAGGATAGGAGAAAGGTTTCTCAAGTAAAATTGAAATATGTGAAAGAGTAAAACTTCCAATCACGGAAGGCCTTCGGTGTGCTTAAGTTCGTGGCAAACGGGTTTTGTAGTCACTTTCCCTAGCTGTGGGTCTTGGAGACATTCGTCACCCATCTTACGCCTCCGCGGGGAGTTAATTCTTTTTTACCACAGCCGCACTTAAGACACATCGGAGCCGAGATCGCGCACAGTAACTACCCGGGCCATTATGGCCCGTAATCGTGGGTATTATTCGATTTACTATGGCCGGCTAGCGTGGGTGCCGATCGTCAACCGTGAACTGCCCCTGGCTGACCACACCTTATGTTGGGGCTTATAATCGGTTCACAGTTGCCGGCGAGCCGAACGCCGTAATGAGCTGCCTCGGCTATAGTCGGCCTTCTCGGTGGCTTATAATCGGCTCATTACAGTTGGCTTTAAGGGCCGTCGCGAGCAATGAGTTAACTCGCAGCAGTGGGATGCCGGAGCGAAAGTGTCTCATTGGCGAGGGCATAGATTCGCATAGTACCTGTTAGGTCTTGTCCAGGTGAAGTTGCACTGTGGAGTGCCTTGCATAGGATTTCGTTCAACAGAAAAGGATAAAGTTAACAAGCAGCCAAGATATGAAGGAACAAGTTAAAAAAGAGACAAGGTTTTTTAAAGTGGTTCGGCACGAAAATGCCTACGTCCACTGATTCTCTTTGTTAATTCGCTTCATATGGGCAGTACAAGTTAAGAAAAGTATCGACGGAGGTGTTGGATGTTCCATGCCCTCTGGAACACCTCTCCATCCACTGTTGACAAAATATAAGCTCCGTTCTTGTAAGGTGCGATGCTTGACTTCGGAGTTGTACTGTGCTGCCACTTTTTGTTTGTGGGCTGCTGCTTTAAGGACTGCATCATTTCTTCTTTCCTCAATTAGATCCAAAGACATGAGGAGGAACTCTTCATTCTCTTCTGGGTTGTAGTGGATCCTGCGGTGGGAAGGCACTATAGTTTCAACTGGGAGCATAGCCTCCGATCCGTATGCCAAAGAGAAAGGAGTATGCCCCGTTGATGTTCTGAAAGATGTGCGATAGGCCCACAGTGCCGTAGGAAGTTCATCCACCCAAGCGCCCTTTGACTTTTCGAGTTTCTCTTTGATTAGAGTTTTGAGAATTTTGTTGACGGCTTCGACTTGTCCGTTTGCCTAGGGATAAGCTACGGATGAGAAGCTTTTGTGAATTTCGTGCCCTCGGCACCAGTTGGCGTACTCCTCGCTCTCAAACTGAAGTCCATTGTCCGATGTGATTTTGAATGGGACTCCGTACCTGCATAGAACATTTTTGATCAAGATGTTAATAACTTTGCTAAATATACTTTATTTAGTGGTTCTGCTTCCCGAGGGATGTGTTTGATTAAATAGTGATCCAATCGATTGAGGAGCAATTTGGTCTTCTTTAAATATGCTATGAGTCGTTCTTCTCGAGCCTGGAATTCTACTAGTATCAGATTTCTAAGGCAAGTTCTAATCCAGCTATCACTGCTTCATACTCTGCATCGTTGTTGGTGGCAGCGAATCCCAACCTTATAGCATAGTGTAGTTTATTTCTCTTGGGAGTGATTATTACCACACCTGCCCCCGAGCCTTGTTCGTTTGACGCACCATTTAAGGAGTGGCCCAGAAGCATCGGGACGATGGAGTACCTGCCTTAGTGGTTGATCGGTCAGAACTTTGATGGAATGAGATTGAAAATAGTGACGCAGTTTCCGTGATGTGATTAGTAGGCAATAGGCTAGCTTCTCAAGTTTAGGATATCTGGTTTCTTCTTGTGCGGGGGGGCGTTTGTATTTAACTTCGTCTTGAGTGGCCAGGAAGATGTTTTCGATCGTTTCATTTAAAAGGGTGTAAGCGTCAAATCTCGGTCCTGGACGATATAGACACTTTGCTTCTTTCTTGCCCCCAGCATTGTCTCTAGAATCATTTCTTCGAATGTCCTTTGCTACAGCGGGCGCGTCGCTGTGAGCCGCCTTATTTTATTGTCCTGTCTGCCTCTCAGCGGCAGCGTCTTCAAGTCTTATATATTTTCCAGCTTCATGGAAGAAATCGGGTAAAGTAGCTGGTTTTTCTTTGGTCAATCTTCTAGCAAATTTAGTATCCGGATGCACACCACTATAGAGGGCCATTAAGATAAGCTTCTCATCGGCATCTTGGATTGCGGCCGCTGCGGCATTGAATCGGGTTAAATATTGCTGCACCTTCTCTCCAGGTTTCTGTTTGACGCTGGATAAGGAATAAGCGTCCTTAGGTTGTTCCACATGGATGCGGAACTGACTGATAAACTTTTCTTTCAACATTTCCCACGAGCTGATGGATCCTTGGGGTAGATGGCAAAACCAGGAGGTAGCTAGATCTGCTAAGAATAGTGGAAAGAATTTGCACAGCACTCCTTCTGTCGCTCCACTCATGAGCATATGCTGTGTGTATCTCTGTAAGTGTACAACGGGGTCAGAGGTTCCTTTGTAAGGTTCCATTGTTGGCATTTTCCATTCTCGGGGGGTGATGGCAATTTCGATATTACGGGCGAAAGGGCTGGTTACCCTAGCGCCTATCCCTCGATCTCTTTGTTCCCGTTGGATGCACTCTCTGAATAAGCGTGCCATCCTTTCATCAGAATTTGGAGCAGATAGAAAGGAGTTTGGTTCTGTTCTATGGGATTGATTCCGTCCAGATGACCTGTAGGGATGGTATCGTCTATCGTTCCTCATATTTTCCAGCGGCTTCCTTTGATCTTCTGGGAGCATGCTAGGGTCAGCTACAGTTGGCCCTTGCCTTGATCTTCCCCTGCTGGGTTCTGATCTAAGCACTTCCTCGGGTCCAACTTCGGGCTGGACTCTAGCTCGGCCCCGTTCACCGGCGTTTCCGTGGTTAGGCAGTATGACAGGCTCAGCTACAGTTGACCTCCGTCCGGTACCTCCCCCGTTGGGTTCGGTACCAAACGTTTCCTCAGGCCTAACTTCGGGCTGTGCTCGGTCTCGGCTCCTACCATGGCTACTTCTGCCGTTAGCTCCTTCGAAGAAGGAAGATCTTTGTTGTCTCTGAGATCCTCCAGACTGGGACTCGCCCAATGTTCCAGTGTTGCGGTTGGATTCTTCAGCATCCCTTAAGCGTGACATGAGATGGTCCACCAAGGCTTCCTGCTGGGACGTGAAGCGGTTAGTTACTTCAACCACAACTTTGTCCAAATCTGCCCTAGTAATTGCTGTAGCCTGTTCTGTGGCAGGAGTGGCTGGATTAGCCTGTCCTTCATTTGGTACTACTGGAGGAGGACGATTTACTTGATTCGTGACAGCTGGATCTGGAAGACTGCTGGATGCGATGTTTTTTCCTTTGTTAACATCTTTTCTCTGTTTAGGAGGCATGTTTTCCAAGTGGCGGACGATGTTGTTAGGAAAACTTGTTAAGTGGATGAAGCTGAAGCTTCGAGCTTCTAGTTCTCAGTGAAAGAACCAAAAATGTTTGCACAAAAAATGGACAAACACCTCAAAGTTGTATGATTTAGTAGATCTTATGTTGTTCTTAGTGATTTTGGAGGTTTATGCAAATATATGAAAAACAGGGGCTAAACTGTAAAAAGACACGCAGATTTATAGTGGTTCAGCCAGAATGTGCCTACGTCCACTTTATATGTTATTTCTCTTCTTTTGTTGTGATTACAAGTACAAAGCTTTGGTACAAGTAAAAGAAAGTTGTTTGAAAGTTCCTTCCGTGCTTGAGCTCTCAAACTTGTCCCCCATTGTTGTACCCCTGCCCCTCTATTTATAGAGTGAGGGTGGGAGCAGGGTTCTTGGATGTATATAGCTGCTGGTGGGCCTGGGCTGATGTGATCTGGCCTGGCACGTCTTGGTCCGGCAGCGTTTGGTCCGGTGGTAGGAGGTGAGTTGGTTCGGCGAAGCATGGGAGGTGAGTTGGTTCGGCGAAGCATGGGGATGAGTTGGTTCGGCGAAGCATGGGAGGTGAGTTGCTTCGGCGAAGCATGGGGATGAGTTGGTTCGGCGAAGCATGGGAGGTGAGTTGGTTCGGCGAAGCATGGGGATGAGTTGGTTCGGCGAAGCACGGGAGGTGAGTTGGTTCGGCGAAGCATGGGAGGTGAGCTGGTTCAGCAGAGCATGGGGATGAGTTGGTTCGGCAGGGTCGTTGCATGCGAAGCAGGTTGGATCGGCGAAGCTTTGGACCGGTGGTGAGAATCTACCCAACATATATATATATATATATATATAGACCAAAGGTGTTTATATATAATTATCTATCCTATGGTCAAGTGATACGGATATTTATCATTTCAATCCGTAATTTAAATATATACGGGTATATATCTTTTCAACCTGCAATCCCAAATTCAATTCAAATGAAAATCGCTTGGGTTTATCATTTCAACCCATAACGATTTTCTCCTATTCTACAGATCGTTCGGGTATGTATCATTTCAACCCATAGTGAATTCAATACTAACAGAGAACTTGCAGAGTGATAACAGATATGATAATAATATAACAATTAGTAATAGGCATATATCATCAGTGATAAATAACAGATAATGGTGTCAGATGTCATAGGTGAACAGATACAGAAATGGCATATATATAGCAATGTAAATAACTAACAGCAGCATATTTCAATTGTTGTTTCTATTGAAATCAAATTTAATAAATATAAAAACATTAATCGTGAGTGATTGTTCACCTTTCGAGGCTAGAGATGAACGAGAATGAGATAGGTTACGAATCCAAGCACGGATTTCGAAGCAAAGCACGATTGGCACGAATTCGACTAACAAAGCAGATATATATAGAATTTGACAAGAACAAATCAGAATCAACTCGATATATACAGAAAATATATATATATATATATTTGTTTCAAAATCAAATTTTAATACGTATATAAAAAAATTCCTATATACATATATTCAAAACCAACATATTAACAAAATCATTATATAATATATAAAATAAATCACATACAAATTTAAAATATATATTATTACAAACCTATATACATACAGCAACAAGATAAGAATAAGATTAATATAGACCCCTAACTAAATTTGTACAACTCGATATAAATACTATATTTAAACTGAAACATACAAATTTTCAAAATACTAATATAACCTTATGCATTTCAAACAAACAAAACCTTGAATATAAATAAACCCCGTACACCAGATTTTAACAAATTAATATATATATATAACCCAAAACATATACATGTATATTTACTGTATAATAAAAAGATCAACTTATACTACATTCTTAGTATAGCAACAAAACATATTATATATAATAATAGACAACTTTTAAAATCTAACATACTAACAAAATTTTAAAATCTATATAGACTGCCATAAAAACTATAACTTCATTCACTTTAAAAATACATATAAAGCTTTGAGAAATACATATTCACGACAACAACATACGACAATGTAACAAATACATAAAAAATATACTAACAGCCGAAACTACTTTTAGCTTAAATAAACTGTAATATATACATATCCCCTTTTAAACCAAAGTATGAGAACTGCAGCTAGTTCAATCTGTATAAAACTCGTACAAGTATAATTCTAATTTATACTGTTTAACATACTTTAAAAAAAAACTATACTTATATAAACTGTAAAACAGATTTTACACCATATATAACCTACGCAACTACAACTTATATATATAGTATCTATCTATATATATAGATATACATGCCGAACTAATAATATGCTATGATTTAATATAATATAATACAAGTAATATGATATAACTTGATAGATATACAATAGGTTCCAAGTAAATCCAACAGTATATATAAATGCATACTTTATATATATGAATAAAAGAAGTGAAGGCTGACCAGAACATTTTCCGATGGCCGCGTGTAAGACGGCAGATGGAGGAAAGTGATAGCGAGGAGAATAAAGAGAGGAATGCGGCCACTAGGGAAGTGAAGCTGGGTCGGTTGCAGATCTGAGGAGCTCGGGTGCACGGTGGAGGGCGAAGCATGTACTGTGGAGGAGCCGATGCATGGTGGGTGAGTCGGCGTAGCAATGGTTGGACGAAGAGGCTTCACAGCTCGTAGAAAAACAAATATAAAAATTTGAATTACATTTTCGAACAGACTGGAAATGTTGAAGGCTGCTTCCCTGTTCTCAAACAAAAATTATGGACCGAAGGAGAGGAAAGAGAGTGAGTAAGTTGAATCAGAAAAGGACATGAGCAGTGGGAATAGTAAGGGTCAAAAGCTGAATTGATAAATGTTGATGACCGTTGGTTTCTCGGATTGGATAAACAAAAAGGCAAAAGAAAGACCAAAGGTTTTTTTTAAAATAAAATAAAATGCGAAACCGGTACGACTGATCGGTTCAACGATTTTCATCGTGTTTCGAACTCCGAAACACACGAATGAATATACCGCGGAGATCAGCACGACGAGACGATCAAAACGGTATATAGATATCGGTGGTACGATCACCCAATCAAAAGTCAATATCGGTACCGAAAATGCTGCTATTCTGCCAAAAATAAGAAAAAAGGAGCAATAGCAGTCAAAATTTGACGAAACGAAGGATGACGTCTCACTCAGAAGATGATTTACAAATTTATTGTATAAAAATATTCAGGTTTGGAAAACATTTTATTATCTTCAAATATTAACTGATTTAAATTGAAATAAAATTACACAAGAAAATAAACTTCAATATTATTAGCTGAAAATTTACCATTTGCTATGTTTAAATAGACGTATTCCAAATATTAAATTTTCATTTTCAAATTTTATTATTTAAAATTTCACAAAATTTCAGTTAAATATATATTTAAAACTATAAAAATTTACGGGTCGTTACACATTACATTATAGTTAAATTTAAATTAAAGGCATTAAATTGGTTCTTACTTCCAATGTAAATGCAAGAAAAGTTTCTATGAGTACGTAAATTGTGTTTCTATTTTTTAATAATATGTAATTTACATGTTTATGATCAAGTGTGATGCACAGAAAACATAAGCATGGTACAAAGAAAGAAATTAAGTTGAAAAGAAATAGGTAAGTATACATAACTTTTGGCATTATAAAAATAAATTTTTTTGAGGAAAAATTATTGAAAATGAAATAACAGGAATATTGATTGCACATTTTATCAAGTAGAAATTTCCTTTAGTACTAAATTAAGAATATGCAAGTCATTATTTGTTTAATTTGACAATTGAAATAAATGTTTTAACGATGAATATTTACTTATAATTCTGTAGAAGCTTATCTGTATTCTAGAATTAAGATACAAACTGATTGAACTGTTGTAGATCTATAAATTGCACATTATAGAGAATGCAGTTCATTTTGTTAAAGGAAAAAATCAATCTTAAAACAAAACGTATATACAACAAAATGTATTACTTTGATACAGTGGACACCCAATGAAACCTCATTTAAAAGATCAAAGTAAGTCACATATTCATTCCAACTCTCAATTCATACGCATATCATAGACACATACTCAACCTAATAACATCATTTTGTGCTATTGATTATCGTAGTATTGTTAACTATACAGAGCCATTTCTTCTTTGCTATGTTTTATTAGCTTTATTGCCAAGTTTGGTCATCACAACCCTTGTTTACATTAAAACCCTATTCTCTAGACCTTTAATACTTATTATAATTATTGGGAAAAATTATCTGGTCCAATAATGTATATTTGACTTAACATTTTTTTGGGTGCTTAAAGCACTTCTCGGCAAGCAATTTGGGTTTGGAAATTTAAACTGTGAGCGGAAAGTAACAAAGTGGTGTTTATTGTGCATGTGTCTATGTGCATATGTATATATGTGTGAATATGTTAATTTTCACCAGAATGAAGAAATGAAGCAACCAAACTATCATTGCTTCCTTTGCATAAGGCACTATAGCTTTTAAGTTTAAATAATGGAAAAAAATCATAGCCCAAGATAAACTAACTCATAATAATTGTAGTGAAATTTCGTGCTTGGGGTAAACAATTATGTACACCAAAGGGGACCCTCCAACACGAATCTATACATGTACTATATCGAAGTACACACTGGAAAGATAAATAACTGGTACTTTATTTCACTTCTGACACATGACATATATTGCAGCCATGTTGACTCATAACATTATTATGACCAGGTTAATTTTTGATAAACATGTTTTTGCCTTTTTGTAGCTTTATTCTCGGTATATTCAAGTACTCTTTTATGCTACCAAACATCTAATGTTTTAAATTCTCTTAGATAAAAAATAGTATATTTCCATAGTAAATTGTTTAATGTAGTTTGGACATTTTTTGTATCGATAGAAATCCACAAAGCTGATAATTATGGATATGCATATTTAGAGAAAATGAATTTTGCTCAAGCATGAGAGAACTATGAAACCAAAACACAAAGTGGTTCTTGCATTGGGTCCAAATTCAGTATCTATAACAGTTATCGACAAAACCCATTTACTATTGGATTTTTCCAGCAAACTAACCTTATTTTAAGATTAGGGCAACTTGTACCTAGAATCTTGTATGTTGATATTTTTTGAAGGTAGGTAGGAAAATTTATAATTGCTTAATTTAGAGGAAAACTTGAAATGTGATGGATAATCACTTCAATAATGATTCAAAAAGTAAAGCGACTTCATTCTGTTGAATACATCCAAAAATTCCAACACTTAGCTATGACATGTCATCAATTACATATAAATTAAAAATGACCAAGTAGTTGTTTATTATGTTGAGTAAAATAGCAAAACATGTGCATGGTCAAAGTATAGTGAAGGAATTGTTAAAGAGTGTCCTTTTAGATAAGGGAGAGAAATTTAGGGGACTCCAAAAAAATAAAATTGTTAAGGGAAGAAGTTGATGCGGAGGGCTCCGACCAAAACAATTTACTATTTTATCCTCCTTAAGCATATTTGGTAACATACCATCAAAATTTTGAAAGAAAAATGGCATGAACTTACCAAAAAATCTACTTAAGAACGCTACGCTATCGTCGAAACAGTACTTCGGTAGTGGTGTATCGAAATTTGTTCAAAAATATAGCATAGGTTTTTCATTTAAATTTTCACATGTTGATAAAACAACCGTAATTGTGTTTGTTAATTTTACCGAAGACTGAGTTTTTAAGTACTTTCCATAACCGTTTTAAAAATATTGGACCAATTAATTCCCTCCCTATCCAAATTTGAAATCTCTTTATCAATTTGCTATAGAAAATATAATTAGCTTATCTGCAAATTTTCAAAATATAATATATATATTTGTGCAGACCTACACAATTTTGTAAGTATTGGTCGTACTTTATGATAATATGTTATAGAAGATGCCAATCAATTCTTTGTATGTGTTTGAATAATAAAATTAGCTAGTGAATATAATCATTGTGTCATACATTTTGCTAGTAAGCAAGATAAGTACTAAAACTTTACTCGTAACAAAGAATAATGCAAAAATCATAAAAAAAGAATAATACCAAGATACCAGTCTGAAGTGACTCTTCTTATTTTTGAGTTGCTCAACTCTTGTCCTTGTTGGCCATTGCAAAGACACAATATATGGATCATAAAATCTAAAGGAAGTTAGCAATGATAAATTACTTTGTTTAATTATGGCCACGGTTGCTCAGAATCCAACATCTTATGCGTTGATCCCATGATTACAGACTAAGAAAATCAATGGTTAGTGAAATATATACATGCATGTACAAAAAAAGTTAATGATTAACTGTATTTGTCAAGAAATACCTCTCCTCAATCCACTCGATAAAAAATGCGAAATAGTGTAAAAAACTCACTTACCCAAAAGGATAAAACCCCACAATTGATCACATTACCAGATGGATCAGCCAACATTAACGGTTGAACTTAAGTCCTTCGATATCTTTAACCAACACCAAAATAATATGAATTAGAATACACATCTCAAAAAGTGAGTTCAATACTAATCAGTAAGTAGTACATATTATCTCTTAAGGAACAATTAATAAAAACATGCTGATTTTTCGAACTACAATGCCAAACTTTGTCCCTATTGATTTGATCAAAAAATAAACAAAAATCCAGTATCCATTGACTTGATGCAACATTAGTAATAAGCATCTAAAACTAATCTCCTACATTACTCTCCAGATTGTAAGAACTACAAATTATTTTTGAAAATGAAACATGTTTATATCAAATTAAGCACCTTTATGTACCTCATCCTCCTAGAGCTGTTTTGTTCAATCATGGCTAGAGATGCTTGCTTTCATACACAAAATACAATGGAAGCACATAAAGTTTCCAATCTTGGAAATATAAAAATGAAATAACAATTTTAACAGTTTTGATCCAAAATTGTTACCTTATGAAATGTATATTTCAAAACAAACTGCATAAAAAAATTATCAGCAGCGGAATCACTTAGGATGGATCAAAAAAGGGAAGAGTTATAGTACAAAATATTTTTTTGATGCTAATATATAAAAAATCCTAAATCACAACATGATTTTAGGAATGGAGTAAGATATTTTGAGTAAAAATCAGGTGTTGTGCTCAATTTAAAGTTCAAACTGAAGGAAGAAAAGAAAGATGAAAGAATGCTTCATCCATTAAACCACCTGCACATAATAGCATGGTTTTTTTGGCCTTTAATGGAAATTAATTAACTAACCTCCATGAAATGTATTTAATAAGAAAATAGTATTTACTACATTGAAGATATGTGTAGAATGAAAAGTCTATATGAATTCTATAATTAGTCCTCTTTATGTGACATTGCCTCCCAGGCTTCCACAGTGACAAATCCAAAAAATTCGTTACAGTGAGCTGAGATATTAATATAAGCTATTTAAAAATAATTATTAATTAAAGTGATCGTAATACACAAAAATATATAAATTTGAATAAATGCTAGATTAAAGTTTGATGGTAAGATCATACATATGTTGCTGTCCACTTATCATAATTTAATGCGAGTGCCATTATTTTATATATATTGTTTAATCTAACCGATATTTTTAAACACTATTTAACTCTTAACTATCAATTGACTACAAAATAAGTCTGGTATACAATACAATTTTAATGCACAACGTTGGAAAGATAATGAAAATCAAACACTTTGAATAAATCAATGAAACCAAATTTTGTTCATTGAACATAAATAGTATGGTACATAAAACACAAAGATTAAGAGAAACATGTATATCCATGGTCAATCACTATTAGCAAAACTATTTACCATTATTGTTCAATATTATTTAACTCTTCACTATTAATTGATTACAAATCATTATGGCATATAATAAGATTTTAACGCATAAAATCCGGAAGTTAGCGTACAACATTGGAAAGATTTATTCTTTTAGCATAAATAGTATGGTACGTAAAACACATATATTAAGGGAAACATGTATCTTTATAGACAATCACTATCTGCAAGACTACTTAATGACTAATCTGGTGAATCAGAAGAATCCCAAAAAATTCATGTAAACAGTAAAACAATAATTACCATTAGCAAACCTACTCATTGTAATCACACAATAGTAATAGCAAACTTTCCATGACATATGCATAGGTATCATCATGAATTCTCAATGAAATAGACTGTGAGAATCATATTAAGTTTACATGAACTTTTTAAATTGACTATCATATTTTAATTTACATTACAACTGAAATAAAATGTCAGGCTCTAAAAAAGTCATTTAAATCTTTACAAATAAAGGAGCTTTATTCAGTTGAGATAAAAATAACATCTACATCTCAGACCAATATTGCAAGAAAGTTTAAAATGTAAATAAGATATATAAAATTCACCTGAATCACCCTGATGACGAACCCAACTGAAAACACCCACAGTCACTTTGACCAAATAGGCCTTTTAGACTGAGTTAGATGAGTCATTGTTTTTCTATAGGGTAAAATCCAGCAACCGTATTTTAAAATAGAAAGTTACAATGATAATATTCTTAAGCATGATAAGTAAGAAAAGAATTGCAATGAAGGTATAACTCAATTGGTAAACTGTAAAAGGTGCAAAAGTATAACAACATTGTAATCAGAGTGGCATATTTGTTAATGAAATAGAGAACAATCAACACCTAGATGATTGTTATACTTGTATGGTAGCATTTGTAAATCAAAACTTAGAAACTATTTCAATGATATGGTTTTGGTAATACAATGTGATGAGTAATTCAACTTAGTGTATTTACAACAAGTTTGGTTGTATATTGTCTAAGCTAGCTATATAATGCACTCAAAACGAATGAGCTGATCTGAAAGTTCAAAACACAACAACAAATATACCAACTGTCTATTGTTCAATATTCAGTAATTAACGCATGAAGTAAGCCTATTTCCTAATTGGATTACAACTTCAACAGGCGAACGCTCCTAGGCGAGGGAATTAGCGAAGTTGATTAATTTTTTCTAGCAAAGTGTAAAGAGGGGAAAAACACGACAAATCCAAAAAAAACCAAATATTAAAATATGCCTAAATCCCAATAATATCATCAAGGAAGAAATAGTCAGACCGCATCCAAAAAGCAGGATGAAAATAAGAACACAAATTAAAAAGCTGAATTTAAAATCAATATTACCTTAATCGATTTAAGTTTAATTGTAGAAATTCATGTTGACAGCAGAATAAAGTGAACGAAATCAAATTAGGAAAGGAGATTACCTAAACATGTTTCTCGGTGGCTCAAAGCAACCCCCTAAGGCAAACCGTTTGCTGCCTAGGAAACTGAGGCAATCTAGAGAGATCAAAGAAGAAACCGAAGAGCTACTCACGCCTAGATACATGAAGAAGCAATCGATTGAAATCCAACTGAATCGGGCTGACCAAGTTTAGGAAAGACATCCGAAAAGAGCGGTGGAGAAAGACCTGGAATTGCTGAGCTTGCCGCGAAGAGAAGCCTTTAGAGATACCCACCCGCAATGATCAATCATTGGTACATCGTTTGCCTGTTCGAGGATTGATTGAAATTAGGGTTAGGTAAAAGGGACTGCGAAGGAATTAAAATAAAAAATATATGTTGGGACGGTTCAGGCAGGAAAGACTCTACTCTTTTTTTGTAGCTTACGGGAAAAGGAAGAAGCGGAGAGCTGGCAGGAGAAGGAAAAAACATAAAACGCGGCCGTTCAGTTGACAAAAAATCAAGGAGGCTTGTGTTCTCTTGAAATGCGACTCAGTAATAATATAATAGTATAGATAAAAGAGGAAGGCAAAGCTTCATGGGAGAGATCAAAGAAAAGAAGAACGTACATTTCTCCAATTCCAAAGTGAAAAGGAAAATATATAAAAAGAGAATAGTGAAATTCCAACGGTCTAGCTATGATTTGGTGAGTAATTAAAGCAATTAATTTGATTCCTTGGGCTGCACGTTCAAATTTGAAAAGGCACGGGAAGTTAAAGTCACAATTTATGGTACCGTTACAACGAAATGTTCAATCATTTCGCCGCACATCGGACCTCAAAATACAGAAATATACTTCGGACATTAGCATGACGAGACGAACAGAATGGCACACATATATCAGCGATATGATCAAGTTATAAAAACTCGATTTTCTGCTGCTGAAAATGCTGCTAAAACACCGAAAATAAGATAAATGGAGCTAGAGAAGTCCAAATTTGACGAAACAAAATACGACGTCTCACTCAGAAGATGATTTACAAATTTCTTATATAAAAATATTTAGGTTTGAGAAATATTTTATTATCATCAAATATTAACTGATTTAAATTTAAATAAATTTACACAACAAAACTAACTTTCATATTTCCCGATGAAAATTTACCATTTGCTATGTCTAAATAGACGCATTCCAAATATCAAATTTTCATTTCCAAATTCAATTATTTAAAACTTTACAAAAATTCCAGTTAATTATGTTATTAAAACTGTTAAAATTTATGGGTCGTTACACTCTCCCCCACTCAAAACTTTTCATCCCTGAAAAGGAATGAGGTAGGAGAATAGAAACAACCAGAAAGAAAATAGATTGAAATACCAATACAACAATTAATTTAAAACCATATAAACTACATTTATTTTATAATTGGTTTATATTCGATTAGTTGATTCCAATTCATTTTATTTAATCAATCAAATTTTTTATTGTGTTCACATTTGATTGGTTTCATTTCCATATATTTTCATTCAATTGATTTGTTTCAAATTCATTAACAATTATTGCAAAAAAATTTCACAACAAAATTTGTTTTATTTTACTCATTTATTAAATCTATTTGATCAACCATAGTTAATTCCACCTCAGCATTCAACTTCAACTATTCAAAACCATATAGATTTCAATTTTAAATAAATTAATATTCAACAATTTGGTTTAATCCATTTTATTCAACTAATAAATAGTCATTCAATTTAAAATTGATTTTCTTTCATTTTATCAACATTTCTTTCAAACAAATTCCTTTTTAAATTAACTTATTTATTTCATCCATTTATCTTCAGCTAAGTTGATTCCACAAAAATTCAAGTTCACTATTCTTAAATTTATATTTACTTGCTTAAATAGTCTTCTTTTTATTTATTTAATTTATTTCACTTAACATATTTTGCAACATATATTAGGTGTATACATTTTATAACCATATATTATTTAACAAATAAATTTCCCTTTTTATTATCCAATTTATTATCAGTAAATTCCCTTAACAAAATATCATTTTTGATATCCTATTACTATATCATAGTGTATATTATCCAATTACATTCTAATTACATTTAAACTTTCTAAGTAAGTCATATTAATATTTTTGAATGTAATTAAACACTATACAAGTTTTATTTTATTTACAACAGTTATATTAAGCAAAAATTTAGTTTAGACAGTTTATTCCTTAAATTTCTCTTGTATAACCTCAAATTACAAATTTCATTAACATTTCTAACTTTTTGAATAATTCAGGTAAGTTATATATATTTTAAAATGTAATTGGGTGTTATACAAATTAGTTTTATTCAAATTCAACTATTTCAAGTTGGTTTAATTTCATTTATCATTTTAGATATTCCAATTATTCAAAAATTTCACTTTATTTCAATAATTGAAACCATTTCTTAATATAAAACTTAAGATTCAAATTTCTGGTTTCACTTCAAACTATTTTGAAATAATTATATACATATATATTTTATAAATCAAATTATACACAAGAAATTTAAATCAAATTCATTTTTTTCCAAAACAAAAGTGTAGCAAAGTTACTAAGGGGCCTCTCCACTTCGAGACTCGAAAATAAATGTCGATGATGCTGCAGTCATCACCGAAATTATTTTCCAGCGACAAATGAGGAGAGTACTGATTTACTTCCTTTAAAATTATTCTTTTGAAACAATTTCCATTCGAAAATACTTCCAAATAATATACTCTTCCAAACTATGAAAACCAAATTTGGTAACGCACTAGAAATTAAATTCTTAAATCCTTAATTTTAAATTCATTTCAATACCAAATCAATCTATAAACCATATTTATAATTTCATTTATTTATATCATGTTGCAATAGTCAATGGTTTACAAAACAATGAATGAAAATCAAATATTATCAATTCTAACAACCAATCCCTTTAACTATTTAATTTAAGAAAATTATACCTTTATATATAAAATATAACCATACAAAGTTTATTTCATTTATCAATTTCGAAAACAATATTGTGTCAGTTTGCTCTGTTCAAGTGTTTTGGAATTCCTATCGATATCGTTAGCTAGACGAATCGATCAAAACCCAAAATTCAAACTTAACATCTCAAACAGCACAATATATAAAACATTTTATATTAATTACAAATACACTCCCTCACACGATGATTCAAGAACAGATTTCAAAGCAAGGATAGAGATTTAAGTTTAGAGGAAATCCTGGTCGAAGAGAATTCCATCAACGAAGACAGCTCGAAAGGAAGATAAGGAAATTAAATTTACAAGGAGAAAAGGTGGATAGACTTATATTAATCGCGGGTGACCTTAACCGGGTCAACCGAGATTCCAGAAATAAGATCGATGCGAAAATTCAATTTCCCACTTGAAGGAAAGAGAAGTGGCTTCACCCAATATTAGGATATCTCTGATTATCGGAGTGGAGTCAAGATTACAAGGGGATTACCCTGATCATCTACTAGAGACGGTTCGGGATTCTCAGGAGATAACAACATCAAACCGAGGATGTAGAGATCTCTGGTGAATCAATGCCTATTGTAAAGGAGTTTCATCCCTTCACAAATCATTTTTAGGTAGGCAGGATCGCCAATGGGATTAGTCACACACAATGTGACGACCAACTATTTTGGACCATTCAAATTGACAATAAATCCACACATGTCTGACTTGAATAATTCAAAATAACAGATTGTAATAAAAATTTGGCAAAACTCAGCATATGCAGTAAATAAATCAATCACAGAATCACATACACAGAGTAATACAATAATACGCAGCGGGATAGATAGAATAGTAGTTCATGAAGCTACTATATAAACATCAGAGTTAAATAAAATACAACAGAATATCTCAAATGTAGTGAAGTCTCCAATACAGCAGATGACTTCTCTGAACGAATCAACTAGAAGAGCTGAAGCTGAGGCGATAGTTGGATCTCCAAAGGAAGCTCTAAACTCCAAAGGTGAGTCTCAGATGCTGTATCACTCGGTCTGACCCGAGCGTAAAGCAAAACACAAAACACTCGAGTCAGGATTAACATTCTTATATAAATAGATCCAACTCAAGTGAAATATCAATTGAAATACGAGTAACTTAAAGGATGTTGGGATAACCATCCTCTAAGGATCTTCAGAACTATCTACAAGGTGGAAATATACTTTTTAACACCGTGGTCATTTCAATTAAATTTATACTTCAAAACCCAAATATCATTTCATTTCAAATATATCCATTTTCCAAAATAGTATATATATATATATTAAATGATTTAAAAAGTAAAGTATTTAATTTCCTCAAGTCTAGCAAATCGATTCAAATCAATTTCAAATTCCAAATTCAAATTTATTCAAAGCTCAATTCATCAATTTAATTCATTTCTAAACAGATCATTTAAATTTTTAATATATATTTCAAAGCTTTAATATTCAACATTTTCAAAGTTAAATTTTACAGTTTCATATAACTCTTGGTTTAACTTTATTAATATTTAATCAGGGAATATTCACTTAATAAATTCAATATCATTTTACTAACCTTAAATTTCATTTTTACTAAGTATTTCCTTAAATTTGTTTAAACAAGAAATATTCATTTAACTTACTTATAAATCAAACCTAAGTTATAAATCATATCTTACATCTCAATTTCAATAAGTTTCAAATCGGTTTAATTAAATAAAATTCTTTATTGAATACAATTTCAACTAAATTCAAATTATCTTCCCAACCTTAACTTATTCAAATTATTACCAAAATCTATTTTGAAATATATTTTAATACTCATCATATTATATGTATTTGAATCAATCATTCCCATTTATATATAATAATTTAAGGCTCAACATTCATTAAAACCATATATTTCTTTCCAAAACCATAGAATTCATTTTTAAAATATTTATATATATGGACCAACGGTGTTTGTACATATATTTATCATATGGTTAAGTGATACGGATATTTATCATTTCAATCCGAAATTTAAATATATATACGGGTAGAGATCATTCGACCCGTAATCCCAATTTCAATTCAAATGAAAATCGCGTGGGTTTATCATTTCAACCCATAACGAAATTCTCCTATTCTAAAGTCCGTTCGGGTATGTATCATTTCAACCCATAGTGAATTCTATACTAACAGGGAACTTGCAGAGTGATAACAGATACTAAAAAATATAACAACAGGCATATATCATCAGTAAAAATAACAGATACGGGTGTCAGATGTCACAGGTGAACAGATACAAATAATAGTAATAACAGGCATATAATACTAGATACTGGTGTAACGACCCGGGATTTTCGAACTCGAAAATTCTGGATAGTTAGGAGAAAAAGAAAAGAGATAGAATAAAGAAACAGAACAAGACACAGATTCTCACATTCGCAGCGGATCAAAATACAATATCAAATAATAATATCAGTTATACAAAGAAAACTGTATTAGTCAATCACATTTTAATATATCAGAGTTACAACATTTCACAATCACTGGACAGTTAAAATAACTTGTCCTAAATAAATAACAATATATCCCAGTGGAATACACTCCATACGTTCCTGCCATCCAGCTCGCCTCCTGAGCTCCAGAACGTCCTTACCTGAAAATCTGTAATACTCGGTCTGACCCGAGCATTACATCAAAGTAACACCCGGGTCAGGCTGGAAACCAGCGTGAGTAAACCCACATTTATCACAGTTAACAAAGCATTTCATATCACAGAACATCATAACTTATCATACTAGAGATATTAATCAATCCAAACATTCAATACCATTAATCATCCATAAGCAAAATTAATTAATCACACAATTTAAAATTATTTAATTTGTCTCTAATTAAATTAAATTTAAATCTTTAATCACTTGAATTATCTTTACTCAACATTAATTAATTATAAATCAATTAATTAATCACCTTTAATTATCTATCTTAATTAATCACCCTTGATTAATTATCTTTAATTACATACAACAATTATCCTTTAATTAATTACACCAAATAATTAATTCTTAATTACTTATCCCTAATTAACCTTAAATTATTTCCATTACGTAATTTCCTTTATGTTAATTACATCTAGGGATTTATCCATCAATTACTTCACTAAGAAATTACACTTATCAATCTCATAAGGTAATTATACTTAATCAGTTACCAAGCGACTATCTTTAATTAATTAATCAACTTAACCTAATCACATTCACCTCATAAATCATAATCAAGTAATTCATCCTTTAATTACTCTTTAACCAAATTAATCCTTAATTACAGATTAATATACTTCAACTATTAATTAATAAACCTTAATTATTAATCAATCCTTAAATATAAAGAAATCAATTCCTTAATTACTTTTATAATTAATTAATTATCCTTAATTAATTAATTATCCTTCACATAAACTAATTAACCTTAAGTTAATTACATTAATGTATTAATTAACCCTTAATTAAATCACATTAATTATCCTTTGATCATTTATTAATTTATCTTAATTAATCTTTAATTACCTTCATTAAGTAATTATCCTTTTAAGTAATTATCCTTAATTACTTATATTAACAAATCATAAATTACTTAAGATCTTAATTAATTAAAAAAAATGAACTTTAAACTTAAATTAATTTGTTTTAAAATCTTAATTAATCCCAACTTAAATCAATATCTATTATTCAAAAGAAATGGTTAAGGAATTTTTTAACTTGACCAAATTTTAGAATTTAAAACTTGTTATTACCTATACTTTCCAGACGCGAGTCCATATCATAAAAATCCCGAGCCAACCACTAAATTTCCCGAGAAACTCATGAGTTAAACCCCACATCCCTCTGCTTCGAGTCAAACGCGAGAAAACATGGATCCAGACCCGAGCTACCTCCTTCTTCCCCAACCTTCCCAACAACAACAGATACGCACATATACGCGTGCACGTTGCACGCCGTTCCGGTCACCTCCGACCAACGTCGCAATCATCCACAAATCTACAACGACCATCTCAAACAATCTGACCACCCAGAACGATGATCGACACGATCAATCGAAATCTAACCTATTCGAGCACCTGGAACCCAAAGCAGGTCGACGAAAACGCCTCGCAACGCTACCCTTGATCACCAGAGATCACGCGATCACGTCCCTAGCTGCTACGTTGACCCACGAGACTTCTTCCCCCAGTCCGATCACCTCTAATCCACCATCGACATCAAATTTACCTCAGGAACCATCTCGACCAAAACTGGGTATAAAACCCTACATCATCTTCTATGCTGCACCATGGTGATCGAGAATTTCACCCTGCATTTTTCCCGAGCTTCACCTCCACCGAACCTTCTCCTGACCAAATCCCGACCACCCTTAATACTTGCTTCGCCAGAATTTGATCAAAACATATTTTCCGTTCATCTATCAATTTCTTCCAAAATACTTACTTAAAAATCCTGATTTTATCTTTAAAAATCATAGTTTTTAAATACGAATTAGATGATATAATCAAAAACCAAGATTTAAATAATTAATTTCTGACTAAATTTGATTTCCACTGTTCTTCTTCTTCCCATTTAAACTACTTGCTAATTACACAGATAAATATTTTTGAAAATAGAATTTAGTTATTACAAACATATTTTCTTTAAACATCACAATCTAATATAGTTTATATGAAGGGCAATTGAGATTGAGTAAGTTTTGGTCTGTTGAACACTAAACAGAGACAGCCATAAACATGTTCACAGACATGCACCGATACTTCACTTTTATATACATGCAAATGCTTTAATTCATCCATGCAACCATATCTATTACTTCAACTACTTATCTCATGCATCGGGATAACAAATTTAAGCTTTTAAAGAAATGTTTACTCACCTTAAATGTTGGACAGAGACTTAAAAACTGAGATGCTCTGATTTTTGAAAACTGGAATCACTTGATCTTTGAAAACTTGATTGTGTTGCTTAGTTGAGTTGATCCTACTTAAATCTGAGATGAACTTGTTAGCTGATATGATCTAAGCTTTGATTTAGCTTTGAAGTTGGAAACCTTGCTTGATGATTCAGGTTTTAAATTTCTAAAGAGTGATTGTTGCTTTGATTAAATTTTCTGGTTTGAAGAATGTTTACAGGTTTTTAGTTTTCTTGTTTTGTAAATGAAGATAGGAAAGAATTGAGAGAGAGAGGAGATAGATATATTTATAGCCTTGTTTTATGATTTTTAAAAATAAAAGAAAATAAAATAAAATGGTGACACTTGTTTAAAAATCTTACATTTGTCATTTACATAAGTTACTTAACTTACATTTGTAATATGCATGTGTTAATATATTTTTATAAAACTTTATATTTAAATTTCTATTTAGTAAATACATTTCTTAATTTATATAAATAAAAATTCTTTAAAGAAAATAAAACAAATCGTATATTAATAAAAATCGTATACATATATTTTTAGATCCAATTTATTTTAAGATATTTATTCTTTAAATTAAAATTCTAATTTATTTTCTACTCATATATATATTCTTATAACAACACATTATCATTTGATTTAAAAGAAAATAATAAAAAAAAATGTAAATTCTAAGTGATTATATTAAGATATTATCATGCAATACTTACCCAAATATAAATATTCATTACCAGATTTATTTGTCAAATCTATAATTCAGTATTTCTATTAATTTACCCAATTATTATATCAATTACAGATGTTCAGAAATCCGGGTTATCACATTCCTCCCCCCTTTAAATCTTTTCGTCCTCGAAAAGGAACGAATCAAGAATTTTATTACCATGTTGATTATCAGTTAAATTATTCCTTAGACATCTTAACTCTTAACTCTTTTTATTTAAATTTTTCAAAACATTTTAGTAATTTACATAATATTATCAAAATAGTTTTTATAAAAATTCTTTTTATAACTCGATGTCTCAACCAGTCCATCCTTGTTCTCACAGAAATTCGGTCATACGTTGATCAGGCGTAAGACTGAAAATCTATCAGTACTTGGTAAACCCGTTTTCAACACCTGGTGAAAATATTTGGAAAATAATTTTATTGAAAATAGGGAAAACAGTTTTGAAAATAGAGGAAATATCTTTGGTGAGAATGCTCTGGAAATCATCACCCCCATCCATGGTCACAGTTACATCACGGGTTACGTTGCCATCGCAGCAAAAGT
Organism: Allium fistulosum; assembly: GCA_030737815.1. NCBI lineage: Eukaryota > Viridiplantae > Streptophyta > Magnoliopsida > Asparagales > Amaryllidaceae > Allium > Allium fistulosum. The sequence continues at coordinate 1,511,170,326 of CM060901.1, forward strand.
CCATGTAACTGATGACAGCATGGAACCCACAACAGATCGCAGTTACATTCCAGGGTTACGTTGTCGTCGCAGCAAAAGTCCATGTAACTGTTGGCTCTCAGCGGCACACACGATTTCGCTGTCAAAATGAAACTTCTCCCACATAGGTCGCAGTCTACCGATATAAAATCAAACGCAGACTGTTGGCTCTCAGCGGCACAAACGACTTTCGCTATGTTACCATAGTGTCACAGTCTACCGATATAAAATCAAACGTAGACAGTTGGCTCTCAGCGGCACACATGACTTTCGCTATGGTCTGCAGTAGATCGCAGTGACATTGAGCTAAACTGTCGTCACAGCATAACCCAAATGACTCTGTGGGCACCAGCCCCTCGACTTTCGCTACAAAAATAATCCTCAGGAACTAGTTTATTCCGGACTCCTCACAGGATCAACTTTAGAAACCCCCCTTGGGGCTCAAGGCAGTACCACCCAGTGGCACTCCTGAGAAGTTCATTTCAAGGAAGCGCCTTTTTCCCCAGAGCTATTCACAAAACACTTTATACTATATACTTATAGTATCTTCAAATCATACCCTTTATGATTTATCAAAATCTCCTTTACACAAAATCGATTACCAAAAATCGATAATTCTCAAACTAGGCTTTCCAAAATCCAAAATTGATTTCTCAAAAATCAAAAGCCATTTCCAAATTCATAGGTTCTCAAAGCTTTTTCCAAAATCATTCTCATAAGATCCTTTTTATATATATAGATATATATAACTTTGAAAATCTTTGGATCATTTCAATCTTGTATAAAACCTCTATTATACTTCAAATACTTCCAAAACCCTTTTCTTTTAGCAATAGATTCAACAAGGGAAAATTTACCTTATATAACAAGGATATATAACTTTATTTTATTCTAAATCAAATATTCACATTTGATAAATCTTTTATAAAGTTATTAACCATATTTCTTTTCAAAAACCATTTTACAGTACTTATCCACAAATCTTCAATATCAATTTCATTCAAATCCGTACGATGTACACATATCATCCGTACACAATATCAATCTGATCACTCAATCGATCACACAATTTCACTTTCGAACTAGTATCGTCCACCCGACTTCCTAGTGCGGACTCAGATCTGGTTTCTTGATTAGAAACCGTCATTCTCCTTGCATAGTCACAACTATGATAGAGAATATCCAGAACCAATCAAAAATCCATATTCAGGTTCGCCGTCGAAAATCGAGCGAAAAATCCCAACTCGGATCGATAATATTATCTCGAAATTCTGTGTTCGAATCTGGATCAAATCACTATGCGAATAGAATAATATACGTTCATCCTACGTATTTAATTTCATTGATTATTAGCCAAATCAATTCTCTTTTCTATTCACATTTCCTTTAATTCCATTCACTTATTCTCAATTGCTTCCATTTCCAATTGAGTTATTACTTCAATTACAAACAGTTTGAACTCTGACCAATTTAAATTTAAAAATAGCTTGAAAAAGTTTAAAATAGATAAGTAGTTGAAAAATAGTTATTAGTTTGTAAAATAGCTGTAAAATAGTTAAGTAGGTATAAAATAGTTAGATAATTTCAAAATAGTTTTTAAAATAGTGATTAGATATAAGTAACTGAAAAATAGTGATTAGTTTATAAGATAGTTTCAAAAATAGTTAAATAGTTCCAAAATAATTGTAAAATAAGTATAAGATAGTTTGGGGTTTAAGAAAAAAAATTGTATAGTAAATAGTTTGGAAAAATATATTTGTATTAAAACAATTTATTTTGAAAACAATCCAGAGCCCAACTGTTTAATTTCCCAATCTCCATTTCCAATTAATTTCCCATTAATTCAATTTAAATTTGCACTTCCATTTAAATTGACTCAATACTTCAATTTCCATTGAAATTTATTTAACCCCAATTCAAGTTGAATTAACCTTAACTCCTTTCCAAATTTAAATCAAATTCCATTTGATTTTTAAACTTATTCAACTTTAATCACAATTCCAAATTATTTCAAATCAATTTGAATTAATTTCAAATTGAACTAGCTTCAATTTCAAATCATTTCAATTCTAATTTACCATTTGAATTTTTAAACTTATACATCTTCAATCACAATTCTAATTAATTCAAATCAAATCCAATTTGAACAAATTTTATTCAAATCTCAACTTAAAACCATCTCGAATTATATAAATTCGAGTTAAACATTTTAAATGTTGATTAAATCCTTTAAATCAAATCAACCTTTATTATTATTATTTTATTTAACAACTTAAATCTTTAAACCATTTAATTCTGAATTCAAATTCCAAATTCCATTTTAAAATTATCTTTACTTAACTTATTACAAAGTTCAAATAAGAATTCAAAAACAATTTTATCTTCAGATTCTAATTTATTATCCATTTTCAATTTCCAGATCTCAAACCCATTTTGAGATCACTCATAACTCCCATTTAAATTAACCATTTAACTACCCAAGTTAAATTTAAATTTCATCTTGAAATTTCCAATTCAAGTTATTTATTCAACTTATTTAACTTCCTTCAAGTTAAATTTACTTAATCCGGTCAACTTTTCACAATTTGAATTCCCATTCAAATTTTAAATTTTAGATTAATAGTCTTTCCCTTTTTAAGTTTAAAAACTTACTTTACTTTGGGTTTTACATCACATTCCAATTTAAAACTCAACACTAAGTGTTTATTTCAAATCATCATTGGTATTATATATATTCCTCATATATACATTTTCTTTACACACCAAGTTATACTTTAAATTTTTAAACCACCTTTGGTTTTAATTTAAAACAACATTTTTAAAACAATTTCAAGTTTTCTGGATTTAGATTTAAAATTTCACAATTTTAAATTCTCTTCAATTCCAATTCATAAGTTATACTCACTTAAATGTTTACTTCCCTAAACATTTCATTTTGTTAAATCATTAACAACATTCATTATTAAACACAATTACCATTTATGATAATAACCAAGATTATCATATCTGGAAACCAATTTATTATTACCTTTATTCTTGATAACATCTCTACAAATTCAAGATTTTAATTTCAGTTTGAATCCATTTCAAACTTATCTTTGTTCAATTTTAATTTGGTTGTATTTCTATTACCACTTAATTTAATTCCAATATTTTAACAACCAATTACCTTAATATTTATTAGAAAGAAATATCATTTTATATATCAAAATATATTCTTATATAAAATCATTTAAAATTCTTATATAAGAAAATAACAATTACGCTCTCATATATATATACACTCAACTCGTTCTAGGGTACCATTGACCCTATCCTTAACGAGTAATCCCAACAGAGCCAAGGTTCTCGCTTAACCTTATGCTCTGATACCAACTGTAACGACCCGGGATTTTCGAACTCGAAAATTCTGGATAGTTAGGAGAAAAAGAAAAGAGATAGAATAAAGAAACAGAACAAGACACAGATTCTCACATTCGCAGCGGATCAAAATACAATATCAAATAATAATATCAGTTATACAAAGAAAACTGTATTAGTCAATCACATTTTAATATATCAGAGTTACAACATTTCACAATCACTGGACAGTTAAAATAACTTGTCCTAAATAAATAACAATATATCCCAGTGGAATACACTCCATACGTTCCTGCCATCCAGCTCGCCTCCTGAGCTCCAGAACGTCCTTACCTGAAAATCTGTAATACTCGGTCTGACCCGAGCATTACATCAAAGTAACACCCGGGTCAGGCTGGAAACCAGCGTGAGTAAACCCACATTTATCACAGTTAACAAAGCATTTCATATCACAGAACATCATAACTTATCATACTAGAGATATTAATCAATCCAAACATTCAATACCATTAATCATCCATAAGCAAAATTAATTAATCACACAATTTAAAATTATTTAATTTGTCTCTAATTAAATTAAATTTAAATCTTTAATCACTTGAATTATCTTTACTCAACATTAATTAATTATAAATCAATTAATTAATCACCTTTAATTATCTATCTTAATTAATCACCCTTGATTAATTATCTTTAATTACATACAACAATTATCCTTTAATTAATTACACCAAATAATTAATTCTTAATTACTTATCCCTAATTAACCTTAAATTATTTCCATTACGTAATTTCCTTTATGTTAATTACATCTAGGGATTTATCCATCAATTACTTCACTAAGAAATTACACTTATCAATCTCATAAGGTAATTATACTTAATCAGTTACCAAGCGACTATCTTTAATTAATTAATCAACTTAACCTAATCACATTCACCTCATAAATCATAATCAAGTAATTCATCCTTTAATTACTCTTTAACCAAATTAATCCTTAATTACAGATTAATATACTTCAACTATTAATTAATAAACCTTAATTATTAATCAATCCTTAAATATAAAGAAATCAATTCCTTAATTACTTTTATAATTAATTAATTATCCTTAATTAATTAATTATCCTTCACATAAACTAATTAACCTTAAGTTAATTACATTAATGTATTAATTAACCCTTAATTAAATCACATTAATTATCCTTTGATCATTTATTAATTTATCTTAATTAATCTTTAATTACCTTCATTAAGTAATTATCCTTTTAAGTAATTATCCTTAATTACTTATATTAACAAATCATAAATTACTTAAGATCTTAATTAATTAAAAAAAATGAACTTTAAACTTAAATTAATTTGTTTTAAAATCTTAATTAATCCCAACTTAAATCAATATCTATTATTCAAAAGAAATGGTTAAGGAATTTTTTAACTTGACCAAATTTTAGAATTTAAAACTTGTTATTACCTATACTTTCCAGACGCGAGTCCATATCATAAAAATCCCGAGCCAACCACTAAATTTCCCGAGAAACTCATGAGTTAAACCCCACATCCCTCTGCTTCGAGTCAAACGCGAGAAAACATGGATCCAGACCCGAGCTACCTCCTTCTTCCCCAACCTTCCCAACAACAACAGATACGCACATATACGCGTGCACGTTGCACGCCGTTCCGGTCACCTCCGACCAACGTCGCAATCATCCACAAATCTACAACGACCATCTCAAACAATCTGACCACCCAGAACGATGATCGACACGATCAATCGAAATCTAACCTATTCGAGCACCTGGAACCCAAAGCAGGTCGACGAAAACGCCTCGCAACGCTACCCTTGATCACCAGAGATCACGCGATCACGTCCCTAGCTGCTACGTTGACCCACGAGACTTCTTCCCCCAGTCCGATCACCTCTAATCCACCATCGACATCAAATTTACCTCAGGAACCATCTCGACCAAAACTGGGTATAAAACCCTACATCATCTTCTATGCTGCACCATGGTGATCGAGAATTTCACCCTGCATTTTTCCCGAGCTTCACCTCCACCGAACCTTCTCCTGACCAAATCCCGACCACCCTTAATACTTGCTTCGCCAGAATTTGATCAAAACATATTTTCCGTTCATCTATCAATTTCTTCCAAAATACTTACTTAAAAATCCTGATTTTATCTTTAAAAATCATAGTTTTTAAATACGAATTAGATGATATAATCAAAAACCAAGATTTAAATAATTAATTTCTGACTAAATTTGATTTCCACTGTTCTTCTTCTTCCCATTTAAACTACTTGCTAATTACACAGATAAATATTTTTGAAAATAGAATTTAGTTATTACAAACATATTTTCTTTAAACATCACAATCTAATATAGTTTATATGAAGGGCAATTGAGATTGAGTAAGTTTTGGTCTGTTGAACACTAAACAGAGACAGCCATAAACATGTTCACAGACATGCACCGATACTTCACTTTTATATACATGCAAATGCTTTAATTCATCCATGCAACCATATCTATTACTTCAACTACTTATCTCATGCATCGGGATAACAAATTTAAGCTTTTAAAGAAATGTTTACTCACCTTAAATGTTGGACAGAGACTTAAAAACTGAGATGCTCTGATTTTTGAAAACTGGAATCACTTGATCTTTGAAAACTTGATTGTGTTGCTTAGTTGAGTTGATCCTACTTAAATCTGAGATGAACTTGTTAGCTGATATGATCTAAGCTTTGATTTAGCTTTGAAGTTGGAAACCTTGCTTGATGATTCAGGTTTTAAATTTCTAAAGAGTGATTGTTGCTTTGATTAAATTTTCTGGTTTGAAGAATGTTTACAGGTTTTTAGTTTTCTTGTTTTGTAAATGAAGATAGGAAAGAATTGAGAGAGAGAGGAGATAGATATATTTATAGCCTTGTTTTATGATTTTTAAAAATAAAAGAAAATAAAATAAAATGGTGACACTTGTTTAAAAATCTTACATTTGTCATTTACATAAGTTACTTAACTTACATTTGTAATATGCATGTGTTAATATATTTTTATAAAACTTTATATTTAAATTTCTATTTAGTAAATACATTTCTTAATTTATATAAATAAAAATTCTTTAAAGAAAATAAAACAAATCGTATATTAATAAAAATCGTATACATATATTTTTAGATCCAATTTATTTTAAGATATTTATTCTTTAAATTAAAATTCTAATTTATTTTCTACTCATATATATATTCTTATAACAACACATTATCATTTGATTTAAAAGAAAATAATAAAAAAAAATGTAAATTCTAAGTGATTATATTAAGATATTATCATGCAATACTTACCCAAATATAAATATTCATTACCAGATTTATTTGTCAAATCTATAATTCAGTATTTCTATTAATTTACCCAATTATTATATCAATTACAGATGTTCAGAAATCCGGGTTATCACAACTGGTGTCAGATGTCACAGGTAAACAGTTATAGATAATAGCATATATAACAATGTAAATAACTACAGCAGCATATTTCAATTGCTATTTCAAATGAAATCAAATTTAAATAGTAAACGAACATTAATCGTGAGTGATTGCTCACCTTTCGAGGTTAGAGAAGTTTGATACACAACAAGCTACAATTGAATCACGATCTAGACTATCGTCCGATCCGACAACAAATCTCGAAGCGAAGTACGATTGGCACGAATTTTTTTGACGGACAAAGCTGATAACAGGAATTGATGAGAATTAACCAACTTAGCTTGATATAAACTGAACGAAATATATAATATATTCTATTTTAAAACAATACACATATACTAAATTCACATACATTTAAATTAAACAAGTACTTATATACATACTCATTAAACTGCAAAATATGTACACATTAAAAATCATTTTATACACAAAAATCAAAAATCAATATCCGAAAATATATTGGGAAATCAATATTAAACGTATGACATAGGAATCCATATTCTCTTATAAAATCATTCCTTAATCTAAGACACAAAAAAACACACACACACACACACACACATATATATATATATATATATATATTAATATCATTTTTAACGATGGTAAAGCTTTATAACCACACTATAAACAAATCTCACTATATATATAAATATATATTATACGAAGTATAATCTGAGACAACTGGTATCCCATAATATAACAAACTGCTATATAAATATTATACACTAACATGTTATATTTTGAAATATTAGAAACTGTAACAAAAAAAGTAAATAACAAAACCATATAAACAGCTGTTATATAATATACTTATATATATACAAATATATAACTGATATATTTAAAACTGATATGTATATATAACTTGTACATAAAACTTCAAACTATACTTAAAACCATTCTCTGTATACCATCAGACAATGATCAAATATACAAGTATATACACTCACGTACATAAAAATATAATAGCCACTATTATACGTACTTACTGCAAATAAAAGAAACAAAGGCCGCAAGGGGAGGCGAAGTGAGTTGTTGAAGGCGGTTGGAGGTGTGTTCCACGTGGTGGGTTGCGGAAGTGGATCTGGTCGAGTTCGGTCAGGCAGTGGGAGCAGGCGGAGGTGGCTAAGGCGGAGGTGGCAGCAGCGGTCTGGAGGTGGTGGAGTTCGAGCTCTATTGTTCGGTCGTGGTGTGGGTTTGGAGGGGAAGGAATGGCTGGGGTGAAGTTCAAGTGGAAGTGGATGGGTGTGGTTGCTGGCATTGGGAGGAGGAGGGTGGCCTTCGGGTGTCAAGTGGGGAGGTGGGGTCGGATGATGGCTGTGGTGAGGGGTTTGTGGCCGAACAGGGAGAGGTGGCGGAGTTGCGTTGGAGGTGGTGAAGAGACGTACTCGGCCTTGGTTGCTGGAGGGAGGGAGGATGGAAGATTGGGGAGGAGCAGATTTGGAACGGTGGAGGGTGCGGTCGAATGCAGTGGTAGGGAAAGAAAAGAAAAATGGAGGTGGGAGGAAGAAAATGAGGAAGGGATAGGGTAGTGAAAAATGCAGATCTAAATAGGCTACTGGATATTTTATATTAGTGGAGTAAAAGGTAGAGCAAGGCAGAGTAACGTACCAAAATAATGGCAACGGTTGAATTTCCTTGTTTTCAGCTGAAAACTATTTACTGCAATTGATTATTAGCTTGAAATGCACGGTAAAGATTTGAAAAGGACGGGGAAGTTAAAAGTCACAATTAATGCCGTTACAACAAACAGTTTATTATTCCCGTCGCGTACCGAACCTCAAAATACAAAAATAAATATACCGTGGTGATCAGCGCGACGAGACGATCAAAACGGTATACAGATACTAGTGGTACGATCATCCGATCGAAAGTCGATAATCGGTACCAGAAATGCTGCTATTTTGTCAGAATTAAGATAAACGGAGCAGTAGAAGTCCAAATTTGGAAAAACGAATTCCGCAGTCTGATTCAGAATGATCAGAATAAATTTTCTCCTGTTGACAAATTTTGTTTTCGGAAAACTTTTAAATTCACTGTTATTAACCGGTTTGATTTGAAATGAAATTTTACAGGAAAATAAACTTCAATACTATCAGATGAAAATTTACCAGTTGCTATATTAAAATAGACGTATTCCAAATAATAAATTTTTATTTTCAAATTTTATTGTTTAAAATTTCACAAATTTCCAGTTAAATATACTTTTAAAACCATTAAATTTTACGGGTCGTTACACTCTCCCCCACTCAAAACTTTTCGTCCCCGAAAAGGAAGGAGGTAGAAGAATAGAAACAACCAGACAGAAAAGATAGATTGAAAGTCAAGATTAAACAATAAATTTGAACTATATAAATTTTACTAAAAATTTTAAAACTTCATTTGCAATTCAATTTTCTTATATACTTTAAAACCTTTCAAAAATCCATTTGTAAAATTTCTTGCTTCCTTTATACTACCAATTATGTTTAAATGACACCTTTATAAATGTATGAAATCCATTTGAAAACAATTATTTACATTATTACTTATATTTACAAAGAAGCTATTAAATCCACAATTCATAAATTTATTAATTCTATCTAAAATACTTTTCAAATATTATTAATAAATCAATAATCATTTCTTTAAATCTGTTTTATTTAATTAATAACTTCTAAAATATTTATAACACTAAAATTTCTATTAAACCATGTTTAAAAGGATATAGTCAACAAGGAAAAGAAGGGGGACTTGGAAAAACCCGAATATAGGTGAATAAATAAAGCTGAGCAGATAAGGTAGATTCAAGGAGTAGTATTGGGCATGAATAGTTAAATTAGAACCATAAGGGTTTTGATTCCAAATATTGATACAAAATTTTCTTTGTTGGAAATACTTTTATTATAAAATACTTTTATAATGAATCAAATTTTCTTTCGAAAATACTTTTATAACTCGATGTTTCAACAAGTTTATCCTTGTTCCTGTAGACTCTGGTAGTGCGTTGATCAGGCGCAAAACTAGAATTCTCCAGGTACTTAGTAGACCTGTTTCAACACCCAGTGAAAATACTGGAAAAACTTTTAAAAACAGATATGGAAAGTACAATCCAAACAAAAACGAACAAATCATGGATCGCAGATACACAATGGTTACGTCTGGGTCCCCCAGGAAACATCCGTACCTTTTAAGCATTCACTGCCTTGCGAATTTCGCCATGCAACAAAACGGTGGACCGCAGGATACATAAAAATGGTTACGCCTGGATCCCCCAGGAAACATCCATACCCCGTAAGCAATCTCTGCCTTGCGGATTACGCCACTAACACGACCATAGATCGCAGATACACAATGGTTACGCCTGGATCCCCCAGGAAACATCCGTACCCTTTAAGCAATCACTGCCTTACGAATTACGCTATGCAGTCGAGTTCGTAAGACCATGGGTAACGCCATGGAATTCGAAGGACACTCGAGTATCATATCCGGAAAACCAAAAATCAGAGAGAATAATATCGATAGAATGAATCCAAGATGTGGCCACAAATCGGATATCAAGCAGAAGGCACTTTCCATATCTTTACTTCGAAAATATGTATCATATAGTACCTTTTCAAATCACTTTCAAATATCGTACTTATATAAAATCCATTATATATAAGATTTAATTTTCAAATCAAATACTTTCCAAAATCAATAGTATATCAAATCATACTTATATAGACTTCAATTATATAAGATTTCACTTTCAAATTGAGTACCTTTTCAAATCTATAGTTTTCGAATCAATTTCATACTCATACAAATCAATTTTATATAAGTTCGACAACTCCCAAATCAAGTGTTTAGTAACATAAGGTTCTCAAATTTAAATTTGTTTCAATATCAGTTCAATTTCAAAATCATATACAATTTCACCAAATTATTTTCTTCTCAAATTAAATATCTTTAGTTTCAAAGTTTCCAAAATAATAGATTTTTGAAAATAAATCCAAATTTCCAAATCAATATAATTAAGTCAAACAATTCATTTCCAAAATCAATGGTTTTCAAAATCATCTTATATTTACGTAAGGTCCATCTTATATAAGGATCAAATTTTCCAAAATAAATTCCGCTGTATGAAGAGCCATATGAGATTTTTGAATATCTTTGCTTTTATGGGTTATATATCTTTGTAATTTAAATTGGAAATTTTCTTTTAGTAAGCAAAGATATTCTAACATGACAGCTTTCAATTTCAGCTTCAAAATATATCAATGATATTAGAATATAAGATGTACATACGTCATCATTTCGCAGAATCACATTTGATCGCTCGCTCGATCACACAAGTTCGCTTTCGAACTAGTATTGTCCATTCGACTTCCCTAATGCGGATTTCGATATGGTTTCTCGACTAGAAGCCATCAGTCTCCTTGCATAGTCATATACTATGATAGAGAATTCTAGAATCAAGCCAAAAATCCATATCAAATATTCGCCATCAAGAATCAAATGAAAAATCCTAACACGAAATGGTGTAATTCACCTCGAACTGGTGTACTCAAATTTGGATCAATTCAATTATGCGAAATAAACAGCATACGTACAACTTATATATTTATTCTAACTTGTTAAATATATAGTTTCATAAAGATGTTACTAAGTTAAAACATTTAAACTAAATTTTATTCAAAATATTTTGAAGACCAAATTCTTTTCAAAACATTTCAAATCTAAATTTCATATTAGAAAATTTTAAAATTTTCTTATTCATTTACTTAACAAAACAGTTTCAACTTATTTAAATCATATTACTACAGACCTTAACAAACATACCAAACTTATATACTTTATACTTTTCAAAATTTCTTAGCTTTGAAAAGTTAACCTTGATTTGGAAGTGCTCGAACCATCGAAATAGTTGAAGAAATCATTTTCAAATTCAAGAGTTGGAAATAAACAACAAATCAATAAATCAAATTTCAAAAGATAGGTTTATATCAAATTCGAAACTCGAGGACTGAACACTGGCTTACTTTAAATCATTTCAAATATATATATATATATATATATATATATATACATATATCTTTCAAATATCAAATCTTACTTCGGAATTTGAAATCAAAATGGTTTCACAAAATCACTCGCATAGCAAAGCTACTGAAGTGGCCTATCCCTCACTCTGAAACTCGAAAATCAATGTCGATGATGCGTGCACTCATCACCGAAATTATTTTCCAGCGACATAAGTGAGTTCTGGACTTCTATTTCTCAAACTTCTTTTGAAATTTCTTCGAAATCATTCGAAACTCATTAAAATCATTTGAAACATTTCTTATTCGGAAAATACTTTTAAATCATATTATTATTATATATTTCAAAATCTTAAAACCAATTCCAAAATACCGGAGTTCAATTCTCGAATTTCAAATTAAAAATCCTTCAGTTATAAATCAAATTTCTTATATAGTTTTTTTCAAAATGACAAATCCTTTCGAAACCTCAAATTCTTATTTTAAAAGGGTTTAAAATCTTTATCGAAAACATTTCACTTTTATATATAGAATATAATCATACTTATCAAAATAATAATTTCGGTTTAGGAAACAATTTCTAAAATATAAACAAACCCGATTTTTCAAAGGATGGTTCAAGAATGGATTTCAAAACAAAGATAGAAATTCAAATTAGAGGAACTCTAATCAAATAGGATTCTGATTCGAAGATAAGTTCGAACGGAAATGAGATAATTAATTACAAAACAGTAGATGGATACACTTATATAAATCGCGAGCAACCTTAACCGGGTCAACCATGACTTCAAGAATATAATCGATGCGAAAATCTAAGACAAATCGACATTCGATCGCTAGAGATAGAATTCGGCATAACAAGAGATAGCAGCAGCTAAACCGAGGGATATATAAATCTCCGGTGAATCAATGCCAATTGTAAAGGAGTTCCACCCCTTTACAAATTTATTCAAAGATTGGCGTGATCGCCTATTCTTATAGAGATCATTCGAAGTGGAGTTATGGGATACTCCAGAATCAAAAGAATACAAATAGGGAGAGACAAGAATGAATTTTGGAACCGCAGGAAACGTTCCAAAGTTCAAAGAAAATTCGAGACAAAAGGAAGAGATTCAACTCGAACGAAAGTGATTCTATAAATAAATTTACTATATATGCTAAGTTTTGCCTAGAGCCAAAGCTCTGATACCAACTGTGACGACCAGCTATTTTGGACCATTCAAATTGACAATAAATCCACACATGTCTGACTTGAATAATTCAAAATAACAGATTGTAATAAAAATTTGGCAAAACTCAGCATATGCAGTAAATAAATCAATCACAGAATCACAGACACAGAGTAATACAATAATACGCAGCGGGATAGATAGAATAGTAGTTCATGAAGCTACTATATAAACATCAGAGTTAAATAAAATACAACAGAATATCTCAAATGTAGTGAAGTCTCCAATACAGCAGATGACTTCTCTGAACGAATCAACTAGAAGAGCTGAAGCTGAGGCGATAGTTGGATCTACAAAGGAAGCTCTAAACTCCAAAGGTGAGTCTCAGATGCTGTATCACTCGGTCTGACCCGAGCGTAAAGCAAAACACAAAACACTCGAGTCAGGATTAACATTCTTATATAAATAGATCCAACTCAAGTGAAATATCAATTGAAATACGAGTAAATTAAAGGATGTTGGGATAACCATCCTCTAAGGATCTTCAGAACTATCTACAAGGTGGAAATATACTTTTTAACACCGTGGTCATTTCAATTAAATTTATACTTCAAAACCCAAATATCATTTCATTTCAAATATATCCATTTTCCAAAATAGTATATATATATATATTAAATGATTTAAAAAGTAAAGTATTTAATTTCCTCAAGTCTAGCAAATCGATTCAAATCAACTTCAAATTCCAAATTCAAATTTATTCAAAGCTCAATTCATCAATTTAATTCATTTCTAAACAAATCATTTAAATTTTTAATATATATTTCAAAGCTTTAATATTCAACATTTTCAAAGTTAAATTTTACAGTTTCATATAACTCTTGGTTTAACTTTATTATTATTTAATCAGGGAATATTCACTTAATAAATTCAATATCATTTTACTAACCTTAAATTTCATTTTTACTAAGTATTTCCTTAAATTTATTTAAACAAGAAATATTCATTTAACTTACTTATAAATCAAACCTAAGTTATAAATCATATCTTACATCTCAATTTCAATAAGTTTCAAATCGGTTTAATTAAATAAAATTCTTTATTGAATACAATTTCAACTAAATTCAAATTATCTTCCCAACCTTAACTTATTCAAATTATTACCAAAATCTATTTTGAAATATATTTTAATACTCATCATATTATATGTATTTGAATCAATCATTCCCATTTATATATAATAATTTAAGGCTTAACATTCATTAAAACCATATATTTCTTTCCAAAACCATAGAATTCATTTTTAAAATATTTATATATATGGACCAACGGTGTTTGTACATATATTTATCATATGGTTAAGTGATACGGATATTTATCATTTCAATCCGAAATTTAAATATATATACGGGTAGAGATCATTCGACCCGTAATCCCAATTTCAATTCAAATGAAAATCGCGTGGGTTTATCATTTCAACCCATAACGAAATTCTCCTATTCTAAAGTCCGTTCGGGTATGTATCATTTCAACCCATAGTGAATTCTATACTAACAGGGAACTTGCAGAGTGATAACAGATACTAAAAAATATAACAACAGGCATATATCATCAGTAAAAATAACAGATACGGGTGTCAGATGTCACAGGTGAACAGATACAAATAATAGTAATAACAGGCATATAATACTAGATACTGGTGTCAGATGTCACAGGTAAACAGTTATAGATAATAGCATATATAACAATGTAAATAACTACAGCAACATATTTCAATTGCTATTTCAAATGAAATCAAATTTAAATAGTAAAAGAACATTAATCGTGAGTGTTTGCTCACCTTTCGAGGTTAGAGAAGTTTGATACACAACAAGCTACAATTGAATCACGATCTAGACTATCGTCCGATCCGACAACAAATCTCGAAGCGAAGTGCGATTGGCACGAATTTTTTTGACGGACAAAGCTGATAACAGGAATTGATGAGAATTAACCAACTTAGCTTGATATAAACTGAACGAAATATATAATATATTCTATTTTAAAACAATACACATATACTAAATTCACATACATTTAAATTAAACAAGTACTTATATACATACTCATTAAACTGCAAAATATGTACACATTAAAAATCTTTTTATACACAAAAATCAAAAATCAATATCCGAAAATATATTGGGAAATCAATATTAAACGTATGACATAGGAATCCATATTCTCTTATAAAATCATTCCTTAATCTAAGACACAAAAAAAAACAAACATATATATATATATATATATATATTAATATCATTTTTAACGATGGAAAAGCTTTATAACCACACTATAAACAAATCTCACTATATATATAAATATATATTATACGAAGTATAATCTGAGACAACTGGTATCCCATAATATAACAAACTGCTATATAAATATTATACACTAACATGTTATATTTTGAAATATTAGAAACTGTAACAAAAAAAAGTAAATAACAAAACCATATAAACAGCTGTTATATAATATACTTATATATATACAAATATATAACTGATATATTTAAAACTGATATGTATTTATAACTTGTACATAAAACTTCAAACTATACTTAAAACCATTCTCTGTATACCATCAGACAATGATCAAATATACAAGTATATACACTCACGTACATAAAAATATAATAGCCACTATTATACGTACTTACTGCAAATAAAAGAAACAAAGGCCGCAAGGGGAGGCGAAGTGAGTTGTTCAAGGCGGTTGGAGGTGTGGTCCACGTGGTGGGTTGCGGAAGTGGATCTGGTCGAGTTCGGTCAGGCAGTGGGAGCAGGCGGAGGTGGCTAAGGCGGAGGTGGCAGCAGCGGTCTGGAGGTGGTGGAGTTCGAGCTCTGTTGTTCGGCCGTGGTGTGGGTTTGGAGGGGAAGGAGTGGCTGGGGTGAAGTTCAAGTGGAAGTGGATGGGTGTGGTTGCTGGCATTGGGAGGAGGAGGGTGGCCTTCGGGTGTCAAGTGGGGAGGTGGGGTCGGATGATGGCTGTGGTGAGGGGTTTGTGGCCGAACAGGGAGAGGTGGCGGAGTTGCGTTGGAGGTGGTGAAGAGACGTACTCGGCCTTGGTTGCTGGAGGGAGGGAGGATGGAAGATTGGGGAGGAGCAGATTTGGAACGGTGGAGGGTGTGGTCGAATGCAGTGGTAGGGAAAGAAAAGAAAAATGGAGGTGGGAGGAAGAAAATGAGGAAGGGAGAGGGTAGTGAAAAATGCAGATCTAAATAGGCTACTGGATATTTTATATTAGTGGAGTAAAAGGTAGAGCAAGGCAGAGTAACGTACCAAAATAATGGCAACGGTTGAATTTCCTTGTTTTCAGCTGAAAACTATTTACTGCAATTGATTATTAGCTTGAAATGCACGGTAAAGATTTGAAAAGGATGGGGAAGTTAAAAGTCACAATTAATGCCGTTACAACAAACAGTTTATTATTCCCGTCGCGTACCGGACCTCAAAATACAAAAATAAATATACCGTGGTGATCAACGCGACGAGACGATCAAAACGGTATACAGATACTAGTGGTACGATCATCTGATCGAAAGTCGATAATCGGTACCAGAAATGCTGCTATTTTGTCAGAATTAAGATAAACGGAGCAGTAGAAGTCCAAATTTGGAAAAACGAATTCCGCAGTCTGATTCAGAATGATCAGAATAAATTTTCTCCTGTTGACAAATTTTGTTTTCGGAAAACTTTTAAATTCACTGTTATTAACCGGTTTGATTTGAAATGAAATTTTACAGGAAAATAAACTTCAATACTATCAGATGAAAATTTACCAGTTGCTATATTAAAATAGACGTATTCCAAATAATAAATTTTTATTTTCAAATTTTATTGTTTAAAATTTCACAAATTTCCAGTTAAATATACTTTTAAAACCATTAAATTTTACGGGTCGTTACACACAAGGACGAAATTGCCAATTGAGGTGGCAAGATGTTCTCGAATTCATTATAGAGATCAACCGAGGTGGAGCTATGGGGTGCTCTAGAATCAAAAAGAACACGACTAGGGAGAGACAACAATAGATTTCAGAACAAAGGGAATGTTTCGAAATTCAAAAGTGATCCAAATCAAATAGGAGGAATTCAAGCTCGAACGAAGGTGATTCTGTAATTCATTTTTACTCCATATGCTAAGCTTTGCCTAAACCAGAGCTCTAATACCACTTGTAACAACCTGGTATTTCGAACCATTCGCATCCGCACATGTCAGACTTGAATTGCCCAAAACAACATATTGTTAATTTATATTTGGCAAAACCCAGCATATACATTAAATAAATCAATCACAGAATCATAGACACAGAGTAATACAACAATAAGCAGCGGAATAGATAAATAGTAGTTCATGAAGCTACTACATAATAAACAGAGTTTGAAACAAAATACAATAGAATCTTAAATACATAGTAGTCTCAAATACAAAGGTAACTACAAGACTGAATAGAAATAACTGGAATAAATTAAAATAACTGAAACCTGGATCGATAGATGGATCTCTAAGCGAAGCTCCAAACTCCAAAGGTGAGTCTCAAATGCTGTGACACTCAGTCTGATCCGAGCATACAGCAAACTACAAAACACTCAAGTCAGGATTAACATTCTTATATAGTAAATTCAACTCAAGTGAAATGTCAACTGAAATACAAATAACTTAAAGGATGTTTGGGATTTCTATCCTCCAAGGATCCGTGGAACTATCTACTATGTAGTAATATACGCTATTATAATATGTCTATAGTAAAGTAAACTATTAAAATAGCATTAAGGCGTTACCCATATCCCCGTTAACACATTTTTATAATGCCGTAGTCTATACAGATACTGTAAACTCCACTCGCAAGTGGGCTATCAGGGAGCACTCCATAGGTACGCTACAAAAGAAACTCATAGAAGGCGCGATATGGCATGCGACAAGGCACTCGAGGCAATGCCAGGGTAGATATACCGTTTGCGGATCCGGACTGGTGGTAGCGCATAACAGCTACTACCGCCCACCTCGTGACACACTCTCAAATCAAAGGTGCACCCAATCAAATCACAAAAGCAATAGAATGGTATCGAAGAAATGTGTCCGATAGGAGGAATGACATCACTTGGCCTGGCCTGGCTCTTGTTTTAGCCGCATCAAGCTGACTCACGGGAGTCGGGGCTACGTAAATACCATATAGAATCGTCACCAAACCATCCTACTTCATTCTGGAATCTCCACCACGTACACAGTTGTTAAAGTGGTTTTCGGTATTGGCAGAGAGTATGACAATATCTGATCCCGGTCTCTTTAACAACCAAACGCTTATTTCACACCGTGGTCATTTTCAAATAGTGCATACTTCATATCAAAACCATATCAATTTGATATCATTATTCACTTTAAATAATATTCATTTCCAAAATCGTAACACTTTCAAATTTATAACACTTTCGAAATTATAGCACTTTCGAAATTATAGCACTTTCGAAATTATAGCACTTTCGAAATCATAGCACTTTTGAAATCATAGCACTTTTGAAATCATAACACTTCAAAAATCATAACAGTTTTGAAATCATAACACTTTTGAAATTCTTAACAGTTTAGATATTGAAAATTGTATATATATTAAAATAGTTATAAATTAAAATGGTTTACATATTAAAATAATTTATATAATAAAATTTGTTTCCTCCAATTTCGCAAATCAATTCAAATCGTCTTAAATTCCACCATTCAATTTAATCAATTCAACCATTTCAATTTAAAGTTCAAAGATTCAAGTTTATATATTTAAACATTTACAATATAAATTTCGTTTATGCTTCAACATTTAACTCTAAATTTATTCAAATTGGAAAGTATTCACTTAATCCTTTCAATAACAATTTATTAAAATCCCAATTTATAAATTTAAACCAATATTAAATATTCAATCTCAATTTTATTTAAAATTGAGAATATTCGTTTAATCACTTTTTATCAAATCAAGTTATAAATCATATTTTCAACATCTAAAAAAATCAATAAGTTCAAATAAATTCTTATTTAAATTTAATTATTAACCAATTTAAATTCCTAGTCAACATTAATTTATCTTCCCAACCTTTATTATTAAAGTTATAAAAATCCATTGTTAAAATATTAATATAAATTTAAGTAAATATTTAAACATATTATAAACAAATTAAGTTAATTTTTTATTAAATTAAATCTGATTATTAAATGTATTTTGTCTTAAATCTATTTTTATATATTTTTAAAATAATAAAATTATAAGAAAAATCTTAAAAATTATATTTTCAAAACTAACTCATAAATTAAAATTTCCAAAACATATTATTTTAAAAATCTAGATTTTATACATATATAAAAATAACATATATATTATATTTTAAAATTAGTATTTATTAAACCATATATTTCCTTTCAAAACTTTGGAAATCATTTTTCAAAAATTAGACCAACGGTGTCCGTATATAATTTTCTATCATATGGTCAAGTGATACAGATATTTATCATTTCAATCCGCAATTTTAATATCTACGGGTATATATCTTTTCAACCCGCAATCCCAAAAATTTAAATAAATGAAAATTGCTTGGGTTTATCATTTCAACCCATAACGATTTTCTCCTATTCTACAAAATCGTTCGAGTATGTATCATTTCAACCCATAGGGAATTCTAAACTAACATGGAACTTGCAGAGTGAGAACAAATGTGATAACAATAATAATATCAATAACAGGCATATATCATCAATAACAAATTTAAATATATACAACATGATATGGTGTCATATCATAGGTGAACAGTTACAGATAATGGCATATCATATATAGCAATTATAAAATTAACAGCTAAATTTAGCAGCATATTTCAATTGTCCTTTCAAGTGAAATCAAATTTAATAAATATAAGAATGTTAATCATGAGTGATTGCTCACCTTTCGAGGCTAGAAAACGATGAGAATGGGAACAGTGACATGAACACGCACACAGATACGGGCATGACACGGGACACACAAGCTAGAAGTTACTGCGACAAGTTTGATATTGAAATGTAAGTCAAGATGGCACGAGATCGATAAAACAAAATATAAAAATCAATTTAAAACATACATTAACAAAAAAATAGATATATTATTTTTGAAAAACCAAACTCATGCTTATTTTTATATATATTACTACTATATATATTTAAACTGATGTATATAAACTAACATATAATATAACTAATATTTTATAAAACTAACACATAATATATATAACCAATATAAACTTATACTCATCTATGAACAACAGATTTCTGTATATATATAGACTAGTATATAACTTATGTACATATTATATCAAAATGACTTTATATATCGGAATAACATCAAAATATCTACATAATATATGTATTTAAAACTCTACATACAGTTTCAAAATATCTATATATGCTAACATATATATATATATATATTATATCAAAATCAAAAGATAACAGATTATACAAACCTATAATCTAACAACATATATATATATATATAACATATATATATATATTATATACTGTAACAATATATATAATACTGCCTTTATATTAAACTAACAGTTCAACAATAAGCAGTGTATATACAAACTGTATATATAAACTAATCCCATATAAACTTATACACTATAACATTATTTATATAGCAAACAACTTTATATATATAGAATATATATGCATATATAACTTAATATATAATTATATATTATATATATACACATACAAACTTTATAAACTTGGATAACTTTTCATGTAACAGATTTTATAATTCAT
Source organism: Allium fistulosum (assembly GCA_030737815.1). NCBI lineage: Eukaryota > Viridiplantae > Streptophyta > Magnoliopsida > Asparagales > Amaryllidaceae > Allium > Allium fistulosum. The sequence continues at coordinate 1,511,191,204 of CM060901.1, forward strand.
ATACTTCATATAAACAAACAAAACCTTCACATATTAAATCGAGATTAACTATATAAGCTAATATATAAAACAATATATAACTTACATTTATTCGATAGAGAGGAGGGGAATGGTTGGCTGGGCTGTTCGATTTAGGTGAGTGTTGCAGAGGGGAGATGGCCTTGGCTGTGGCCAGAGGCTATGCAAAGGGGAGGAGAGCAGGGCAAGTTGGAGGCTTTGGGGTGGCTTGCGGCATGGCTATGTGTTCAGGGTGCTCGGGTACAGGCGGAGGAGAGATGGTTACGTGGCGTGCTGGGGTGGAGAAGGAGATGGTGGTGGAGAGTGGGAAGGGAATGGGTGGCACAAGGCTGGACGAAGCTGCGGCCAATGGTTGGTGGGTTTGATGGGGCTTCGGGTTCAATGGGGAGGGCTCGGTTGATGGATAGAGATGTGCTGCATGAAGGGAGGAGGGGCAGAGATTGTCGAGAAGGTGGAGATGTGGGGAAGTGAGGCCGATCGGTATTGCATAATGGAGTGGGATCGGCGGAGTTGGTGGCAGAGGTGGAGATGCAATTGCGTGGAAGAAGAACCGAGAGAAACAAATATATATATATATATATATATATATATATATATGAGAGGAAGGCAAAGCTTCAAGGGAGAGATCAAAGAAAAGAAGAACGTACCTTTCTCCAATTCCAAAGTGAAAAGGAAAATATATAAAGGGAGAACAGTGAAATTCCAACGGTCTAGCTATGATTTGGTGAGTAATTAAAGCAATTAATTTGATTTCTTGGGCTGCACGTTCAAATTTGAAAAGGCACGGGAAGTTAAAAGTCACAATATATGGTACCGTTACAACGAAATGTTCAATCATTTCGCCGCGCATCGGACCTTAAAATACAGAAATAAATATACTACGGACATCAACACGACGAGACGAACAGAATGTCACACAGATATCAGCGATACGTTCAAGTTATAAAAACTCGATTTTCCACTGCTAAAAATGCTGCTAAAACACCAAAAATAAGATAAACGGAGCTAGAGAAGTCCAAATTTGACGAAACGAAATATGACATCTCAATCAGAAGATGATTTACAAATTTCTTATACAAAAATATTCAGGTTTGAGAAATATTTTATTATCATCAAATATTAACTGATTTAAATTTAAATAAAATTACACAACAAAACTAACTTCATATTTCCCGATGAAAATTTACATTTGCTATGTCTAAATAGACGCATTCCAAATATCAAATTTTCATTTCCAAATTCAATTATTTAAAACTTCACAAAAATTTCAGTTAATTACGTTATTAAAACTGTTAAAATTTACGGGTCGTTACATATAGGCTGTTATAAACCCTAGTTGTTTCTCATTTAATTATTTTTGTATGTACATCTTTGTAGCGCCCCCCTCTATACTCACACTAGCCCAAGACACTACGGGGTAATGTCGTCGACTAGCACAAAGAATAAGGCTGTTGAGGAGCGACCATCTGTGTAATTGCTTTGTGCGAGTACCGATATGTCAGATAGTATGACATGCATTTCATTTCAAGAGGAAATCTGACATATCCAATACAAACTCAAAGCTACTACACGGTGGCTATGAGGCCTTCGGAAACAAATATAAAATAAGCATAACACAAATCAGTCACAGATATTCGTATCACTAGGGCGGAAACAGATATGAATATAACACATAGAAGTGAACATCAAAGTAGTAGTCTTACAAGATCCACTACATCATAAAAGAATAGGTACAAGTGCTAGACAAAAGAATATGTATACATCAAGGAGTCTCTATCTCGAATGTATAAAAACAAAAACTACTAAGCTAAAGTAGTTAGCCAAAAGTCAGAAGCTAGTCCCTGCTAAGAAGTAAAGTGGAAGCACCTAAAACACCTCGGTCTGACCCGAGTATTATTTAAGAAGCAAAATAATAAACGGATCAGTCTAGCTATAAATATCATGTAAGACGAGATAGGATAAGAGATATGGCACAAACATATGATAGCAATAATACCATGTTGTGACAAGTATGTATTTGATAACAATTGAAAATCATACAATATCTCAGTTTTCTTAAAACACCAAAAAGAATATCATATTCTTTAGCTTATTCACCAAACCTTAAATATTGACAAAATATATCAATGCAAATCGCAAAAAATTTGTGAAACACAAATTCCAGAAATCACCCATTAGAAATCCAGAAAACACAAAGAGGGAGGCCTATCACAAACGGGAGCATGCAAACTCACCAACACGTGTATCACAAACGGGACGCTATCCCATGGTCACTAACCCATAAAATTTGAGTCGTAGCTCCATAAATGGCCCGAAGACCATGGGTCGCTACCCCACCAAATTGAGCCGAAGCTCCACCGAAACGGGGTTTAGTCCCCACGTAGCCAAAGAGACATCGCACATCACTAGTCTAAATCACAAAATGATCATCATTGATCAATAAGTGTAATTACACTAAGCTAGTAAATAAATGAGTTAGGCTTCATGTCCTATAACCACTGGCTTAACTTAAATATTTACGAACAAATTGTAGACTTCCACTCGAAAATTATCACGAGATTTCAATCGAATAAGTCCAAGAATTAATCGACGAAGTAAACGCAAGCATTTCATACCACTTGTTTTGCTAAGTCGTTTAATTGGTGTTCTCATGCAAATGAGGTAAAGGTTTGTATATACTAATAGATTGGAAAACGGTTTTAAAAACGAGCTTTGTATTAAAAATAGTGTTGAAATTGTTATTGTGAAAGAGTTTTAGTATTTACTACTAGTATAAAAACCTTTGTATTTTAAAGTGACAAATCACAGAAATGATTGTAAAAACAATCTATCACCAAAAATCCACATTCGATGACGTGAATTAAAACCATAAAAATCGATATCAAATCCATCAAATGGAAACACCAAAAATCCAGAAAAGAAATCATCAAAGTTGGTATTGATTGACGATAACTATTCGGATCGTCAAAGATCGATAAAAATTGGAAATCCACTCAAAAACAGGCAAAATAGGAAAAATTCATCAGAACCAGACGTTTGGTTGGTTTGACCATACGTCTGACCCTAGGCTCTGCCATTTATTTTATTTTTTCGTTTTTATAATTCTTTCAGAAGCCCCTACCAGACGTTTGGAAGTTTCAACCAAACGTCTAGTTGCCTGGTCCTGGGTTAAATTTGCCTAGGCCAATGATGGCCAAATCAATTCGGAGGCGATCAGACGAGCGATGGAGGCTAGGGATTTATGCCAAGCGACAACCCAGCCTTATAGGCTCTTCGATACACCCCAAATAACACGTCCAAACATCCAAGATAGGATCTTTAAAGATTTTGACTTCAAAACCAAAATTGGAAAATTCACCAAACCAATTCAAATAAAAAACAATTAAACATGAAATAGATGTTAGGAATTCATACCTAACAACAAAAAAAGCTATAGACATAGATGTGAGTTCAAGAACTCACCTTTTAATTCAAAAACAAGGAATGAGAAGCTCTAAAACAAGGAAAGATCAATTCCTCTTCACTACACATATAGAATCTTCAATCTATTATCAAATGCAAAAAATTTCCTAAGTTAGGTTATAGGAAAAATCAAGAATTGAAGAGGGATTGAGATGGAGAAGATGAAGAGGATGCTTACCTAAGCTTCTCCTTAATTTTAGAACTTGAATTTGAATTTCCTAAGAATCTAGGGCTTAGGAATTTTTAATCTCCCCTCTTTCCCCCATTTTTCCTTTAGCTTGACTGTTAGGAATTATTATGAGTAGAATGAATGAAGGGGAGAGGAGTTAGGGTAATTGGTAGAAGAGTTTGGGTTCTATTATTGGGTTAATGGGCCAGAACACAACCCAAAGCCCAAATGAAAATACCAAAATCCTAATTAAATCCAAGCATATCAATGTTTATACTCAAACAAGTTGTAAACGTCGTTTTGAACTCAATGGAAGTGGTCTCGAGTCCAGATTCGACTGTTTACAAAAGGTCACATTTCGGAATTTAATCCAACTATCTATGGTATATTTAAATATATAATCATAAAATTGCGGGTTGTTATAATCTTCTTCCTCCTTCTCAAACGACAGAACATCAAACCTAACTCCCAAATTCCAAAACCTAATTTCAATTTCAAAAAAAATGCGGATCTACAGTGACTTCGGGTCGCGCTTCGAGTTCCAGAGGCAAAAACCTGCAGCGACTTCGGGTCAGGAAGCAAATAACTTGGGTTTCGGGTCGTTTTCGCAAAAACTCAGAGCAAGTACCGGGGATTTGAGGCGGCGGACCGAAGTTGAACCCAAAGTCACTCAGGGCCTAAATTTTCCAATCTTCTAATGTTAATAACTTTTGCATACGAGCTTGGATTCACGCGCGGTTTTCTTCGTTGTGATCGTATCAAAATTCCGGACATTTTGACACTAGTTTGGTTGGATTCTAAGACTATTAGAATTTTGGGCAATTTTTTGATTTTAAATCGTCGATAAATAAAAGGTGAGTGTTTTAACCCACTCACAACTACTAAATTGTCTTATGTTAGTTAGATTAAATTTATGGTGTGATTAGAAGTTGATTGATTGCTGTTTGATATATTTAAATAGTCATTCCAGTTAAATTTGACTTTTCTTGAATATAATTCCATTTAATTTAATATTGAATTTTAAATCGCCATTTAATACTGGTGATAATCAGTTAATTGTTATTGTTTATTAGTTGATTTGAATGATGATTGTGATGGATGTTGATTGTTGATATTGGATGATTGGATGTTGTGTTATTTTATATATATTGTTATCACACTGCAAGTTCCCTTAGTTTATTGTTAGGAAAATCACTGTGGGTTGAAATGATACATACTCGAAAGATCGGATAGATTAGGGAAAAATCGTTATGGGTTAAAATGATAGACTCGAATGATTTTATGGATTTTGAAATTTAATTCGGGATTGCAGGTTGAAATGATATATACCATAAATTTAAGTTTATTGTGGTTGAAATGATATATATCCGTATCACTTGACCATATGGTAGAAAATTATATACGGACAGTAGATTGGTTAAATTAAATGATTTTTAAATCCTTAATTTTTGAATTTAGTTAAATGACAGTTTGAAAATAAAATTTGATTTATATAAATTGAATTAATTTCGAAAATCCAAGCTTTAAATGTTGAATTGGTTTAACTGAATTGTTTAAAGGATTTAAATTGAAATTTTAAGTTGATTTTGAAATATAAATGAAATTTATCAAAATTGACTTATTGAAAATGTTTGAATAATTGAACTTTATCAACTAAATTTGAAGTAGTTTAAATTTATAATTCAAACACGGATTTGAAATCGACATAGATTTAAATGGTTTTATCGAGAATCTGGATTTAAAGATGAAAATTGAGTTTGTTAATTTGAAAGCTGGATATGGTCCAGATTTGTTGAAATGGAAGAAATAGTTTAATTTGATATTACTTTCGAATTAATTATTTTAAATATAAACTGTTTAAAATATATTGTTTTAAATTCAGATTTTATTTAGACTTCAAGTCATTTTATATTAAACTATTAAACTATATTAAACCAATCTTTACCTATTTTAAACCATTTAAACTAATTTAATCTATATTAAGATATTTAATCTATTTTAAACTATTTTAAACTATTTTAACCTATTTAAACTATTTTAACCTATTTAAACTATTTTAATATAATTTAATCTATTTTAAACTATTTAAACTATTTTAATCTATTTTGAACTATTTTAATCTAAGTTAAACTATTTAAACTATTTTAAACTATTTTATCTATTTTAAACTATTCTAACTATTTTAAACTATTCTAACTATTTTAAACTATTCTAACTATTTTAAACTTCTTTAAACTATTTTTAAGTATTTTAAACTATTTTAAAACTATGTAAACTATTTATGACTATCCAAACCATTTTCTAATTTTTAGACTGTGTAAAGTTGAAGTGTTTATATTTAAATCCTTGATTTAAAAGCGAATATTGTCAAATGGAGTTATAACCTAAGTGGGATTTGAAATGATATTTTCTAGTGAAATGACATATTTGAGTAAATATGATGATTTTGAAATGAGGATTTAACCTATTTTGTCGAAATGATTTCGAAAGTGATATGGTTTGAATCGAATATGATATTTTGATCTCAATTATTAATTGGTTTTGGAAATTTAAAGGAACCATGCGGTATGAAATAAGTGTTTGGTTGTTAAAGAGACCGGTGAAAGTGACTATGTTATAGGATCGTGTAATATGGAGTATAATAAATAACTAGTGCGGAAAATAACTGTAAAAAAATAATAGTAGTAAAATGACACCAGAGATATTTATACTGGTTTGAACTCCCGTTCTATGTCCAGTCCCAGACTCCTTTTGGAACTATAGCTAGCAACCCTCACTTAACCCAGAGGAACATGTATTACACCGCTTGAGCAACCGAACAGGACTTTGACCGCTGAGCAACATAACAGGACTTTGACCGCTTGAGCAATAGAACATGACTTGACCGCCCGAGCAACCGAATAGGACTTTCTTACAAACTGGATTTAACTTGACTTTGAGTGTTTTGAATAACACGGATTTGTCACTTGTAGTACACCCTTCCTATAATCTTTTCCTCAAGATAGATGTGTATATTTATGTGTGTATGAAGAATAGGAAGTCTAATATTGCTTTGAAGAATATGGAAGTGGATATGAAAGCAATGATTGTATGAAAGCTTGTAGATAATGAAATCAAGAATGCTAAGTGCTATAGATCAAAGAAATTAGAGAATTAAGGTATTTTGATTTATAAATCTTGAGTGTATATATAGTGTGTGATGAGATATGTCTTTTGGAAATAGGTATCTCTTAGAATCCAAGAGTTGTAACCATCCAGGAAGAACAAATCTATTGATAAAGAGAAGTGTCTATTAGAAAAAATGACAGTTGTAGTTTTCAGTCGACTGAACTTGCTTGGGCAGTCGACTGAATTCAAACATGCACAAAATAAGTTACACAGAATCAGTCGACTGACCTAGGCAGTTCAGTCGACTGGCTTCCTTATTTAAAAATTTATATATGCAGCATCAGCCGACTGACTTAGGGTATTCAGTCGACTAAATACTGCTTATTCAATGCATTTAAACTTTTGTGTGTGAATGGGAAATTTATAAAACAAATTCTAAGTTGTAAATGAATTTAAGAGTGATGAACCTTGATGATAGATTTTAACAAATAGACTCTATATACTTGTTGACTCTAGTTAACACCAATATTAATACGAACCATATTTGAGTCGATGAGTCGAGATTTGTTATAGTCATGGATTCGTGAACTTTCGTATCTCGTCAGCATTCAAAATCTTATGATCCAACATTCTACCCCTTTTTGATGATGACAACTCCATTTGTAATGAGTGAATCTTCGACAAGCTTTGTATTATCTCTCCCTCTCAGTATGTGCCTGCAACTTTGATATTGTTTTCTCCCCTAGAATCTATGCTTTATTTCCTGGTAATAATTTATGTTTTTCTCCCCCTTTGCCATCGACAAAAAGGAGAGCACTCAAAGAACATTTAAAATACAAGTAATATGACACAGGAACACTTATATATATAAACAAAGACGTAGCATATAACATAGAAACAGAATAATCACATCATCGTAGAACGATAGTGTACATCACAACATACATAGAGATATATAGTTAAACAATTACACATAACCACAACAAATTAAATACCAAATAGTCTGAAAGCAAGATAAAAGTTTTAATAACATCACAGAAGTTTCAAAATATCAGGAGTAATTGAAAAGAGATTCTTACTCATCACCTTGGCTGCCTCCATGTGAGCTTCCTTCAGTTTCTTCGTCTCAGATTCATCGCCTACTTCTTCACCTTCCTCCTCCTCTTGTTCTTCATTGGAGGTTGACCAAGTGAAATGCTCTGCTGGTCGCTTCCCGCAAGATTTAGGCACTTGAACGGAGGTTGAAGATGGTTATGAACATGTGATTGCTTCCTAGATGTTGCTGAGAAAAGACTTAACATGATTCAACTTTTTGTTGACTTTTGTGACGCTTTTTTCAACTCTAGAAACAGACGATTCCACCCGAGATATTCGTTAATCGAGAAGTCTTTGGTTACGAGATATAGTGGATACGACTTCTTGGGGCCGAGCATGAAAATCCACTTCTTGAATTTCGTAGACATCCCTTTCAGGTTGAGGAGGTTGGGATGATGACGAAGCTTGCATATGAGAAGTTTGTCGACGAGTTTGTCGACGAGCGGATGGTTGTGCTAGACCAGAGGCTTGGGTTTCAAGCCAATGTTCATGGGTGATGATTGTGTGGTCAAGGTATTGCTTTGGTAAATTCATGAGGCTAAGAGTCTTGGAATTCAAAGAGACTATGGTCAAGCTTCAGACTCGATAAACGGAACATTGAAATGCTTGAGAACACGCATAATGTAAGTGCCATAGTAGATCATTCGCATTCGACCTTGGTTAAAAGTTTGGAATTCATCCAAGATTACTTTGCCCCAATTCACTCGTCTATTTCCCCAAATGGCATACAAGGACTGAAAATCTCTTCGATAGACCTTCTCATAGCTTCCCGTGCGAGGATTGATGGTGTAGGTAAGGGCTCGATGCATTATGCGAGCTTTTGGCCTTAGAGCTACGGCCTTTAACTCCGTCAAGTCATCGGAGAGAAACAAATGGCTAACACGGTCTCGAGTTTCCATGTTAACGGCTATCTCCGCTAACTCGTCGCCTTCATCTGGGCATTGTAGAATTTGTGCTAGGCGTTGGAGTGGAAGGAAAATGCGTACGCCACACACCACAGTCCATATAGCATCATCGGGATTTGAGATGACGTGGTGGTCGAGGTTTAAGTTAGCATAGAAAAGCTTGATGAGAAGGTGATTAATCTTGGAATTGTTAGCCGCATAGTCAATGAGATGCTCCAACTCACTTCTACGAGCTAATTCTTGAATGGCATATGAAGAGAAATCCGGGAATTTAACAAAAGAACCTTCAAAAAATTTGGAGCTTTGCATCTTTTCAAAGCATTGCACCGCCTTGTCATTGTGTAGCCATGCTCTTATTTGAGAATCGGAAGTACTTGCTGAGGCTTGAGAGTGTCTTGATCTTTTGGGAGCCATTTGGAGAACTAGGGCTTGGTGATGAAGTAGAAGATTGTAGATTGGAAGACGGTGAAGTGAAAATTCAAAAAATTGGAGTATTTTTGAATGAAATTGAAGTAGAGAGGAGGTTTTAATGGCAGAAAGGTAAAAAAATTTAAAGTAAAATGTGAAATTGGTAAAGGTAAAAAATAGTTTTGTAGAGGCTAGAAGGGGAGGGAGACCGGGTTACCCAGTATCAGTCGACTGAACCTTCATAGGCAGTCGACCGGTGTTGTGTATGAAAACTTATTTTCCTGGGTTCAGTCGACTGACTATATAGGTTCAGTTGACTAAACTCTTCCCAAGAGTTTATAACACGAATTAGGCGGATTCAGTCGACTGTCTAAGGGAGTCAATCGACTGACTTCAGGGACAAATTAATGTTTGAAAGATAGGTTTAGTCGACTGACTATATTGATTCAGTCCACTGGCGCTGTTGATTTTTCAGGCTGAACTTTTTCAAGTAAATGAATTGAACACAACATTTTAAAACAAAATTTAAAATTTAGAATTATATTAGTCAGTGCAAACAAATATATAGGAGTACAATATATATTCGAAAATAAAAAAAATCAAGATAATTTAGATGATCACTTCTAATATTTTTAATTTTAAAATTTTTGAGATTTTGAATTCTTTTTGCAAAGATCTTGAAATTATCAAAGGTATCACTTTTATTTTTCAGAAAAATAGTCCAAGTATATCTTGAGAAATCATGTACTATAACAAACACATATTTACTATGGTTTATAGATTAAACTTGAGTTGGACCAAAGAGATCCAAATGCAATAGTTCTAGTGGTTGTATAGTAGAAATATTTTTCTTTGATTTAAAGGATGATTTTGATAATTTTCCTAATTGACAAGCATCACAAACATTGTTTACTATAAAATTCATTTTTGGTAAACCATTAACTAAATCATTTTTAGATAATTTATTTATAGCTTTGAAATTAATATGACAAAATATTTTGTGCCATAACCAAGGATCATTTTCTTTGGCTATTAAACACATATTTGTATTGTAATTTATATTCATATTTAAAGCATAAATATTTTTATCTCTAAAACCTTCAAAAATAAGATTTGTATTTTGATCAAAAATGCTACACTTATTTTCAAAAAATAAAATATTAAATCCTTTGTCACATAATTGGCTGATACTAAGTAAATTGTGTTTTAAATTTTTAACTAGAGGTAAATTAGATATACCGTTATTGCTCACATCGCCTTTGCCGATGACATATCCTTTGGAATTATCTCCAAATGTGACAGAACCTCCATCTAAGTAGATAATATTAGTCAGCATCCCTTTGTTTCCTATCATGTGTTTTGAGCAACCACTGTCTAGTATCCATTTTCCTCTCTTTTTCGGTGGTACCTGCAAAATATAGAATTAACATTGGTACCCACCATTTTATTTTGGGTCCTAAGAGTTAGGTCTTAGGAAGCCAAACCCAAGAGGGTTCAGTATTCCTTTTGAAAATAAAATCTTTGTTTTTATGAACAGTTTTTATAAAATATTTTATATATTTATTTCTAATCAAAGAGTTATTTGTTTTAGGAACCCAAATTTTGATTGTTTTAGTAAAATTTGAAATTGTTGAACTAGGTTTTTCAACTTTATTATTTCTTTTATATGAAGAATTCTTTTTCTTAGGAATAATTTTAGAAGAATGCTTATATCCTAGTCCTCTTTTATTAGAAACAATTTGAGAATTTTCTATAATTTTGGAAATATTTTCTCTGCCTTTATTAAAATTAGAGGCATTTTTAGTAATGTCTTCTAACTTTGTTTTAAGGCTAGAGTTATCTAACTCTAAAATCTTGACATTTGCTTTAAGGTCATGATTCTCAATTAATAAAGCATCATTCTTTTCTTTTTGAGTTTCTATCTCTTGACTTAGCAAAGAAAGTTGAGATGTCATATTTGGACAAGATTCTTGAGTAACTTGAAGTTCTTCTTCTAAAATTTTCTTTTCATCTCTTAGCATTTCTACTTCGATTTCAGTTCTATTCAATTTTTCAAGAGTTTCTTTGTACTTTCAATTTTTTCCTTTTAATTTATCAAGTAATTTTGAATTGATTTCCAAAAGATCATCAAAAGTTAGATCACTCACCTCATCTTTTGTGGCCATAAACCGAACGTTGGCTTGTTCTGAATCAATGTCTGAGTCACTATCTGATGATGAAGATGATTCCGAATCGTCCCACGTGACAAAGAAAGTTTTCTTCTTGAATATGTCTTTCTTATGCTTATGTTTGTCTTTCTTTTTCTCAGGACAGTCTTTCATGATATGGCCTTCCTTGTGACATTCATAACATTCTAGAACAGATGATGATGGTTCGTTGGTGTTGTTATTGTTGCTAAAACCGTTCTTGTTATTTCTGAATTTGGTGCTCTTTCTAAATTTCAAAAACTTTTTAAATTTTTTAGCAATGAACGCTATATCTTCTTCATCTGAATCTAATTCATCCTTTTCTGCCTGGAATGCTATATTCTTCTTATCTGGAGCCTGTACTCGTTTTTCCTGGAGATTAACTTCATAAGACATTAGATTTCCAATCAACTCCTCTAGTTTCATGGTCGAAATGTCGTTAGCTTCTTCGATTGCTAAGACTTTTTGTTCTCACTCATCCGTTAGTGAGTTTAGGATTTTTGAAACAATATCAAAATCTGTATAAGTTTCTCCCGATGCTATCAAGGAATGATATATATCTTGAAATTTAGAATACATTTCATTTATAGTCTCATCTTGCTTCATTTTAAAATTCTGGAACTGATTTTTGAGCATAGAAATTTTACTCTGTTTTACTTTATTAGTACCTTCATGTGTAATCTTAAGTGTACGCCAAATTTCATGAGCAGTTTTATCCATGCTTATACTATTAAATTCATTATTGTCTAATGCACAATATAACATATTCATAGCATTAGCATTTGCAGTAGCGTCTAATTTTTGTGTGTTAGACCATGTTGAATATTCAGTAGTAGGAATAGTATATTCAGATTGCATAATGTTTCGGGTTTCATAACTACTTGCTTGTATATAGATTCTCATTCTAGTAGCCCAATAGTTATAGTTCATTCCATTAAATAGAGGTGGTCGTGCAGTAGATTGACCTTCTAAAAAGGTAATGTTAGCAACAGTGCTGGTGTTGTTTTCCATATTAAAACAATATTAGATAACTATGTTACGGTTATATGATGGCCTCGCACCGATACCAAGTGAAAGTGACTGTGCTATAGGATCGTGTAATATGGAGTATAATAAATAACTAGTGCGGAAAATAACTGTAAAAAATAACAGCAAGTAAAATGACACTAGAGATATTTATACTGGTTCCAACTCCCGTTCTACGTCCAGTCTTGGACTCCTTCTGGAATTATAGCTAGCTACCCTCACTTAACCTGGAGGAACAGGTATTACATCGCCTGAGCAACCGAATAGGACTTTGACTGCTTGAGCAACATAACAGGACTTGACCGCCCGAGCAACCGAACAAGACTTTCTTACAAACTGGATTTAACTTGACTTTGTGTGTTTTGAATAACACAGATTTGTCACTTGTAGTACACCCTTCATATAATCTTTTCCTTAAGATAGATGTGTATATTTATGTTTGTATGAAGAATAGGAAGTCTAATATTGCTTTGAAGAATATGGAAGTGGATATGAAAGCAATGATTGTATGAAAGCTTGTAGATAATGAAATCAAGAATGCTAAGTGCTATAGATCAAAGAAATTAGAGAATTAAGGTATTTTGATCTATAAATCTTGAGTTTATATATAGTGTGTGATGAGATATATTTTCTGGAAGTAGGTATCTCTCAGAATCCAAGAGTTGTAACCATCCAGGAAGAACATCTCTATTGATGAAGAGAAGTGGCTATTGGAAAAAATGACAGTTGCAGTTTTCAGTCGACTGAACTTGCTTGGGCAGTCGACTGAATTCAAACATGCACAAAAAAAGTTACACAAAATCAGTCGACTGACCTAGGCAGTTCAGTCGACTGGCTGCCTTATTTAAAAAAATTTATATGCAGCATCAGTCGACTGACTTAGGGTATTCAGTTAACTGAATACTGCTTATTCAGTGCATTTAAACTTTTGTGTGTGAAGGGAAAATTTATAAAACAAATTCTAATTTGTAAATGAATTTGTGAGTGATGAACCTTGAGGATAGATTTTAACAAATCACTATACTAGACTATATACTTATTGACTCTAGTTAACACCAATATTAATACGAACCATATTTGAGTCGATGAGTCGGGATTTTTCGTAGTCGTGGATTCGTGAACTTTCATATCTTGTCAGCATTCAAAATCTTATGATCCAACAACCGGGATCGAATATTGTCATACTCTCTCCCAATACCGAAAACCACTTTAACAACTATGTATGTGGTGGAGATTCTAGAATGAAGTAGGATGGTTTGGCGAACGATTCTGTATAAGGTATTAACGTAGCCCTGACTCCCAAGAGTCAGCTTGATGTGACTAAAACATGAGCTATACCTGGGCCAAGTGAGGTCGCACCTTCGATCAGACATGCTTCTTTGATACCATATCATGACTTTGTGATTGATTTGGTGGCCACCCCTAGATTTGATTATGGGAGTGTGTTCCGAGGTGGGCGGTAGTAGCTGCTATGCGTTACCACCAGCCCGGTTCTACAAATGGTAGAATCCTACCATGGCATTGCCTCGCGTGCCTTGTCACATGACTTAACGCGCCTTCTACGAGTTTGGTTTGTGTCGTACCTATAGAGTGCTCCTTGATAGCCTACTAGTTCGATGGAGTTTACAGTATTGTATAGACTACGACATTTATATAAAATGTGTTAAGGGGGATATGGGTAACGCCTTAACGCTATTTTAATACTTTACTTTACTGTAGACACTATTATAGTATCGTATTGTACTATGTATGTAGATAGTTTAACGGATCCTTAGAAGATGGAATCCCGAACATCTCTTAAGTTATTGCACTCACGTTAGACACTGGATAGGAGATGTAAAACCCCGTAAACATCTCTGAAGCCGTTACACTCATATTTATTTACAGTTGATTTAACTTACATAAGATCTTTTAGTTCTGACTCAAGCGTTTTGTCTTTTCATTACGCTCGGGTCAGTCTTAGCTTTTCAGTGTATTGAAGACCTTATTTCTGGAGGATAAAGACGAAGATTTAGTACTATTATTATTTATTATATTTATCCCACTGCATCATGTTGTTCTGCTGCATTATTTATTTATTCCTGCTGTATGTACTTTGATTTTGTATTGTAAAAGTGCAATCAAATGTTATTTGTAAAACAGCTTCATGAACTGTTTATTTGATTATTATATTTTGTCATTCCGTTGTGAGATTCTATGTTTTGTTTTTTTCCTTATTTTCTTATTTACCCCATAACAATTCTCCCTTTTGATTGGTTTGAGTCTAACATTGTGGTTATTGTCGATTTAAATCGTCCAAAACGGTGGGTCGTTACATAATTAGTCCGAGTCATGTTCCAAAAAAACATAGCTATTAGATTGCATATATATTCTCATTCTAGTGGACCAATATGCATAATTTATGCCGGTAAAAAGTGGGGGTCGTGCGGTCGATTGACCTTCTTGGAAGACAATAAAATTTGATGCCATATTATTTTCAAAAATGATTTTACTATTTTTGAAATGCCAAGCTCTAATACCAAATTAAAGTCACTACGTGATGTGACTTATATGTGAAATGCAAAATGAACCTATAACCATTGGAGGATTTTTCCTTACTTCGCTCGCCTCCTCAATCCGCTTTTCTACGCGCCCTGCTCTGAAACAAAGAAAAAGGTGCGTGCCGCTATAATATGGCAAAATATAACTTAAGCTAATAATATAGGCAAGCTAAAAGAAAATAATAAACAAAAGATTGCACTAGTGATTTTTATACTAGTTCAGACTCCCCATCCTACGTCTAATCCCAGACTCCAAGAATTTCACTAACCAACCCTCACTTGATCCAGAGAAACATGTATCTACAACACTATCCGAACAACCGAACATGACTTCAACCTTTGCCTGAAGATCTCCAATAGGTCTTCAACTATAAAAGGAATAATTCCAACTTTGACTTTGATGTGTTCTTTTACAACACGGATAAGTCTCACTTCAGTACCCTTCATAAATTATCCTTTGATGATTGTAAAGTGAACGTGCAAAAATATAGGAAGCAGAGAATAGTAAAGCACTTTGATTTCAAAAGAGTAATGGAGAGATTAATAATTTAAGAGCAAGAGAATTGAATTGATTCAATAAATGAATTCAATCTCTATTTACAGCAATGAAAGAATCTGTCGAAGGATAATGATTATTCAAGAGATCATATCCTTTTACCAATAGATGTTCCTTTTAAGAAAGTTATGCCCGTTCAAAAATATAGCCGTTTGAACATCTCAGATGTTTGAACTAAAAAGTCAAACGTCCGACTCTTTATTTTAAAAACAGTTTAAAACATGATCAATCGTCTGAATATTGAGGTCAGAAGTCTGAAGACATTCCAAAAGAAGAATATATTCATTTTCGACCTATTTGAGACATCTAGCCTTATGATTCAGATGTCTAACTTCTATTATAAAGAACTGGTTTTCACAAGGTCAGTTGTCTGAATTTTTGGCTTAGACGTCTGGCTATTTTCCAAAAAAGAAAGCATTTAAAAAGAATATGATTCAGACGCCTAAAAGAGTTTACTAGGCATCTGCGTACTAGGTTAGACATCTAAGTATTGTTGCCAAACGTCTGACTTCTTTTAACAAAAGCATTAGTAGTTCAATTGGTAAGGCATGCAAATTAGTGCTCCTTGACCCAGATCCGAGTGTTGGTGTTGATAATATTTTTAAGTTGGTTAGATGTCTGAGTAATTTTACCAAACGTCGGAGAACTTGGTACCAGAAGTCTTTGTAGCTTATTTGGTAAGAAGTAAAAATTAATCCTCTATGACCCAGGTTCCGATGTTTTGAAAAAAATCTTTTTAAAATTTTTTCAATTCAAAATCTATTTTTTAAATCTATTTGATAATATTTGTGTGTACGTATCATCAAACGATATTGTACAAGTATTTTCTAGATACACATACAAATGGTCTTCATTCATCGAGCTCGTTAGCTATAGTTATTTTTCGTAGTCTGCTCATCAATTGTAGTCATTTGCCTTAGTCTTCATAGTTTGAGTTCCTTGAAATAATCAACTTGTAAAAATATATATTGAAATGTATAGTTGTCACTTCAAAACCGAACACGGAGGTTCTAATAATGGTACCCCTTCAACTTACTTTTCTTGTTAACTTCCATAAATATATTCGTTTTTTAGCTCGAGCTTATTTCATTATTCATCAACTTCCTAATTACTAAACTCAACATGACCCAATTTCTAAGCTATATTTTGGTAATCATTCCAATTATCATCACATTTTATTTATTTTCCTAATTTAGTATTTTTAATCTTTTTCAATTTTGCAAAAAATAATGTAATATGTATTATTTTCAATGTAATAAGATAATGGGTCTTTAAGAAGTCAATTAAGTTCATCTTATTTATTTCTCATCTTCATAAAATTTGTGCAACGGTCAACCGACAGTAGGGTAACGCCCACTGTAGCATACATCGGTACATGTGTTCTGCTTTGACAGCCAGCTTCTCGACTGCACCAACCCGGTGGGACATGTAGGAGTAAGAGTCATCCATTCGCTACCAAACCCAGAAGCGAGAACCCCCTATCATGCTGCACCCTCCGAGTGCCAAAGCAAACACACATGTCCCACGGGGTTGGTAAAGTCGAGAGGCTGGCCGTAAAAGAAAAACACTAGTACCGATGTATGCTACGGTACGCGTTATCCCACTGTCGGTTGACCGTTACAAGTGGTATCAGAGCTTTGGTTTAGAGATAACCTTCGCTTTGTGAGGTCTGACTCATTAGAGATAGGGTAGTAATACTGTAGAATGAGTCTGTCTGAACGTATATATGAGAGAGCGTATTTGTTAGTGTTATAAAATGTTTTATATTGTGTTAATTTGTTCTATTTAGTATTTATAAATTTTGGTCGTTACATAGGACGCTATGACATCGATGGATTTCTAAATACTTAATAGGGCAGACCGACACAATATTGTTTTTGAAATATAGATAAATGAAATAATTTTAGCTAGTATTATCTTTTGGGTATAAAAGAATAATTTATAAATGGATATAGTTGTATTTGATATGTTTGTTTGTTAGGAAGTGGAATTTTATAAATATTGATTGCAAAATAGAATTGACTAATAATGTGAATATAAATTGGAAAATTGAGAACTTAAGTTCCGGGTTTTGAAATTTATTTTCAACAGATTTTGGAATATAATATTAGTATTATTTGGAAGTATTTTTAGATATGAATATTGTCAATGTGATTTAAAAGAAATGTTTAAAAGAATTTTTAAAAGGAAATAAGTTCTGTACTCCCCTCTTCTGTCGCTGGAAAATAATTTCGATGATGATGGCCACATCATTGACATTCATTTTCGAATTTCAAAGTGGGAAGACCACTGTAGTAGCTTTACTACACATTTGTTTGATGAATAAATCTTAATTTTAAAATCTCTAAATAAGATTTAGATATATAAAAGCTATGAGTGTGTGTGTGTGTCTATATATTATTTTAAATGATTTGAAAGGGGACCCGGTATTTAGTTAAGTTTCTGTAAATTAGAAATTTTAATTATTATAATGAATAAACTCTTGACTATTTTAATAGTAGGGAACTTCTAAAATGAAAAAATAAGAAATTAGATGCTAAGTGATTAATGAAATATATAAGAAATTGGAAATTTGTAACTTGTAAATCAAAAATATGAAAAATTTAGAAGATGTAATTATTGAACATTTTGTTAACTAAAATGAATAAGATAAACTTGTGTAACATTCAATTACATTCTTAAAACATATATATAATTTACAAGAAATGTTTAAAAAAGTTGTAATGTTAAATAGGAATATGTAATAGAATATTATACAAGAAAAAGTTAAGTAATGAAAGTGTTCTATAACAACCCGAAAGTTGAGCCACGGGAGTTGCACCACTATGTCCGTGGTAATTTTCTGGTCAATTTCCATATATAGTTTGTCAAAATCTGAGTTAACACGAAGAAGTTACGAAATAAACAAGAAAACAGAAAGTAAAAGAATATATATATATATATATATATATATATATATATATATATATATATATGCAATGGGTCAGGTCGACCCAGACCAAGGCAAGGTCGACCCTAGGTTCGACCCCCAAGGTAGTTAGGTCGACCTATAAGTCGACCCGCACTAATTATAGGTCGACCCGCCTTTGCATTTTTATGTTGTTTTGACCAGAATCGTTCGAACACGTCATTTTGCAATTTCTTTTCAATCCTGTGCGTTCATGCTTCCATCCGACGGTTCCCAGCGAGCCTATAACGTGGTTGCACTAGATTTAATCTTCAAATCCAATGGTCTGAGATCCTTAAACTACACTATAAATAAGACCCTTGGTCTAGCTATTTTTCTCATTTAGATTTTCTCCTATTTGGTTTCATTGCCTAAGGCTAGACCCTAAATATAATATTTTTCTAAGGAGAAGATCTTTTTGATAAAAATATTCTATGCTCTAGAAGTGGATCAAGGAA
Organism: Allium fistulosum; assembly: GCA_030737815.1. Lineage (NCBI taxonomy): Eukaryota > Viridiplantae > Streptophyta > Magnoliopsida > Asparagales > Amaryllidaceae > Allium > Allium fistulosum. The sequence goes on from CM060901.1 coordinate 1,511,210,082, forward strand.
GACCAAGGAATAGAGCTAAGGACCACAGGTGAGGGTTTAGTAATTATTTTAGATTTTTAAGTAATTTAAAATAATAGGGTTCTCAATAGTTGTAGTTTTTCTGTAATTTTGAGACAGTTTTTATATAAGTTATTTATAGCTAGTTTTTAAAGTTCTTTTCAGTATATTTTATTTAGTTATTCTTATTCAGCCATTTTATTCAGTTATTTATAGTTATTTATAGTTATTTACAGTTATTTGTATTTTATTTGCGTCTGTTTTAAATTAGAATTTAGCCTGTAAATGTTAGTTTCTTTTTATTCCTTTTTACACGAATAGAACATTAAAAAGAGAATAATTCGCAAATATGGATTAAAATGGAAAACATTAAATTTACAGAAATTAGATGTAAAATAAGAAGAATTGTAATAAAAAGAAGATAGACTGAAATAGGCAAATTTGAGACATTTGTAAGCAAGTTTATAGCTAGAAGTTATAACTAAAAAAGACATAATAGAAGAGCAATTATAACATAGGTTATAATTAAACAGAAAGAACAGAAAAAGGCTTATAATTAAGTTAATAAGCGAATATAGCAGAGATAATAGAAAAGGCTTATTTTAAAGACTTAGATTAAGTTAATAAGCAAATAGAACAGAAATAGCAGAAGTGGCTTATTTTAAGAACTTACACTAAGTTAATAAGTAAGAATAGAAACAAGGCCCGTACCAACATTATTCTCTTTTAGACTAGGACTGATGGTCTCACAACAGATTAGGTGAGGCTGGGTAGGACCCTTTTAGATTAAGACCGATGGTCTTACAATAGTTAGGTTAGGCTGGGACACGCTTATGCTAACTAGGGTAAATAAGGGGCTAATAGATAGAAGCCCAAATCGGGGGATTTGGGCAAGGGGCGCAACTAGATTTTTGTTTGTTAGGACCAGTACCGGCAGCATTCCCTTTTCAGACTAGGATCGATGGTCTCACAAAACACTTAGGTGAGGCTGGGCAGGACCCTTTCAGACTAGGACTGATGGTCTGACAACGGATTAGGTGAGGCTGGGCATGCTTATGCTGATTATGGTAAATAAGAGGTCACAAGAGGAGGGCGACAGTAGCGAGTGCTGGCGATGACCGAGCGTGCGGCATTGGTTAGGTTAGATAAGTCGCTGCTGCGTTCCAAGCGCTAAACATGTGTCTTTTGTTGTGGGACCCACATGATGGGACTAGCTCACAGTGGCACAACAGAAATAGAAGGTCGATCAATGGGTAGAATTAGGATTTCAACCTAATTAAAATAGGATTAGGGTATCAGCCTAATCATAGCAGTTTAAGACAAGTGCAAACAATCTAAACAGTCAAGCAATCAAAATAATCCAAGTAAACAGAATCAAAAACAGTATTTACCCCAGTTTTATCTTTTCAGTATTTCTTTCCATACTAGAACTATCGCTAAGTCTATTATCTTTATCTTGCTTAAAAATACTAGTAGTTACTTTCACTCACCAGACTTAAAGTCTGACCCACTCCTCTATTTCCCCCTTTTCCCCCTCCCTTAGGCCAGTAGAGGCAAGGACAATATATTTGGATTTCTTAGAGACCCATTTGCAAAGCTTTCTCATTCTTCATGCATTCTTCTTCCTTTTAGTTTTATTTTCATTTGACTTTGGATGTACTGGTACTTTATGAGAGGGATGATTTTTATTATGTACTCTGATGATGTGACTGAGATTATATTTTTCATAATACATGTGTATTTGGTATTTGAGACATACTCTGTTTTATGACATTATTTTATGAAGTTTAATTTTTAATATCGAGTTATTATTTAAATGTTTCCGCTGTTGTTATTTATTTGTCATGTGAATCTTAGTCTCTATGATGCTTTAGCTATACCTATAATTCACCATATCCTTTAGTGTGTCCTTTTAGGGTATACTAACGGGTGTGGGGGTGTTTCACTTGGTATCAGAGCCTAAGGTTACATGATTCCTAAAAACTTGTTTTAAAGTAAAGTATTTTTCAAAAATAAATTATCTTCAAACTAAAATTATTTTTCAAAAAGAAACTCTTATTATAGAAATGGTTTTCAAGTATAAAAGAGTTTTTATAAAAATCCCCTCAAAGTCTAGTTCAACCTTCTTTCGAGCCTAAATTTTCTTTTCTCTACATAGAATAGCAGACACCCTAAACCTTCCAGAGGGTGTCCAAGTCCCTGGCTGGTTTCGTAGATACCTCCAAGCTACGACACCAGAGGTGCAAGGGCAAGCGCCCAATCCAGCACCAGCGGGTGGAGATCCCATTAATCCACCTACAGCAGCCAATTTTTCTAAGCTATGCAAGGACTTCGCTAATCTAGGAGGAAAGACGTTTTCCAGCACAGAGGATTTCGTGGAGGCACGAGCTTAGTTAAGGGATACGGAGCAGATATTTGGGCTATTAGGATTGAAGGACCGACAGAGAGTTCAGCATGCATCTGGGCAGCTAAAGGGAGAGGTTAAGGAGGTCCCTAAATCAGAAAACTCTAAGAAGCGGTGGTGGAAGAATAAGAAGGATAAGGGTAGGAAGAAAGGAGGAGGACCTCAAAAGAAGATAAAGAAAGGCGAGAAGTGTCATAGTTGTGGATTGGTTGGGCATTTCGCAAAGGACTGTAAGAAGGGCTCGATGAAGGGGAGGTGTTACAATTGTGGGCAGCCTTGACACCTTAGTAGAGCTTGTCCTCAGAGGACGGGGCAGAGAGCAGGCACACCTATAGCGCAAGTGTAGACTTTGGATGCAGCACCTTCTAGCAGTGGACCAGATAAAGGTAGAAAAGTCTTTGTAGAAGGTTTGATATCAATTTCGAATTTTCCTATTCAGACTCTTTTTGACTCTGGAGCATCTCATTCTTTCATTTCTAGTTCCTTGGTTGATTGTTTGCAGTTGGATATTTCTCTAGTATTAGACCCTATATTTGTTTCAAAACCCCATAGGAGGATCGACATATTTATCCATGATTTGTAGGGGTTTGAAAATTTTTATACTAGGCGTAGAGTTTGATTGTGACGCCTATGTACTGGGATTCTCGGGGTATGGGATGATTTTGGGGATAGACTGGTTATCCACTTATGGAGCGATATTGGACTGCGAGAGGCGAGTCGTCAGATTAAAGACATGTAGCGGGCGGACTCTCGAGGTTTCTTGCGACCCATAGAGGTCAGTCATTTTGAGCTTCCTTTATTCCCTTGATTCATCACTAAGAGAGTTAGATTCTGTTCCAGTTGTTAGAGATTTTCCAAATGTTTTTGAAGAGGTTAGGGGATTACCCCCTAAGAGAGGGATCGACTTTAGGATCTATCTAAATGACAATGCTAAGCCAGTGGCATTGCCCGTGAGACATATGGCTCCTAGGGAGAGAAAGGAGTTAAGTAAGCAGATTGGTGAGCTATTGGAGAAAGGCATCATCAAACGGAGCATATCTGAGGGGGGAGCGCCAGTTGTCTTTGCTACAAAGGCGAATGGTTCCCTTCGACTTTGCGTAGACTATAGAGAGTTGAATAAGCTTACAAAGAAGAACCGTTACCCACTTCCTAGGATAGACGATCTTTTCGATCAGTTCGTTGGCTCTTTAGTATTTTCTCAGCTTGACTTAGCTACTGGATTTCATCAGCTTAGGGTCGTTGACGATAGCATCGATAAAACATCATTTAGGACACCCGATGGTTTCTTTGAGTGGTTGGTTATGCCATTATGACTAAGCAACGCCCCAGCCTAGTTTGTAGATTTGATGAGCCGTGTTTTTCGAGATGTCCTAAATAAGTTCGTGGTAGTATTCATGGACGACATTTTGGTGTTTTCCAATAGTATGGAAGAGCATGTTATTCATCTTGAGGAGGTTCTTCGCACACTTCGTGTTCATCAGTTGAAGGCAAAATTCTTGAAGGCAAAATTCTCAAAGTGTCACTTTTGGCATAAGTAGGTGCGTTTCTTGGGGCATGTAGTCTCAATAGATGGTTTAGCTATTGATCCCACTAAGATAGTAGCAATACAAGATTGGAAGGCCCTCAAGAATGCTACCGAAGTTAGAAGCTTCCTAGGTTTGGCTGGCTATTATAGGAAGTTTATCAGAGATTTCGGTAAGATTTTAGCACCGCTTACTCGCCTCACTAAGAAGAATGCAACATTTGTATGGGATGTAGATTGTGAGGATTCCTTCATGATGCTAAAGAGGGCCCTTACTAGTGCACCAGTGTTAGTTTTACCCGACAGAGCTAAGCCTTTTATAGTATACACTGATGCATGTGGGATGGGTCTTGGGGCAGTATTGATGCAAGAAGGAAAGGTAGTATGCTATGGAAGTAGACAGTTGAGGACTCATGAGAAAAGCTACCCTACCCATGATTTGGAGTTAGCTGCTATTGTTTTTACACTCAAGTCTTGGAGACATTACTTGCTAGGAGAGAGGTTCGAGCTTTTCACTGACATAAATCATTGAAGTACCTTTTCTCATAAAAGGATTTAAACTTGAGGCGGCAGCGTTGGATAGAGTTTCTAGCATCATATGATTTGAGATAGCTTACATCCCTGGCAAAGGAAACGTGGTTGCAGATGCGTTAAGTAGGAAGAAAGCAACCCTTAGTCCAATTTTCGTGGAGTGGAAAAAGCCTAAAGTTTATTTCTACCTTTGATTTTAAGCCCTCTACGGACATTACCCATGGATTATTGGCAGCACTAGAGGTTAAGCCTACCCTTGTAGATCAGATTGGCTCAAGGCAGCAAGAGGATTCAGAGCTTATGGATATTCTAGAGAGAATTAGTAGAGGAGAAGTCTCTAGACATCTCCAACGCTATTCCATTGATAGTAGAGGGTGGCTAAGGAGAGAAGGAAAACTTTATGTCCCCCGCACTAGTGATTTGACGAGAGCAGTTCTAGAAGAAGCACACCATTCTCGAATAACTAATCATCGTGGTGGTGATAAGATGTATAGGGACATGAAGAGAGTATTTTATTGGGGTGACATGAAGGAGGATGTAGCAGAGTTTGTAGTTAAGTGTCTTGTATGCCAAAGAGTTAAGGCAGAGCAGTAGAAGCCCAACGGTTACTTCAACCATTGGATGCACCCGAATGGAAGTGGGATAGTGTTTCGATGGACTTCATAGATGGTTTACCCCGATCTAGGAAGAGGAATACCAGTATTTGGGTGATTGTAGATCATTTGACTAAGAGCGCCCACTTCATGCCGGTCAGAGTAAGAGGACAACACCTTATTTGGCATCCTTATATGTTCATGAGATAGTCTGACTTCATGGAGTTCCCTCTAGCATAGTGAGTGATAGAGACCCTATCTTTACTAGCGAGTTTTGGAGAAGCTTGCAAGAAGCTTTAGGAACGTAGCGTAGATTGAGTACGGCCTATCACCCTCAGATGGATGGCCAAACGGAGAGAGTTAATAGAGTTCTTGAGGATTTGTTGAGGATGTGTATTTTTGATTTTGGAGGAACTTGAAGGAGCATCTTCCTTTAGTTGAATTCTCTTATAATAATATGTTCATCGGGATGGCACCTTTTGAAGCTCTTTATGGAAGACCATGCAAGTCGCCTTCATGTTGGTTGGAGTCTACAGAGAGATTGCTACTTGGTCCCGACATGGTTTGAGAGACTTCAGAAAAGATTGATTTGATTAGAAGGAGAATGAAGACGGCCCAGGATAAGCAGAAATCCTATGCAGATAAGCGGAGAAGGGACATTGAGTTTGAGATAGGAGATTTGGTTTTCATTAAGGTGTCTCCGCTAAGAAAGGTAGTGAGATTTGGATCAAGTGGGAAACTTGCTTCCTGATTCGTAGGACCGTTCCCTATTGTAGAAAGGGTAGGGAAGATGGCGTATCGAATAAAGCTACCGGAGAGGCTCGTCGGAGTTCATGAAGTTTTTCATATTTCTCACTTGAGAAAGTGCTTACATGATTCAGCAGAGGTAGTGGAAAGAACCTAGTCAACTTGAGGAAGTTGAAGTGGAGAGAGAAGAAGCGGTTCATCGCATTCCTACCAAGATCGTTGGACGTGATATCAAGAAGCTTAGAAATAAGGAAGTACCTTTGGTTAAGGTGCAGTGGGGAGATAGTATTGAAGACGCTATGTGGGAGGCTAAAGAGAAGATATGAACCTCTTATCTGTATCTTTTCGATGGTACGTTTTGAATTTCCTGTTTCCATCTTTAGTTTTGAATAGGTTCTTTCCTTTAGTATCCTTTGGGAGGGTAGATCTTAGGATTTAACCTATGGATGGTAGGACTGAATGTTAACATGTTATGTATGATGGACGCTAGTGGTTGCAAGTGTTTTCTAGTGGATGCTAATGGACGCATATATATACACTAGGCACTATTATCTCTTAGGGATCGGCCTAACTAGGTTGCTAAAGCATATGCATATGGATATGTGTGCATTTGCATTTTTATTTTATTTCCATGGTTGCTATAAATGGATGATTATCATATGATTGTTGCATTTGGATGATCATTGTAGCACGCATATAGAACTATCAGTTATTATTAGGGATTTTGCATTCATTTAGATACATGGCACATACATCATTGCATAAAAAGGAGGTCGACTGAATCAATAGACCGCCTAATCTTTTGCATTAGTTAGGATCATTGACACTACACTATTGCATATAACATAAATTGCATTAGAAAACTTAAGGACAATGGATGTAATGGATGGTGGTTGAATATATGGTTGTAGAATTTGGATGAAAATATTTATTTCATTCTTCAGTCCTTAGAGATTTCGGGGGCGAAATCCTTTAAGGAGGGGAGAATGCAACAACCTGAAATTTAATCTATAATAATTAATTAACGAATTAATTAAATAATAAATAAAATTGTGAAATTATCAGAATTGATCCATGGTAGTTGCACCATTGTGTCCGTGGTAATTTTCTAGTCAATTTCCATATATAGTTTGTCAACATCCGAGTTAATACGAAGAAGTTACGAAATAAACAAGAAAACAGAAAATAAAAGAAAAAAAATGCAATGGGTCAGGTCGATCCAGACCAAGGTAAGGTCGACCCTAGGGTCGACCCCCAAGGTAGTTAAGTCGACCTATAGGTCGACCCGCACTAATTATGGGTCGACTCGCCTTTGCATTTTTACGTTGTTTTGACCAAAATCGTTCGAACGTGTCATTTTGCAATTTCTTTTCAATCTTGCACGTTAATGCTTCCATCTGACGGTTCCCAACGAGCCTATAACGTGGTTGCATCATATTTAATCTTCAAATCCAATGGTTTGAGATCCCTAAAGTACACTATAAATAAGACCCTAGGCCTAGCTATTTTTCTCATTCAGATTTTCTTCTATTTGTGTTCATTGCCTGAGGTTGGACCCTAAATAGAATATTATTCTAAGAAAAAATCTTTTTGATAAAAATATTCTACACTCCAGAAGTGGATCAAGGAAGACCAAGGAATAGAGCTAAGGACCATAGGTGAGTGTTTAGTAATTATTTTAGGTTTTTAAGTAATTTAAAATAATAGGGATCTCAATAGTTGTAGTTTTTCTGCAATTTCGAGACAATTTCATATAAGTTATTTATAGCTAGTTTTTAAAGTTCTTTTCAGTCTATTTTATTCAGTTATTTTTATTGAGCTATTTTATTTAGTTATTTACAGTTATTCATAGTTATTTATAGTTATTTGTATTTTATTTGCATCTGTTTTAAATTAAAATTTAGCCTGTAAATGTTAGTTTCTTTTTATTCCTTTTTATGCGAATAAAACATTAAAAAGAGAATAATTCGCAAATATGGGTTAAAATGGAAAACATTAAATTTATAGAAATTAGATGTAAAATAAGAAGAACTGTAATAAAAAGAAGATAGATTGAAATAGGCAAATTTGAGGCATTTGTAAGCAAGTTTATAACTTGTAGTTATAACTAAAAAAGACAGAATAGAAGAGCAATTATAACGAAGGTTATAATTAAACAGAAAGAACAGAAAAAGGCTTATATTTAAGTTAATAAGAAAATATAACAGAGATAACAGAAAATGCTTATTTTAAAGACTTAGATTAAGTTAATAAGCAAATAGAACAGAAATAACAGATGAGGCTTATTTTAAGAACTTACACTAAATTAATAAGCAAGAATAGAAATAGGGCCTGTACCAACAGCATTCCCTTTCAGATTAGGACTGATGGTCTCACAGCAGATTAGGTGAGGCTGGGCAGGACCCTTTCAGACTAGGACTGATGGTCTCACAATAGTTAGGTGAGGTTGGGACACGCTTATGCTTACTAGGGTAAATAAGGGGCCAATAGATAAAAGCCCAAATCGAGGGATTTGGGCAAGGGGCGCAACTAGATTTTGTTTGTTAAGACCAGTACCGGCAACATTCCCTTTTTAGACTAGGACTGATGGTCTCACAAAACACTTAGGTGAGGCTGGGCAGGACCATTTCAGACTAGGACAGATGGTCTCACAACAGATTAGGTGAGGCTGGGCACGCTTATGCTGATTATGGTAAATAAGAGGTCACAAGAGAAGGGCGACAGTTAGCGAGTACTGGCGATGACCATGCATGCGACATTGATTAGGGTAGATAAGTCGCTACTGCATTCCAAGCGCTAAACAGATGTCTTTTGCTGTGAGACCCACAGGATGGGACTAGCTCGCAGTGGCACAACAGAAATAGAAGACCGGTCAATGGTAGAATTAGGATTTCAGCCTAATTAAAATAGGATTAGGGATTCAGCCTAATCATAGCAGTTTAAGAAAAGTGCAAACAATCCAAACAGTCAAGCAATCGAAAAAAATCTAAGTAAACAGAATCAGAAACCGTATTTTACTCTAGTTTTATCTTTTTAGTATTTCTTTCCATACTAGAACTGTTGCTAAGTCTATTATCTTTATCTTGCTTAAAAATACTAGTAGTTACTTTCACTCACCAGACTTATAGTCTGACCCACTCATCTATTTCCCCTTCCCTCCTCCCAAAGGCCAACAGAGGCAAGGACAGTAGATTTGGGTTTCTTGGAGCCCATTTGCAGAGCTTTCTCATTCTTCGTGTATTCTTCTTCCTTTCAGTTTTCTTTTCATTTGACTTTGGATGTACTGGTACTTTATGAGAGGGATGATTTTTATTATGTACTCTGATGATGCGGCTGAGGTTATATTTTTCATAAGACACGTGTATTTGACATACACTGTTTTATGACATTATTTTATGAAGTTTAATTTTGAATATTGAGTTATTATTTAAATGTTTCCGCTGTTATTATTTATTTGTCTTGTGAATCTTAGTCTCTGTGACGCTTTAGCTATACCTATAACGCACCATATCCTTTAGTGTGTCCTTTTTGGGTATACTAAGGGTGTGGGGTGTTTCATGTTCAAATGGAATTATTTATATAAATAAGAATTTTGATGTACAATGAATGTTATAAACATAAAGTAATACTATGAAATGCTTGTAATTAAATTATATAGTAAAAAGTACATACTGTTTAAGCAAACGATTATAAACTCAAGAAAATGACTGACATGATTTACTGATGAATATTAATATTAAAATGGATATCAAGGATTATAAGTAAATAATAAAATGTGAAATAAACTTCAATAGAATGTATGTAATACCTAAATAATGAATTCATTGATTATTTTAAATATTTAATGTGAAATAATTTATGTAAGTATTGTATGAATAAATGAGAGTTTAAAATAAATCTAAGGTTAATAATGTGAAAATGAACCAATAGAGTAAACTTAAATAATATTTACAATTCATTGTTGTTTGGTCGATGGGATGTTTGGGGAATGATACTTCGAATTGTTTAAGGATGTATAAATAATCTATTAAGTAATTATCTAAGGTTGTTGAGCGTAGGATACACTTGATAGTTTATTTATCACCCATGTACGATGAAAGGTTTCTGAACTGGACAAACCATTAGTTTTAGATTGCTATGGATGTATGATTGATTCCTTTGTTGCATATGATGGTCGTGTTGTCTGTTTGCATATGTTCTGTGTTGATTTGCTTTTGTTACTAATTTAGAACAACCAAATATTCCTCTTGTACATAATTCTCACTATTTTGGATTATATAATTGAAATACAGGTTATGGAAGCAATGGCTACTGCTTTTGGTTTCATAAATAAAGTTTGTTTGCCCGACTAATAGGTACGTTTTCGGATTACGGTTTTATAGCGATATTTTATTATTTTTCCCATGGTTTGGGATATTTTATTATTGAAATATGATATATATATATACACATATTGTAATTATTGATATTATTTTTTTTCCAGACCTATCCGTACAAAGGAGACTCTGCCGAAATTTTTCGTGAATTTAAGACTTAGAAATTTTTTGTGAAAGTAAAAATATTTTCAAACTTTTATTTTACTTGAATACAAGGATTTAATTATTTATGAATTGATATATTTTATTTAAAATACTTAATTATGTATATTAATTGTTTATAAATTGAATACTTTGAATAAAATATATTAATTCCCTAATTCCTTCTTTTCCCTTTACGAGGACGAAAAGTTTTGAGTGGGGGAGAGTGTAACGACCCGTATTTTTCGAAGATTAAAATATCAAATTAAATAAGATTTTGGAATTTAATATTGGAAGAAATTAAAAAATTTTGATTTATTAATGAGAAAATGATTAGAGTATAAATTTAATTTTGGTTATTTGAATGTTGTTAATAACTATTTTAATGTAATTTCAATAAATTGAAATAATTGTAAAGTTAACTTGGTTATAATTGTAAATAAGGAATTAAATTGGTAATTAATGGAATTAATGAAATTGAAATATCATAATTAATATGGTAAAAGTTGATAACTGTAAAATGATGAATGTAATAAAATGTAAACTTATGTTAATTATATTCATAAGGTAATATTGAGTAAATAATAAGAGTGAAATCAAAATAAGAGAATTTATGGGAATTTAAATTTTATTAAAATAGGTTTTATTCCTATTGTAATTCAGCGTTAAAATTTATGCAATATTTAAATAGTGAATTTGACATGGGAAATTTGTTTTAAAAGATTATAAATTTATATGTAATCAAGAATGATGAAAATGGTTAACTTTTGAATTTGACTTTAAAAGTGATTAAATTTATTTAATAATAATTTATTTAATTAATGTGAAAATAGCCCTTTTGGCCACTGTCTTGGATTTCGATGAAACCAGTTTCATCGGATCCATAACCGTAAATTATTACAGGATTCCAAGTTTCGTAGCGATCAGACTTGTCATTTGATCGTGCAGGCTCGAAACACGTAGAAATCAATTTAATGAATTTAATTAAAATAATCTGATTTTAAAAGCTAACTTCTGTATACAATGGAATTTGGATTTGAAACTTGTTCCTTTGAGTTTAAAAATATCGAAAACATATATTTTGATATATTGGATGACCTATTTTCGTTTCGGAAATGAAATGGGCTTTTCGGGTCGTCGTTATCGTTTCGACCCAAATTGATCTATCCATCCATTTCTATTTCAGCTCTGCCTATATATAAGCTGTTATAAACCTAGCAACTTTTTTCTTGTTTTTATACGTACAGTTCTATTCTCTTCCTCCTTCCTAATGGCAGAAACATAATTCCCAATTTCTAAACCCTAATTTCAAATTTCAAATCAATTTCAAACTCCTCAAACTACAGCAAATTATATATCGTTGGAAATCTCCCGATGAGCGCAATCTACTGGAGAAATTCATTTTTTGATTTGAATCATGGTTCAGCTAGAAATTGGTGATCTTTCTCAGCCGTCTATTTCTAGGGTTTTCGATCCAACGGTGGATCGTCAACCGTTTGACGATCGGGAAGCGACGTTAGGAAGAGGATGGAGAGCAGGTCTCAGGGGTGGTGTTCGTTCGTGCTGGTAGTGCTTGGGATCGCAAGAATTGGCGAGAGTTTTCTACGTGGATGGAGGCGGTTTCAGGGAGGCAGAGGTGTCGGCGATCTGGTCGTGGTGGCGGCCAGAGGTGGGGCGTCTCCGGGCGTCGTCAGATCTAGGTAAAGTTGATCGTGTGGTCGGCAAAATAGCGATGGATGGAGGTGGCTGTGCATGTCGAGGTCTGGATCGAGTCACATGCGTATGTCAAGATTTGGTGAGGAATTTCTGAATTGCCATTTTTTAATTTTAATTAAATTTAAAAAAATTCTAACTTCTAAGGTATATAACTTTTACATACGAGCTCGGATTCAATCGCGATTTCTCCGTTGCGATCGTATCGAAATTCTAGAAATTATGGAACTAGTTTGGTTGCATTCAAAGACTGTTATAATTTTGGACCTAATTTGGATTTTAAATCGACGACAAATCAAAGGTGAGTGTTTTAACCCACTCACAACTACTAAATCATCATATGTTAGTTAAATTAAATTTATGATGTGATTAGAAATTTATTGACTACTGTTTTGTATTTTAAATTGACATTTAAATTTAATTTAAGTTTTTTTGAATTTAATTGCCAATTAATTAATATTGAAATTAATTGCCAGTTAAATAACTGATAATGATGACCAATTTAACTGTTGTGATTTATTGGTTTGATTTGAATGATGATTGTGATGGATGTTTAATTATTGATATTTGGATGATTGGATATTATATTTATCTTATATGTTGTTATCACATTGCAAGTTCCCTTAGTTATTGTTAGGAAAATCACTAGGGTTGAAATGATACATACCTGAATGGCCTTATAGATTAGGGAAAAATCGTTATGGGTTGAAATGATAAACTCGAGCGATTTTATGGATTTTGAAATTTATTCGGGATTGCGGGTTGAAATGATATATACCCGTAAATTTAAATTATTGCAGGTTGTAAAGATATATATCTATATCACTTGACCATAGGGTAGAAAATTATATACGGACATCAGATTGGTTAAATTAAATGATTTTTAAATCCTTAATTTTTGAATCCAGTTAAATGATATTATGAAATAAAATTTGATTTATATGAACTGAATTATTTTAAAAATCCAAGATGTTGAAATTGAAATTTGCTTAAATGAATCGTTCAAAGAATTTGAATTGAAATTTTAAAGTTGAATTTTGAAATATAATTGAAATTTATCAAAGTTGGGTTATTGTAAACGTTTGAATATTTAAACTTTGAAACCTATTGAATTTGAAATGGTTTAAATTCGTAGTTCAAACATGGATTTGAAATTAATATAAATTGAAGTTGTTTTTAATGAGTATTTGAATTGAAACCTTTAGCCTTTTTAAATTGAAATCGTTGAACCGAGATTGATTTAAATTGAATTTTGGAACTAAAGCTGATTTGAATTGATTTGTGAAATTGGAAGAAACAATTCTAATTTGAAACTATTTTGATATAAACTCTTTTAATATACAAACTCTTTTAACATATAAACTATTTTCTCATATAAACCATTTTGATATATTAATAATTTTTAATACATTAACTACTTTTAATATGTAACCTATTTTAATATATAAATTATTTCTAGAATATAAACTATTTTAATCTATAAGTTATTTTAAATTATAAACTATTTTAATATATATATTATTTTAAATTTATAAACAACTTTTTATATATATTTTAATATATAACCTATTTTAATATATAAACTATTTCTAAAATATAAACTATTTTTAATCTATAACTTATTTCTTTTATATAAACTATTTTTAATGTATAACTATTCCAATATATATAAACTACTTTCAATATTCAAGCGGTTTAAAGTTGGAACTGTTATGATTTAAATTTAATTGATTTAAATGTGAATATTTAATATGAGGGTTTAACCTATTTTGTGGTTATTATTTTGAAATGAATATGGTTTAAGGTGAATAATGATTTCAAAAGTGAATAATGATTTCGAAGTGAAACGATTTTGAAGTGAATATGATATTTTGATATCAATTATGAATTGGTTTTGGAAATGTAAAAGAACCAACTGGTGTGAAATAAGCGTTTGGTTGTTAAAGAGACCGGGGATCAGATATTGTCTGTTATCCCGCCTTTTGGCAAGGCCGTGACACCAAGAACTTGACTAGAGATCAAAGACAGTTTGTCTAGAAAATCGGTTATGCGCAGGTTTAGTATGGATATCGATGAATTTTGTCCGAGTCCGGATCGAGCCAAAATTGATATGACACGACAAGCGAAGCTATGAGAGTCAACGTTCCAAATTTCAGGTCAATCCGAGTTCGTATGCTAAAGTTACAACCGATGCAAAATTGGTTAAAGACAGCCTACTTCGACTCCCTCAGGAAAGCTCACTTCGACTCGCTTTGCTCAAATCCATCATGGAAGCCCACTTCGACTCGCTCCTCTTTGAGCCATTCTTCGACTCGCTCCATTCACAACCATCAGAAGCGGCACCTTCGACTCGCTCCGTTCACAACCATCAGAAGCGACACCTTCGACTCGCTCCCTTCGACTCGCTTCGCAACACTCAAAAGCGACTACTTCGACTCGCTCTGCTTCGTCTCCAACAGATGCTTTCTTCGACTCGCTCAACCAACACACACTTCGACTCGCTCGATCAATGCTCACTTCGACTCGCTCCACCTCAAGCCATACTTCGACTCGCTCCACTTCGTCGACTTCGCATCCATCTGAAGGCGTCTACTTCGTGTCCATCGATGAAGATCATAGCACAACACTCAATACAGGTTAGCGCCACGTCACCGAGTCATGCAGAACCGAGTCGAACAGAGCGAGTCGAAACAGAAGCGAGTCGAACCAAACAGCCACCGAGAATCGCATTTCGTATCGATCATATCTCATAACCTACAAGTCCAAATGCTATGAAATTTTCACAGAAGACTACGTGCATGCTAAAGAATGTCCATGCGAAATTTCGACTCCATTGGATGAAATCTTGACCGAGTCGAAATCTGTTCATGTCGATCACGGATCAGACCGAAACTTCACGGGCTTGGGCGTGCGGGCCTGGTCACGTGCTAGAGAGGGTCTCCAGAGATCTGAGCGAAATATCAGCCTCCTACACCTATAAATAGACCCCCAAAGCCAACAGAAAAGGGGTTCTGCTTCCTCTTTGAGATCTCTAATGCCCGGACTCCGCCAGATCCAGATCTGAACTCTGTTGCTGTTGCTACCAACAAGATTCACTGCTGCAAATCATAGTTACCCCTTGTAATTCATTGCATTCACTTGTAAACATCAAAGAAAGATCAATAAAGCAAACTACTTCAGAGTGGACGCAGGCAAGATCGCCGAACCACCATAAATCTTGTGTCTCTGTCTACTTCTTTCTGTTTTAAGTTTATTATCTTCATTTTTATCCTCTACAATACTTAGATCTGAGATCTGTGATTATATATTGCTGATTTATGTTCATACTCTGGTGCTTTCACGACATTTGGGGTTTGTGACCATTTTTGGCGCAAACATTGTCATACTCTCTGCCAATACCGAAAACCACTTTAACAACTGTGCACATGGTGGAGAATCCAGAACGAAGTAGGATGGTTTGGCGAACGCTACTGTATGAGGTATGAACGCAGCCCTGACCCCCTTGGGTCGGCTTGATATGACTAAAACAAGAGCTATACCGGGAGAAGTGAGGTCTTTCCTCCGATCGGGCACATTTCTTCGATACCATATTTATTACTTTGTGAATGATTTGGTGGCCACCCCTTGATTTGATTTTGGAAGTGTGTTCCGAGGTGGTCTTTCCTCCGATCGGGCACATTTCTTCGATACCATATTTATTACTTTGTGAATGATTTGGTGGCCACCCCTTGATTTGATTTTGGAAGTGTGTTCCGAGGTGGGCGGTAGTAGCTGCTATGCATTACCACCAGTCTTGGAGTGCAAACGGTAGAATCCTACCATGACATTGCCTCGCGTGCCTTGTCATATGCCTTATCGAGCCCACTACGAGTTTGGTTTGTGTCGTACACTATGGAGTGCCCTCTAATAGCCCTCCAGTTTACGAAGGAATTATGGTACTATATAGACTATGACATTTATATAAAATGTGTTAAGGGGGATATGGGTAGCGCCTTAACACTATTTTAATACTCTACTTTACTATAGACATATTATAATAGCGTATTATACTATGTATGTAGATAGTTTAGTGGATCCTTAGGAGATGGAATCCTGAACATCTCTTAAGTTATTGCACACATGTTAGACACTGGATAGGAGATGTAAAATCCCGTAAACGTCTCTGAAGCCATTACACTCATATTTATTTATGTTGATTTGACTTACATAAGGTCTTTAATTCTGACTCGAGTGTTTTGTCTTTTCATTACGCTCGGGTCAGCCTGAGCATTTCAGTGTTGAAGATTTTATTTCTGAAGAACAAAGACGGAGATTTGTATGCTATTTATTTTATATATATTGCACTACATCATGTTGTTCCGATGCATTAGTTATTTATTTCTGCACTATGGGTAACTCTGATTTGTATTGAAAAAGTGCAATCAAATGTTATTTGTAAAACAGCTTCATGAGCTATTTATTTGATTATTATATTTGTCATTCCGTTGTGAGATTCTGTGTTTTGTTTTTCATTCTTTCTCTTCTTTTCTTATTTACCCCATAACAATCCTTCCTTTTGAATGGTTTAAGTTTGACATGTGTGGTTTATTGTCAATTTAAACTATCCAAAAAGGTGGGTCGTTACAATTTGATCTTTGCTAATTAATTTGGCTTTTATATTTTTCCAATTGCAACTTTTTCGCTGTTAGGTATGATGACATAATATATCATGCTAAAAAAGCCTGATTATAATATAAATAAATGATGCAAGCGAATAATATGAGGCCTTAAATATTATTATTTTGGAAGATTTATGTGATATGTCGATAAATAGTTTCATTTTTTGTCTATAGTACTTTTCTAATTAATCTTATTTTTTAATTAGTATAAGACTTTAGATTACAGCTGATGAATGAATTGAAAGGCCATACGTTGCTAAAAGATAATTTCATTCGATGATCATCTTACTATATTATATGTGTTAATACCTCAATTATTGATTTTGATAACAACAACCATATAAAATATAGATACTAATGTTTTGCCAAGTTATATAGTATTTAGTGCAGAGTATTACAAAGATGCTGAATCGAAGACTGTACAGTATAAAAACTCAAGATAAAGATTCATGAGTTCAAAGACAAAGATATATACAGAGCTCAAGATTATAATTTAGTGTTTAGAGTCATTAGAATATATTGTTAATGTCCTTGATAGCAATTTCTGATCTTTATCGCCAACTTCTGATCTTCGATATTTTAAACAAAAATAAATTATTTTAATTTCAAAATATATTTTAAAATATTTTATAAATATTTTTAAAGAGTTCAAAAATACTTAAAAACTATGTTCAAATTATTTTACAAAGTATATGATTTTTAAAACAATTTAATAGAAAAACATTTTCAAATTTCACTAACATATGTCGATATACATATTTTTATACGTCAACATATATAACCTTTTTTTGTTTTTTAAAATTTGAATGGAGGTGTCTTTTGGACGCAACCTTTCACAAAAGGATATATTTGTTCATTTACTATATAAAAGGGAATGCAAACAAATTTTTAAAGAATCAATTACTTACTTTCTTCTCACTCCTTTCTCTCTTGAAAATTCTCTTGAAAAATATATGTGACAACCCACCTTTTTGGATGGTTTAAATCGACAATAAACCATACATGTCTAACTCAAACCATTCAGAAGGAGGATTGTCATTGGGATTTAATAAGAAAATAAGAGAAAAGAAGGAAAACAAAATACAGAATCTCGCAGCGGAATGACAAAATATAATAATCAAATAAACAGTTCATGAATTTGTTTTACAATATACATTTGATTACACAATTTTTACAACATAATCAGAGTGCAATCAACAAACATACCAAAAGAATGCAGTGGAATAATATTAGTAAATACGGTCTAGCAAACTCCATCTTCATCTTCAGGGAATATCATCTTCAAACACTGAAATGCTCAGGCTGACCCGAGCGTAATAAAAAGATAAAACACTCGAGTCAGAACTAAAAGTTCTTATGTAAGTCAAATCAATAACAAGTAAATATGAGTGTAATAGCTTCAAGGATGTTTACGTGATTTTCCATCTCCTATCAAGTGTACAACATAAGTGCAATAACTTAAGAGATGTTACGGGATTTTCCATCTTCTAAGGATCCGTTAAACTACCTATATGTAGTAAGATACGCTATATATGTAATGTCTAATCAATAAAATAAATATTTTTCCTAGCATTAAGGCTTTACGTTAATCCCCCTTAACACATTTTTAAGCAGGTAGTCTATGCAGGTCCTGTAACACAACCAGTAACGTCGGTAGCCAGTGAGTCCTCTGTAGGTACCATACTAAAACAAAATCGTAGTGGTCGCGTATAAGGATAAAAGTATGGTAAGGCACGTGAGGCAATGCCCAAGGTAGGATACTACCAGTTTGGGTCGCATGGTTGGTGGTAACGCATCATAGCCACGACCGCCCATCGCGTCCAACACTCTCAAAATCAAATCAAGGTGCACCGATCAAGTCAAAATCAATATAGTAATACGAAGAAGTGTGTCCGCTAGAGGTAGCTAGCCCACTTGGCCCTGACAAGCCGTCCTGTTTTAGTCATTTCAAATTGGCACAAGTGCCGGGGTAATCCATTGTCGTTCTCTTCGTCAAATCCAACAAACGTTCGCCAAATCAAACCACTTCATTCTGGATCATCCACCCCGTACACAGTTGTTGAAGTGGTTCCAATATTGACAGAGAGTATGACAATAAGAGGCCCCGATCTCTTTAACAACCAAACGTCATTTACACACCGGTTGGTTCTTTTAAATTTCAAGAACAAGTCATAGTACATATAAAAAATCAGATTTTGCTTCAAAATCATTTCGAATTCAAATAGGTTATACATTCAAAACATTCGTATTTAAATCAATGATTTAAATCTACACAATTCCCACTTTTAAAATAGTTCGAATATTAAAAATGGTTTGAATAATGAAAATAGTTTGAGTATGAAAATAGTTTGGATAATAGTTTTAATATTGGAAATAGTTTGGAATAATTAATATAGTTTAATATTGAAAAATAGTTTATAATAATTAAAATAGTTTTAAAGATTGGATAATAGTTTATTATTGGAAATAGTTTGGAATAATTAATATAGTTTAATATTGAAAAATAGTTTATAATAATTAAAATAGTTTTAAAGATTGGAAATAGTTTTGAATATAAAATAGTTTTAATATTGAAAATAGTTGGATAACTAAAATAGTTTATATATAAAATAATTTGTTTATTAAAATAGTTTATATCAAACTGTTTCTTCTTTCACAACACGATTTAAATTCCTAACCACAACGAATTCCATTTTCGACTTCCAAATCAAGTCAAACTTCATATTCAAAATTCTGATTTAAATCAGCCATAATTCAAAACAATTTCATATTTAACTTCAAATTAAATTTAAACGATTCTATTCAAAGACTGAAAGTTCTAGTTCACATTCTCATTTTTAACAATTTAGTTTAAAACCAATTCACATCCAAAACTTTGAAATACCAATTTAAAACTACTTTAATTACAGTCAATTCAAAGTTTAAATTAAAGTTTAAACCTTTAAAATAATTCACTTTCAATAAATTCAAATCATATCTCAATTTCGACTTTAAGGTTTCAAATTAAATCCTTCAACAAGTTCATTAAAACAGTTTCAGTTTCAACATTCCAAATCTCGAATTAGAAAATAATTTAATTCATATAATAAAAATTCAAGATTTTAAAACCATTTAATTTAACCAAATCCGATGCCCGCATATAATTTTCTACCCTATGGCCAAGTGATCAATTAATTCAGTTTTAATTACATGGATGAATATATATCATTTCAACTCAAAATTAAATGACATAGGTATATATTATTTCCACATATTTCTTCGTTTATTTGAAATAATTCAAACGACAATTTATAGGATGTTAAATAACAAATGGGGTGATAATAGGAATATGTCAAAATAAATCAACGACCATACATCTAACATGTCAATCAATCGGCATCCAATTACAATCAACATCCAAATAACCCAATATATCCCAACAGTTATTAGTTATCAATTACCGGCGTTTAACCATCAATTAAATTCAATATTAATTTAAATGCCAATTCAATTCAATATAAAATTCAAATTAAATTAAATGTAAATTTAAATTACCAAACAATAACCAATAAAATTCTTATCACTTCATAAATTTTAATTTAACTAACATCAGAAATTTTAGTATTGCGTGAGTGGGTTACATCACTCACCTTTGATTTATAGCCAATTAAAAATCCAATAAAAGCCCAAAATACGAATTTCAACCAAACTAGTCCATGTTGTTTGGAATTTCAATATGAATCCAATGGAAGAAACCGCGTGTCAATAGGAGTTCGTCTGCAAAAGTTATGCAAGTTAGAAGATTGAATTTTAAAATTAAATTAAAATAAAGAAAGGGAAAAAACGTAAATTAACTTATCTCCTTCACTGTATCGAACGATGAACACGATCAACCCAAACCCCAGCCGCCTCTTTCATGCGCCTACCGCCATGCCTACACATCACCGCGTCGTGATCGTCCACCACCATCTCCTCCGTCATGCCAGGCCGCCCCCTTGCCACGCTCGTCGCCATCTCCGGCCACTCCAAGTGGCTTCACCGCCGCCGCTATATATCGCCCAGATTTGGCTATCTCGAGCATCTCTGATGCAATCGAAGACGATGGATCGACTCCGCATAACCTCCTCTACCCAGTGATCATCTCTGATCGTCATATGTCGGCGGTCCACCGTCGAATTGTTTACCCTACAAGAGACAGTTGAGAATGATTCGTCAATTTCTGGACAAATGGAGCCTCCAATCGAAAAAC
Source organism: Allium fistulosum (assembly GCA_030737815.1). Lineage (NCBI taxonomy): Eukaryota > Viridiplantae > Streptophyta > Magnoliopsida > Asparagales > Amaryllidaceae > Allium > Allium fistulosum. Next base: position 1,511,230,992 of record CM060901.1, read on the forward strand.
AAATTGCAGACACTGATTCCATTCGTCGAGACTTTCACGACGATATATAATTCGATAGGGTTTGAGCAGTTTGAATTTTTTGATTTGATTTGAAATAAGTAATTAGGGTTTAGGATAATGACCATTGAGGAGGAGCAGATTAGAACTGAAATGTACGTATAGAAAATAGAATAAAAGGCTGTTAGGATTTATAACAACATATATATAGACAAGGATGGAATAGGAATGGGTGGAACAGATCGATTGGGCCAAAGCGATAACAAAGGCCCGAAAAACCTGCTTCGTTCCCGAAACGAAAATAGGTCATCACATATATCGAAATATAGGTTTTCAATATTTTTAAACTCAATAAAACCAATTTCAAACCCTAATTCTATTGTATATAGAAGTTAGCTTTAAAATCAATTTATATTTATTTTTACATGTTAATTAACCAAATTATTATAAACTAATTTAATCACTTTTAAATTCTAAATTAAAAGTTCCTATCATCGTTCTTGATTAAACAGAATTTAATAATCTTTTAAAATTAATTTTTTCATGTTAAATCCAAGATTTAAATATTAAATTAATTTTAACGTTAAATTATTACAGTAATAAAATCCCAGTTCATTATATTTTTAGATTTTAACATATTCTTTTCTTTCGATTTACATGTTCCTTATATTAACTCGACAACTACCTTATGTGTAATTTAAACACAAATTCCTATTTATTAAACTCATTACTCTGCAATTAACGTTTTTTCTTCTGTTAATTGCAATATTTCAATTACATTAAATTCCAAATGATTACCAAATTAATTTCAAAACGGATTCAATAATAAGATGAGAAATAAAATCATATTTACATTTAAGTAATTTAAATGCATTTATAAATTTATTGTTTACAAATAAGGGTTATAACTACTTACCAAATGTTAAAACCAATTTCCATCAAATAACATCTAATTTCACCATTTTATACATCATTTATTTTCTTTATTATTAACCTTTATTATTATAATTGATGGAAATTACATTAAAACAATTGTCAATTACATTCCATCAATATTATTAAATTATATTCTAATAAATTTTTTCATTAATAAATCATAGATTTTAATTTCTGACAATATTAAATTCCAAAGTCTGATTTAATTTTATATTTTTAATTGTTGAAATACGGGTCGTTACAATCTTCTCCGCTCAAAACTTTTCGTCCCAAAAAAGAAACAAGAAGGAATCAAGAAATTTGCTATATTTTATTCAAAATAATCAATTTAAACAATTTAACTTACATATTTAAGTTTAATATAAATCCACTTCCACAAAAAATTTCTAAGTCCTAAATTTACGAAAAATTTCGGCAGCATCTTCTTTGCACGGATTGGTGTGGAAAAATAATAATATCAATAATTACACTGTATGTATATCATATTTTAATTATAAAACGTCCCAAACCATGGGAAAAAAATTTAAAAAAATTACCGTTACAAAAACCGTAATCCAAAAACGTACCTATTTGTCGGGCAACCAAAACTCTATTTATGAAACCAAAAGCAACAGCTATTGCTTCCATAAACCTGCATTTCACTTATATGATCTAAAAGAGAGTTAAACCATATAAAAGAGCAATATTTTAGTTGTTTCAATTAATAACACAAGCATCACACAATATATAATAATCATATGCAAACAAAAGTAGTACAACCACTATATGTAATAAAAGAATCCATCACACATCCATAGCAACAAAAAACTAATGGTATGTCTAGGTTAAGAAACTTTTCATCGTACAAGGGTGATAAATAAATTATCAAGTGTACCTTAGGCTCAACAGCTAGATTATTCATACAACCTCAAACAAATTGAAGTATGATTTCCCAAACATCCTAAAAGCCAAACAACAAAGAATTTAAATATTATTTAAGTTCGTACGATGTACATATATCATTCGTACACAATATCAATTCTGATCGTTTGTTTGAATACATACATTTCAATTTCGAACTAGTATTGTTTACTCGACTATTCTAGTACGGACTCTGATCCAATTTCTTGATTAGAAATCTCCATTCTCCTTGCATAGCCATAAACTATGATAGAAAACTTCAAATTCATATCAAAAATCTGTATCAAACGTTTGCCGTCAAGAATCTAGTTAAAAATCCTGATTCGGACTGCTGTGAATTAATACAAATCATGTATTCGAATATGGATCAAAACTGTTATGCGTTACGCACAACTTACATATTTTATTCTATTGTTTTCTTTTTACAAATTATTTACTTTTCATTTATTTTAAATCTCATTCCTTCGTACAAGATCATCCTTTATTAATTTATATTATTTATTCACACAAATTATTTTCCATTCAATATTTAAAATCATCAATGAATAAATACTTAAAGTATTACGTACGTTTCATTGCAGTTTATTTCACATTTATTTACTTATATAATTTTATTAATAGTCGTTAATGAATCATTTCATACTTAAGTTTTTCTACCTTTGATTCACATTTATTTCTTCATATATAGTATTATTTACTATTAAATATATTTATGAATCATTTTAACATTTTCTTAAGTTTATAATCATTTACTTAAATTGTATTCACTTTTTACTATTAAATTTAATTATTAAGCATTTCAAAACATTAACTTAAGTTTATAACATTTCTTGTACATCTGAATTCTTTATTTTATAGACATAATTTCATTATTTTGGAACATTATTAGTACTTAAGTTTTTACTTATTTAATATTCCATTATCTTTTAGTTTACAAGTTACAAAACTTCAATTTTTATTTCATTAAACACTTAGCTATCTTTATTTTTAGATTTCAATTTGGAAGTTTCCAACTATGAAAATAGTCGAAAATTACATTCTATTACAATAGTTGATAATCATTAATTAATAGTACTTAAGAACTAAACATCGGGTTTCACTTTAAATCATCTTGAAATAACATGTACTTATATCCTTTTATATGTCAAATCATACTTAGGAAATTAAATTAAAATTTGTTTCACAAAAAACAACCGTGTAGCAAAGCTACTATAGTGCTATTCCCACTTTGAAACTCGAAAATGAACGTCGATGATGTCGCGATCATCACCAAAATTATTTTCCAATAACAGAAGAAGGGTATACATAACTTATTTTCTTTAAAATTATTTTAAAAACATTTCTTTCAAATCTCAATAAACATATTTTTCTTTAAAAATTCTTTGATAACTTTTCTTTCAAGTACCTTCTAGAAACATTTCTATTTAATACTTCCAAAAAATACTAATATTATTTTTCCAAAATCTTTGAAAACCAATTTCAAAACATCGGAACTTAAGTTCTTAAATTTTTAATTTAAATTCATTTTATTTGTAAATCACATTTTATAAACCAAATTTATAAAATTTCATTTTCTTATAACATACAATAGTCAATGGTTTTAAGAACCTTGACTAACTAACAATAAATGATAATAATCAAATATTATTGTAACGACCCACTATTTTAGACCATTCAAATCGACAATAATCCACACATGTCTGACTTGAATAATTCAAAATAACAGATTGTAAATAAATTTGGAGCAAATGAAATCAAATACACAGAATCACAGACACAGAACATATCAGAATAACTCGCAGCGGAAATTAAAAATACCATAGTAGTTCATGAAGCTACTATAACAAACTCTCAAAACAAAATACATAATATTTGTTTGAAAACATATACAATAGAAATCTCAAATAAATAGAAGTTTATGAATACCAGAACTGAAATAGAACAACTGAACTGAAAGGAACAGATAACTAGACAAGCAGAATCTCCAGCGATTCCTAGCTCCAGAAAGAAATCCAAAGCTAAGCTGTAAATACTCAGGCTGACCCGAGCGTAAAGTAAAATACAAAACACTCGAGTCAGGACAATATATACTTATATAATGTAAACCAACTCAAGTGAACTGTAGTAGAAATGCATAATAACTCAAAGGATGCTTGGGATCGCCCATCCTTTAAGGATCAGTTAAACTATAAATTAAATACATCCCGTGGTTAAAATTTCAAAATGGTATTTTATACTTCGAAATCAAATATCATTTCAAAATTCAATATCCTTCAAATATCCATTTCAAAATATCAAAATATCATATTTCAAAATAGTTTATATTTCAAAACAAATTACTTTATTTTAAATCATAAAAATGAAGTTATTATATTTAATAATTAAATTATTAAATTTCCAAAATTTTAATCTTTCAAAGTTCATTCGTTCACTTAAATTAATTAAAATAATGAAAATTCAACTTTCGCAGCATTTAAAAAATGCTACGGAAAGTCACATTTAAAACAGTTCAATTTAACAAAAGACAGCATTTAAAATGCTGTAATAGGGTTACATTAGTTTCAAATAAACTTAGTTAAATTCAACCATTATAACATTTACAAAATGCTATAATAGCCTTTAATTAAATTTAGCCATTTTGTTCATTATTATCAACTACAGCATTTACAAATGTTGTATTATCATTTACATTAGAATTAATAGCATTTCAGAAATGCAGTTAATTAACTTCAAATATTCAGTATAATTTCACAAACAATTATATTTTTATATAAATCATTTTTAACTTAAAAAATCATATAATTTCACTTTTAAAACAATCATTCAAATACCCTTATATTCATGATTTTATAAAGTTAAACCTCCATTCAAAAATCAAAATTTAATAATAATTCACTTATTAAATTCCAATATTAAATTATAAATTCATTAAATTAAATTAACTTAACACTTAAGTTTAAATTTTCAAATATAACTTAATTCCATTTTTTATTTACTTAACTTAAAATTCACTTTTAAGCCAAATTCACAAATTTCCAATTTTAGTTATATTTCAAAATTTCAACTTAAATATTCATTCATTTCACATTTTAACTTTATTCAAAATCATTAATATAATATAAAAATCATTTAAATTCACTTTAATCCAAATTATCATGAATTTATCACATTTCACATTTAATTTAAATTCCAATTATCACCAAATTAAAATTTCCCAAAATAACTTACATTTCAAATTTTCTAATTTTACCATTAATTTATTTCACTTATAAATTTTCAGAAAATCAATAATGCTTTACAAAAATCATTTTTATTTAGTTTAAATCAAAATATCATAATATTTACATTTTTAAAATATTTTTAAAAAAATTTATAAGTCATATTTTAACTACGGGTCTGTATTTCATTTCTAGTCTAGGTAAAGTGATACGGGTAATATATCATTTCAACCTGTAATTTACAAAGAAAACCCGGGTTTGATCATTTCAAACCCGCAATCCCAAGGAAATGAAAAAATAATTGAAAATCATTCAGGCCTATCATTTCAGCCCACAATGATTTTCTCCTATTCTAAAGTCCGTTCGGGTATGTATCATTTCAACCCATAGTGATTTTAATCTAAAGGGAACTTGCAGTGTGATAAACTGATAAAAATAATAGAACAGCATAATATAACAGTAACATATAATATAATAGGTGTTTAAGCATGGGTGAACATCATAAAATCATAACATAGCAAGTGTAACATGATAATGCATTTTACAGATTCAAAAGGGGTCAATTCACTAGTTATATATGTTCATATTGTCTGGTGAGAATAACTCACCTGTTAAGCTGGAGATTTGCCAACAAAGCTCACAACACAAAGATTACGAAGGCACGACAACTCTAATACAATTTGAGTGTGGAGAGAAAATCCAATGATATAGATCTTGTGTTACAACCCAAACAAAAATCAAAGCAAACCATAAATTTCAATACACTAGAAATGAAATAACTTTTAAATAAAAAGAGATACGAATGCCAAATCTTTTGCCTTGCTTTCTCTATTCTTTTGTCATGGCCTAGGGATGGTTTTGGCTCTGGTTTGAACAAGTTTGGCTCAGGTTTGGTCATGTGTATGCATGGCCTAGGTAGTAGAATATGAGGAGAAAGTTTATACAAAGGAATATGAAGAGTTTAAGGCAAAATTGGTGGGTTTTGTTCACAAAAATGGCTTGGCCATGGGCTTGTGTGGTCAGGTCAGAGAGGTATGGATCAGGTCAGTGGAAGGAAAGGTGTGTGGTGGTCTGGCCAGAGGTGGTGGAGGCGGCCTAAGGTGGTGGTGGTGGTGGAAAATGAAGTGGTGAACAAATAGTGGTCAAACAACATGTTTTTATGGCTTGTGTTGCAATTTTTGTGGAGTTTTGGCATCATGGTGGCTCAGCCTTGGTCAAGACTAGAGGAGTAGCTGGTGGTGATGGCAGGGAAGAGATGTAGGGGGTGGTGGCCGTGGATATGGAGTGGAGGCCATTCAAAGAAGCAAAGAAAACAAGGCAAAATACATGAAAAATGAGAAGAAAAGTGTAAAAAAATTAGCCATTACCCATAGATTTTCTTGAAGCCATGAATGAATGAGAAGGTAAAATGTTTTTGGGTGAATGGAGGCTGAAAAATCATGGCTACAAACCAAAAATGCACAGCCAAGATAGTAATTGAGGAGTTATGGCAAATGAAAGGACAAAGGAGATGAAAGGACTTAAGGTAAATAAGCTTTTAAAACTCTTCATATTTCTTTTTCTTTATATTCAAATAAAACAAAAATAAAATCAGTAAATTGACTTTAAAACCGAAACAAAGTAATATAAAATAAAAATAATTAATTAATTTTAAAGAAAATGGAAAAAGAATATAAGAAATTGCTTAAAAATTGAAAACAGGGTCCAGAAATTACAAATAAATCACTATTGACTTTGGAAAATTAACAACTTCATTTTAAAAATATTTTAAAACAAAAATGTGAAGTAAAATAATTCATTTATATTTTCAAAATGAAATAAATAATTAAATTTAGAGAAATTAGAAAAAGAACTAAAGAAATTGCTTAAAAATTCAAAACAGGACTTAAAATTTACAAATAGAATATCACTAGTTTTAGAAAATTTCTATTTCACTTTAAAACAAATAAAAGGTCGAATAAATAAAATAAATGAGGAACAAAATAAAGTGGGAATGAGAATCAAATAAGATTTTAAGAAAAAAAATAGAAAAATAAATAAAGAATTACTTTAATTAATTGAAACTGGAAATTAGAAATTGTAAGCAAAATACAACTGACACTGGAAAATGTCAATTATACTTTTAAAAAATGTTTTAAAACCAAAATATATGCACAACATGTTATTTTACCCATATAAATATAAATTAGAACATTTCATGACCAAATAAAATATTATTTATACAATTTAAAATAAACAATTTGTTAAATATAGCAAATTACACACAATATTGAAAAAGGCATAACTTTCACATTATAAATAAGATTTCAACGAAACGAAAAGCATTATTCTTAAAATTTTATTTACTTTCATAATAAAAGATAAAATTCATAGTTTCAAACTTTCAAATTTCTAAATTAAAAGTCAAAGTTTGACCATATTGACCAAAATTCACTTTTCTGGAAAATATTCTTTTTAGTCATGTTTGGAATTCTAATTCACATCAAAAATCAAAATTTATATTTAAAATAACAAAATTTATTCATTTTAATAAATAAAATAAAGTATTTAAATCAGGAAATTAATTAAAATAACCAAAATATACAATTAAAATAATCACAAAATACAGGGTTGTTACACTCTCCCCCACTCAAATCTTTTCGTCCTCGAAAAGGAATGAGGTACGGAAAACACAGAAAAGATAAAATGGAATAGGATTAAGACAAGATGACAAGAAGATTAAAATTATACCTGATAATTGTTGTTATGGGTAAGTTTAATAAGGTGGAGAATTGGAATAGCTAGAAGGGAAAATAGGACGAAAGACAAGGATGAGCCATTAATTTAAAATTGTTGGTTGAAGAGGTAAACAATATTTAAAACACTTTAAAATCTTTTAGAAAGGAAATAACTGATCAAAATATCCTTTATAATATTTTATCAAAATACTTTTTAACTCGATGTCTTAACAAGTTTACTTTCGTTCCTGCAGACTCTGGCCATGCGTTGATCAGGCGCAAAGCTAGAATTCTCCAGGTACTTAGTAGACTTGTTTCAACACCCAGTGAAAATACATGAAAAACCTTTAAAACAGATATGGAAAGTACAATCCAAACAAAAACAAACAAAACCTTTGTCTAACCATGGTTCGCAGATACACAATGGTTACGCCTGGATCCCCCAGGAAACAATCCATATCCGTAGGCTTTCTCAGCCCTGCGAGTTACGCCATGATGACTAGTAGAATGCAGGATACACAATGGTTACGCCTGGATCCCCCAGGAAACAATCTGTACCCCCAGGCAAGACTCAGCCAAGCATTTGCGCTACTATTCGCGACCTACACAGATTGCAGGATACACAATGGTTACGCCTGGATCCCCCAGGAAACAATCCGTACCCCTAGGCAAGACTCAGCCAGGCAGTTGCGCTATGCAGTCACGATCGTAAGACCATGGGTAACGCCATGGAATTCGAAGGACACTCGAGTATCATATCCGGAAAACCAAGAATCAGAGAGAATAATATCGATAGAATGAATCCAAGATGTGGCCACAAATCAGATATCAAGCAGAAGGCACTTTCCATATCTTTACTTCAAAAATATGTATCATATAGTACCTTTTCAAATCACTTTCAAATATCGTACTTATATAAAATCCATTATATATAAGATTTAATTTTCAAATCAAATACTTTCCAAAATCAATAGTATGTCAAATCATACTTATATAGACTTCAATTATATAAGATTTCACTTTCAAATTGAGTACCTTTTCAAATCTATAGTTTTCGAATCAATTTCATACTCATACAAATCAATTTTATATAAGTTCGACAACTCCCAAATCAAGTGTTTAGTAACATAAGATTCTCAAATTTCAATTTGTTTCAATATCAGTTCAATTTCAAAATCATATACAATTTCACCAAATTATTTCTTCTCAAATTAATTATCCTTAGTTTCAAAGTTTCCAAAATAATAGATTTAGAAAATAAATCCAAATTTCCAAATCAATATAATTTAAGTCAACCAATTCATTTCCAAAATCAAATGTTTTCAAAATCATCTTATACTTACGTAAGGTCTATCTTACATAAGGATCAAATTTTCAAAATAATTTCGTTGTATGAAGAGCTATATGGGATTGAATATCTTTGCTTTTATGGGTTATATATCTTTGTAATTTAAATTGGAAAAGTAAGCAAAGATATTCTAACCCGACAGCTTTCAATTTCAGCGTCAAAATATATCACTGATATTAGAATATAAGATGTACATATGTCATCATTTCGCAAAGTCACATTCGATCGCTCGATCGATCACACAAGTTCGCTTTCGAACTAGTATTGTCCATTCACTTCCCTAATGCGGATATCGATATGGTTTCTCGACTAGAAGCCATCAGTCTCCTTGCATAGCCATATACTATGATAGAGAATTCTAGAATCGAGCCCAAAATCCATATCAAATATTCGTCATCAAGAATCGAATGAAAAATCCTAACACGAAATGGTGTAATTCACCTCGAACTTGTGTACTCAAACTTGGATCAAATTAATTATGCGAATAAAACAACATACGTACAACTTATATATTTATTCCAACTTGTTACCTATATAGTTTCATAAAGATGTTACTAAGTTAAAACACTTAAAATTTATTCAGAATATTTTGAAGAACGATTTCTTTTCAAAACATTTCAAATCTAAATTTCATATTAGAAAAAAATTTAAATTGCCTTGTTCATTTACTTAACAAAACAGTTTCAACTTATTTAAATCAGATTACTTCATACTTAAACATTCAAAACAAACTTATATACTTTATCAAAATACTTTTCAAATTTCTTAGCTTTGAAAATTTAACCTTGATTTGGAAGTACTCGAACTTCGAAATAGTTGAAGAAATCATTTTCAAATTCAAGAGTTGGAAATTAGCAACAAATCAGTAAATCAATTTTAATAGATAGGGTTATATCAAATCCAAAACTCGAGGACTGAACACCGGTTCATTTCAAATCGTTTCAAATATATTTACATATATCTTTCGAATATCAAATCATACTTCGGAATTTGAAATCAAAAATGGTTTCACAAAATCACTCGCATAGCAAAGCTATTAAAGTGGCCTCTCCCTCACTCAGAAACTCGAAAATCAATGTCGATGATGCGTGCACTCATCACCGAAATTATTTTCCAGCGACACAAGTGAGTTCTGGACTTCCATTTACTTTGAAAACTTCTTTGAAATTCCTTCGAAATCATTAAAACCCATTAAAATCATTGAAACATTACTTATTCGGAAAAATAATTTCAAATCATATTATTTATTATTTCAAAATCCTAAAACCAGTTCCAAAATGCCGGAGTTCAATCACTTAAATTCAGATTCAAAACCTTAAGTTATAAATCATTTTATATGAAACCATTTCTTATAAAAATTTCACAATTTCAAATCCTTTCAAAACTTCAAATTCTCATTTTTTTAAAAGGTATATAATCCTTATCAAAAACATTTCATCTTTATATAAAAATATGGTCATCCTTATCAAAATAAAAACTACGATGAATACACAATTTTCAAAAGACAATCAACCACAAACTTTCCAAGGGACGATTCAAGGATGGATTTCAAAGCAAAACAGAGATTCAAATTTAGAAGGACTCTAATCAAATAGAATTCTAATTCAAAGATAGGCTCAAACGAAGATAAGATAATTAAATTACCAAATAGAAGATGGATAAGCCTATATGAATCGCGGGTGACCTTAACCGGTCAACCGTGACTTCAGGAATATAATCGATGCGAAAATCTAAGGCAAATCGACCTTCGATTGCCAGAGATAGAATCTAAATATAGCAGAAGATAGAAAACATCGTAAACCGAGGATACAGAAATATCCGATGAATCAATGCCAATTATAATCATTCAAAGATTGGCGGAATCGCCACCCTATAAAGGTCATACAAAGTGGAGTGATGCAATGCTCCAAAATCAAAATAATACAATTATGGGAGACAGGAATGGATTTCAGAACAAGTGGGAGCGTTCCAAAATTCAAAGGAATCCTATTCGATAAGAATCCAAACGAAGATTAGAGATATATAACCTATATCGATACAGAAAAATTCCCATTCAAAATTTGGAATGACTCGAATTCATAACATACGAAAACAGAAGCATAAATATCTTTAGTTGGACAACTTTAGCTAAGCAAAAGATACAACAGAGTTTACTCAAAACAACCTAACAAACTACAGATTTTGCCATACTCAAAATAGATTCCTATCAACAATGGATCTAGATCAATCAAGAGAGAAGTTCCAAATTTTAGAGGATCCTAATCAAAGAAATTACTAACAAGGTGGATACAAAAGGAATGAAGTTTAAGAAATATTTTACTTTCAAAGCAAGGAAATTTATATCAAAATAATCTTTGAAAATTCTTTAAAAATCATTTGAAAATCATTTTATACTTCGAAAATACGTTCCCTCACAAAGAAATGATTCTGAGATAGATTTCACTCATTCAAGGGTATTTCTACCCTATCTCTAATGAGTTTTTGCTCCGTAGGCTAAGGTTTGTCTAAAACCAAAGCTCTGATACCAACTGTAACGACCCACTATTTTAGACCATTCAAATCGACAATAATCCACACATGTCTGACTTGAATAATTCAAAATAACAGATTGTAAATAAATTTGGAGCAAATGAAATCAAATACACAGAATCACAGACACAGAACATATCAGAATAACTCGCAGCGGAAATTAAAAATACCATAGTAGTTCATGAAGCTACTATAACAAACTCTCAAAACAAAATACATAATATTTGTTTGAAAACATATACAATAGAAATCTCAAATAAATAGAAGTTTATGAATACCAGAACTGAAATAGAACAACTGAACTGAAAGGAACAGATAACTAGACAAGCAGAATCTCCAGCGATTCCTAGCTCCAGAAAGAAATCCAAAGCTAAGCTGTAAATACTCAGGCTGACCCGAGCGTAAAGTAAAATACAAAACACTCGAGTCAGGACAATATATACTTATATAATGTAAACCAACTCAAGTGAACTGTAGTAGAAATGCATAATAACTCAAAGGATGCTTGGGATCGCCCATCCTTTAAGGATCAGTTAAACTATAAATTAAATACATCCCGTGGTTAAAATTTCAAAATGGTATTTTATACTTCGAAATCAAATATCATTTCAAAATTCAATATCCTTCAAATATCCATTTCAAAATATCAAAATATCATATTTCAAAATAGTTTATATTTCAAAACAAATTACTTTATTTTAAATCATAAAAATGAAGTTATTATATTTAATAATTAAATTATTAAATTTCCAAAATTTTAATCTTTCAAAGTTCATTCGTTCACTTAAATTAATTAAAATAATGAAAATTCAACTTTCGCAGCATTTAAAAAATGCTACGGAAAGTCACATTTAAAACAGTTCAATTTAACAAAAGACAGCATTTAAAATGCTGTAATAGGGTTACATTAGTTTCAAATAAACTTAGTTAAATTCAACCATTATAACATTTACAAAAATGCTATAATAGCCTTTAATTAAATTTAGCCATTTTGTTCATTATTATCAACTACAGCATTTACAAATGTTGTATTATCATTTACATTAGAATTAATAGCATTTCAGAAATGCAGTTAATTAACTTCAAATATTCAGTATAATTTCACAAACAATTATATTTTTATATAAATCATTTTTAACTTAAAAAATCATATAATTTCACTTTTAAAACAATCATTCAAATACCCTTATATTCATGATTTTATAAAGTTAAACCTCCATTCAAAAATCAAAATTTAATAATAATTCACTTATTAAATTCCAATATTAAATTATAAATTCATTAAATTAAATTAACTTAACACTTAAGTTTAAATTTTCAAATATAACTTAATTCCATTTTTTATTTACTTAACTTAAAATTCACTTTTAAGCCAAATTCACAAATTTCCAATTTTAGTTATATTTCAAAATTTCAACTTAAATATTCATTCATTTCACATTTTAACTTTATTCAAAATCATTAATATAATATAAAAATCATTTAAATTCACTTTAATCCAAATTATCATGAATTTATCACATTTTACATTTAATTTAAATTCCAATTATCACCAAATTAAAATTTCCCAAAATAACTTACATTTCAAATTTTCTAATTTTACCATTAATTTATTTCACTTATAAATTTTCAGAAAATCAATAATGCTTTACAAAAATCATTTTTATTTAGTTTAAATCAAAATATCATAATATTTACATTTTTAAAATATTTTTAAAAAAATTTATAAGTCATATTTTAACTACGGGTCTGTATTTCATTTCTAGTCTAGGTAAAGTGATACGGGTAATATATCATTTCAACCTGTAATTTACAAAGAAAACCCGGGTTTGATCATTTCAAACCCGCAATCCCAAGGAAATGAAAAAATAATTGAAAATCATTCAGGCCTATCATTTCAGCCCACAATGATTTTCTCCTATTCTAAAGTCCGTTCGGGTATGTATCATTTCAACCCATAGTGATTTTAATCTAAAGGGAACTTGCAGTGTGATAAACTGATAAAAATAATAGAACAGCATAATATAACAGTAACATATAATATAATAGGTGTTTAAGCATGGGTGAACATCATAAAATCATAACATAGCAAGTGTAACATGATAATGCATTTTACAGATTCAAAAGGGGTCAATTCACTAGTTATATATGTACATATTGTCTGGTGAGAATAACTCACCTGTTAAGCTGGAGATTTGCCAACAAAGCTCACAACACAAAGATTACGAAGGCACGACAACTCTAATACAATTTGAGTGTGGAGAGAAAATCCAATGATATAGATCTTGTGTTACAACCCAAACAAAAATCAAAGCAAACCATAAATTTCAATACACTAGAAATGAAATAACTTTTAAATAAAAAGAGATACGAATGCCAAATCTTTTGCCTTGCTTTCTCTATTCTTTTGTCATGGCCTAGGGATGGTTTTGGCTCTGGTTTGAACAAGTTTGGCTCAGGTTTGGTCATGTGTATGCATGGCCTAGGTAGTAGAATATGAGGAGAAAGTTTATACAAAGGAATATGAAGAGTTTAAGGCAAAATTGGTGGGTTTTGTTCACAAAAATGGCTTGGCCATGGGCTTGTGTGGTCAGGTCAGAGAGGTATGGATCAGGTCAGTGGAAGGAAAGGTGTGTGGTGGTCTGGCCAGAGGTGGTGGAGGCGGCCTAAGGTGGTGGTGGTGGTGGAAAATGAAGTGGTGAACAAATAGTGGTCAAACAACATGTTTTTATGGCTTGTGTTGCAATTTTTGTGGAGTTTTGGCATCATGGTGGCTCAGCCTTGGTCAAGACTAGAGGAGTAGCTGGTGGTGATGGCAGGGAAGAGATGTAGGGGGTGGTGGCCGTGGATATGGAGTGGAGGCCATTCAAAGAAGCAAAGAAAACAAGGCAAAATACATGAAAAATGAGAAGAAAAGTGTAAAAAAATTAGCCATTACCCATAGATTTTCTTGAAGCCATGAATGAATGAGAAGGTAAAATGTTTTTGGGTGAATGGAGGCTGAAAAATCATGGCTACAAACCAAAAATGCACAGCCAAGATAGTAATTGAGGAGTTATGGCAAATGAAAGGACAAAGGAGATGAAAGGACTTAAGGTAAATAAGCTTTTAAAACTCTTCATATTTCTTTTTCTTTATATTCAAATAAAACAAAAATAAAATCAGTAAATTGACTTTAAAACCGAAACAAAGTAATATAAAATAAAAATAATTAATTAATTTTAAAGAAAATGGAAAAAGAATATAAGAAATTGCTTAAAAATTGAAAACAGGGTCCAGAAATTACAAATAAATCACTATTGACTTTGGAAAATTAACAACTTCATTTTAAAAATATTTTAAAACAAAAATGTGAAGTAAAATAATTCATTTATATTTTCAAAATGAAATAAATAATTAAATTTAGAGAAATTAGAAAAAGAACTAAAGAAATTGCTTAAAAATTCAAAACAGGACTTAAAATTTACAAATAGAATATCACTAGTTTTAGAAAATTTCTATTTCACTTTAAAACAAATAAAAGGTCAAATAAATAAAATAAATGAGGAACAAAATAAAGTGGGAATGAGAATCAAATAAGATTTTAAGAAAAAAAATAGAAAAATAAATAAAGAATTACTTTAATTAATTGAAACTGGAAATTAGAAATTGTAAGCAAAATACAACTGACACTGGAAAATGTCAATTATACTTTTAAAAAATGTTTTAAAACCAAAATATATGCACAACATGTTATTTTACCCATATAAATATAAATTAGAACATTTCATGACCAAATAAAATATTATTTATACAATTTAAAATAAACAATTTGTTAAATACAGCAAATTACACACAATATTGAAAAAGGCATAACTTTCACATTATAAATAAGATTTCAACGAAACGAAAAGCATTATTCTTAAAATTTTATTTACTTTCATAATAAAAGATAAAATTCATAGTTTCAAACTTTCAAATTTCTAAATTAAAAGTCAAAGTTTGACCATATTGACCAAAATTCACTTTTCTGGAAAATATTCTTTTTAGTCATGTTTGGAATTCTAATTCACATCAAAAATCAAAATTTATATTTAAAATAACAAAATTTATTCATTTTAATAAATAAAATAAAGTATTTAAATCAGGAAATTAATTAAAATAACCAAAATATACAATTAAAATAATCACAAAATACAGGGTTGTTACAATTATCATTTCCTAACAAACTACATACCAAAATAACTATATCAATTTATGAAAAATTATTCTTTTAATTACAAAATATAATACTAGGTAAAATTATTTCATTTACCTATTTCAAAAACAATATTGTGTTGGTTTACCCTGTTCAAGTGTTTAGAAATCCCTATCGATGCCATAGCGTCCCATGTACCGACCAGAATTTATAAATACTCAACATAAAAATTAACACAATACAAATTTTTTTTTAACACTAAAAATATGCTCTCTCATATATATACTCTCAAACTCATTCTAGGGTATTACTAACCCTATCTCGAATGAGTTTAATCCCCAACAGGCTAAGTATCTCTTGTTATCCGGGGTTTTAACCTAGTAGAAAACAATAGAAAATAGAACAACCTTGTGTGGACATGATGGTTTGGAACTTAACCAGAAAAGCTAAGACAAGGGATCGACAAGGGCCAAGCTATACGACTAAGACAACGATTGGGATCAACGAATCCGAGAGATTAGCATTCCTTTAATCCAATCAGAAGCTGAATGTAAACAGCTAGTGAATTTCCATCAAAACGTAAGAGCAACGATAAAAGGCTACGGAAACATCTCCAATTCCAAACTCCAAAAAAATCCTAAGTGCTTAGCTCATCAGCGACCCATGCCTCTGCTCAAACCATCAAACAAACTAACTATGGAACACTAAGAAAAGAGGCCAGATATTGGCTCGCAAACGAGCCAAGTCTATGGGTCGCCAACGACCCATAGACCAAGGGTTGCCTACGACCCATGGTATTGACTCGTTTTGCGAGTCTAGACTTCCCTAGGTCGTCTACAACTTACCTGTGAGCTGATGAAGGCACAGCCTGGCCCAGAAGGTCTTTGATCTATATAAATACCATCCAACCTGCAACATAAACTAGATCTTCTCCAAAATGGTTGCTAAAGTTCTGTTGGAATTATTCTTCACTCTCTACCTACCTCACAACAATCTCCAAAGGAATATACTGTGATTCTCCAGTGGATTCCTACTCTGGAGATTCAATCTAGCTAGGATCAATCAAAGCCTTATAATCAAACAACTCTTGTAATAATAATCAGTTTATAGTAAAGCTATAAAGTGGACGTAGGCTTCATTAACAGCCGAACCACTATAAAATCTCTGTCTTCTTTCTTTTATTGTTCTTTTTCTTTACTTGTAATATGTGATATTGCTCTGTCAGAACATGGCTGGTGCTTTCAAAATCAAACCAGGGTGTTGTTCCATTTTTTGGGTCAACATTTTTGTGCTTTCACTGAGAATCTAACTTAGGGTCTAGATCTAGCTTTCTACTTTGGATCTCAAAGGTCCAGAAGTTGGATCCTAAATTTTTTCTTGAAGAACTCGTTGTTTTAAAGTCAATGGCTTCTAGAAGAAGAAGAACTGCCTTTGGGAGATCCATAGGGGTAACAATAGCTGCAGAAGGTACTAGTCTCCAGCAAGTTGAAGTAAATGGTGGTAACCTAGCAAATCAAGCACCAGGGTCCTCTAGTCAGCATGAAGTTGTCACCAGGGAGGAGCTGAATAAGATGGCTGAAGATATCAACCAGAGAATGGAAAATAGTCAAAAGGCTCTAATGGATAAGCTCAACGCTCTGATAACCCTACAATCAAATCCCGCTCCAAGGGCCATCCCTGAACCAGTAACTGCTATAGAACTGGAAAATTCCTCTATCTCAGGCCTGCATAGAAGAAACAGAAAGCAGCCACTAAGAAGGGTAATAACATGATGTAACCTAGAGGAAAATGAGAATACTCCACCTGACGCAAGGCAACCGAACTTGAATTTGAATCAAGGGGCCAAAACCCTACAGGAGGACATAGCTATGAATCTCTCTGATTCAGAGGATGAAGAGCAAGGTAATCAAATGGAAGAGAATTTCAACGCCTTCGATGATGCTAGAAATGTCCAGACGACCCCAGTAATGCCAAATGCAAGCCAACGAGGTCCCGTGGGAATGGCTCTCCCGAAGACAGGAGAGCCTAAGCGTCAGTCCACGCGTCAGGACCGTTTGCAGAAACAAACACTTGGTGTAGCGATTGATTGCCGCCCCCAGGACTACTGAACATCAGAGACGTACATAGCAGACATGGTTAAGCAACTGATGGACGAGAATAAAAACCGAAAAGATGACGAATGGGGATCTGCCCTGAGTCGAACCCCTTTTACTGATGAAATCTTGAATAAATGAATCCCAGACAAGTTCACTATGCCAACTATTTCCTCCTATGATGGGACTAAGGACCTGAAACCCCATTTATACAAGTATAGGTTGTATATGGATGGAGAAAATGCTCGAGAGGTCGTCCGCTATCGATGTTTCCCTATTTTTCTAGAAGGAGTAGCGTTTATATGGTTCACTAGACTCCCTCCAAGATCTATTTCTACCTTTGACCAACTTGTAATGAAATTCTTAGACCAGTTCAGGCTCCACACCACGCAACCTAAGGATGTTATGTCCTTATCTGGGTTGGTCTAGGGATGCAACGAATCACTGAAATCTTTCATGAACCGGATCAATACCACCGTAATGGAAGTAAGCAACCCTAATGAGGGTATGGTTTTTATGGCACTAATCCGCGCTATTCACCCAGAAATGAAGTTCGGAAAATGGATTAAGATGAAGCAACCTACTACCAGGAATGACTTTAATTGAAAAGCAAGCCAATACTTGAGATTGGAGGAAGCGTAGGAGCTGAAAAGAAAGGCTGCTAGTGTACAACAGATGAACAACGGACAAAATGAGGTGGTGACAAGCCAAAACACACGCAATGCTGGAACTGCTCAAGGAGTCGTGGGAAAGAGCGGAAACCAGAAAAGAAGAAACCAGAATACCGATAAAAGGAATAACATTGGCGGCAACAAAAGATTTAGGGAGTTTAGAGAGGAAGAATACAACTCACTGAATGACACTCCGGAAAATATTTATCTTGCAACGCAGGACACTGAAGAATATAGGAAACCCCCTAGGAAAGAAGCAACCGAGCAGCAAAAGCGCTCAGGGAAATTCTGCCGCTTTCACGAGACACACTGTCATAATACGAACGAATGCTGCCACCTAAAGAATCTCATTGAGGAATTGATCTGATACAACAAGCTTTAACAATATGTGAAAAAGCCACAAAAACCCAATCAACCTGTGGTTCCTCAGCCTCCTAGAGGACAAAGAAATCAAGCTGGAACTTGCAAAGAGGGGTCGAAACTAACCGACCAGAGGTTTATTATCGGAACAATATTTGGGG
The DNA here is from genome assembly GCA_030737815.1 of Allium fistulosum. Classification (NCBI taxonomy): domain Eukaryota; kingdom Viridiplantae; phylum Streptophyta; class Magnoliopsida; order Asparagales; family Amaryllidaceae; genus Allium; species Allium fistulosum. The sequence goes on from CM060901.1 coordinate 1,511,250,099, forward strand.
GACCATACCCCACGCAAAGAAGTTGGGGAGAAATGGAGCGATATGCGAGCTCATTAAAGCACGCCCCAAAGGAATCGGGTTTAGCAATGGACGATGAAACTCCGATAAAGCTACAAAGGGCTTTGAGCGATGACATAGTGTTCCACAATCGGGACACCGAAGGGATTGAAGCTTCGACTCTTGACCCAATGGTGGTGACAGTAGGAATTGGGCCTGCCGTAGTCTGATGAGTGCTGGTTGATAGTGACAGTTCAGTTAATATACTTTTCAAACGTACTTTTGATCAAATGAAAATTGGCATGAAGAGCATGTCCACGTGCCAAACAAAGATTTAGGGGTTTACCGGAGAACCCAAACAACCGGTGGGAACAATCGACCTACCGGTAGAGCTAGGAGAGCGCAAGCAAAGGGTCACCCTCATTCAGACTTTTGTAATCGTAGATGAAATGTCAGCATACAATGCATTCTTAGGAAGACCCGCACTAGCCGACTTTATAATAGCATTGGCCCAATGGTGCCTGATAATGAAGTTCCCTACCGAACACGGAATCAGAATTGTGAAAGGAAACCAAAGCGTCGTCCGGGAATGCTACATTGTAGAACCGCGGGAGTCCAGAAGAAAGGAAAAATGAAAGGATATGGGGAAAATACTCCACATCCGTGAACCCTCCGAATAGTAACTACAGAGCCACCCCTGGCTTGGGGATCATAGCCGATTCAACATGGCTTTGGACCATAGAAAGAAGAGCTCAGGGGAGGATCGAGCAACACCGACAAAATTGACGGCGTCTGTTCCAGTTTGTATGAATGACCCGACGTGGGTCCTGAAGATTGGGTCGCACCTTGGAAACAAGATGCGGTCGGAACTAACCAAATTCCTCCGCTCTAATTTGGATGTGTTTGCTTGGACGCACTCCGATATGTGTGAGGTGTCACCTGAAATTGCCTGTCACATGCTCAATATTAACCACAAATTTACACTAGTAAAGCAGAAAAGGCGTAGCTTAGGCCTCGAACGGTCCAAGGCATTGAGGGAGGAAGTAGATAAACTAATGGCCAACGGCTTCATCCGAGATGCAACTTACCCTGAATGGGTATCAAATCCAGTCCTAGTCAAAAAGTCAAATGGAAAATGGCAAACCTATATTGATTTCTCGGACCTTAATAAAGCTTATCCGAAGGATAACTTCCCGCTCCTTAGAATTGATCAACTGGTGGATGGAACAGCGGGACATGAACTGCTGTCATTTATGGATGCATACTCGGGCTATAACCAGATCTCGATGCATAAACCAGACCAAAAGAACACCAGCTTCATCACCGATTTGGGACTGTACTGTTAACGAGTAATGCCATTCGGTTTGAAAAATGCAGGGGTGACATACCAAAGGCTAGGGGTGGACACGGTCGGTTAACCCATTCGAGCGGTTAAAATTTTCGGTTAACCGCTTGACTTAGTCTGTTCGGTTAACCATTAGGCGGTTAATTGTGAATGAATAATACCGACCGAACCGTTATATTTTAACCACGGTTAACCATTTAATTTAAACAGTTAACCATCCAATTTAATCGGTTAACTGTTTGCCAGTTAACCGATTAAATTGGATGGTTAACAGTTTAAATTAAAATGTAAATGCTAAATTCTAGAGACTGAATAACTTACACATTACAGTTCATAACTGAATAACTCAAAGCACTCACAGTTACAATTATACGTTACACTATTACAGTTCATATTAAATACCGTTAGAAACTTAGAAGGCTGAATAACACTTACAACTTACACTTATACAGTTCACTTCACACTCACAGCTGTGCAGTTAAAGCGCTCGGCGGATTCAAAGCGGTGGAGGTGCAAAAAGTCATAGCGGGGATACAGCGAGGATATAGCGGGATATAGCGGATGGCTCTAAAATAGCATATAAAACTCGTACTTAATGTTTTTTAAAATATATAAATGGTAATTAAATGAAAAAAATATCATTCAATTGAATTATAATTAATACATAAATAATTTTAAATAAAAACATGTGCGAATATACTTTAAATAAACATAAAACTATTATATAACATAATTGAATTTAGTAGAATATTAAAGTATTTTCATTTCTAAAATTATATTAAAAATTAAATCAAATAAACTAGTTTCATAATTTTTATAATGTATAAATGCAATTTTTCAATTCATTTTATTAAAGAAGATATAGCGGAAATAGCGGAATATAGCAGGAATAACGGGATATAGCGGAAATAGCGGGGCTTAAAGCGGAAAGGCTATATTTTGGGGCTATATGGAAAAATCGTAGCGGTAGAAATCCGCTATGAGATATAGCGAAGTTATAGCAGGGTAATAGCAGGGCATTAACTGCACAGACTCACAGTCACACTTCATAGTTCACATAATCACAATACAATACTTAGTTATTTCAAAAAGATCTATAACCCATCCTCCGGTGCTAAAAGCGGATTCTGAAGCGACCGTGGATACCGGAATTGCAAGAAGATCTCGTGCGACCAAAGATAAAATATGATACTTTGGACTATTTACCTTCCACCATAATATAATATCAAAGTTACTTTTTGGCAATTCAACCGGCTCATTTAAATACCTATCCAATTCATTACTTTCATTATCTTGTTGTTGAACTTGTTTAAGATAAGTATTCATTCTTCTAGAATAAGCACTACCACTACTATTGGTACTTCCACTAACAAATGATGAACTATGTTGTTGTTCATCACAACTTTGCGTCCCAAATGTAGGATCGATGGCATAAAAATCAAAAAATCTAACTTTTCACATCCGCTAATATATCTTCTGCCACTTCTTTATCGTACATTTCTTCAAGACATAACCTCAAAAATTGGAATTTATATCTAGGATCAAGCACACAAGTAATAAACAGAACTTTGTTCATGCTACCAATATTCCCCCAGTATTTATCAAATTTCTCTTTCATACTTCTTGCCATTCGTGAAAGAGTAGGATCCGTTTTTCCAATCAAATCTTGCAATTCTTCTTGAATTAAACTCAACTCCGTAAAACATACATTTGAGGTAATAGATAAAGTGCTGCTGAACTTTAAAGTATTGTCATAAAAAAACTTCAAAAATTGGACAAAAAAGTCAGCATTTTTCCAATCTAATGAATTCAGAGGTTGAGTTTCATTATTAAAATAGGCAATATAAATACCATCGCTTTCTTTCATTTCATCAAAAACTTTCTTATATTTCAAAGCGGCTTCCAACATCATATATGTAGAATTCCATCTAGTTGGCACATCTAAAGCAAGCATAGACTTATTATCAATTGATAAATTAACACAAACCTCCTTAAATTTTGCCAATCTAGCCGGGGACGATCTTACAAATCTAACGGCGGTACGAATCCCAGCAATAGTGCTACTAATTTCTTTCAAACCATCATTAACAATTAAATTAACAATATGAGCACAACAACGTATATGAAGGAATTCACCATTCAAAACACAACCATTGCATCCGTCATAATCATTCAACACATTTTTCACATAATTAATTGCGACTTCATTAGCACTAGCATTATCGACTATGATAGACACTATTCACTTAAGTTCCCACTTTTTGATGCAAGAAACCATAAGTTTTCCAATGTTATCCCCATTATGACTAGTGATGACACAAAAATTTAAAATCCTTTTGTGCAATTTCCAATCGTTATCAATGAAATGTGCGGTTAAAACCATATAATTCACATTTTGACAAGAGGTCCATGTATTGGTAGTAAGACATACTCCATGCAAACAAGTAGAAAACATAGTTTTAAGATAATCTTTTGTGTCGCCATATAAGTTAAGAACATCCCTACAAATTGTTCTACGTGAAGGTACGTCAAAGTTAGGACACATTTTCCGACAAAAATCAAGGAACCCTTTACCCTCAACAAAACTCAAAGGAAGCTCATCAATAATTAACATCCGAGCAAGAGCCCTTCTACACTCATCTTTGTTAAATGTCCATGTAGTAAGGGTGTTACTACCTTCACTTTCACTATTATTTGTAAAAGCTAAAGTTTTTTGTCTTTTATCGTTTTCTCGAGGAATTGATTTACAAGCTGTCCTTATATGATAGATTAAATGTGAAGTACCATTCGCTTTACCATCACAAGCAAATTGTGCATGACAATGATTGCAAATACACTTAGGATGTAAAAGGTTTACCAGATTCTCTTTAGTAAAATGTTCCCATACCATAGATGGTTTTCTAGTAGAGGCTTTGCGCTTAGGAGCTAACGGAGGCCTTCCTTCATCAATACACACTACGTTCGGTTCTTCTTCTTCATCAATGCCCTCAAGATTTGTTTCTTCCTCCACCCAATCTTTGTCCAATAAATCATCAGCTGCGCCAACTTGCACCTGAAAATAATAGTATGAATATCAATCAGATTAAGACTAAAATTAACAATACATAATTCTGCTTGTGAGTTGTGAATCTGTGATAACAATACTTATAGCAACAAAATGAGAAGAGAATATAGTTATGTGTTTGCATACAACAACAAAATGAGAGGAAATAAAAATTAAAGAAACTAATTAGCAAGAGTGTCTCTAAGAGGTGTATGGATTTCTATGTTTAGATTTTGTAATTTTTTAACCTCTCTTTTATTCTTCTAGTCAAGGCAACCAGGACAAAGAGAAGAAAATATATTAGTATTGTTTTCTTTTGTTCCAAATTTCAATCAGAAACTGAGTTATATTCATTATCTGTCCATATTCATGAAGATGTTATAATCTGAGAATTTAAGCTGGCTGCACAATTATTTGTATGGTTTTATCTGAACCATCTGATTTAAAATCGAGCAGTTCATAATTGAAGTTTTTAAACTGCAGTTTTACAGAAAGCTAAATGGCATGGAAGCAGAATTCTAAATTCAAGAAAAACATGCACTGATGTTGGTTACCATTCAAAATTAGAATCCTGCTACTTCTTTGTATGCTTTAACTGTTTTGACTATAAATATGAACAAAAGAAAGCAAGTTACAAAACTTGCATAATTTTAGTTGAGTATTCAATGCAAGCACATATTTGCACATGCATGTTTATTAAAGCAGGAGCTAAAGCTACACTTCTTGAATGGTGAGGCCACTTGTATGTAGATGCCAATTAAAACTAATGAACCCACAATGTATTGTTGCACATGCATTTCATCAAAAATGCAAATAAATAATTCAATTTAGTACAAACTTGAAGCATATTTTGTCATATTACATTAAGAAGAGTGAAACTTCTATCTATCTCAACTATGATTTTTTTACCAATCTCACTGTTGAATGTATATTGTTACAGGAGTTTTGTGTTCACAAGTGTATTAAATAGGATAGGTTACATGAGATAGTACGATTCTAAGATGTTACATTCAATATACCAGGTTGTCCTAGTCCTATAATGATTTGTGAGATCATAGTTGATAGTGTTTTCACTACATGGAAGTTATAAAAGAGATGTCAAGTAACAGCTATAACATTATTCCTATTATCAAAACGGAGGCAATGATTAACACCTCCTATATGCAGACGAACATGCTTACTTTTAGCAAAGCTAATACCAAAAGCACAGAGGCAATTAAATCATCATGGAAATCAGCGATGTACTTAATTAACCTTTTTGGCTTCAAATTGGTCAAATGCACAAACAGTAGTTAGAAAAATTATAACTCAATACTCACATGCTTTCTCTTTCTCACTGATGTCGATGCCATGAAGTCTCGACTATCGTTGATCATGAATCCTCGATGCTGCATCAGTGCGTCGACCGATAATCGATAATGGATCTGGAGGAGTCACGAGACTCACGACTATGAATTGACCGAGATGTGAATTTGGGAATTGGAATTTGGAATAATCGATAATGTCGATGCCTTAGTTTAGGGATTGGAATTTTGGAATTGGGATTGTGAAATGTGAATTGAGGCAATGAGGCGGCTGTTGTTATCGGTTAGAATAGATTTACTAATTTAGGCTAGGGCACGAAGCGGGTAATGGGTTTGCATTTTGAAAGGGATTCGGGTGTGACTGTGTACTGCTAATTTGAGTATTTTATAATGCTAATTAAAATTAAATAATTGTTCGGTTAACGGTTAACCGACTGACCAAATTTTCGTTAACCGTTAACCGAATCGAAAATATCGGTTAAGGTCGGTCGGTTAACCAAAGATGTCGGTTAATTGATTTTGTCGGTTAAATAGGTTCGGTTTCGGTCGGTCAAGGCGGTTAAGTCGGTATGGTCGGTTAAATGCCCACCCCTACCAAAGGCTAGTGAATACTATGTTCAAACGCTAGATTGGGAAGACCATGGAAGTTTACGTGGATGATATGCTAGTCAAATCTCGAGTAGCTGCCAACCATCAAGACAACACCACTGAAATCTTCGAAATACTCCGAAAGTATGGAATGAAACTTAATCTACTTAAGTGCCACTTTGGAGTAGCCTTTGGGAAATTCGTGGGATTCATAGTAAGTGCCCGAGGCATCGAAGCGAATCCAGAACAAATAACAGCGTTACGGGAAGTCCAAACCCTTAAAATAAGAAGGAACTTCAAAGCTTGAATGGGAAGGTCACAGGACTGAGTCGATTCATCTCTAAAGCTACAGACAAATGCATACTGTTCTTCGATGCACTGAAGAAAGGAAGGAAAAACTTCGAATGGTGTGAATCTTGCCAGACAACTTTCGAGGAATTGCTACGACACATGGAAGCTCCCCCGATCTTATCGAAGTTGGTGGATGGAGAAGACCTATTCATCTACTTAGCGGTCTCCCCGCACGCGCTAAGCGCGACTCTCGTGCGGGAAGAAGCGAGAATCCAGCGATTTTCGTACAACAATAGAATGATCCACCGGGGCTGAGAAGAATTACCCAAAACTGGAGAAGCTAGCGTATCGCCTTTTGATTGCATCCTGGAAGTTACGACCATACTTTCAGGCTCATCCGATTAAAGTATTAACTGACCAACCCCTGAAGCAAGTTTTATACTGGCCAGAAACTTTCGGACGGCTACTCAATTGGAATATAGAGTTCAGCCAATACGATATCACATACCATCTAAGGAAAGCAATCAATGGGCAAGCATTAGCCGACTTCATTGCTGAATTTACTATAAGAGACGATGAGGAGGAATTTCATTCGAAAATGGACATGCATTGGAAGCTCTTTGTTGATGGCACATCAAACAACTTTTGTGCGGGAGCGGGCGTAGTACTCGAAACCCTCGAGGGGCGAGCCATTACCTATGCTTTACGCTTGGAATTCCCAGTAAAAAATAACGAAGAGGAATACGAAGCACTGATCGCAGGGCTGAAGGTTGTGAAGGAACTCAAGATAAAATCTATCCACATATTCAGCGACTCCCAACTGGTCATGTGTCAAATAAAAGGGGTGTACCAAGCGCGTGGTGAAAATCTTGCCTAGTATTTGTCTAAAGTGCAAGAGCTGCTAAGCGACATCGAGCAGTACACTATAACTCACATACCTTGGGAGCAAAACACCAAGGCAGATTATCTGGCTAAACTAGCAAGCTCTGGTGAAGCCCATTCATTGGGGTTGGTCCTAGTGGAAACTCTAACTAACCCAAGCATAGACGAAATTGATGTAGAATGTATTTTCGAGACCACCGTTGAACTGGACACATGGATGACACCGATAAAATACTATCTACTTGCGGGAACCCTTCCAACTGACCGAAATCAATGGAAGAAGCTCCTCCGAAAGGCGTCGCGGTTCATGATATAGGACGAAATTCTCTATCGAAGGGATTCTCGACCCCTCTTCTTAGGTGTGTAACCGATGATGAAGCACGACGAATCCTGAAAGAAGTACATGAAGGTGAGTGCGGAGACCACACTGCGGGATAGACATTGGCAAAGAAAGTCCTTCGATATGGGTACTTCTGGCCAACAATAAATCACGACGTTGCAGATCATGTCAGAAGATGCGATCACTGTCAGAGATTCAGCAAAATCAAGAGAACTCGTTCAACGGTACTGACACAGATGGTTAGCCCATGGTCGTTTGCAATATGGAGGATCGATTTGATTAGCGCCCTTCCAATAGCAAAAGGAGGAGTCAAATATGCTATAGTTGCCGTAGATTATTTCATAAAATGGGACGAAGCGAAACTGCTGGCCACCATAACCACAAAGAAAGTTATTAACTTTGTTACTAACAACATCATTTGCAAGTTTAGTGTGCCGTTAAAAATCATCACTGACAATGGAACACGATTCGAAAGTACCGAATTTAAAGACTTCTACAGGCGCTTCCGAATCGAAAAAAGCTTTTCCGTAGTGGCTCATCCGCAGGTAAACGAGCAAGTGGAAACAATAAAAAAGATCATCAAATCCACCGTAAAAAAGGGACCAATGAAAGCAAAAGGGAATTAGGTTAACGAACTTTCACTCGCACCATGGGCGTACAGGACGACACACAAAGCGGAAACTTGCCACACTCCATTCACTTTAGCATATGGTTCATAGGCAATGATTCCTATTGAGTTAGAAGTCCCCACACACCGAAGGTAGAATTTCAATTAAAAGAAAAACTAGCAGCTCCTACTCGAATCGCTAGACATGATTGATGAAAAAAGAGAAGAAGCGGAGTTGAGAACTACTGCCCACCAAAAATGGGTCGCTTGGTACTTCAACTCCAAAGTACATAGTCAAACCTTCGAAGCTGGAGATCTTGTGCTCAAGCGAGTTTACCCTATTTTGGGGACCCTCGGACCAAACTGGGAAGGACCATATATCGTTAATCAAAAGCTCAGAGGCGTGACTTTTAAGATGACGACCGTTGACGGGGTCATAATCCCTAGAGCATGGAATAGTGAATCACACCGCCGCTGTTTCATTTAAGAACTACTTTATGTATTTTCTATTTTTTAGCAAATAAGCCATCCTGGGTATGCTGAAGGCATTGTAAATAAGCAAAGAATCTACCATGCTTTCCTTAATAAAGTTTGCTTCTTGAAACAACCAAACTGTCTTCAAAATAATTATCCGCCGAGTCGATGGAAACAAATCGACTCAAACCGTTGGATCGACAAAACATCTTTAACCTCTGACAATTGGCACTACTCCGGCAGCATCAAGAGGGCTTAAAAAAAACTCCTCATGTTGCCCGAAGATAGGCAACACCAAAAAACAACCAAAACTCCTCGTGTTGCCCCCTCGTGTTGCCTGAAGATAGGCAACATCGAGGAGCACGAAAATCAAAAACTCCTCGTGTTGCCCAAAGATAGGCAACACCGAGGAGCATCAAAATAACAACTCCCCGTGTTGCCCGAAGATAGGCAACACCAAGGAAAAGCAAAACTCCTCGTGTTGCCTAAAGATAGGCAACACCGAGGAGCACCAAAACCAAAACTCCTCGTGTTGCCCGAAGATAGGCAACATCAAGGAGCACCAAAATCAAAACTCCTCGTATTGCCCGAAGATATGCAACAGCAAGGAAAATCAAAACTCCTCGTGTTGCCCGAAGAGAGGCAACACCGAGGAGCACCAAAACCAAAACTCCTCATGTTGCCTGAAGATAGGCAACATCGAGGAGCATGAAAATCAAAACTCATCGTGTTGCCCGAAGATAGGCAACACCGAGGAGCATCAAAAAACAACTCCTCGTGTTGCCTGAAGATAGGCAACACCAAGGAAAATCAAAACTCCTCGTGTTGCCCAAAGATAGGCAACACCGAGGAGCACCAAAACCAAAACTCCTCGTGTTGCCCGAAGATAGACAACATCGAGGAGCACCAAAATCAATACTCCTCATGTTTTTCGAAGATAGGCAACACCGAGGAGCATCAAAATAACAACTCCTCGTGTTGCCCAAAGATAGCAACACCAAGGAAAATCTAAACTCCTCGTGTTGCCCGAAGATAGGCAGCACCGAGGAGCACCAAAACCAAAACTCCTCGTGTTGCCCGAAGATAGGCAACATCGAGGAGCACCAAAATAAAAACTCCTCGTGTTACCTAAAGATAGGCAACATCCAGGAGCATCAAAATAACAACTCCTCATGTTGCCCGAAGGTAAGCAACACCGAGGAAAATCAAAACTCCTCGTATTGTCCGAAGATAGGCAACATCGAGGAGCACCAAAATCAAAACTCTTTGTGTTGCCCGAAGATAGGCAACACCGAGGAGCACCAAAATCAAAACTCCTCGTGTTGTCCAAAGATAGGCAACACCTAGAAAAAACAAAACTCCTCGTGTTGCCTGAAGATAGGAAACACCGAGGAGCACCAAAACTAAAACTCCTCGTGTTGCCCGAAGATAGGCAACCCCGAGGAGCACCAAAATAACAACTCCTTGTTTTGCCCGAAGATAGGCAACACCGAGGAAAACCAAAAGCCATGCATCTCATGAGCTGCGCACTAAAATTCCAACTCCTCATGTTGCCTGAGGATAGGCAACACCAAGGAGCGTGAGAAACCGTACACATATAGCCAGGAATAATGAGCGCAACCCGGACAAAATTGGCGCTAGAAGGAGGGCACTCAATAATCGACAACACCTACTCATGCGCAAATTGCATATTCACCTGAATGTCACCAAAAAATGAGATTGCATGCTAAAATCGCAATACCTCCAAAAAGAAAAAAAAAAGTAGAATCAAGTTGTAACTTAGCCGAATTTTTAAAGATTATTTAAACCTTAGGTTATCGGCTACATGGAAATTGTTTGAAGTTGAACAGGCCTATGAACTAGGAGGCATACACCTGCACTGAGATAGAACCAAACAAATACAATAAGTTCACAGGTTCTGTCACTCCAATCAACAATAAGCTCACAATTTCTATCTCAAATTTTTATGAACTTCCAAACAAAAATCTAAACAAAAGTTTCTAAGTGTTAGAATTTTTTTTAAAAGTTTTGTGAATTTCTAAAAAAAAATTCTCTAAGTGCTGTTAATCTATAAGTTTTGTCACTTTGAATGAAGGACTTTGGCTATAATCACAGAAGTGGAAAAGTATGAAATTAAACAAGCACAAGTACATAGAACATATATGAATAGACAGATAAAAGTACGGTCAAAATATCATTGTATTTCTTATGATTTTCTGTACATAGGATCAAAATGTGGGGGCCATACCCACACCACAACGGCCAACAAAGAGAAAATACAGACTCTACAGTAAGGACACAAAGTGCAGACTCTGCACTTGAACAGAATGACTCAAAAAGAAACAAAAAACAAACTAGTCTCCCAGCGAGCTTCCCGCCAAAATCGAGTCCATCCTTACACCGGTCATTCAACGCTTCTTGCCACCACTCCCCTTTCTGCCCTTGGTCGGCAACTTCTGCTTTTTCTCGGGGGTGGTGTCACTGCCGGCGGTGTCAATAAACAGCTCAGTGGTAATCTCCTCATCTTCCTCCGAAGCCTTTCCAGAAGCCTCTCCTTTCGTCTTTTGCCATCACGATTTGCGGGAGCTTTTGGAGGCCCTGATTGCTTCAACCTTTTCCCTCTTAACAGCAACCAAATCGTGACGAGCCTTTTGTTGCTGGTCCGCCTGCGTTTCCTGCTCCTTGGCTTCTACCAATGTTATGTCACCTTCTAGAAACGCCGAAGGATCCTGTGCAGTTAAAGCGCTCGGTGGATTCAATGCGGTAGAGGTGCAAAAAGTCATAGCGGGGATGTAGCGAAGATATAGCGGGATATATCGGATTACTCTAAAATAGCATATAAATCCCATACTTGTTGTTTTTACAAATATATAGATAGTAATTATGTGAAAAATTAACATTCAATTGAATTATAATTAATACAAAAATAATTTTAAATAAAAATATGTGCAAATGTATTGTAAATGAACGTAAAACTGTTATATAACTTAATTTAATTTAGTAGAATATTAGAGTATTATCATTTCTAAACATATATAAAAAATTCAATGAAATTAATTAATTTCATAATTTTTATAGGGTATAAATATCATTTTTCAATCCAATTTTTTATAGAAGATATAGCGGAAATAGCGGAATATAGCGGAAATAACGGGATATAGCGGAAATAGCGGGGATTAAAGCGGAAAGGCTATATGTTGGGGATATATGGAAAAATCGTAGCGGTAGGAATCCTCTATAAGATATATCGGAGTTATAGCGGGGATATAGCGGGGCATTAACTGCACAGGAAGGGTCATCCAGGCCATGGATCACGGCTATCTTCTCGGCTTTTGGTCCTGGTTGCAAACTGGAAGCGGATGTGGGAACTAGAGCAGGAACAGATACAACCATAGAATATGTAAAGATGGAAGCAAGCATGGGTGCCGACGTGGCTGGCGCGTTAACAGGGAAAGCGGATGGACCTATAAGGACAAAAATGAAAGCATCAAACTCCTCTAGCTCTTATGGCGTATGTTGGAGGCTCCCGAACCTGGGAGAAGCAAGGGCGTTACCAGCATAAGAGGAGTGGTCGAGAATAGAGACATCGAATTCACCACCATTGCCTTCTTTTGAGGACTCCACCACATGAGAATAATATCGAGTCCAGAACTCGTTGGCTGGTCGTGGAGCTGCTCTGATGGTCCGCCCATGCCGGAGATAGAAGGCTTGGTAAGCACATTGGTGGCAGTCATCAAGGCAGCACCGGTGGCCTCCTTCTCCCATTCGACTCGGAGGATCTCCTGGCCCTCAAGTAGCGCTTTCTTGGATTCATCATTGAGATAGGCATCTCGCAGCTCTTGATCGGAGTAAACGTCGCCGCTGTCGGTAAAACGAGATAAGATTTCCTCCCAAACGAGGGCAAGAGTGCGCGGAAATTTCGGGCCAAGATAGCTAGACTTCCTTGATGCATAGAGAGTTGACATAGAAGTTCATAATTGTTGCATCCAGCTTCTCCATCTTCTTGTCGAAGGCATGTTGGAGGCCCAAGTAGTCTGTTGTCACTACAACCTTCTCAATCTCAACAACAGTCTTGTCGGCACTTAGTTGCACGACCTGAGGCTACAACTTGGCGATGGTCTTGGCTTGGTCGGAGATCGTTTTTTTGTGCCCCTCGATAATTAGATCATGATAAGTGATTGTTCTCCTTTGAGCTTCAATGATAGCATTGCAAGCGGCCACTTCTTCTTTCAGTTTAGCCTCCTTCACATGAGTGTTTTTAGTCTCGTCTCTCCAGACAATCTCGACCTTCTCATGCACATCCTTCAATTCTTTCATCGGACCAGTGGTTCTCTTGCTTTCACGAAGCGTCGCCTCCTTCTCTTCCTCCAACTAATTAATTTTAGCGTCCCGATCAGCCAACGCCCTCTCAAAATCATCTTTTTCGGATTCGAAGGAGACGATCTCCTGATAGTTATTCCTATATGTATCAGCTAGCTGTTTGCAAAGCTTCTCCCATTTCTCGGCCTGTTCTAGGTCGCTCTGGATAGCTTGGAGATGCGGCATGAAGGAATCCCTGTGAACAGGATGGAGATCCATGTCGAACTTTACAACCTTTAAGAACCAACTCGGAAGCGCAACCTCAAGTTTAGGAGTACCCGAGGGAAGAGCATAGATAAACCTCCGGTTGGGGTGAGAGGCACCAGGAGAGCAGTAACGATGGATGAGGACGAAATATGAGTTGGGGGCAGAATCAGAGCAGAAGTGACAGGAGCTTCTTGGCCCACGGAAGAGGGTTTTGAAGCAAGCTCAAAAGGATGGGGGCGATGATCAAACTTTGATTTCATCGGTGGTTCATCTCTCTCCTCAAGAGATCTTCTTTTCACATATCCGCCTTTATGTGAACGAACTTGATCTCTCTCATCTTGGCGATGGGTTTCAGCTTCGAGTTCTTTCCTTCGCCTATATTCTTTTTCCATCTCGCGGACTTGATGGCGGTTGGAGGAGCGCTTGGGGTACCACTATGAATCTATGTAGTCCTCGAAGTCGTCTTAGAAGCCTCGTCCTCTTGTCATATCTGGAATAAGGCGTACATAAAAGGTTTCAAAAGCATAATACAAACTAAGCAAATATATGAAGGGATGGAAACAAGTGTAATCCTAGTGAAACGTGTTGTGTGTCCCAAATAGGGTCCTAAGACGCCGTCACAAACCAGAACGAATGGTTGTTGTATTTGGGACCAGACTGATTTCAGTTACTATAGGCGGAGCTAGGCTAATCACTGGCACAATATCGCCTGAACAGAAGGGTGTCGTGTCAAATTTCAAGTCTCCTTTCATAAGCACATGGAAGTCAACAAAAACATAGCTAAAATCTCCGAAGTCCGCTCCGATATCCCTTCTTAGAGAATCTTGATGTCTTCCAGATTCCAGGGCTTTTCCTTTGTCACTTGTGTCAGGAAGGGGTGAAGTCGGGAGAACGGGACTCATTCCCAGAGTCTCATTGCAAGACTCCCAATCTTCGCCTTTAGATTCTGACGAGAAGTAATCACTGGCAGTGGTTTCATCGCTGCTACTTTTAAACTCTCCCTCTTCCTTTTCCAAATTCACCACAACCTTGCCTTCTCTTGGCATAAACTCTTCTTTCGTCTCCTCCAGAATTGAAAGCATTCTAGCTGAACCACTCAGACTGGTCGCAGTGGCTTTTTCCTCCTCATAGGCCTCATCGAGTGATCCTCTAGACAGGCTACCTATCTCCTGATCTTCCTCGAAATTATGGGACGAAGAAGAGGATCTTGTGCGAACTCTGACTCGACCGGGAGAGGGAGTTTCAATCTGGAAAGCGAATCTACCGGAGCCAACAGTCCGTACCGGTGCAAGTTCTCATCGGTCAGCAGAACTTTAACGCACCTCTCCCCGGCATCGATAGCCTTTAAAGTTTGGCATACTTCATCAAGAGTTACATCTCTATTCGGCCTTGGGATAACTGCAAAGGGCACGCAATTAATAAGAAACTCCATTACAATGCTTCGAAGCTCGACAAAAGAAAAGAGGAGCTTACCCCTTGTCGTCCACCGACGGTTGAACCCCTCGGGGCATCTAACGAAAAAGTAATGCATATTGAACTATGATAAGTTGCTTTGCAAGCTTAAGACGATCTTTCGATTCCTCTGGGCCTCGATTATAATCAAAGAAGAACATTCGTCTCTCCTTTTGAACGCCAGAAAATACCACAACTCATCAAAACTTGGAGCACGGTTGAACGTCCGCATGAAAAGGACATGCAAGAAAGTGAGGATGGCGTAGCCATTTGGATGAAGTTAGAATGGGGCAATACCCAAGTTTGAGAGAGTCTCGCGTAGAAAATCGTTGAAGGGAGGCACGACCCCATTCAGACACATGTATCGATGATAAGCGGTGTACCCCGGTAGGGGCATATGAGCGAATTCGTCATTCGCCGGTAGACGCATGTCCTCTTTGGGAATCCCATTATGTGTACATATGTTATGGAGAACATTGGCAGAAACCACTGACGAAGTTCTTTAAGGTGGATTGAGCAGGACTCGAAAGTTGGGAGGCGTGCGGTCCACGATTGGCCTAACCAGAACTAATTGACCGTACTGAGCTTGCGAGGTGGACGATGATTCAGCTTCGAGAGCGTCGGGCTTCGCCTACTTGACTTATGGTGCGTGGATGGCTGCTTCATTCTATATTACAGAACTCGCTCCCAAAAATGGTCAGGTAAATCTATCTCAAATTCATAAGTTTCCCCTACCACACTTGAGTTCCGAAGAAACATTAACTCGTAATCGATACGTCTGATTTCAAGTGAAAATGGGGGCAAGCTCGGTTTGCTATCTATATGGGATAAACTTATTGCACGGTACCCTCCAAACGCCCTATCCCGTGTAGATAGTTCGCTTGTAGTGGAAAAAGAAAAGAACTTTCCACGTCACTTCGTTAGAAATTGGGGATCCAAACTATTCCAAGTAGCTACTTATTTGGGTGAGTTTCCTACTTTTGTATCTACTCCTTGTACACTTACCCATTATCGATCGATGATCGATAACGGATCTGTTGTCCGAAGCGACATGAAAAACTCTTCTCATTACAGGGACACCGAGCATGTAATAATTAAACAGGATGAGCCAAAATTCTATGTAAGAGTCAAGGTTGACCGGTGATGTGTCGCACACTAACATCTTCGAAACTGGAGACAAGTCAATTCTAGTCTAATGGACGAAGATAAAAAAACGCATGAAGCCTTGGGCCAAAGCCCGAATGTTGTTCCAGGAGACAACTCAAGACTCGATTTACTATTTTCCTCCATTATACCACAATCAACTCGAACTTCTTGCATTGTAATCAACGTTGCAAATGGAAACTAGATCGGTGGTTAGCTAGTAATGGGTCGACAACAAGGTAAGGTCGGCTACAGTTCAACATCAGGCTACGGTTTGGATTCAAACAAGATGAAGAGATGGCTAGGGTTTCATGAGGTCAGCAAATTCTTAGGTGGATCAAAGGTAAGAGAACTCAAATGAGGTAGGGAAGCAGGTCGAGACAGTGCTTGATCGCCTAGGGTCGAATCGCTGGAAAGGATTAGTCGCTTGAAGGATTGAAGTTTGGGTCAAGTAAATGATATGGGTCGGCTTGAGGAGTATATGTAGGCAGGAAAAGAGGCAAAAATATGTGCTAAGTAATCGGGTCGCCAGCGACCCGACCTGTCTTCGTAATTTTTTTACGCAGATAGGTCGCTAGCGACCCATCCCACATGGATCACTAGCAACCAAACAAAAAAAAGAAGATAAATTTCAACTATTCTCCTCGAGCTCGATTTCCTACACATACTCACCATTCCGAGACGTATCGAGAAGCTACAAGCAGAAATGTGATACGTTGCGGAAAGTAAAAGCAATCAGAACAAAAGAAAGACGACCAACAACGTTGGGATAGCGTATTCATAAAGCTCTAATGCAATCACTCAGAAATCAACAGATGGATATTGAAAGCGATAACTTCCAGAGCACGCCTTGTTTAAAATGAAGACGTACTCTGGGAGGCAAATGTTATCCAGGTTTTTAACCTAGTAGAAAATAATAGAAAACAGAACAACCTTGTGTGGACAGGATGGTTAAGGACTTAACCAGAAAAGCTAAGACAAGGGATCAACAAGGGCCAAGCTATACGATTAAGACAACGACTGGGATCAACGAAGCCGAGAGATCATCATTCCTTTAATTCAATCAGTAGCTGAACGTAAACAGCTAGTGAATTGCCATCAAAACGTAAGAGCAACGATAAAAGGTTATGGAAACATCTCCAATTCTAGACTCCAAAAAAATCCTAACTACTTAGCTCATCAGCGACCCACGCTTCTGCTCAAACCATTAAAAAACTAGCTATGGAACACTAAGAAAAGAGGCGAGATATTGGCTCGCAAACGAGCCAAGTCCAAGGGTCGCCAGCGACCCATGGTATTGACTCGTTTTGCGAGCCCAAACTTCCCTAGGTCGTCTACAACTTACCTGTGAGCTATTGAAGGCACGACCTGGCCCAGAAGGTGTCCGATCCATACAAATACCACCCTACCTGCAACATTAACTGGATCTTCTCCAGACTAGTTACTAAAGCTCTATTGGAATTATTCTTCACTCTCTATCTCCCTCACAACAATCTCTAAAGGAATACACTGTGATTCTCCAGTGGATTCCTACTCTGGAGATTTAATCTAGCTAGGAAACAATCTAAGCCTTGTAATCAAACAACTCTTGTAACAGCAATCAGTTTATAGTAAAGCTATAAAGTGGGCGTAGGCTTCATTAATAGTCGAACCATTATAAAATCTCTGTCTTCTTTCTTTTACTGTTCTTTTTCTTTACATGTAATCTATGATATTGCTCTGTCAGAACAGGGCTGGTGCTTTCAAACTCAAACCAGGGCCGGTGGTAAGGCATCGTAGCCACGACCGCCCACCGCGTCCAACACTCCCAAAATCAAATCAAGGTGCATCGATCAAGTCAAAATCAATATAGTAATACGAAGAAGTGTGTTCGCTAGAGGTAGTTAGCCCACTTTTCCCTGACAAGCCGTCCTGTTTTAGTCATTTCAAATTGGCACAAGTGCCGAGGTCATCCATCATCGTTCTCTTCTTCAAATCTAGCAAAGTTTCGGCAAATCCAACCACTTCATTATGGATCATCCACCGCGTACACAATTGTTAAAGTGGTTCCAATATTGACAGAGAGTATGTCAATAAGAGGCCTCAGTCTCTTTAACAACCAAACGTCATTTTACACACCAGTTGGTTCTTTTAAATTTCAAGAACATGTCATATTTCATATCAAAATATCAGATTTTGCTTCAAAATCATTTCAAATTCAAATAGTTTATACCTTCAAAACATTCATATTTAAATCAATGATTTAAATCTACACAATTCCTACTTTTAAAACAGTTCGAATGTTAAAAATGGTTTGAATAATGAAAATAATTTGAATATTGAAAATAGTTTGGGTAATAGGTTTAATATTGGAAATAGTTTGGAATAATTAAAATAGTTTAATATTGAAAAATAGTTTGTAATAATAAAAATAGTTTTAAAGATTGGAAATAGTTTTGAATATAAAATAGTTTTGAATATAAAATAGTTTTAATATTGAAAATAGTTGGATAATTAAAATAGTTTATATATAAAATAATTTGGTTATTAAAATAGTTTATATTAAACTGTTTCTTCTTTCACAACACGGTTCAAATTCCAAATCACAACGAATTCCATTTTCGACTTCCAATTCAAGTCAAACTTCATATTCAAAATTCCAATTTAAATTAGCCACAATTCAAAACAATTTCAAATTTAACTTCAAATTCAATTTAAACGATTCTATTGAAAGGCTGAAAGTTCTAGTTCACATTCTCATTTTAAATAATTTAGTTTAAAACTATTTCACATCCAAAAATTTGAAATACCAATTTAAAACTACTTTAATTACAGTAAATTCAAAGTTTAAATTAAAGTTTAAACCTTTCAAATAATTCACTTTTAGTAAATTCAAATCATATCTCAATTTCGAATTTAAGGTTTCAAATTAAATCCTTCAACAATTTCATTAAAACAGTTTTAGTTTCAACATTCCAAATCTCCAATTAGAAAATAATTTAATTCATATAATCAAAATTCAAGATTTTAAAACCATTTAATTTAACCAAATCCGGTGCCCGTATATAATTTTCTACCCTATGACCAAGTAAGCAGTTAATTCAGTTTTAATTACATGGATGGATATATATCATTTCATTCCAAAATTAAATGGCATAATTATATATCATTTCAACCTATTTCTTAGTTTATTTGAAATAATTCAAATGACAACTTATAGGATGTTAAATAACAAATGGGGTAATAACAGGAATATATCAATATAAATCAACGACAATACATCCAACATATCAATCAATAGGCATCCAATTACAATCAACATCCAAATCAACCAATATATCCGAACAGTTACTAGTTATCAATTATCGATGTTTAACCAGCAATTAAAGTCAATATTAATTTAAATGTCAATTTAATTCAATATAAAATTCAAATTCAATTTAAATGTCAATTTAAATTACCAAACAACAATCATTAAAAGTCTTATCACTTCATAAATTTCAATTTAACTAAAATCAAAAATTTTAGTATTGCATGAGTGGGTTAAATCACTCACCTTTGAATTATAGCCGACTAAAATCCAATAAAAGCCCAAAATTTCAACAGTCTCCAAAATCAACCAAACCAGTTCCATGTTAACCAGAATTTCAATACGAATACAACGAACGAAACCGCCGGTCAATAGGAGTTCGTATGTAAAAGTTATGCAAGTTAGAAGATTGAATTTTAAAATTAAATTAAATTAAAGAAAGGGCAAAAACGTAAATTAACTTGTCTCCTTCCACCGTATCGATCGAACAAAACACGATCAACCCAAACCCCAACCGCCTCTATAAACGCATTTATAAATTTGTTTACAAACAAGGGTTATAACTACTTAACAAATATTAAAACCAATTTCCATCAAATAACATCTGATTTCACCATTTTATACATAATTTATTTTATTTATTATTAACCTTTATTATTACAATTGGTTGAAATTACATTAAAGCAGTTGTCAATTACATTCAATCAATATTATTAAATTATATTCTAATAAATTTTTTCATTAATAAATCGTAGATTTTAATTTCTGACAATAATAAATTCCAAAGTCTGATTTAATTTAATATTTTTAATTGTCAAAATACGGGTCGTTACAATATACTCTACACTCTTCAAAATCATATAGAATCAATTCGTACTTCATTGTATTGATTCACTACTACTTACTCTTTTGGAAGCATCTCTCTCCCATTTCAAAGATCAAAGTGCCATCGAAATGGCTATAGGATCCATTCTATCCAATGTACCACTATTTGTCTTTGGAAGTCATCAATTATACGCTTGTTTTTGTGGGTGTGCTTGTTGAGGAAACACTTAATTTATCTCCAAATAAATTATAGTTCCTACAAAATTTGGTTCATAATAAAACAAATTACCTTGGTTACTTTTGGCATTATCTAGAATAATTATTTTGCTACATAACACTCCTACTTTTATATCAATTCTTTGATCTATGCAAATATAGCCTCATATTTGTTCTGCTTTATAATATTGCTACTAGAATAAATTTATTCCCTTGATAATATTCAATTTCTAATAGTTCAATTTTTTATACTATTTGATCTTATTGTTATTTTCTATAATGAAATGTAATCCAGAATTTATTTGATATGTATCCATAAGTATTCCATGTTAATGTTATATGCTACTTTGCATTAAATTATGTTACTGTTGTACTATTCAATTATTATGTTTGCATGAATATTTGAAGTAATGGAAAACGATATTTCTAAAAATTTGACTATATAATATTTATATTCTACATATATTTTTGTGTCATATTAAGCTACATATATTAAGAAATATTATGTGTCAAAGCTACTTTGATATTTTTATAATGCACTTAGTAATAGATAATGTCAAAGGTGTGCTTTTTCAAATTTGAAATGTTATTTATTTGAACCGAAATTTTAACAGTTATTCATATTAAGCATTATTTCTCTATGTTGGGTTTGAAACACTGTTATCAACCAAACTATGTACACAGACGCATATTCCCATCTTAAATATATGAAAAACCTATACTGAATATATGCATTTGACATTCGCATATTAATAGTGATTCATAGTAATGTACTACTTAGCAAGTATAGAATAATAGTGGTTTATGTTATTATTTGTCGTGTGAAGCCACCTTGCTGTAAAAAAAGTAGTTATACATTGTTAGGTTTGAGATTACTTATATAGATTTATTAGCAAATGTTTGTTAATCGTGTTCAAGAAAATACAATCTAAAAAAATAAAATCCATAAACATACACTTTCATTTTCGTAACTTTAAAAAACCTAAAAATATAGTACAAAACAAATTATGTGGTGAACCTCGTGCGCGTAGCACGATTCACGATTGTTAAACTGAATATTTAGACATTTTCGTATAATCCTAAAAGATTTGATAGACTTTCTACCTAAGTTCTTTGATGGAAGCACTCTCACCGAAATGAGGCTTGACCCAATTTATAATCTAAGCTTAAAATGTCCAAGGATAGAAAGAGCCATATTCTAATTGAATTTTGTTGGTCTGGTGCTACAATTTGAATCTTTGACAGATATGCGTTAGTTATATAAGTCTTACTTTGCTTAGCTTCTCTTGTCTCCTCTTTCGGTCTAAAAAATGATCAGTGATTTCTGTAGATCCACTTTGCAGGTTATCAAAGCCATTCTATCAAGGCCAATTCTGTCAAGGCCAATTCTTTATTTCTTGAACTATGTATTCCTTACCTTGTAAATTCATGCAAGCGAACAAAATATACAACTTAAACTGGTTATACCTCTGCATGTCCTAGGAGGAAGGCGGGGAGCGTTTTACATGTCAGGACAAAGCCATTGAAACCACCCAGCCTGGGTAGTTAGTAAGTCATCTAAACCATTATGAGCTGATGATTTCGTCAATTCTATCCTTGAAAGTTTATGCATTTGGATTTACTCACTCTAAGCGCACACCAAATTGCTCACATACAAGTTGAGAACACAATACATGCTATATCCGGGCTTTGTTTTTCCATGTAAATCTGGTATTGATTGTTTCAATTTGTGCGATTACGTGTAATTTCTCCTCTTGTGATACCAGATAATGTAATTTGTCTTTCCCATATTTTTTGGTTGATGTCACAATTAAAAAACAAGTGTTCCACACTTTGGTCTCGTCGATTGCATAAGGCACATATTGGGTCAACATTGATGTGTCTTTGGATCATTATTTGTTTGGTTGCCATCAAGTTGTTAATTGCTTCGTAAGGGCAAATAGCCATCTTTAGTACATGAATTTTGTTCCAAATAAATTTAGTCCGATTAGTGTTAGAGTATGTCTTTCTCACATTATCCCAAATATTTTTAAAACTATATTTTCCACTTTTACTACAATCCGAAGCCCAGCGATCCTCTTCTTTATCTCTGTAGATTTTTATACTTATGATTTCATTTGGATATTACCCTAGAAAACTTAGTTTTCACCTCTCCATGATATCTATTCTCCACTCTCCATGATATTTATCACTATAATGTTTTCACCTCTAATCCTCTTCACTGTTTGATACCCAACTCTATTAATCAGTCTTCCATCTCTTAAACAAGGGTCAAACCACATGGAGATTGACTTTCCATTTACAATTTTTTGTTCAATGCATTTTAGAGCTTCCTTCCTTGTTCTCAATAAGTTCTTTAACACACCTGAATGTTCATTTTGAATTTCTTGTTTCCAAAATGATTGATCCTTATTATATTTAGATCTCATCCAAGTAGCCCAAATACCATCTTCATTCCAAATCTTCCATATAAGTTTGACACCCCATGTCGTGTTCATTTCTTCAAGAGTTTTCAGTCTTGGACCGCCTACTTCTTTTTCGACATACAATTTTCCATAGAACTTCGCCACATTTACCTTTCCAAAGAAAATTGAGGCAAATAGATAGAAGAAGAGGAGTGAAACAAAACAATCTTATTACTGAAATGATCAAAAGTATTACAAGACCGTGTACATGTATTTATAGACTTGACTGAGTATAGTTTGATACAGAGAATACAAAGAATACATGTACAGGTGCACACAAACTATGGCTGTGCTCTAACTCTTCCCCTCAAACTGATCTCTTCCATTTCCCTCTGCTTCATTTCTTCTGCCAAAAACTGCAACAGTTAGTGAGTCTCTCAATTTAATGAAACGTGAGGTAGAGAGAGACTTTGTCAATATATCAGCCTTTTGAAAAACAGAAGGGATGTGATTAACAATCAATTTCCCACCATCAATCAATTCTCTTACAAAATGTAAATCTATCTCAATGTGCTTGGTTCGATGGTGCTGAATTGGATTAGAAGATATTGCTATAGCACTTTGATTATCACACCAAATGACAGGAGTGCTATGACTTGCAACTCTTAGCTCATTCAGTAAGGACCTAATCCATACAATCTCAGCTGACACTGCTGCAATGCTCCTATACTCTGCCTCAGCACTGGACCTAGCTACTGTAGGTTGCTTCCTTGATGACTAGGAGACAATGTTTGAGCCAATGAACACACAATACCCAATAGTTGACCTCCTGTCATCATAGTCTGCTGCCCAATCTGAGTCTGCATATGCTGTGATGTTTAAGTTTTTTCTTTTGTGAAGAGTTATTCCATATTCTAGAGTTCCAACCAGATACCTGAGAATCCTTTTCACAGCTCTCCAGTGTTCAATTGAAGGTTCTTGCATGAATTGACAAACTTTATTGACACAAAAGGATATGTTGATTATCAAAGACAAGACTCCTTGTTGTGTTCTTGGCTTCTTGCTTCTATTAATACAAATATCCTCCCTCAATTAATTGGGTGCAAATCATCAAACGATGTTTGGCTAACTGTTCAACGAGTTTTTAATTCGCAATCTGCAGCTAAGGTGATGCAATATAAGAGAGAGCTTCAGAATGTCAAGAAGAATGGAACAAGTATGAGAGAATACCTGCTGAAAATCAAAACTCTCTGCGATTCACTTGAGGGAACTGGTCACAAAGTACAGGACAGTGAACAAATTCTGATGATTCTTAATGGTCTTAGTGAAGAATATGAGGCTGTCATTGCTGTGATTTCATCTCATGAGAAACTTCCCTCACTACAACATGTACACTCTACACTTCTTGCTCATGAGAGCAGACTGGAGCAAAGAACATTGTCAAGTTCAGATTTATCAATAAACTATACTACCAATAAAAGGCCTAAAGAACATGACAGAGTTCAGAACCACAGAAATAATTCATCTCAATTCAGGAGTGAAGCCTCAATGAATAGAGGCAACAATCAATTCACAAGAGGAAGAGGAGGTAGGTGGTCAGGAAGGCTCAGATGTCAAATCTGTGGAAGAACTAGTCATACAGCCTTAAGGTGCTATTTTAGATATGAGAGAGACCCTTTTCCATAGCAGCAACAAAGACAATTCAATCCTAGGAACAACAATGCCAACATTAACCTTTCTATGCTCAATCAAGAATCAAGACCAGTTCAAGAAAAGGGAGGAACAAGTCAAATAAACTCTCTAGATCTAGCAAAGGCTGATGATATTACTAATGAAGCATGGTATCCAGATTCAGGGGCTACCAATCATGTTACTAACAGTCTTCAGAATTTGAATCTGGGATGCTCAGAGTACAAAGGTAAGAAACTCATTTATATGGGAAATGGCTCATCCACAAATATATCTTATATAGGCAATGCCACACTTAAATGTATTGAGAACAGTAGAGTTCTTCACTTAAGCAATTTATTAAGAGTACCTCAGATCAAGAAAAATTTGATGAGTGTCTCACAGCTGACTGCAGACAATGATGTGTTTATTGAATTTCATCCTAAAATTTGTCTTGTGAAAGATAATCTAAGTAGAAAAGTTTTACTACAGGGTAGATTGTACAAGGGACTCTACAGGTTTGACACTTCAAGACAAGTGAGAATTCAAGATCAAAGTAACCACAATAAAGTCTGCAACAATGTATCTGTTCAAAGCAATTTAAACTGTAAGAATGTATATGATATATGGCATAGCAGGTTAGGCCATCCCTGCAAACAAACTGTTAATCAAGTATTGAATAATGTTGGAATAAAATTTGCTGATTTGAATTTATCTCATGTTTGCACTTATTGTCAAATTGGAAAAAGACACAAACTATGGCTGTGCTCTAACTCTTCCCCTCAAACTGATCTCTTCCATTTCCCTCTGCTTCATATGAAGCAGAGGGAAATGGAAGAGATCATTTTATTGTCAGCATCGGTGATGAACTTTGGTGGAATTGAGGATGTTCCATCAAGAAGGTTTTCAAGACCATACCCCCTGATCGCTGTTTCCACCTGAAACTTCCATAGAAGGAAGTTGTTGTCATCAAGAAGCACAGTGACGAGCTGGCTTTGTGGTTTGATTAAATTTTTGATTGAGGAGGTGAAGATTTGAGATGAATTGTTGGAAGGAGGATTTTCACTTGTGCTCGATTCATTTGCCATTGGAGATTTATCGCTGTTAGATAGGTTAGATCTGAATTAGATCTGGATCTGGATCTTGATAATGAATCTCGATTTCAGAGATCTTGATAGAATTTGACTCAATGGAGAATCAATATGTGATGATCAGATCGGAGGATCAGATCGATCAGGATCAGGATCTTGATTTCAGAGGATCAATGAAGAATGCCGTTAGGCAGTAATGGAAGCTTTGATACCAAGATAGAAGAAGAGGAGTGAAACAAAACAATCTTATTACTGAAATGATCAAAAGTATTACAAGACTGTGTACATGTATTTATAGACTTGACTGAGTATAGTTTGATACAGAGAATACAAAGAATACATGTACAGGTGCACACAAACTATGGTTGTGCTCTAACTCAAATGTGTTTGATTTTGTTAAGTGTCACCGAAAGTAAGTTAAAACATTACATCCAGAAGTATATAATGGGATAAATCGTGGATCTCACAAACTCTAACTTACCTCCAAGGCTAAGTAGCTTTGTTTTCCACCCCTTAATCTTGCTTTTGACTTTGTTGACTAGCTGTTCGCAATTTCTATCTCTTAAAAATAAACTTATTAAGGGGATACCCAAGTACTTTGTCAGTAGTAAGTTCACACTAGTTGATACCCCTAATTTCTACGATATTTGTTTTATCACCTACTCCTCCTCCAGAATAAATTGAAGATTTCTCCTTACTTAGGTTAATGCCCGTTGTTTCATACAACGTTTTGAAAATGTCCCTAATTGCTTTAGCTTCCTGTTTATTAGTTTTAACAAAGATGAGGATGTTGTCTACTGTAAGGACTCTAATTTCAATTAACATTATTTAGGACATTTAACTAGTTAAATTAAATGAAATAATTTAAATGGTTAAGGAATTGTGATTTGTGTTAATAAAGGGTAGTCGTGCCTAATGAACAATGAACTAAAAAGGGATTAAAATGGAATAGATAAGGGAAATAGATGAGGGTGAAGTAGGAATGAGTTATATTCATATACCCTAAACCCTCGTACCACTTCATTTTACACGTTCACAAACTAAAATCAAAACAAAATAGAGGCCGACCACCATTAAGGGAAAACAATAAGAAGATAAGAGGAAGAAGCTTAAGCAACTTAATCCAAGATCAAATCTCAACTGCTTAATCACAAAGCTAAGGTGAATGATATGTTACATCTCATGTTTTTGATGTTTTTAGATTCTAGACCAGATTCGAATATTTTTACAAAGTATATTACCATGTTTTGATTGTTAAAATGGATATATATATGCTTGTTGATGATGGATTTTATGATATTTCTTGCAAAGTATATTACTATTTCATATGGATATATATTTTTGCAAAGTATTTTACTATTTCGTATGGATTTTATGATATTTTTAAATGTGAAAACCCTATTAAATGACATCCAAATGCCTTGCGATTTTTATATAAGATCAGAAATAATATTATAGAGATGAGTTTCAAATTTCATAATTTTCTCAACTAATGTGGATTTATTATTAATTTTCTAGTGAGGAAAATGGTT
Source organism: Allium fistulosum (assembly GCA_030737815.1). Classification (NCBI taxonomy): domain Eukaryota; kingdom Viridiplantae; phylum Streptophyta; class Magnoliopsida; order Asparagales; family Amaryllidaceae; genus Allium; species Allium fistulosum. The sequence goes on from CM060901.1 coordinate 1,511,277,157, forward strand.
AATTGGATTTAAAATTAATTACGGCTAATTTATATTGTTTTTGGGTCAGAAATTAATATATGTTAGGAAACATATTCAAAGTGATTTATAAGAATTTTATAGAATTTTCCTAAGTGTTTTAATAAGTATATAAAATCATTTAAGGTATGAGACTTAAATGTGTGATATATTTATAAAAGGAGAATGGACACTTTGTAAATATTTTAAATTGTTTATCTCTAAAATTCGACAGTACATTTAGAAAAGATTTTTGAAAGAAATTAGCAACCATTCATATGTTGAAAAACAAAGCAGGTTAGTTGGGAAGAAATTACTTTTTCAAGTTAAAAATCAGTTTTTATAAAACATTGCTGTTTCGCCACTTTCGGCACCTACCTTTTGACTAGGTACTTCTGCCTCCATCTCCATTGAAACCAATACATATGGTATCAAAAGCCTTGGCACGTAGTGGATTGGACATAGGCGAAAGGTATAGAGTCGAAACAAGGGGTTCCGAAGGGGTCGAAACTTTACTTTGCTTTTAAAAGGAAATGCGCCTGTTTGCTTTCAAAAGAAAGCTTTCGACTTAAATAGCTTTTGACTTGATCAATTGGTTTTAAAGAATGGTTTCAGAAGAGGTTGCGCCTTTTGTATTATAAAGAAGCTTTCGAAGTGGTCGAAACCCCTTACTGCCGCATCTTACCTTTTAAAGCAATGCCTTTGAAAGAGTTTCTTTATTTAAAACTTAAGCCGCTTCTCCAATGCTTTCAAAGGGTTTGGCTTCGACACCATCCACTTTTTTTACTTAGGAAATTGCTTCCGAAAGAGTGCTTTCGACTTAGTTGTTTTAAGACCCTTTATTCTATTGAAAGTTAAACCCAAAAGTTTCGAAAGGAATAGTTTTGAATGGTGTTGAAAGGTTGTTCCACATGTTTTACTTGAACCCAAATGCTTTCGAAAGGTTTGATTTATATAAAGAACTTAATGCTTTCGAAAGGTTTAAGATAAACGTTTCGAAGGGGGTTCCCTAATGTTTTCGAAAGGTTTTAGATGGAAGGTTTCCAATAGTTTAGAAAGACATGTTTAATGTGTTTTGAAAAGAGGATGTCTATGGTTTTATAAAGCTTTCAAAAGAGACACTTTCAAAGTTTTCGAAAGTTTTAATGTAAATGGTTTCGAAAGGCATGTTTTGGCCTTCAGCTTAGGTCATAAAGTAAAGTAGTTTACTTGTATTAAAAGTGGTATTTTCAGTGGTTTCAAAAGGGGTACTTTCAATGGTTTCAAAAGAGGTACTTTAATAGGTTTTGAATGTTTTCATCAACAATGTTTTATTTAAAGTATATATATAACACGACAAAGTGATTCGAGTATAGCATAGAATATTTTCCTTGTTTAAGTATGATTTAAAAAGGGTTAAATCATTTTGAAAGAAAGGTTTTTAAGGAAAATTTTAACAATCGATGGCCTTAAGTAAAATGAGTAGATATTAGAATACCAAATGAGACTGGCATGGGGTCGCGACTTATACTTTAGCTAGTAGCCCCTAGCTAATATACGTCCAAAATTCAAGTGTGTAGGGCTTTGTCACATATAAGACTAAAATAATGTTACGCACAAAAAGGAATATACAAAGTAGAGCTAAGTTATTGGTGAGCCCAAAAAACCATTAGGATCAGTTGACCTTGGGAGAAGTAAGTTAGGGACAGATCGTCCAGAAGAGTATCTAACAGAAGTTAGACTATTTGTTTAATTTGTCTTATAGGCCCGAGTCACCCAAAGGTTAGTGGTTAGCCAAACAAAACTATAGTGTTGGAACAGATAGTCCATTTATTACTTGATTTATGTGCATACATGATATTGCTAATATTGTTTTAACCAGTTTGGTTGCAGGATTTTGATTTGCAAAATATATGTTTTTAAAAGGATATTAGTGAGGGGAAACCCATTCTGCTAAGCGGCGTGATCTCACTTAATATCAGATAACCGAGATATATAGTATTATTCACACCGGGCTTTATGTTTGACTCGAAGTTTATCTTTTACCCTTAAACTCTCGGGTGCTCAGAATTGATTTGAGTAGGTTGAGAGTTGAGGTTTACAGGTTTTAGTAGGTGGACGAATAAACCTTTTGGAGACGAGCAGGGGGGCTTATGTTAGCTATGTTTAGGAGTCATTTCGTTTTATTTCCCCTGTGTTCTATTAAGTCTGTTATGATTATTTAGTACTCTGGTCATCCAAAGGGGCATCTACATATGTCGCTCTTGGCGTATTTTGTAATAATTATATTTGATCTGAACTTGGGAAAACGATTAGGATTATGTAATTTGATATGAAACTTGTTATGTGAAATGTAATCAGAAAACTTGTTTTTGAATCTATGATTTTGTTTCATATTCATGTGCTTCTGATATTATGGATATCATTAACATTACCGTATTTTGTCGTCGGAAGTTAATACTGTAGATGACTACAACATTTGTAGTACTTAGTTTTTGGCCTCAAAATAGGGGATGTTACAACTTGGTATCAGAGCATAGGTTTATGAAAAACTTTAAACTTAAAATGATTTTGAAAACATAATCCTAAGGGCTTAGAGAAAAGATCGGGGTATGGGATAACGCTATAGTAACATACTTGTATTTTCTATATATAAGTATACGTTTTAGCTCTATTCTCCTATCTCTCTTACGATATTCTTCTGTATCTTACGAAGGCTCGAATGCATATATGGACGCTAAAAGTGGAAGAGTTAACCTTGGTGAGGGAAGCACCATAACTATTGGAAATGCCAGACCAAATACTAGGAGGAACCCAGGTCATGCACAAGCTGCAAATGTGGATACTGGAGTCCCGCAATTTGATGTGGGAGCATTGTATTAGTTATTCGTAAACATGATGCAAGCGGGGGTTGCTACTGGAGTAGTTGAAGGAAATGCTGGAGGAGGAAATCAGAAAGCTCTGGTGGTGAATAACTATGCTATTTTGAGTAAAGATTATGCTCGGCTTTATGGAAAGCTGTTTATTGGTACTGAAGACGGAATCGAAGTGGAGAATTGGTTACTTCATTGCGAGAGGATTTTCGCTGATCTAGGGCTCAATGATGAGCATAAGAGAAGGCTTGCTTCTAGAAAGTTACAAGGTGCAACGCTGTACTGGTGGAATACGATCAGAGTTAATAAGGGGACTATGACTTGAGCTGAGTTCAAAAAGAGATTTGATGAGATGTTTATGTCGGAGATTGCGAAGTCTACTCTGCTCTGGAAGTTTACTGAGTTGGAGCAGGGAGATATGACTGTGCTTGATTATGCGACGAGGTTTGAGGAGCTAGCAAGATATGGCTATGCTACTATTGATACTATTATTAAGAGAAATGAAAAGTTCATTTGGGGGTTGAAGCCTGAGCTTGCAAAGGCCACATTACCGCTTATTAGGGATCAATGTGATGTTGTTGTTGAGATGGCCTTGAGGCATGAAGAGATGCTCGTTTTCCTTGAAAGAAATAAGGTAAAGGAAGTCCAAGTGGGGCGAAGTTAGAAAAGAAAGTTTTTCCATAAGAAAGGAGCTCAGAAGGGTGGAGCGGCTAAGAAGGGAAAGACAGAGGTTGTCTGTTATAAATGTGATAAGAAAGGGCATTTAGCAAATGAATATCGCTCAGGAGATGGAAAGAAGGTGATCGGGAAAAAGAATATTAGATGCTTCAACTATAATCAAATTGGACATTATAAGAACCAGTGCAGGGAGCCAGCCAATGATGGAAAATGCAAAGTGTTCGAATTGGAGCCAACTACCTCGAAGCTAACAGCAGAGGAAAAATGAAAAGTTGTGTTGGAAGGTACGCTTATGATTCATGGTATGTCAGTTAGCATTCTATTTGACACCGATGCACCACATTCTTTTATATCTCATTGTTTAGTTGATAAGCTTAGCCTAGAACCCTCATACCTAGCTACTTCCTTAAGTGTTGCAAATCCGATAGGAGGTTATGCGACTCTTGGGATGAGATGTGACCACTTATAGTTTGAATTGTTAGGTCATACATTTGTTTGAAGTTTTCATGTATTTGACTTCGTAGGGTTCGGGATTATTTTGGGTTGGATTGGTTAAGTAAATACGATGCTAGGATATTTTGCCATGATAGAAAAATATCGCTTAGACACTCTGACTATAGTGATTGGATTATATACTCCGTAAAAAACCCTAGTTTTGAGGTTAATGCTTTGTTAGGTGTTATGGACGTAGAAGATGAGTTGAATTGCATTTTCATTGTTAGAGAATTCGTAGATGTCTTTGAACCTGTAGTAGTTTGCCACCGAAATGAGCCATTGAATTTCGTATAGATTTGGTACCAGGAGCAGAACCGAAGAGTAGACCACCAAACAGGATGACAACCACCAGGATGAAGGAACTAAAGGTGCAGTTGGTGGATTTGGAAGGCAAGAATTTTATCAGACCTAGTAGTTCACCTTGGGGAGCATCCGCGGTGTTTGCCAAGAAGCCGGACGGATCATTAAGGTTATGTATCGATTATCATAAGTTGAATGAGAAGTCGATAACAAATCGATATTCGTTACCTAGGATTGACGATTTGTTTGACCAGTTGAGTGGAGCCAAAGTATTTTCCCAGTTGGATTTAGCAACAGGGTTCCATCAGCTTAGAGTGGCAGAGGATAGTATTCCTTTGATGACGTTTAGAACCAGATATGGATCGTAGAGTGGTGCTCGAGACGCTGAGGCAGCATCGGCTAAAGGCAAAGTTTTTGAAGTGCCATTTTTGGAAGAAGGAAGTGAAGTTTCTTGGTCATGTAGTCTCAGAGAAAGGATTATCTGTAGATTTGACTAAGATCAAGGCAGTGAATAGTTGGAAGAGACCCGAGATAATGACTGAGATAAAGAGTTTTCTTGGATTAGCTGGGTATTATCGGAGATTCATTAAGGATTTCTCACGAATAGTGGCACCGATGACCAAGCTAATGCGAAAGGATGTGAAGTTTTTCTGGACCGATAAGTGTGAGTAGGCATTCCAGAAGCTGAAACACTTATTGACTAATGCACCTGTGTTGGTTGTTCCAAAGGGGAATCAGAACTTAGTGTTGTACACGGATGCATGTTGAACAAGATTAGGAGTTGTGTTAATGCAAAGAGGTAAAGTGCTTGCTTATGCATCTCGACAGCTTAGACCGCATGAGGTTAGGTACCCGACTCACAATTTGGAATTAGCTGCGGCAATTTTTGCGTTGAAGGTGTGGAGACATTACCTTATGGAAGAGAGATTTGAATTGTATATGGATCATAAGTCGTTGAAGTATTTATTCTCTCAGAAGGAGTTGAATATGAGAGAGCAGAAGTGGTTAGAGTTTTTAACCGCTTATGATTTTGGTATTGAGTACACACTAGGAAAAGGCAACAATGTTGCTGATGCACTTAGTAGGAAACATCAGAATGCAGTGTTGGCAATGATAGTTGAGTGGAAAGATTTAGAAGCGTCGACTACATGCAGGATGCAGAGGGGATCTGAAGCTAGATCTAGTAAGGAGACTGCTATGTTGTCATGTTTAGAAGTCCGACCGGTGATGATCGAAAAGATTGATTCTAAGCAGAAGGAGGATCCATTATTAGCTGAACGGATTAGAAAGTTAAGGGATGGAACAGAGAGCGATGACTTGAAAGATTTCAGTCTTGACCAGAACGGATGGTTGAGGAAGAAAGGTAGACTATGTGTTCCAAATGTAGGATACATTAGGAAGAAAGTTTTAAAAGAATTCCATCGTTCGAAATTCCATCCATCCGGGAGGAACTAAGATGTATCAAGATATGAAGAGAAGTTTTTTCTAGGAAGGTATGAAAAGAGATGTGGGCTTATGGGTGAAACAGTGTTTGAACTGTCAACAGGTAAAAGCCGAACATCATAAACCTAGTGGGTTACTTCAGCCTTTAGATGTTCTAGTATGGAAATGAGATTCTATCTCGATGGATTTCATAGACGGGTTGCTAAGATCAAATAGAGGAAATGAAAGCTTATGGGTCATAATGGAAAGGTTAACCAAGAGTGTCCATTTAATCGCAGTTAAGTCAACTAGGACGACACATGTTTTGGCTAAGTTATTTATGAAGAATGTAGTTAGACTGCATGAGATTCCTAGTAGTATCGTAAGTGATAGAGATTCCTTATTCACTAGTGATTTCTGGAAAAGTCTACATGACACTTTAGGTACGAAGCTCCAGATGAGTACCGCTTACCATCCACAGACCGATGGGCAAACAGAAAGAGTTAATAAAGTCTTGGAAGATTTGTTAAAAGCTTGTGTGCCAGATTTTGGAGGACTATGGGAAGACCATCTACACCTATTCGAGTTTTCATATAACAACAGTTATCAGGCTAGTATAGGGATAGCACCGTTTGAAGCTCTGTATGGAAGGCCATGCAAATCTCCAGTTTGTTGGTTAGAGATCGAGGTTAGGTTGGTTCTTGGTCCAGATTTAGTTACAGAAGTTGCAAAGAAGATTGAGTTGATTCAAGCTAGAATGAAGGAAGACCAGTTTAGGCAGAAGAGTTATGCTGATAAGAGACGGAAGGACTTAGAGTTCTCAATAGGAGATTATGTTTTCGTCAAGGTATCACCAATGAAAGGTGTAATTCGGTTTGGGAGATCGGGGAAATTGGCACCGAAGTTTGTTGGACCATTTCCTATTGTAGAGATGATCGAAAAACTCGCATATACAGTAGAGTTATCGTACAGTTTGGCAGGAGTCCATGATGTTTTTCATATTTCTTATCTGAGAAAGTGTATTCGAGATCCGGAGATTACCATAGCACCGACTGTGTTAGAGAAGTTAGTTGTGGAACCGAACTTGACTATAGTTAGGAAGCTAGTTCGTATAGTCATGAGAGATGAGAAGAGGCTAAGGAACAAGACAGTCAAATTAGTTAAGGTCCAGTGGAGCGACGACGAGAGAGACCATACATGGAAAACTGAAAGCAGGATTCGAGATGCTTATCCTGATTTGTTTCATGGTATGCTTTACCTTTATGACTGATTTGCTGAGTACCTTATCAAAATTTCGAGGACGAAATTCTTTAAGGAGGGGAGCCTGTAACGACCCTAGTTTTAATTAACATTATTTAGGACATTTAATTAGTTAAACTAAATGAAATAATTTAAATAGTTAAGGGATTGAGATTTGTGTTAATAGAGGGTGGCCATGCCTAATGAACAGTGAACTAAAAGGGGATCAAAATGAAATAGATAAGGTAAATAGAAGAGGACAAAGTAGGAATAAGTTATATTTGTGACGACTCGCCTTTTTGGACAGTTTAAATCGATAATAAACCACACATGTCAGACTCAAACCATTCAAAAGGGTGGATCGTTATGGGGTAAATAAGAAAAAGAAGAGAAACGAAAGAAAAACAAAACACCAAATCTAACAGCGGAATGACAAAATATAATAATCAAATAAACAGTTCATGAAGCTGTTTTACAAATAACATGTGATTACACTTTTACAATACAGATCAGAGTTATACATACAACAGGAATAAATAAATATGCAGCGGAACAATATGATGCTGTGGAACATATATGAAATAATATAGTATACAAATCTCCGTCTTCGTCCTCCAGAAATAAAGTGGTCTTCAATACACTGAAAAGCTCAGACTGACCCGAGCGTAATAAAAAGACAAAACACTCGAGTCAGAACTAAAAGATCTTATGTAAGTTAAATCAACAGTAAATAAATATGAGTGAAACGGCTTCAGAGATGTTTATGGGATTTTACATCTCCTATCCAGTGTCAAATGTGGGTGCAATAACTTAAGAGATGTTCGGGACTCCATCTCCTAAGGATCCGTTAAACTATCTACTATGTAGTAATATACGCTATTATAATATATCTATCAGTAAAGTAAAGTATTAAAATGGCGTTAAGGCGTTACCATATCCCTCTTAACACATTTTATATATTCCCGTAGTCTATACAGATACTGTAAGCTCCACCAAACTGGTGGTTTACTCAATGAGCACTCCATAGGTATGGTACAAACCAAACGCGTAATGGGCGCGATAAGGCACGTGACAAGGCACGCGAGGCAATGCCAGGGTAGGATTCTATTGTTTGTAGAACCGGGCTGGTGGTAACGTATAGCAGCTACTACCACCCACCTCGGAACACACTCCCATAATCAAATCGAGGGGTGACCACCAAATCAATCACAAAGCAACAGATATGGTATCGAAGAAGCATGTCCGATCGGAGGTGTGACCTTACTTGGTCCAGGTATAGCTCCTATTTTAGTCACATCAAGCTGACTCGAGGGAGTTAGGGCTACGTTAATACCTCATACAGAATCGTTCGCCAAACCATCCTACTTCATTCTGGGATCTCCACCACGTGCACAGTTGTTAAAGTGGTTTTCGGTATTAGTAGAGAGTATGACAATATCCGTCCCGATCACTTTAACAACCAAACGCTTATTTCACACCGGATGGTTCTTTTACATTTCCAAAACCAATTCATAATTGATATCAAAATATCATATTCACTTAAAATCATATTACTTTCGAAATCATATTCACTTTCGAAATCATTATCACTTTCGAAATCATATTCATAAAATAGGTTAAACCCTTATTTCAAAATATCATATTTACTCAAAATATGTCATTTCACTAGAAAATATCATTTCAAGTTCCAACGTAAGTTATAACATCGTTTAACCATATTCGCTTTTAAATCAAGGATTTAAATAAAACAATTCAGCCTTGCGCTGTTTGAATTTTTTTTGAAAATAGTTTGGATAGTCATAAACAGTTTAAATAGTTTTAAAACAGTTTAAATAGTTTTAAAATAGTTTAATAGTTTAAAAATAGCTTTAAAATAGTTTTAAAATAGAATTTAATAGTTTAAAATAATTTTAATAGAGTAAAATAGATTTAAAAATAGTTTTTAATAGTTTAAAATAGATTTAAATAGTTTTAATAGTCAAATTAGTTTTTAATAGTTAAATTAGCTTAATAGTTTAAATAGTTTAATGATTTTAAAACAGTTTTTATATAAAATGGTTTGATTATTGTAAATGGTTTATATAGTAAATAGTTTGGAAATTCTAAATAATCTAAATTTTAAAATAATAGATTTTTAAATAGTTTATATTAAATAATTTATTCTGAAAATAGTATCAAATCAAACTATTTCTTCCTTTTCAACAAATCCGAACCATATCCAGATTCCAAATCAACAAAACTCAAATTTAATCTTTCAATTCAAATTCTCATTAGGACTATTTCAATCTATATCGATTTCAAATCCATGTTTGAACTACATTTTTAAACCACTTCAAATTTAATAGATTTCAAAGTTAAATATTCAAACGTTTACAATAACTCAATTTTGGTAAATTCCATTTATATTTCAAAATTCAACTTTAAATTTTAATTTAAATTCTTTAAACAATTCATTTAAACTGATTTCGATTTCACCTTTTAAAGCTTGGATTTTTTTTGAAAACAATTCAGTTCTTATAAAAAAATTTATTTCAAAATATCATTTAACTGGATCCAAAAATCACGAATTTAAAATCATTTAATTTAACCAATCCGGTGTCCGTATATAATTTGCTACTCTATGGTCAAGTGATACAGATATATATTATTTCAACCCGCAATAAATTAAATTTAAGGATATATATCATTTCAACCTGCAATCCCGAATAAAATTCAAAATCCATATAATCACTCGAGTTTATCATTTCAACCCATAATGATTTTTCCCTAATCTATTAATCGTTCGAGTATGTATCATTTCAACCCATAGTGATTCTCCTAACAATAACTAAGGGAACTTGCAGTGTGATAACAACATATAAATAAACATACATACCAATCATCCAAATATCAACAATTAAACATCCATCACAATCATCATTCAAATAAACCAATAAATAAGAACAATTAACTGGTTATCATTAACAGGTATTTAACTGGCAATTTAAATCCAATATTAAATTAAATGGCAATTAAATTCAATAAAATTCGGATTTAACTGGAATGACAATTTAAATATACCAAACAGCAATCACTCAATTTAATCACATCATAAATTTAATTTAACTAACATAGGATAGTTTAGTAGTCGTGAGTGGGTTAAAACACTCTCCATTGATTTTCGTCGAATCAAAATCCAAATAAAGTCCCAAATTTGAATAGTCTCAGAATTCGACAAAACCAGTTCCATAATGTTCGGAATTCTGATAGATCGCAATGGAGAAAACCGCGCATGAATCCGAGCTCGTACGAAAAAGTTATATATGTTAGAACATTCGACAATATAAATTTAATTAAAATAAAATAAAACAATAGAATTACCCTCTCTCTTACAGCAACTACATCATCCTACGAACGAAACCCTAGCCTGGACAACGCACGCACGCACCACAGCTAATACCCTAACAGCCGCCACTAGAATTTCATATATCGCCGCCGCTAGGTGAAGTTTCACCTCGATCAGGCCGCCGCACCAAACGCCCCTCCTCAGGTCGCCCACACGATGACCGCGCGCAAGCCTCAGGTGGCCAGAATCGGAGCGCCGCCGCCACACCTAGTTCATCAATTTCTAGCGAATTCGTGGCCTATTACGAAAAACGAACATCACCACAAAGGCCTGCTCTCCATCCTCTTCCCAACACCGCTTCCCGATCGTCGATCGGATGAAGATCCACCGTTGGAACGTAAACCCTAGAAATGGACGGCCGAGGTTCATCCTCGATTTCTGGTCAAATGATGCACCAAATCGATAAAAGAATTCCCGCAGTAGATTATGCTCTTCGAGAGCTTCCAACGATATATAATATGATATAGTTTTAGGAGTTTGATTTTCGATTTGAAATTGAAATTGAATTAGGGTTTTTGGAATTGGAAATAGGTTTCTGCCATTGGAGAGAGAAGATAGGAATAGACAGACATATTTATACGTACATGAATAAGAAATAGAAAGGCTTCTAGGATTTATAACAGCCTATATATAGGCAAAGGTAGATATGACGAAAGGATAGATCGAATTGGGTCAAAATAATAACAACGACCCGAAAAGCCCGTTTCATTCCCGAAACGAAAGTAGGTCATCCCATATATCAAAATAGATGTTTTCGATATTTTTAAACTCCATGGAATAGGTTCCAAAACCCTAATCAAAAGTATGTAGAAGTTATCTTTTAAAATCAGCTTATTTCAATGGAATTCATTAAATTGATTTCTACGCGTTTCAAGCCCACACGATCAAACGACAAGTCCGATCGTTATGAAACTTGAAATCCTACAATAGTTCACTGTTACGGATCTGATGAAACTGGTTTTGTCGTAATCGAGACAGTGGCCAAAATGACTATTTTCACGTTAATTAAATTAATTATTATTAAATAAATTAAATCACCTTTCAGTTCAAATTCAAAAGTTAGCTAATTTTATCATTTTTGATTACTTAGTAATTTATAATCTTTTAAAATAAATCTCCATGTCAGATCCAATGTTAAATATTGCACTAATTATAGTGTTCAATTTCAATTGTAATAAATTCATTAATTATAATTTAAATTCAAATAAATTCATTTATTTTGATTTACATCTTATTATTCAGTCAACTATCACCTTATGGATATAATTAACATTGGTTTACCATTATTACATCAATATTCTACACTTATCATTTTAATTCATACTAACTGCAATGTTTAAGTAGATTAATTTCAATTGATTTCCAATTTAATTTCAACGGATTAAATAGTGGAATAATAATTAAACAATTGTTACAACTTACCGTTTCAAACAAGTTTCTATGTTTATTGTATACAAACCAAACTAATAAATTCACATACTGATTAATCATTCTATATTAACCAATTTCAATTAATTATGTACAATTTTACCATTAAATACAACATTTGGTTTAGTTCTTTATTACAATCTCTAACCAAATTAACTTTACAATTATTTCAATTACTTTAAATTACATTAAAATAGTTGTCAATAACATTCAAACAATCATTATTAAATCAAATTCTAGTTATTTTATCATAATTAAATCATAAATTTTATTTCTTGCAATATTAATTTCCAAAATCTTATTAAAATTAATATTTTTAATTATCGAAAATTACGGGTCGTTACACTGTCCCCCTCTCAAAACTTTTCGTCCTCGAAAAGGGAAAAGGAGGAACTAAGAAACTAATATATTTTATTTCAAACAATCAATTTATAAATACTTTAAACTTACATAATTAAGTATTTTAAATAAAATATATCAATTTATAAACAATTAATTTACATAACTTAGTTTAATAAGAATTTGAAAATAACTTAACTTTCACAAAACATTTCTAAGTCTTAAATTCACAGAAAATTTCGGCAGAGTCTCCTTTGTACGAGGAGGTCTGGAAAATAATAATATTAATAATAACAAGATATATATCATATTTCAAAAAATAATATATCCCAAACTACGGGAAAAACAATATAATATCGCTATAAACCGTAATCCGAAACGTACCTATTTGTCGGGAAAACAACGCTTTATTTATGAAACCAAAAGCAGTAGTTATTGCTTCCATAAACCTGTATTTCACTTATATAATCCAAAGAGGTTAATAATTATGTAAAAGAGTAACTTTTAAGTTGTTTCAATTTAATAACAATTGCAAATCACATAAACATAGACAAACAAACAATACAACCATTACATGCAACAAAAGAATCAATTATACATCCATAACAACCAATACTAATGGTTTGTTCCGGTTTAGAACTTTTAATTGTACACGGGTGATAAACAAACTATCTAGTGTACCCTACGCTCAACAACCTTAGATAATAACTTAGTAGATTATTTATACATCCTTATACAGTTAGAAGTATCCTTTCCCAAACATCCATAAGCCAAAACAATCAAGAATTTCAAGTATTATTTAAGTTCATTCTTATTAATTTCCTTCTATATCATTTACTATTCATCTATTTTCATTCATTCATACAATGTAATTTTTCTGTTAATTACATTCGTTTACTTACATAAGTTATTTCCATTTAATTATTTAGATCATCCATAATTAATTCTTAAAATATTATGTAAATCTCTTTACAAATTTAATTCACCATTAATAGATTATTTCTTTTTCACATGTATTTTTTTCATATATAGTATTATTAAATATTAAATATATTTCTGAATCATTTCAACATTTTCTAAAGTTATAATCATTTACTTGATATAGTATTCACTTTTACTACACATTTTAATTATAAATAACTTCAAGCATTAACTTAAGTTTATAATATTCTTATACATCTTAATCCTTCATTTATAAACATAATTCCATTAAACACTTTCATCACTTAAGTTTTACTTGTATAATATTATATTACATATTCCTATTTGACATTACAGCTTTTTAAACATTTCTAGTAAGTTATATATAAATATATGTTTTAAGAATGTAATTGAATGTTACACAAGTTTATCTTATTCATTTTAATTAACAAAATGTTCAATAATTACATCTTCTAAATTCTCGTTTCTTTTGATTTACAAGTTGCAAATTTCCAACTTCTTATATATTTCATTAATCACTTAGCATCTAATTTCTTATTTTCTATTTTAGAAGTTTCCAATTATTAGAATAGTTAAGATTTCATTCATTATAATAATTGAAATTTCTAATTTACAGAACTTAAGAACTAAATATCCTGGTTCCTTTCAAATCATTTAAAATAATATAGATATACTTATAGCTTTTATTTATCAACTCACATTTAGAAATTAAATTATCAAAACAGTTATGTAGTAAAACTACTACAGTGGCCTTTCCACTTTGAAACTCGAAAACGAACGTCAATGATGCGTGTACTCATCACCGAAATTATTTTCCAGCGACAGAGAGGGGAGTACAAAACTTATTTCCTTTTAAAAATTCTTTTAAAACATTTCATTTAAATGACATTGAAAATATTCTATCCGAAATATACTTCCAAATAATACTAATATTATATTCCAAAATCTTTTGAAAACAAATTAAAAAACCCCGGAACTTAAGTTCTCAAATTTCCAATTCATATTTTCTTTATTTATAAATCCTATTTTGTAATCAATATTTATAAAAATTCACTTCCAAACAATCAAACATATTACATACAACTATATCCAATTATAAAAATTATTCTTTTATATATAGAAATATAATACTAGGTAAAATTATTTCATTTACCTATATTTCAAAACAATATTGTGTCAGTCTGCCCTATTAAGTGTTTAGGAATCCTTATCGATGCCATAGCGCCCTATGTACCGACCAGAATTTATAAATACTAAAAAGAACAAATTAACTCAATATAAAACATTTTTATAACACTAACAAATACGCTCTCTCATATATACGCTCAAACAACTCATTCTAGGGTTTCTATACCCTATCTCTAATGAGTCAGACCCCACAAAGCTAAGATTATTGCTAAACCAAAGCTCTGATCCCAAATGTACCGACCCGCCTTTTTGGACAGATAAATGTGGGACATGTAGGAGTAAGAGTCACCCGTTCGCTACCAAACACAGAAGCGAGAACCCCCTATCATGCCACACCCTCCGAGTGCCAAAGCAGACACACATGTCAGATTCAAACCATTCAAAAGGGAGAATTGTTATGGGGTAAATTAGAAAAAGAAGAGAAAAGAAAGAAAAACAAAACACAGAATCTCACGGCGGAATGACAAAATATAATAATCAAATAAACAGTTTATGAAGTTGTTTAACAAATAACATTTGATTACACTTTTACAATACAGATCAAAGTTATACATACAACAAAAATAAATAAATATGCAACAGAACAATATGATGCAGTGGAACATATATGAAATAATATAGTATACAAATCTCCATCTTTGTCCTCCAGAAATAAAGTGGTCTTCAATACACTGAAAAGCTCAGACTGACCCAAGCGTAATGAAAAGACAAAACACTCGAGTCAGAACTAAAAGATCTTATGTAATTTAAATCAACAGTAAATAAATATGAGTGAAACGGCTTTAGAGATGTTTACGGGATTTTACATCTCCTATCCAGTGTCAAATGTGGGTGCAATAACTTAAGAGATGTTCGGGACTCCATCTCCTAAGGATCCGTTAAACTATCTACTATGTAGTAATATACGCTATTATAATATATCTATTAGTAAAGTAAAGTATTAAAATGGCGTTAAGGCGTTACCCATATCCCCCTTAACACATTTTATATATTCCCGTAGTCTATACAGATACCGTGAGCGACAGAGATCTATTATTCACCAGCGAGTTTTGAAGGAGACTTCAGCAAGCCTTGAGACGGAATTGAATTTGAGCACGGCATATCACCCTCAGACAGATGGACAAACTGAGAGGGTAAATAGGGTTTTAGAAGATTTGCTCAGATTGTGCATCATTGACTTCGGAGGCTCTTGGGAAGACCACCTACCTATGGTGGAGTTCGCGTATAATAATAGTCATCAAGCAAGCATTGGGATGGCGCTGTTCGAGGCCCTCTTTGGCAGACCATGTAGATCACCAGCCTGTTGGTGGGATACCACCGATAGGATCTTGCTTGGACCAGACTTGGTGAGGGAAACTTCCGAGAAGGTGGATGTGATTCGCAAGAGGTTAAAGACTGCACAAGATAGACAAAAGTCATATGGTGATAGAAAACGTTCAGATTTGGAGTTTAAGGTTGGAGATATGGTTTTTGTCAAGGTTTCTCCTCTGAGAGACGTTATGAGATTTGGCTCAGTGGGTAAGTTGGCACCGAGTTTTGTAGGATCCTTCCCTATTACCGCACGGATTGGAAAAGTGGCATACAGAGTTTATCTTCCAGGTAAGTTTGCAGGAGTTCACGATGTTTTTCATGTTTCGCATATGGGGAAGTGTCTATATGATTCCGCAGTAGTAGTAGAACCCGATCAGCTAAGGGACGTAGAGGTAGAGCGCGAATCACTTGTGTGTCGTACAACCACAAGTATATTGGAACAGGCGTCAAGAGATTATGCAACAAGGAAGTTCGTCTAGTGAAGGTTCAATGGGGAGATGACCCTAAGGAGTGCACATGAGAATCTGTGGAGAGAATTTGAAATTCATATCCTTTTCTATTTGAAGGTACACTTCACATATCCTATCTTTGATCTTTGATCTTTCCTTAGTTAGGGTCTTTTCGATAACCTTTAGGTGAAACCTATGTATGGTAGCTTGGTTGTAAACATGTCATTAGGGCATGATATGTTTGATGGATGAAAATGATTAGAAGTGGATGCTAATGTTTGCAAATGGATGCATTGCATGCATGCACTAGATAGATATTTATTAGGATAATCAGCCAACTAGGTACACACACATGCATATGCATGCCTGTTATCTATTGCATTTGCACATGGTTGTATATATATATATATATATATATATATATATCTATGTGTGTGTGTATAAATGGATGTTGCATATGGATGGTGCATTTAGATGAATGATTGAAACATACATATAGAATTATCAATTATGCTAGGGTAATTGCATACATTTGGTTGCATGGTATAAGCATACTTGCATTACAGGAGGTCAACTAAATCAGTAGACCAACTACCTTTTCGCATTAGGTAAGTTCATATGCATTTCACTTTGCATAAATCATAAATTGCATTAGTTAAAAATTAGGACAATGGTAGAAATGCATGATGGTTGAGTAGATGGATGTAGTTCTTGGATGCTGGTTTTTAATTACATTCTTCCGTCTTTGGAGATTTCGGGGACGAAATCCTTTAGGGGGGGGGGAATGTAACACCCCGATATTTTACGAGAAATGTAATTAAAATGAAATTAAAAGCGCATTTGATACAGTGGTAAAGGCACATGTTAACTTCCTTATTAACCAGAGATCAAGTCCCGTTGTCGCCTAAAATCTAGAGCGATGTTTTTTTAGCTGGTTCGTTTCCAGCGATTTTCCTACGTATTTCAGCGTTATTTCTGACAAGCGTCGGCTTCCCATTCGCTCCAGTGATGTAATAGGATGAGAAGGCTAAATTTTATTGGTTGAGTGATGTGTATGTGCTAAAATGGATAACCATTAAGTGTGAAAGAACCAGATTTAATCGAAAATAATGTAATGGATTATATTCACTCAAACAATCTATAAATAAACCATCTAACCTAAACCTAATCTCTTATTCAGCCGTCGCCATAATTCTACAGTAAAATTAGTGTGAATTATTCTTTCTTCTTTTCTCTGTTAAATAAAAAAATCTTTATCAAATTAAATTATCTATATAAATTCAAGCAATTTGGGGAATTGAGAAGAATCAAAAAGTGAAAGATTAAAACAAAGCTTTTTTAAAATTTTTTGCAAGCTCAAGTGCCAGGTGAGTGGGAATTAATATGAAATAGAAAAATAAAGTAGTTCAATTTAAATTCTTTTCTGGCACATTAATATGAATTAATTTCTGTTATTAATTGAGAATAGATGTAAATTATTGCAACTTCTTCTTCTTCTTCCACTTCTCGAATCCAATTCATGTTTGGTTTAAAATATGTGACATATAAATTGTCTATTCACGTTTTATGTCATAAATAAAATTGAAATTTATGTAAATTATTGTATCTTCTTCTTCTTCCACTTCTCAATTCTAATTCATGTTTGGGTTGAAATTTGAAACAAACAAATTGTTATTCACGTTTCATGGCGTAAATAAAATTGGTTTAATTAAATTGAATTAGAATTATTATTCAATTTCTAATGGTAGAACATGTTAGTTAAATAAATTCAGAATATGTTACTTGAATAAAATTATGGTTTTGATTGATATAATTACATAATTTTGAATATGGTTTTGGAACAAAATTGAAAAGTCTAATTGGCATAATTGTTTGTTTCATATGTGGCCTAAAAATGTAAAAGTGGAATTTGGTGTAATTAAATGATTTGTGGCTATTGGATAAAAATTTTGTACAGATTAAATCACTAAAAGGAGAACGTAAATTAGGGTGGAAAAAAATGTAAATTAAATGGACCCTAAAGGCTAGTGTAAATCTGTAACAAAATGGCATAATAATTACTGACAAACCATACGGACTGAACGGACATGAAATTAAAATATCAGTTATGTAAGAAAAAGGGAAATTGTGAAATATCCAAATCGGATGTAAAAATGGCCTAAAGCAGATTAATGTAAATAAACAATATGTAAACTGTAACGATAAAATTACTTAATCTGGAAGCGATTTGGTAGGCAAACCTTGTAAAGGTCTGGATAGGTGTTTCATGCAGTTAAGACCAAAATATAGTTTTGGCTGTACGTACTAGGAGCGGGCAAGTATGTTCGCAAGGATGTTTGTTACTCTTCATAGGTTGCTAGTATGTAGGATAGATAACATCCACAATCGTAGGCTTCTTAAGGCAGATCGACGTGGATGGAACATGACAAGTGTGCTCCGACGTAGGCTTCTTTAGGCAGATCGTTGGAGGATTTTGCACAGCCGACTCAGCTGCGGGCTCTCTTTCGGAGGACTGACACTTTGGATAGAGGCAAGTCCACGTTGGTGACCGAGGAGACAGGAGAATAGAAGTCCAGTTTGGCGGAGCGTGAGCGCAACTTCGGGGTCCTGCGAGGTTGTTTGAGTCGGCGCCGGTCAGACGTAAGAGGCATTTAGTCATAGTGCACGGGTCAAGAGCATGACTTTCACGTTGTAGCACGTGGATAGGTAAGGACAGCATGTCCGACAGGCTGATTGATGTTTAGTATTACTGCATGGTTGACTTCCCTAGACTGACCACAGACTTTGGCTTCTTAGAAACTGTATCTAAGAAGGATTCACTGCATTATATTATTCACCCTCTGCGATATCCGGGGAAGACCTGAAATTAAACTGTTTTATTCTTTCTGCTCATTTTATTTATCATTCACCAAACTTTATGTCTGACCCATTCCTATTGTTCCTATTTTTCCCTAATCACAGGAGGGCAGGTCTAGGTTGCAGTTCTTTGTAGCTTGGAGGGTCATTGGAGCAGTTGTTATCTTCAGCTTTTGTTTCTTTTGTTTCATGTACTTCATTTCTCTTTTCTGTACTTTACTCTATATATGGGGACCTATATTGTGAACTTTGTTATGTTTTATGTTTTGGTGGATACTACTTGGTACTTTTGGTTTCAGAAATAAATTTGGGATAATGTTGTTTTTAATGAAGCTGTTTTGCTATTAATTTATAATTAGTGAAAGTTTTCTTCGGCTGTAATATTTTAATCATTTTATGCTGTTGCCTTAGTCTCTATGCTATGTTATGGATTTTTATTTCACCAGACCACACCCGTGCTTCTAGTCATGTCCGATTTTCGGGGTGCCTAGGGGTGCGGGGTGTCATAGGCTACTAGGGTTTATAACAGCCTATATATAGGCAAAGGTAGATAAGAACAAAAGGATAGATCAAATTGGGTTGAAACAATAACGACGACCCGAAAAGCCCGTTTCGTTCCCGAAACGAAAGTAGGTCATCCCATATATCAAAATAGATGTTTTTGATATTTTTAAACTCTATGGAGCAGGTTCCAAACCCTAATTCAAAAGTATGCAGAAGTTAGCTTTTAAAATTAGCTTATTTCAATTGAATTCACTAATTGAATTCTACGCGTTTCAAGCCCGCACGATCAAACGACAAGTCCGATCGTTATAAAACTTGAAATCCTACAATAATTCACTATTACGGGTCCGATGAAACTAGTTTCGTCGTAATCCGACACAGTGGCCAAAATGGCTATTTTCACGTTAATTAAATTAATTATTATTAAATAAATTAAATCGCCTTTCAATTCAATTTCAAAAGTTAGCCAATTTTATTATTTTTGATTACCTAGTAATTTATAATCTTTTAAAATAAATCTTCGTGTCAGATCCAATGTTAAATATTGCATTAATTACAGTGTTCAATTTAAATTGCAATAAATTAATTAATTATAGTTTAAATTCAAATAAATTCATTTATTTTGATTTACATCTTATTATTCAGTCAACTATCACCTTATGGATATAATTAACATTGGTTTACCATTATTACATCAATATTCTATAATTATCATTTTAATTCATATTAACTGCAATGCTTAAGTAGATTAATTGCAATTGATTTCCAATTTAATTTCAACGGATTAAATAGTGGAATAACAATTAAACAATTGTTACAACTTACTGTTTCAAACACATTTCTTTTTTTATTGTCTACAAACCAAGCTAATCAATTCACATACTGATTAATCATTCTATATTAACCAATTTCAATTAATTACGTACAATTTTACCATTAAATACAACATTTGGTTTATTTCCTTATTTACGATCTCTAACCAAATTAACTTTACAATTATTTCAATTACTTGAAATTACATTAAAATAGTTGTCAATAACATTCAAACAATCATTATTAAATCAAATTCTAGTTATTTTCTCGTAATTAAATCATAAATTTTATTTCTTACAATATTAATTTCCAAAATATTATTAAATTTAATATTTTTGATTATCGAAAATTATGGGTCGTTACAATATTCATATACCTTAAACCCTTATACCACTTCATTTTACATGTTTACAAACTAAAATCAAAACAAAAGAGAGGCCGGCCACCATCAAGGGAATACAAGAAGAAGATAAGAGGAAGAAGCTTAAGCAACTTAATCCAAAATCAAATCTCAACTCCTTAATCACAAAGCTAAGGTGAATAATATGTTATATCTCATGTTTTTGATGTTTTTGGTTTTTACATCAGATCTGAATATTTTTGCAAGGTATATTGCCATGTTTTGATTGTTAAAATGGATATATATTTATATACTTGTTGATGATTTATGCTATTTCATATGGATTTTATGATAATTTTTAATGTGAAAACTCTATTAAATGACATCCAAATACCTTATGATTTTTATATTATGGATTTTATGATAATTTATAATGTAAAAACCCTATTAAATGACATCTAAATGCCTTGTGATTTTTATATAAGCTCAGAAATAATATTTTGGAGATGGATTTCAAATTTCATAATTATATGAATTAATGTGGATTTATCATTAATTTTCTTGTGAGGAAAATGGTTAATTGGGTTTAGAATTAATTACGGCTAATTTATATTGTTTTTGGGTCAGAAATTAATATATCATGGAAAACATATTAAAAGTGATTTATAGGAATTTTGGTAGAATTTTCCTAAGTGTTTTAATAAGTATATAAAATTATTTAAGGTATGAGACTTAAATGTTTTATATATTTATAAAAGGAGAAGGGACATTTTGTAAATATTTTAAATTGTTTATCTTTGAAATTCGGAAGCACTTTTAGAAAATATTTTAGAAAGAAATTAGCAACTAATCATATGTTGACAAACAAAGAAGGTTAGTTGGGAAGAAATTACCTTTTCAAGTTATAAATCAGTTTTTATAAGGCATTGCAGTTTCGCCACTTTCGACACCTACCTTTCGACTAGATACTCCCGCCTCCATCTGCATCGAAACTAATACACATGGTATTAAAATCCTCGGTACGTAGTGGATTAGACATAGGCGAAAGGTATAGAGTAGAAACAAGGGGTTCCGAAGGGGTCGAAACCTTACTTTGCTTTTAAAAGGAAATGCAAAAGGAAATGCACCTGCTTTGCTTTTGAAAAGAATGCTTTCGACTTAAATAGCTTTGGACTTGGTCAAATGGTTTCGGAAGAGGTTGCGCCTTTTGTTTTATAAAGAAGGTTTTGAAGAGGTCGAAACCCCTTGCTGCCACATCTTACCTTTCGAAGCAATGCCTTCGAAAGGGTTTCTTTATTTTAAAACCTAAGCCGCTTCTCCAATGCTTTCAAAGGGTTTGGCTTTGACACCATCTAGTTTTTTTACTTACGAAATTGCTTTCGAAAGGGTGCTTTCAACTTAGTTGTTTTAAGACCCTTTATTCTATTGAAAGTTAAACCCAAAGGTTTCAAAAGGAATAGTTTTGAAAGGTTTCGAAAGGTTGTTCCACATGTTTTACTTGAACCCAAATGCTTTTAGAAGGCTTGATTTATGTAAAGAACTTAGTGCTTTCGAAAGGTTTAAGATAAAGCTTTCGAAGGAGTGGTTCCCCAATGTTTTCTAAAGGTTTTAGATGGAAGGTTTCCAAAGGTTTCGAAAGACATGTTTAAAGTGTTTTGAAAAGAAGATGTCTATGATTTTATAAAGCTTTCGAAAGAGACAATTTCAATGTTTTCGAAAGATTTAATGTAAATGGTTTCGAAAGGTATGTTTTGGCCTTCGGCCCAAGTTATAAAGTAAAGTAGTTTACTTGTATCGGAAGGGGTACTTTCAATGGTTTCGAAAGTGGTACTTTCAAAGATTTTGAATGTTTTCACCAATAATGTTTTGTGTAAAGTATGTATAACGTGGAAAAGTGATTCGAGTAAAGCATAAAATATTTTCCTTGTTTAAGCATGATTTAAAAAGGGTTAAATCATTTAGAAAGAAAGGTTTTTAAGGAAAATTTTAAGGGTAGATGACCCTAAGTAAAATGACTCAGATATTAGGATACCAGATGAGATTGGTATTGTAACGACTTGAGATTTTTGGCATCGGTTATCAAAATAATTAATTAATTTTAAATATTGGAATATTAATTTTTATAAGTCGAGTAATTTGGTTTTTCTGATATTGGAGATATCTGAATATAAATATTAGATTATATTAATTTTTGTACGATAATTTCTGAATATGATAAAATAGATATATATATATGTTATAAACTTCTCCATTTCAAAACTTATGATAATATAAAAATACAATGCTTCACGATGAAAATTTCAAACTTGGGATAAAATATATATATATATGTATATGTCTAAATGAAATGTAAAAGTGTATATGATAAAAAAAATTATATGGAGATATATATAAAGCTTTGTGATGTTTAAGAATATATATAAGTTTATATATATATATATATAAATGTATATATGTTTATATAATAGTGTACATGTAGATTTATATATATATATATATATGAATGTATATATATACACATAGGAACATCATGATGACAATATCAAATCAAGCCCACACATAAATCAAATCATGCACATAATAAATCAAATCATCCTAAAATCAAATCAGGCTATAAAAAATCAAATCAGCCACCAAAGTACAAAAAGAAAAAAGAAAAAAGAAAAAGAAAAAACCTGTACATGTATATATCTCTGCTCTTTCTTGCTTGCACTGTACACTTCCCTTTCTCTTATAAGTATATGGCTTGCAAATTTATAAAAAAAAAAGAAACAAACAACCGAGCTGCCATTAAAAACAAAAGAAGATCAGGTTGTTCAAAAAGCTTGGAAGCAGTGTTTATCTATTACAATATGTTAGTAAAACACCTTTACTCTTGATTACATTTACATGTATAATTGTGATTTTTTTTAATCTTTGATCTGGGTCAAAAAGTATATGCATCTGTTATGATTTTATGTATATATATATATATATATATATGAGTGTGTTCGATATATCAATTCATCAAGTCAATGTGCTTCTTCTTGAATGTTGCTTTGTTCATGTTCTTGGCCTAAACAACAAACTTTTAACTTTAAAAATAAATATCTCAACTTCCAATCAATTTTAAAACATGATTTAAAAACGAAAGTTGTTTGTTTTTGAGTTTGGAATGTTTTAAAATTAATTTCACTTAATTTCATCAAGCAGAGGACGAGAAAAATCTATATAACCGTGGGTAGGTCAGTTATGGCAGAAAAATCAAATATCTTAATTTAATAATTTGATCACATGGTTGTATTCGTAGTTGAAAAATTAGATTTTTGATGATGGTTTGAGGATTTTAGTGTGGTGTGGCGGGGGAATTTTGGAGATGAACATAATTGGGGGGTTCGACTAATTCTGGTGACGTAGGCGATGTTGTGGAGGAGGTTTGGGTAATGAGGAGTCCATGAAAAATAGCGCGATGGATTTTAATGGATCGTGTGGGCTGGTCGAGAACGAAGTAGGGTTTAGGGTAGTTTTTTTAGGTCTCTGGTTGTGGCCAATGGTGACGTCGATAGGGAGAGAGGGAGGTGCACATGGGGGGAAAGGATAGAAGAGGCGATGGCGAAGCTAGGGGTGGATTTTGGTGATGGATGGTGAACTGGAGTGTCGTGGCGAGGCGTTGATGTGGCGGTGGTTGTTCCAGTGTTTGGGCGATAGAGTTCGAGCCTTCGAATCAAAGACGTTGTTGCGTTTTCAGGTGGTTAATGGAGTTGTAGTGGTCATGGGTGATGTGTGATGAGGGTTGGCGGCGAGTCACGATGGCCGAAGCCAGTGTGTACGTGCACGTTTTAGTGCACAGTTTTCGTGCACGTCTGGGTATATTTGATTGAAAGAGAGATGAAAAAAAGAAACTGGGAGGAGAAGGGAAGAGTGTAGATGGGCTGGGTTTTTATTATGGGTTGGGTTTTTTTTTTTGAAAGCAAGTTTAAAATTAATTTTTTATTAATAATCTATTTAAAAAGAAAAGACTATTTTCCCTCCGTTCCAAATCCAATCGGCGCAGGGATTTTCGCGTTGAAATCCCATCGCCGGGTATTTTTCTTCTGAGCTAATATTTTCAAGTTTTCTACAATGTCAAATTTAATGATTTAAACAATTGAAGTGAACAAATAAATAAATTCTTATTTATTATACGTTAATTAATTATTAATGGGCTATTTAATTTTAATTAATTTAAAATAAATTATTTTATTAGATTTCTTTAATCGACAAATAATCTGGATTTAAAATATAACTTGGCTCAATTAATTGAAAACGGTTCAGTTTTAAATTGTAAATGGATTATTAATCGTTGATTGAGTTAATGATCTACGCTTTGACTTTTATTTAGATATTGTTTCAATTATCTTCGTCTTTGTCATTAAGTAGCTAAATAAATACTGTTGAGTTAAATTGAATTGAATGTGGTTAATTGGACATTTGTTTAGCAGAAATAAATCACTGTTCCGCTAATCAAAATAATTGGACCCTGTTTAGCAGAATAAATCACCGTTATGCTATTGTTAATTGGATAAGTTAATTTGGACTTTTATTAGCAGAAATAAACCCCGTTCTGCTATTAAAATTGTGTGGACACTTAATTACATCCAAATTGGTTAGTATTGGATAAGTGTGGTATTAACAATTAATTGTTAATGGGGAGTTTAATTTACATATTTGATGTTATGTAAATGCTAGAACTATAACTTAGATAGTTATTAAAATTAATGGTGACTTGATTAAGTACCATTGGAGTTACTAAGCTTCTTTCCAAATTTGGAAGTTGATTTTTGAACCAAAGTTATTTTAAGAATGATTATTATTTATTGATGATATTTTAAAGAGAATTAATAATTATTTGATAATGATTTAAAGTTAATTATTTTATGATTCTTAAAAGTTATTTAAAAATATTTAATTATTTTTTTCAAGGTCAATTAATTTTTTTTAAATGTTTAAAATTATATATTAATTATTTTTTAGGATATTTTGAAATAATTGGATTTAAAAGTTAATTATCATTTAAGAATTAATCAGTATTAAAATATTATTATTTCTAAGATAATTTGTTCAAATATTAGTATTTTTTTAAAATAATATATTATATAGTAAACTTTTATTAAAGAGTATTTTCCTAAATTAAACTTGGAAATTTATATAGAAACTTTATAAGTATTGTTTTGATGTAACTATTTCGGAAAGTAATAGTATATTTTCATAGCGTAAATCGAGGGCAGAGGTTGCCTACAGTTTGGGATGTTTTTGCTGGGATAGCGACGTAACCATTGTGCAAATTGTGATATATGATTGATTGCATGGCGGAAATCGGGAGGCAGAGATTGCCTAAGTTAAGTTTGGATTTCTCTGGGATAGAGACGTAATCATCGAGCTACAATCCATGGTCTATACCGAAT
Organism: Allium fistulosum; assembly: GCA_030737815.1. Classification (NCBI taxonomy): domain Eukaryota; kingdom Viridiplantae; phylum Streptophyta; class Magnoliopsida; order Asparagales; family Amaryllidaceae; genus Allium; species Allium fistulosum. Next base: position 1,511,303,118 of record CM060901.1, read on the forward strand.
GGTGCTTTCCATATTTATTTTAAAAAATTTTCAAATATTTTTGAAAGGAATGGTTTGTGAATATACTTATTCCGATGAGATAAGTATATGACTGTTTTTGATGAAGAGATTTAATTTATTTAAATTAAATTCAATGAGGCTTAGTGATTTCAGTGGGAAATAAAATCTTTGTTTGAAAGTTTGTTTGTTTGATAGTTTAATAACCGACTATCAAATCATGGACAAATATGTAATCCTTCTTAATTTTGGTGGTACAGAATTATTCCCTATTTAACACCGAAGGATTTTAACTCTGGAAATATATAGGGGAAACACGGATATTATATGGTACAGTTACCGTTCGAGGTGTTATACTGTACGTATAAACTTGTGGATCTTCTAGGACAAATGATAAGGAGATCCGTCCACTTAAACGGTTAGGAAGTGATCTCCGATCTTATGTATTAGCTGATTATTTCCTAAAGAACCGGTCTTGAGCATTCCGGAAATCGACGAATTGTTTTTGGAGCTCCCAGAAAATAGAGAGTGTACTCGTAAGAGATGACTCGGAACCCATGACCTACTCTGAAACCATATATGATAAAATGGAGGAGATGCGTTATATTTTGGGATGTTGAAATCCATATGTGGTTCCGTGACTCGTTAGAGTGTGGGAATCTGTGTGAAATTCCAAGATCTTTTGAAATGTGGGATTCAGGTGTGATTCCGTGACCTGTTAAGGTGTGGGAGTCCATGTGGTATTCCATAATTTAATTGGAGACGGTGCGTGAGCTAGAACGCTGGACGTAGCCTCATCGGCAGAGATGATTAAAACCAGAGATAGGATGCATAACCAAGGGGCCTAGCTAACCCATAAGGGTGTAGTCGTCTCTCTTTCTAGCAAGTCCCTATCGATTATTTTATGCATGCTGGGAGCTATGCACTCGGCCTTGGTGGCTAGTTATGTATTTCCTATGGTACCCTTGCTAAATGGGTGTGATGTTTCAGAAGGATAACACCGATCCTTGTGCAGGAGGACCGTTCTCGAAGTACTGAGGGCACCTTCGTGGAAATCGTACACAATTAGCGAACGAGCTTATCAGATTTTGATTTGATGACTTGTACCATTGTGATGTACACAGCACGTGCATCACAACTATTTGTTATTATTACTTTGGCGATTAGAGACTATTGTAATATCAAATGATTTTCTATAAAAGAGATTTGGCTAACGTAAGGTAAAAACCCGTCTGTGTTTATTTGCGGTAAGGTCTTACTAGATACCTTTTTTTTGAAATGTTATAAAACTTTAAGAATCAAGTTGATTGTGTTTCTCATGCTGGTTTTACCAGACTGACCCGGGCATGGTTTTTCCTATATGCTCCGGTCAGACCGAGCATATTTTCCAGGTTTACTTGGATATTTTGGAGCTTCAGGAGAGGAGCTGGAGGCCTAGTGACGTATTCACGTAGATGATTATATTTCCATTGCTTACATTGTTGTACATTATTCAGCAATTGTGAGGACAAGTTGTTATAACTGTCCGTGCTGAGATATGTTAGTGTACTCTGATTGATGTCTGTATATATATAAATTACATTTTTGTTTTGTGTAAAGAATTGCTATATAATATAGATTATTCATTCTGCTGTGTGATTCTGTGTTGTTTAGTTTTCTTTCTATCTTCCTTTTACTTTCTTTCATTAACTATCCGCCTTCCCATGCAATTTGGGCTGGACAAGGGTGGTAAATTATCAGTTTAAACTGTATGGAAAAGTGGGTCATGACAGGTATGGGGTCGCACCCTATACTGTAGCTAGTAGCCCCTAGCTAATATAAGTCCAAAATTCTAGTGTGTAGGGCTTTGTCATAGGTAAGACTAAAATAATATTACACATAAAATGGAATATATAGAGTAGAGATAGGTTATTGGTGAACCCGAAAAACCATTAGGATCAGTTGACCCTGGGAGAAATAAGTTACGGATAGACCGTCCAGAAGAGTATCTAACAGAAGTTAGACTATTTGTTTAATTTGTCTGGTAGGCCCGAGTCAGCCAAAGGTTAGTAGTTAGCCAAACAAAACTATAGTGTTCGGACAGATAGTCCATTTATTACCTGATTTGTGTGCATACATGATATTGCTAATATTGTTTTAACCAGTTTGGTTGTAGGATTTTGATTTGAAAATGATATGTTTTTAAAAGGATATTAGTAAGGGGAAATCCGTTCCGCTAAGCGGCGTGATCTCACTTAATATCAGATAACCGAGATGTATAGTATTATTCACATCAGGCTTTATGTCTGACTCGAAGTTTATGTTCTCCCCTTAAACTCTTGGGTGCTCAAAATTGATTTAAGTAGGTTGAGAGTCAAGGTTTACAAGTTTTAGTAGGTGGACGAATAAAGCTTCCAGAGATGAGCAGGAGGCTAATGTTAGCTATGTTTAGGAGTCATTTTGTTTTATTTCCGCTGTGTTGTATTAAGTTTGTTATGACTATTTAGTACTCTGGTCATCCAAGGGGGCATCTTCATATGTCGCTCGTATTTCGTAATAATTATATTTGATCTGAACCTGGGAAAACGAGTGGGATTATTTAATTGGATATGAAACATGTTTTGTGAAATGTAATCAAAAAAGTATTTTTTGAATCTATGATTTTTTTTCATATTCATATGCTTCTGTATTATGGATACCATTAACATTACGTATTTTATCACCGGAAGTTAATACTATAGATGACTGCAGCGTCTGTAGCACTTAGCTTTGGGCCTCAAGATAGGAGATGTTACAACTACATAGATGGTGTGGGTTATTTCGTTGTTAGATGTTGTTGGTGCAATAAGACCTTTCTTCATTTTCTCATCAAATAACAATGAAACATACTCCATTACGAATGTGAACAATAGTGGGGATATAGGTTCTCCTCATCGCAAACCTGATTGCTCTTGAAGAAACCATATGGGCTGCCTTAGTTAGTAATGGAAAATGTCAGTGAATTGATAACTTCAGCTACTATATGCAATCATTTCTTCAAAAATCCCATTTCTATCATTATGTGAATCATAAATTTACAATTGATAGAGTCATAAGTTTTTCTCAAATTAAATTTGGTGCACATCACTTTGTTACTTTTCCTATTCATGCCTCTAACAACTTAGTAAGAAAATAAGATTCCGTCGACTATTGATCTATTTGGGATGAAGGATATTGATTCTTTGAGATCAGGTCATCCATGAACATTCGCATCGTATTACACAGAACTTTGACAATAATTTTATATACCATATTGCATCAGTTTGAATTATTTTATTTGATTTGCCCTCTTCTTTTTTGGGATTAAATGCATAAAGGTGTGGTCTTGATTTCTTTAAGAATTTTCCCTCTCTTGAAACAATCATAACCGCCTCTTTCAATAGGTCTTTGACTAGTTTCCAATGCACTTTATAGAACTTTGAGTTAAAACTATCTGGTCCAGGAGATGTGTCATCTTTGACACTATAAATTGCAGCGTTGATCTCTGATATGTATATCTTATCATTTAGAAAATTTAGACTGTAATAAGAAATGATAATCTTGCAACAATTCTAGGCATCATGGAGTTTCAATGTTGGTTAAAAGGTTGGTGGTAATACCTAAGAGCTTCCATTGAGAACTCCTCATTATTGAGAGTAGGTTCGCTATTCATATTTAAGCTTTCTATCCAGTTCTGCTGACTTCTTTTAGTCGACATTTTAGCGTAGAAAAATGAGGTAGCTTCATCACCCTAGAGAAGCAAGTCACATTTAGCTTTTATCAAGTATCCATCATTTCTTGCATGATAGCTTGCTCTAATCTTTGTTTTGATTCCTGGAAGGTCACAACTAACTCTTCACTATGATGGTTTTCTAGTTCTTGTTGTATTTCAGCACATTTAGTCCTAGGAAATTCCACTTGCTGCTTCGTGTTTCTCAAATCCTTACTCCACTCTCACAGCCTATTTTTCAAATGTTCTACTTTTATAGAAGGCAATATAGGGTCTGTCGTCGATCAGTACATTCTAGCTTTTTGTTATTTGATCATTATAACTATAGCAAACTATCCAATAATTAATGAATTTAATGGTTTTGACTTGTTTTTGGTTCTTCTGGGTTAATGATATTAAGATGGGTGTGTGATCTCTAATACCAAATGGAAGATATATTGCATAGAATTAAAAAAAAACTCTAACCATTTCAAATTAACCAAGGCCCTATCCAGCTTTGTCAAGATATTTTTTTAGGACCTGACCACTATGCAAATTGATATCCCTAAATCCTACTTTTAGTTAAGCATGTATAATACATTAGATTGTCTATCTCTTCCATCTTGTTATTCAGCACTACATCCCACCTCTTTTTTCATTACTAATCTGATACAATTGAAATCTCCCATAACTACCTAAGGTCTAAAGATTGATATTGCATCCTTGGTAATGTATTGCCATCGTTTTCCCCTTAAAAATTCAGAATTGTTGGGATAGACATAATGAAAAGACAGTGCAGATCGTGCTATATGGAATTATACTATACTAGTGCGGAAATAAACTAAGATACTATAGCAATGTGAATAAGTAAAATAAAACAAGCACACCAGGAATTTTTATACTGGTTCAAACTTCCCGTTCTACGTCCAGTCCCAGACTCCTTCTCGAATTTCAACTAACTATAACCCTGACTTAACCCGGAGGAATAGGTTTACAACCCTTGAGCAGCTGAACAAGGACCTAAGCAGCGGAACAGGATTTCGCCTCAGTAGCCGAAGAGGACTTCACACGCCTGAGCAGCAGAACAGGACTTTTACAAATAAATTTTTCTTGACTTTATGTGTTCTTTAATAACACGAATTTGTCAATTACAGTACACCATTCCTATAATCTTCTCCTTTACGATATATATGAATACGTGAAGAATAAGGATGTAATAGAATGAATTTGTATGAAATTGAATGCACAGGAGTATTAGAATCAAAGAATATGAGAGTAGATTAAGAATAGATTGAATTGAGTTATGGAAACATGATTCTAATGTGTTATATAGATTATAAATAGGTGCATATGTTCGTGAAGAGTTATCACGAAGAGATATGGTCATATCTATTGAAATGAAGAACGCATCTCTTCACGAATGGAAGTGCCTATTTGAAAATATAGTCGTTATAGATATTCAGACTTCTGAATTGAATAATTCAGACTTCTGAAATTGCATGAGTTCAAACCAGAAAGGAAATAGACTAAAAATAACCATTTTCAGATGTTTGAAATTAACAAGTCAGACGTTTGAATATTGTACTAAACAATATTCATTTTTCCAGATTCAGACGTCTGATTTGTTACATTCAAACGTTTGAATGTAAAATAAAAATGAGAATTTGCAATGATTATGAGAGTATGCTAATGAAATGAAAAACGTGTCGAAATATATATCACATAGGAGAGATTTTAACATGAGTAAACTCTAGACACAGACTCGATACATACATATATAAGGTTTAAAGCTTATTTGTATCCGGTCTTAATTAATTCCTGCAAAAACAAGTTAGTATATAATAATGACTTGTATAGTTGTCATAGTCAAAATATCGTAATTACGAAATATCGTAAATAAGAAGTTTCAACATTCTCCCCCTTTTTGACGATGACAACTATATAAGTATATACACAATATGAACATATATAAACAGGAAATAGAATTATATGTACTCCCCCTTACTATAAGCTCCCCCTGTCGATGATAGTATTTAAACTCCTTCTCCCCCTTTGACATCGACAAAAAGGAAGCATAATATATATGAAATACTCACATATCATATAGTATGCTAGTAATAATATATCTCGGAAAATCAAATTATAAGTTTTTAAACGAGACGATTCCGAGTTCTCGTCTTAATTTTATAAAAATATTTTCAAGAAGTGGTTTCGTAAAAATATCAGCCAATTGATTTTCGGATGAAACAAAATCTAAATTTACTATTCCCTTTTCAATACAATCATGAAGAAAATGATGAAAAATATCAATATGTTTCGTTCGTGAATGATTGACTGGATTTTTTGATAAATTAATAGTACTCGAGTTATCACAATATATCGTTGAATTTGTTAAATTTATATCAAAATCTCTAAGTGTCTGTTGCATGTAGATAACTTGAGCACAAGCTAATGCAGCAGAAATATATTCTACTTCACATGTAGAAAGTGAAACGCAGTTTTGTTTCTTACTAAACCAAGAAACTAACGATTTTCCAATAAAATGGCACGTACCGCTGGTACTTTTTCTATCTGTCTGAGATCCACCGAAATCAGCATCACTATATGATACTAATTCAAAAGGACACTCTTTTGGATAGAAAAGTCCAAAGTCCTTGGTATTACTAAGATAACGTAATATACGTTTGACTGCTCTTAAATGTGATTCCTTTGGATTGGCTTGAAATCTAGCACACAAACAAACACTCATCATTATGTCAGGACGACTGGCCGTTAAATATAGTAATGATCCAATCATACTTCGGTATCATTTTTGGTCAATACTTTTACCATTTTCATCTCTATCGAGATGTGTGGTTGTACTCATAGGAGTTAGTTTGGCAGAAGTATTTTCCATTCCGAAGCGTTTGATTAAATTATACAATATTTTTTCTTGATTAATAAAAATACCATTTTGTAATTGTTTGATTTGTAAACCAAGAAAATATGATAATTCTCCCATGTAGGACATTTCAAATTCTTTGGTCATAATATCGGAGAAGTCCTGGCATAATTTTTCATTGGTAGAACCAAAAATGATGTCATCAACATAAATTTGAACAATTAAAATATCCCTTTTTGAATGTTTAATAAAAAGTGTGTGATCAACCTTTCCAATTTGAAATCCAGATGATATTAAATAGCTCTTAAGCCGTTCGTACCAGGCACGTGGTGCTTGTTTCAAACCGTATAGAGCTTTCTTAAGTTTATAAACATGGTCTGGATATTTCTCACGGATTAATAAAGGAGGTTGTTCAACGTACACGTTTTCTTTTATATAACCATTCAGAAAAGCACTTTTAACGTCTATTTGATAAAGTTTGAAATTATGAAAACATGCATAGGCCAATAAGATACGTATTGCTTCTAATCTAACGACAGGAGCAAACGTTTCTTCATAGTCAATTCCTTCCTCTTGATTATAACCTTGAGCGACTAACCTTGCTTTATTTCTGGTGATGTTACCTTGTTCGTTCGCCTTATTTTTATAGACCCATTTTGTACCAATAACAGTTTGATCACTTGGTCTAGGAACTAACTCCCAAACTTCATTGCGTTCAAACTGATATAGCTCTTCTTGCATTGCAATTATCCAGTAGTCATCGGTAGATGCTTCTTTAGGGTTTTTGGGTTCGATATTGGAAAGAAATGCTACGTGGCCCATTTGATTTAATTGACTTCTAGTTCGGACATTTGAATTAATTTCTCCAATAACATTTTGAACAGGATGATCCCGTAATATTTTTGGTGGAGACCTTAACTCATTGTAGTTATGAATAACGTTTTCATCTTCTCTAGAATTATCAATTATGTTTTCATTATTTTCAAAATTTATATTGTCAATATTTGTGATATTATCTGGAAGTTCTTCATCATCTCTTATACTTGGTTTTTGTAGAAAAATTTCATCAAAAGATACATGAAGAGTTTCCTCAACAGTATTAGTTCTTTTATTAAACACCCGATAAGCTTTGCTTCGATCTGAATATCCTAGAAAGATACCTTCGTCGGATTTCGCATCGAATTTGCCAAGCTGAACTTTGGTATTTAATATATAACATTTTCATCCAAAATTTTTAAAATAGGAAATATTTGGTTTTCTTCCATGAAAAAGTTCATATGAAGTATTTTTGGTAAGAGGTCGTATAGAAACACGATTCAAAACATAACAAGCAGTTGCTACAGCTTCTGCCCAGAAATGTTTTGGAAGTGTGCTTCCATTTAACAAAGTTCTAGCACATTCCTGTAATGTTTTATTTTTCCGTTCTACAACTCCATTTTGTTGTGGAGTTCTAGGAAATGAGAAATTGTGAAAAATTCCTTTCTTTTTACAAAAATGTTCAAAAGCTTCGTTTTCGAACTCTCCTCCATGATCACTTCTAATATTCTTTATTTTTAATCCTTTCAAATTTTGGATTCTTTTGACAAAAACTTTAAAATGGTCAAAAGTATCACTTTTATTTTTCATAAATATGGTCCAAGTATATCTAGAAAAGTCATCTACAATTACAAACACATATCTATTGTGATTTATGGATTGTACTTGAGTAGGTCCAAATAAATCCATGTGAAGTTATTCAAGTGGTTGTAATGTAGAAATAACTTTCTTAGATTTAAAAGATGATTCAGTTAACTTTCCTAATTGACATGCATCACAAATATGATCAACTTTGAAGTTCATTTTTGGTAATCCTTTGACTAAATCATTTTCAGAAAGTTTGTTTATTGCTTTGAAGTTAATATGACAGAATCTCTTGTGCCATAACCAAGGATCATTTTCTTTGGCTATTAAGCACATATCTGAATTATGATTGATTTTCATATTCAGAACGTATATGTTTCTATCTCTATTACCTTCAAAGATAAGATTTTTATTATGATCATAAATGCTACACTTATCTTCAGAAAATGTAATTTTGAATCCTTTGTCACATAATTGACTAATACTCAACAAATTGTGCTTCAAGTTTTTGACAAGTAAAACATTGGAAATGAGAGGCGAATTAGATATACCGTAATTGCTCACATCGCCTTTGCCGATGATATAACCTTTGGAATTGTCTCCAAATGTGACAGAGCCTCCATCTGAATATGTAATATTTGTTAGCATATTTTTGTCTCCTGTCATGTGTTTTGAGCAACAACTGTCAAGTATCCATTTTCCTTTTTTCTTAATTGGGACCTGCAAAAAAAAGAATAACATTGGTACCCACTTTTTGATAGGGTCCTAAGAGTTAGGTCTTAGGAAACCAAACCCAAGAGGATTCAGTATTCCCTTTGTATAAATAATTTTGACTCTTATGCACATTTTCCAAAAAGGATTTTATATATTTATTCCTAATCAAACTGTTGTTTGTTTTATGAACCCATATTTTTATGTTTTTTGAATTTTGATTCCTTTTTAGTTGAACTATGGTAGACTTGGATTTAGAAATATTTCTCCTATATTGTTTATTTTTGGGTGGAGCTACTAATTTCTTAGAATAACCTAGTCCTTTCTTATTTAAAACAGATTAAGAATTCTCAATAATCTTAGATTGGTTCTCTATGCCTTCGTTGAAGTTAGTCACATTTTTAGTAATGCTTTCTAACTTTGTTTTAAGGCTAGTATTGTCTAGTTCAATCATTTTGATCTTGGTTTTTAGCTCATGATTTTCAAAGATAAGAGCATCATTCTTTTCCTTTTGAGTTTCAATTTATTGACTCAATAAGGTAAGTTGAGAGTTATCATTAGAAAAAGTATCTTGAAGTTTTCCAAGTTCTTCTAATATCTTCTTTTCGTCATTAAGCATATCTCTCTCGAATTCTGCTTTTCTCTGATTTTCTAGAGCCTCTTTATATTTTCTTTTGAGACTTTTTAAAGTATCTAATAATTCAGAATTTATTTCAATCATGTCATCAAAAGTAAGATCATTTACCTCATTCTCTGTAGCCATGAAACAAACATTTGCTTGTTCATTTTCACTGTCACTACTGCTTTCTGAAGAAGAAGAATCCGAGTCGTCCCATGTTACTGAAAATGTTTTCTTTTAAACTTGTCCTTTCGGTTCTTATTGTGATATGTTTTCTTTTATTCTAGACAATCTTTTTGTATGTGCCCCTTCTTGTGGCAGTTAAAGCATTCTAGTATTGATGAAGATGGCTTATTTGAATTGTTGTTGAAGTTTCTTTTCCCGTTGTTTCGATTTCCTTTTCTGTACTTCAATTTTTTTTAAAGTTTTAGCAATGAATGCTAAGTCTTCTTCATCCGAATCTGATTATTCTTTTTCTGCATGAAATGCCATATTCTTTTTGTCTTGCGCTTGTACTCTTTTAGCCTGCAAATTCACTTCGCAGGACATTAGATTTCCTATTAACTCTTCTGGCTTCATAGTAGAAAGATCATTTGCTTCTTCAATGGCTAAGACCTTTCTTTCCCATTCATCCGTTAAAGAGTTTAGGATTTTTTATACAATATCAAAATCAGTAAATTTTTCTCCTAGTCCTAATAGAGAGTGATAAATATCTTGAAATCTAGAGTACATATCATTAATAGACTCATCCTGTTTCATTCTAAAATTTTGAAATTGACTTTTCAACATAGAAATTTTGCTTTGTTTAACTTTGTTAGTACCTTCATGTGTAACTTTTAGTGTTCTCCATATTTAATAAGCAGTTGTACACATACTAACTCGATTAAATTCATTCTTCTCTAAGGCACAAAATAACATATTCATAGCTTTGGCATTTGTAGTAGCATCTAATTTTTGTGTGTTTGACCATGAAGAGTATTCTGTTGTAGGAATGTTATACTTAGTTTGAGCGATATTCCATGAATCAAAACCATTTGCTTGCATATAAATACACATTCGAGTTGCCCAATAGTTGTAATTCATGCCATTGAATAGTGGAGGTCGTGCAGTAGATTGACCTTCTACAAAACTAGTGTTAGTTACAGTGCTAGTGCTGGTGTTGTTTTCCATATAACAAAATATCAAATAACTTTGTAACGGTTATTAGATGCCTTGCTCAGATACCAAATGAAAAGACATTGCGGATCATGCTATATGGAATTATACTATACTAGTGTGGAAATAAACTAAGATACTATAGCAATGAGAATAAGTAAAATAAAACAAGCACACCAGGAATTTTTATATTGGTTCAAACTTCCCGTTCTACATCCAGTCCCAGACTTCTTCTGGAATTACAACTAACTATAACCCTCACTTAACCCGGAGGAATACAACCCTTGAGCAGCCGAACAAGGACCAGAGCAACGGAACAGGATTTCGCCTCAGCAGCCTAAGAGGACTTCACACGCCTAAGCAGAAGAACAGGACTTTTACAAATAAAGTTTTCTTGACTTATGTGTTCTTTAATAACACGAATTTGTCAATTATAGTACACCCTTCCTATAATCTTCTCCTTTATGATATATATATGAATACGTGAAGAATAAGGAAGTAATAGAATGAATTTGTATGAAATTGACTGCACAAGAGTATTAGAATCAAAGAATATGAGAGTAGAGTAAGAATAGATTGAATTGAGTTATGGAAACATGATTCTAATGTGTTTATATAGATTATAAATATGTGCATATGTTCGTTAAGAGTTATCATGAAGAGATATGGTCATATCTATTGAAATGAAGAACGCATCTCTTCAGGAATGGAAGTGCCTATTTGAAAATATAGCCGTTATAGATATTCAGACTTCTGAATTGAATAATTCAGACTTCTGAAATTGCACGAGCTCAAACCAGAAAGGAAATAGGCTAAAAATAACCATTTTCAGACGTCTAAAATTAACAAGTCAAACGTCTGAATATTGTACTAAAAAATATTCATTTTTCCAGATTCAAACGTCTGATTTGTTACATTCAGACGTCTGAATGTAAAATAAAAATGAGAATTTGCAATGATTATGAGAGTATGCTGATGAAATGAAAAACGTGTCGAAATATATATCATATAGGAGAGATTTTAACATGAGTAAACTCTAGACATAGACTCGATACATACATATATAAGATTTGAAGCTTATTTGAATCCGGTCTTGATTGATTCCTGCAAAAACAAGTTAGTATATAATAATGACTTTTATAGTTGTCATAGTCAAAATATCGTAATTACGAAATATCGTAAATACGAAGTTTCAACACATAATTCCTCGGCTCTATGTGATATGTAGTCACTCATACTTAAAAGATTGACATCCCAAATATCTTTGCTGATAAGAACTAGGATTCTACATTTAAATAGCACCGAAAATTACTTGTCCAAATCCAATTGTCCTCAAATTTACATTTCAACTTCTCTGTTTCCTGGTACCTCAGTTTATTCTCTAGTAAACCCACAAAATATACTTCATAAATATTAATGAACTGTTTGATCTCCATTATTCTATTGGGTTTAAAGAAAACTCTTAATATTCCAACTTAAAAAATGTCATTTATTTACCTTGTTTCTACTTCTTAATTCTATGCCTAGGAAAGTGGCTCCTTTTACCTCCTCTTGTTTCACATTTTGATTGTCCTATTCTGGATTCTTTTTGACCGGTAATTCCTTTTTAACTTACTCAAACATTTTTAGTTTTTCTGGTGGGGCTCTTGGGTTTGTCAACTTCAATTGTGCCCTATTCGTCTTTGCTCGCTTCATGCAAAACGTTTATGCCCTCCTTGATCTCAGATTGTATGGTGTTCGTGTTATCCTACAAAATGCTATCGATTAATTCCTTAGATGAATTAATAGATGGGTTAAAAGGAATAGGTCGAAGGGAATCGTGGGATTTAGATTTTATCGAAGTGTCTGATGATGATGATTGGAAGGCTGATGTTGGTGACACTTTGGTATTACGCTCAATATCGTAGTGTATTGAGTTGTTGAACTCAATGTTTCCCCCACTTCCTCTATAACCGAGGACTCAGTTCTCCCTTTCCCTTCTACGACCGTGTCACCTCCTTGTTTGAACTATTGTCCTCTTTTTCCTAATTATGCTCTTTCTCTCTTCTTTACGAACAGTTGTATGACCTCTAATTTGCTCCTTCTGAATGGCTATGTTGTAGGTTGTCTAACAGTGTTCTCCTGTAAAGACCTCCCTCTTATGCCTTTCTTTCAGCTCCAGATACATTATTCTTCACCTCTTCTTGAATGCCTTCTTTGATCTTTGTCAATTGTTCTGTGGCTTCCTCAACCTTCGTTTGCGCTCCCTCTTGTTCCTTCCCGTCTTTCTACTCCTCCTCTAGGCTTTCTTGAAAGTCTAAATGAGCGGATCGTATAGATTATATGCAAGTATAAACAACTAACTATATAATATAACAATATAAACGAGAGTATCACAGTAAATGAAAGTAATCACACCGGTATTTTATACTGGTTCGGACCTCCCGTCTTACGTCCAGTCCCGAAGCTCCTCTTCGGAATTTCCTTTCAACTAACCCTCGCTTAACCCGGAGGAACGGGTTTACAATAGCAGAGTTTCTTTGTCAAGAATGTGTTCTGTAACACGGATGTTGACTATTGAGTACAAGAGTGCTTCCAATATATATCTATCTAGAGAATATCTGAATGAGGAGTTCTATATATATGGAAGAGTTGATTATAGGTAGTTGATTGCTTATAGATCAGGAATAAACAGAGTACAAGAGATAAGAGAGTAAGTAAGTCAGGTTGTTATCTTCTCTTGAATTCTTGATGCTATTTATAGTGGTGAAGAGTTTTCTTGTATAGTTGCATCTGCTGTAATCTCCGTAAAGTCGCTTCTGATGGTGATGAAGAGTTGCGACAAAGAGAAGTGAATGTGTCTTTTCGAATGTGGCAGTTGAGCTTTGAAAATTCACAGTCGAGTCTCGAATCAGATGTCTGGAAAGTAACCTCAGACGTCTGGTCTTCATATCTGTTATAAGCCTGGATACTTTTCAGACGTCTGATGTTGGTAACCAGACGTCTGTTTGCTTCTGAATTATGAACCAGAGGAATCATTCAGACGTCTGGATAGTGCTCTCAAACGTCTGAAAGTGTGCATGTTGCTTTATCTTGTGCATGTCCTATTTCTCTTCAATCTCTTCTGATTTGACGTCTTTTGATTCTTCTCTTGAGTGTTGCTTTAGTCTCTTTGGTGACGTTACTTTATCAACTATCTGTAAATATAGATATATATGTACATTCGATTTCCATTGTATAGTTGTTATCATCGAAACCATAGAATTGATTTCCTAACAATCTCCCCTTTTTTGATGATGACAACTATTCAATGTACTTATATATATATTTCAAATCTCCCCCTGAATATGTGCTTAGTTTTGTTGATAAGATTATATATATATATTTCTCCCCCTTTGACATTATCAAAAAGAATACATAAAAGTTCAAGTCAAAAGAAAAATTTGCATTAATAATAAAGAGTTATATGAGGGAGATGTCAAAGCTTTAGACAAGATCTTGAAGTGAACAAATTCCTAAACTTCGTCTGAGTTTTATGAAAGTTTGTTCGTTTAATGGTTTTGTAAATATGTCGGCTACTTGATTTTCGGTACTTACATATTCTAAAGATATAGTTCCTTTTTCAACATGGTCTCGTAAGAAATGATGTCGTATATCTATATGTTTGGTGCGTGAGTGATTTACAGGATTTTTTGACAAATTTATAGCACTTGTGTTGTCACAATATATTGGAGAATTTTTGATGATTTTACCAAATTCCATTAGTGTTTGTTGCATGTATATTACTTGCGCACATGCTAGAGCTGCGGAAATGTATTCAGCTTCACACGTAGATAAAGAAACACAATTTTTCTTTTTACTAAACCACGAAACTAATGATTGTCCGATAAAATGACATGTTCCACTAGTACTCTTACGGTCTGTTCTACAACCACCAAAATCTGCATCGCTATATGAGACAAGTTCAAAAGGTGATCCTTTAGGGTAAAACAAACCATAATCTTTAGTATTAGATAAATAACGTAAAATGCGCTTAACAGATCGTAGATGAGATTCTTTTGGTTTGACTTGAAATCGGGCACAAAGACATACACTCATCATAATACCTGGTCGACTAGCTGTTAAATATCGTAAAGAACCAATCATACTTCGATATAACTTTTCATCAAAATCTTTTCCATTTTCATCTTTTTCTAAGTGAATAGTGGTACTCATTGGTGTTGGTTTGCTTGAAATTTTATCCATTTTAAATCGATGTAATAAATCGTTACAATATTTTTCTTGGTGAATAAAAATTCCATTTTCTAGTTGTTTTATTTGTAATCCTAAGAAGAAATTTAATTTTCCCATTTGTGACATTTCAAATTCATTTGTCATAATATTTGAAAAATCATTACATAGCTTTTCATTGGTTGAACCAAAGATGATATCATCAACATAGATTTGTACAACTAAAATATCATCATTTTCTCTTTTAATGAATAAAGTTGTATCTATTTTTCCTATATGAAAACCAGAAGTTATTAGGTGATTTTTAAGACGTTCGTACCATGCACGAGGTGCTTGTTTTAATCCATATAGTGCTTTATGTAATTTAAAAACATGACCGAGATAATTTTCATGAACAAAAAGTGGTGGTTGTTCAACGTATACATTTTCTTTGATAAAACCATTCAAAAAGGCACTTTTGACATCCATTTGAAATAATTTAAAATTATTATGAGTTGCAAAAGAGAGTAAAGTGCGAATGGCTTCTAATCTTGCTACCGGTGCAAAAGTTTCATCGTAATCTATGCCTTCTTCTTGATTGTAGCCCTGAGCCACTAGTCGTGCTTTATTTTTAACAATATTTCCATTTTCATCTACCTTATTTTTAAATACCCATTTTGTTCCTATTACTGATTGATCTTCAGGTCTTGGTACTAATTCCCATACATTATTACGTTTAAATTGATGTAGTTCCTCTTGCATAGCTATTATCCAAAAATTATCATTTGAGGCTTCTTTATAATTCTTTGGTTCAAAGTTTGATACAAACGCTATATGGCTTATTTGATTTAGTTGATTTCTAGTAACTCTTGAATTAAGATCTCCAATAATATTATCTATTGGATGATTCTTAAGAATCCTAGGAGATGATAAAATAGTGTTATTTTGTATATTGGCTTCATTATTACTAGAATTTGTTGAGTTTGTTGGTGGAATAATTTCTTCTTCATCATTAGTCTGTTGTTTGAAAGGGTTTTCGTCAAACGAGACATGTAGACTCTCTTCTATAGTATTATCCTTTTTATTAAAAATTCTATATGCCTTGCTACGATCTGAATACCCAACAAAGATATCTTCATCGGCTTTTGGATCAAATTTTCCTAATTTGTGTTTTGTATTTAATATAAAACATTTTGAGCCAAAAGTTTTAAAGTATGATACCTTAGTTTTTTTACCAAAAAATATTTCAAAACAAGTTTGTTTAGTCATTGGGCGAATAGTTACTCGATTCAATACATAACAGGATGTAGCAATAGCTTCGGCCCAAAAGTGTTTTGGTAAACCGCTACTATTTAATAATGTTCGTGCGCATTCTTGTAATGTACGATTTTTTCTTTCCACGACACCATTTTGTTGGGGTGTACGGGGAAAGGAAATATTATGAGTTATTCCCTTTTTATTGCAAAAATTTGAAAAAAGATCATTTTCGTATTCTCCTCCATGATCACTTCTAATATTTTTAATTTTCAAATTCATTTAAGTTTTAATCCGTTTTGCAAATATTTTGAACATACCAAAAGTATCGCTTTTATGTTTTAGAAATAAAGTCCATGTATATCTTGAGAAATCATCGACTATTACAAAAACATATTTGTTATGATTAATAGATCTTACTTGTGTTGGACCAAATAAATCTAAATGTAATAATTCTAATGGTTGTTTTGTAGAAATATTATTTTTAGATTTAAACGAGCTTTTCTTTAGTTTACCAATTTGACAATCATCGCATAAATTTTCTACTTTGTAACTCATTTTAGGTAACCCTCTTACTAACTCATATTTAGCTAACTTATTAATATTCTTAAAATTAATATGACAAAATCGTTTATGCCATAACCATGGATCATCATGTTTGGCAGTTAAGCATAAGCTTGAATCTTTATTAATATTCATGTTTAATATATAAATATTTTTGTTTCTAAAACCTTCAAAAATGAGTTGTTTGTTATTATCTAAAATATTACATCTATCTTTTTCAAAATTTATTTGAAAACCTTTATCACATAATTGACTAATGCTTAATAAGTTGTGTTTTAAATTTTCTACCAGTAAAACATTTGTAATAACAGGAGAGTTAGATATACCAGAGTTGATGACTTCTCCAATGCCTATGACAAATCCCTTTGAATTATCCCCAAACGTTACCGTTCCACCATCGATGTATGTTATATTTGATAACATTTTTGAATTTCCAGTCATATGTTTGGAGCATCCGCTATCTAGTATCCATTTCTCCTTATTTTTTACTTTGAGTACCTGCAAGATAAAAAATATTTTAATTGGTACCCACATATTTGATTAGGGTCCTAATTGTTAGAGGAAGGTAGCCATACCCAAGATGCTTTGGTACCTTTATAAATATAATTTTTATTATAAACTACATTTTCTAAGTAATTATTGATATGCTTTTGTCTAATCAATTTATTATTTGATTTAGGAACCCAAATTTTCACATTTTTGGTATTCAAATTTTGTTTAGATAAACTTCTAGTTTTTATATAACTAATATTTTTAGCATTATTTTCTCTTTGTTTAGAGCATTTTTTAAATCCTATTCCATTTTTATCACATGATGGTTTTGATGTTTTGATAAGATTTTCCAAATCTTGTTTTCCTTTGTTGAATTTTGACACATTATTGGTAATTTTATCTAATTTTTCTTTTAACTCTCTATTTTCTGTTTTCAATAATTCAATATCCTTTTTAAAATCAATATTTTCTTTTAGCAAATTCTCTTTTTCTAGAGTAATGTTCTCACTTTCTATCACATTATTTCTTAATTTTTCTTGAGATATTTCAAGTTCTTCTTCTAAAATAGTTTTTTCATCTTTCAACATTCCTACTTCAAGTTCTAATCTATTTACTTTTACTATATATTCTTTGTTCAATTTTTTTATTTGTCTAAATTTATCATCTAATTCCATGCTAAGTTCAAGTAATTCTTCATAGCTAAGTTCCAGACATACCTCATCTTTTTGTGCCATAAAACACACATTAGCTTGTTCTCCGTCAGTATCGCTATCACTTTCTGAAGATGAAGAATCGGAGTCATCCCACGTTACCTTGAAAGCCTTCTTCTTTTTGAGTTTTTCCAATTTTCTTTTCTTTTTATCGTTGTTAAGTTTTGGGCAATCCTTTTTCATGTGTCCGTATTGATCACATTCATAGCACTTGTTGTGTGCATTTCTACAACCGAACCAAAAAGCAAGAACCATCTCCCATCCGGTCTTCCACCGAACCATCTCCCATCCGGTCTTCCACCGAACCATCTCACATCCGGTCTTCCACCGAACCATCTCCCATCCGGTCTTCCACCGAACCATCTCCCATCCGGTCTTCCACCGAACCATCACCCATCCGGTCTTCCACCGAACCATCTCCCATCCGGTCTCCCACCGAATGAAGTACAAATCTCCTCCACCTCATGACCAGACCAAGAGGATGCCGAACCAGGCTGCCAGACCAGATCACTTCAGCCCAGGCCCACCAGCAGCTGAATATATCCAAGACCCCTGCCCCCAACCTCACTCTATAAATAGAGAGGCAGGGGTACAACAATGGGGGACAAGTCTGAGAGCTCAAGCACGGATAGAACTTTCAAACAACTTTCTTTTACTTGTATCAAAGCTTTGTACTTGTAATCAATAGAAGAGAAGAGAAATAACATATAAAGTGGACGTAGGCACATTCTGGCTGAACCACTATAAATCTGCGTGTCTTTTTACAATTAAGCCCCTGCTTTTCATATATTTGCATAAATCTCCAAAATCACTAAAAACAACATAAGATCTACTAAATTATACTACTTTGAGGTGTTTGTCCATTTTTTGTGCAAACATTTTTGGTGCTTTCACTGAGAAATAGAAACTCGAAGCTTCAGCTTCATCTACTTAACGAGTTTTCCTAACAGCATCGTCCGCCACTTGGAAAACATGCCTCCCAAACAGAGAAAAGATGTTAATAAAGGAAAAAACATCGCATCCAGTAGCCTTCCTGATCCAGCTGCCGCAAATCAAGTAAATCGTCCTCCTCCAGCAACGGCAACAAATGAAGGACAGGCTAACCCAACCACTCCTGCCACAGAACAGCCTGCAGCAATTACTAGGGCAGATTTGGACAGAGTTGTTGTTGAAGTAACTAACCGCTTCACGTCCCAGCAGGAAGCCTTGGTGGACCATCTCATGTCACGCTTGAGGGACGCTGAAGAATCCAACCGCAACACTGAGTCATGGGGCGAGTCCCAGTCTGGAGGATCTCAGAGACAGCAAAGATCTTCCTTCTTCGAAGGAGCTAACGGCAGGAGTAGCCGTGGTAGGAGCCGAGACCGAGCCCAGCCCGAAGTTAGGCCTGAGGAAACGTTTGGTGCCGAACCCAACAGGGAAGGTACCGGGCGAAGGTCAACTGCAGCTGAGCCTGTCATGCTGCCTAACCATAGAAACACCAGTGAACGGGGCCGAGCTAGAGTTCAGCCCAAAGTTGGACCCGAGGAAGTGCTTAGATCAGAACCCAACAGGGGAAGATCGAGGCAAGGGCCAACTGTAGCTGACCCAAGCATGCTCCCAGAAGATCAAAGGCAGCCACTGGAAAATATGAGGAATGATAGACGATACCATCCCTACAGGTTGTCTGGACGGAATCAACCCCACAGAACAGAACCAAACTCATTTCTGTCCGCTCCAAATTCTGATGAAAGGATGGCGCGCTTATTCAGAGAGTGTGTCCAACGGGAGCAAAGAGATCGAGGGATAGGCGCTAGGGTAACCAGCCCTTTCGCCCGCAATATCGAAATTGCTATCACCCCCCGAGAATGGAAGATGCCAACAATGGAACCCTACAAAGGAACCTCTGATCCCGTTGTACACTTACAGAGGTACACGCAGCATATGCTCATGAGTGGAGCAACAGAGGGAGTACTGTGCAAATGCTTCCCGCTCTTCTTAGCAGATCTTGCTACCTCCTGGTTCTGTCATCTACCCCAAGGATCCATCAGCTCATGGGAAATGTTGAAAGAAAAGTTCATCAGTCAGTTCCGCATTCATGTGGAGCAACCTAAGGACGCTTATTCCTTATCCAGCGTCAAACAGAAACCTGGAGAAAAGCTGCAGCAATACCTAACCAGATTCAACGCCGCAGCAGCCGCAGTTCAAGATGCCGATGAGAAGCTTATCCTAATGGCCCTCTGCAGTGGGGTGCATCCGGACACTAAATTTGCTAGAAGATTGACAAAAGAAAAACCAGCTACTTTACCCGATTTCTTCCATGAAGCCGGGAAATATATGAGGCTTGAGGATGCTGCCATTGAGGGGCAGTCAGGACAGCAAAGTAAGACGACCCATGGCAACGCCCCTGCTGTGGCGAGGGACGTTCGAAGAAATGATTCCAGAGACAATGCTGGGGGCAAGAAAGTAGAAAAACGCCTATATCGGCCAGGACCAAGATTCGACTCTTACACCCCTTTGAACGAGACCGTCGAAAACATCTTCCTTGCCACCCAAGGCGAAGTTAGATACAAACGCCCACCATACAAGAAGGAATCAGATAGCGCACGGAAATCTGGAAAGTTCTGCCGCTTCCACGAATCCCACGGACATGATACCAACGAATGCCATCATCTCCGAGATCTGATTGAGGAACACATCAGAAGAAAGAAACTGGAACACTATGTAAAAAGTCAAGACAGGACTCCAGCTCCTGCCAATGAAAACCCAAGGCTACCCTCACCAGGGACCGGCAGAGGCGACCGCAACGCTAGCAGCTCTAGTCAAGAAAAGATAGTGGTCCATACCATCTCAGGAGGTCCGCACATCGCAGACAGAAGTTGGAAAGAGATGGAAAGATATGGGAAGTCGCTCAGAGACAATAGAGACTGTGTCAATACGGTTATAGAAGAGCGCCACCCAAAGCGGAAAGAAAGTGATGACATCACATTCAGTAAACGCGACCTAGAAGGAAGACAGTACCCTCACATGGATCCCATGGTTATCTCTGCCCGACTCGGTCCCGCCGAAGTTTACCGAATCCTGGTAGACACTGGAAGCTCTGTAAATATCCTGTTCAAACACGCATTCGACAAAATGAGGCTATCAATGAAGGATGTATCTCCCTGCGATAAACCGCTACACGGTTTCACTGGAGATGCGAAAATGCCCATCGGGCAGCTGGACCTCTTCGTTGAAATTGGAAGCCATCCCCGCTCCGTTGTAAGGAAACAGACGTTTGTGCTGATAGAAAACCATTCGGCCTACAACGCCTTCCTAGGAAGACCAGCCCTATCCGACTTCCAAATTGTCCTAGCCCCGTGGTGCCTGAAAATGAAATTTCCAACAGACAATGGGGTAGGGGAAGTGGAAGGAGACCAAGATATTGCACGAGACTGCTATGTAACCGAACTTCGCAACAACCACAGGAGAGATAAAGGGAAAGGTGTAGAGATTGCCCTCTGCACAAAAAGCCTTGAAGCATAGCAACTAAAGAAAGCCCCTCCTCTACGATACACCAGCGACCCTTTCAATGAATTAGATCCTAGGGACAAAGAGGAGGAGGCCACCGCCGAGCCTGCAGAGGCTATGGAGTTTATATCTGTAGACAAGCACGACTCAAGTAGGTTATTGAAAATTGGGTCGCAGCTGAAAACTGAATTGAAGGAACAACTCATTGATTTTCTCCGCCACAACCTGGATGTGTTCGCTTGGTCACACGCTGACATGACCGGAATCTCCCCCGACATAGCATGCCACGTATTAAAAATTGATCCTACCAAGACGCCTGTAAAACAAAAAAAGAGGAGTATGGGGGCAGAACGATCAGCAGCCCTCGATGAAGAAGTAAAGAATCTACTCGCCAATGACTTCATACGAGAAGCTATTTACCCAGAATGGATCGCCAACCCGGTACTAGTAAAGAAGGCTAATGGGAAGTGGCGGACCTGCATTGACTTCTCCAACCTAAACGACGCCTGTCCAAAGGATTGCTTCCCGCTTCCCAGAATCGATCAACTTGTAGACAGCACAGCCGGGCACGAACTCCTGTCTTTTATGGATGCATACTCAGGATATAACCAAATTCCTATGCATGCTCCCGACCAAGACCACACTAGTTTCATCACCGACCGGGGTTTGTACTGCTACAAAGTAATGCCCTTCGGACTTAAAAATGCAGGAGCCACCTACCAGCGCCTCGTCAACAAGATGTTCGCAGGGCTAATAGGACGAACAATGGAAGTATATGTAGACGACATGCTGGTAAAATCACGGAAAGCCAAAGATCACGTAAGCCACCTAGGCGAAATGTTCCAGGTACTTCGACAGTATGGAATGAAGTTGAATCCACTAAAGTGTTCCTTCGGAGTGTCATCGGGAAAATTCTTAGGATTCATCGTCCATGCCCGAGGGATAGAAGCAAACCCTGAACAAGTCCGAGCATTAAGGGACATCAAGATACCTTCCACCCGAAAGGAAATGCAAAGCCTAAATGGAAAAGTGGCTGCCCTAAGCCGATTCATCTCCAAAGCAACGGACAAGTGCGTCCCCTTTTTCGAAGCTCTAAAGAAAGATAAAGGAAAGTTCGAATGGACGGACGAATGCTTGACCGCTTTCCTTAACCTAATCGAACACCTCCAGAAACCACCGGTACTCTCGACCCCAAGCGAAGGCGAAGAATTATACCTATACCTTGCTGTGTCATCTCACGCTCTAAGCGCTGCCTTGGTAAGGGAAGATAACCGCATGCAACGACCAGTTTACTTCGTCAGTAAAAGGTTTACTGGGGCAGAAGTCAGATATCCTAAGCTTGAAAAGTTGGCATACTGTTTACTAATCACTTCACGAAAGCTGCGTCACTACTTCCAATCCCATTCCATCAAAGTTCTGATCGATCAACCACTAAGGCAGGTACTCCATCGTCCCGACACTTCCGGGCGATTACTTAAATGGTGTATTGAGCTGAGTCAATATGATATCACCTATCACCCTCGCACCGCCATCAAGGGGCAAGCCATGGATGATTTCATTGCAGAATTCACTACCAACGAGGGTAAAAAGCAACTGGAAATAACAGAAGATATCAAGTGGAATCTCTTTGTGGACGGTGCATCTAACGAACAAGGCTCGGGAGCAGGTGTGGTAATAATCACTCCCAGGGGAAATAAACTGCACTATGCTATAAGGTTGGAGTTCGCTGCCACCAACAACGATGCGGAATATGAAGCAGTAATAGCCGGATTGGAAATTGCTATCGAGATCGGAGCCAATTCTTTGTGTCTTCACAGCGATTCTCAGCTTATTGTTAATCAAATACTAGGGGAATTCCAAGCTCGAGAAGAGCGACTCATCGCATATCTAAAGAAGGCCAAGTCACTTCTCAGCCGATTGGACCACTACTTAGTCAAACACATCCCTCGGGAAGAGAACCAAGAGGCCGACGAATTGGCAAAGCAAGCAAGTATGAGAGACGTCGCCATCTTCGGGGCAGTAACTGTCTCAAAGCAAACGATCCCAAGTTTTGAGCAAGTGAATCTGATAGCTGCAACCGAAGAAGCAACTTGGATGACTCCCATCCGAGACTACCTACAAAATGGCACACTACCCGACGGGCGTAACGAAGTCAAGAAAACCCTGAGGAAAGCGTCCCGCTACACAATGCAAGGAGACATCCTCTATCGGCGCGGGTTCTCTAACCCATTGTTAAGGTGTGTCGCCGGAAGGGAAGCCAAGGAAATCTTATCCAACATTCATCAAGGAAGCTGTGGAGATCACACCGGAGGGCAAACGTTAGCAAAAAAGATACTCCGATACGGATATTTCTGGCCCACCTTAGGCAAGGACGCCTTAGATTTCGTCAAGAAGTGTGACAGATGCCAAAAATTTGCTAAGATCCCTCGGCTACCAACAACCGAGATTACTCAGATGACCAGCCCTTGGCCCTTTGCAGTGTGGGGAATTGACTTAATCGGTGAACTGCCAATGGGTCAAGGCGGCGCCAAATATGCTATAGTAGCAGTCGACTATTTCACCAAATGGGTGGAAGCAGAACCTCTAAATAAAGTATCTTCAGCGAAGGTTATCAACTTCTTAATCAAAAATGTTCTGTGCAGGTACGGAGTCCCCCTAAAAATCATATCAGACAATGGACTTCAGTTTGACAGCGAGGAATTCGCCAACTGGTGCCAAGAACACGGAATTCACAAAAGCTTCTCATCCGTAGCATATCCCCAAGCAAACGGACAAGTCGAAGCAGTCAACAAAATTCTGAAAACTCTGATCAAAAAGAAGCTCGAAAAGTCAAAGGCCGCTTGGGTGGATGAACTCCCTACGGCACTATGGGCCTACCGCACATCTTTCAGAACATCAACAGGGCACACTCCTTTCTCTTTGGCATACGGATCGGAGGCTATGCTCCCAGTTGAAACCATCGTGCCTTCCCACCGTAGGATCCACTATAACCCAGAAGAGAACGAAGAGCTCCTCAACATGTCTTTGGATCTAGTCGAGGAGAGAAGGAATGATGCAGTCCTAAAAACAGCAGCCCACAAGCAAAAGGTGGCGGCACAATACAACTCCAAAGTCAAACATCGTACCTTGCGAGAAGGGGATCTTGTCCTCAAGCGAATCTTCCCCCGCCCCGGAGCACTAGACCCAATCTGGGATGGACCATATGTAATTCATAAAGATCTCCACAACGGAGCCTATATTTTGTCAACAGTGGACGGAGAGGTGTTCCAGAGGGCATGGAACATCCAACACCTCCGTCGATACTTTTCTTAACTTGTATTGCCCATATGAAGTGAATTAACAAAGAGAATCAGTGGACGTAGGCACTTTTTCGTGCCGAACCACTTTAAAAAAGCCTTGTCTCTTTTTTAACTTGTTCCTTTGTATCTTGGCTGCTTGTTAACTTTATCCTTTTCTGTTGAACAAAATCCTGAGCATATAGCATTTCTATTCAAAGCACTCCACAATGCAACTTCGCGTGGACAAGACCCAACAGGTACTATGCGAATCTATGCCCTCGCCAATGAGACACTTTTGCTCCAGCATCCCTCTGCTGCGGGTTAACTCATTGCTCGCGACGGCCCTTAAAGCCAACTGTAATGAGCCGATTATAAGCCACCGAGAAGGCCGACTATAGCCGAGGCAGCTCATTACGGCGTTAGGCTCGCCGGCGACTGTGAACCGATTATAAGCCCCAACATAAGGTGTGGCCAGCCAGGGGCAGTTCACAGTTGACGATCGGCACCCACGCTAGCCGGCCACAGTAAGTCGAATAATACCCATAAGTACGGGCCATAATGGCCCGGGTAGTTACTGTGCGCGATCTCGGCTCCGGTGTGTCTTAAGTGCGGCTGTGGTAAAAAAGAATTAACTCCCCGCGGAGGCGTAAGATGGGTGACAAATGTCTCCAAGACCCACAGCTAGGGAAAGTGACTACAAAACCCGTTTG
The DNA here is from genome assembly GCA_030737815.1 of Allium fistulosum. Classification (NCBI taxonomy): domain Eukaryota; kingdom Viridiplantae; phylum Streptophyta; class Magnoliopsida; order Asparagales; family Amaryllidaceae; genus Allium; species Allium fistulosum. The sequence goes on from CM060901.1 coordinate 1,511,328,492, forward strand.
CCACGAACTTAAGCACATCGAAGGCCTTCCGTGACTGGAAGTTTTACTATTTCACATATTTCAATTTTACTTAAAAAAAAAACTTTCCTCCTATCCTCTATAACAAACCATAAAGTACAGGATGCAGGGTGAGAGGTACCCGCCAATGAATGCAGAGATTCACCATCAGATGGCAGGGCATTCAACTGCTTTCCATGCTTGGTCATACAAGATATTCGGAACTGCTATTTACAAACAGAACATGAAAGGCGGTATTTTCTTCCTTTATGTGCAGATGCATGACTGTAATTTAATATGTTTTCACACCACACGCTAACATTGCAAGTCATTAGATTATGATTTAAAACCAGAATCTGACATCAAACACAATTTAATTACGAGAATATACACAGCTATATTTCTCATACGACATGTCAAAACAGCAACAAACATTCAAGAAACGACAGAATCAGCTTAAGCTAAAAAATTACACGTCACGAAAAATATTATTACAAGTAGCAAGAATTACAACTTAGGGGTTACTCTACTGTCTTAAGACTAACAGATACAACAATGCCAAGCCTACAAAAAGAATTTTCCAGGTTCAATCAGGGAGCTGGTTGCGTCGAAGTCTTGTCCTTGCTCTTTTGCCCGCCTGTCCGGTCATAAAAAGGATTCATTAGTGATGAGTAACCAAGTTAACGGAAAGACTAGAAAGGAAGACTTACCAGTACTAGCTTCTTGACCATCCTGGTCGTCATCCTCTACCTGCACACCCGCCTCTTCAGCAGCAAGCAGCCGCATACCCTCCTTTACCGCCACTTTCTCCTCCTTGCTGAACTGGGCAGTGACCACATCCATACTGAAGACCGTTCCACCCTCTTTATCTGCATCAGCCTTAGCCTCCTCCAAAGCCCGAAGATAGGTCTTGGCCATGACCCTGGGATAATCATCCATCCAAGAGAGGTTGCCCTGCTTCCAAGTCCGGAAATACATGTCCTGGAGCATGTCATCCATCATTCCTTCATTCTCCTCAAACTCCCTCATCCGGGCATCAGAGGCCGACAACCTTTCGACGGCAGCATCTCTCTCCAGTCTGTATCTCGAGCAATCAGCCTGAAGGGACCTCCGCATCACCTCCATCTCTTCCCTCAACTTAGCTTGGGCAAGCTCTGCAGCCTCAAGTTTCTCGGACAATTCCTCCACCTGCTCGAGATCCGCTCTCCGAACCTCATCCACCGTGGCAATGGCCATGTCAATCCGCTCTTTGCAAGCAGCTTCCATTTTCCGCAATTCGACCCGACTGGCCTCTTCCATAGTTTTCCTTAATCGCCCAGTAGCAGCCTCATGCTGAGAAATCTGGATAGCCTGATCCGCAAGCTGCTTGGCCTGATCCGAAACCACCAATCGAAGTCGGATATTGGCGCTCCCAATCTCCTCTCCGGCCTTAACCAGCCGAGCATGATGCCCCATCAACTTCTTGGTCTCCTCTGCCACCCGATCAATATTAGCTTTAGCCTCGTCTCCTATAGTGACTATACGAGTGGTGAGTAGATCGAGATCTAAGGACTTGGCTTCATCAAGTACTCGTACCATGGGGTTACGGGGGAGAAGGTGTTCACCAGTGACTTCGTCAAAAATGATATCATGAGAACCTGGATCCAGATCAGGGTGACCCGCGAATGGATTACGGGCCAAGTCGGGACGGTCGATATGAATAACAGAAGGGTTTCCGGACGGGTGTGGAGAAGGTACAAACTCGCTACCCTCCTCAGTAATATCATGAATAGGCTGAGCTGGAGGTTGAGGACCGAGCGAAGTTTCGGATAAAGGATGACTCCTCTTCCTCTGCTGAATACCCTCTTCGATGACCCCAAGAAGAGGACGGTATCCGACTACATCCCCGGAGCGTTGGATTGAGGGCTTCGGCTTAGCAGAAATTTTGGAAAGTTTGTATTGCTCGAGCCTGTGTCGAAGGTCTGAAGCTTTGGGCGCCTTGCCTACTCCTGATATAAAGAACAAGTGTCACAATCTTACATTACTATATGATTCAAGAAACGCAGTAGATTACAAGTTAGAAAAGGAAAAGAAACACAGCTGTGGTTGTACAAACCCTGGGGAGGAGTGGGATACTGCAATAAGTCCTGGATTTCATTCCAGGACGGGAGCGGGTCATAAAATATTCCTAAGTCCCTATCAATAGTGAAGCATGCAGGAGTCAAGAATTCACCTTGAGTCGTCAGAGTCGCCTTGACCGGAATGGTCGGAAAAGACTCACTTGCACCAGTCCCGGCTTTATCTGCCTTCCCGGTCTTCTCTACCAAAGCCGGATCATCATCCAACCCCTCAAAAGCTTGGCGGAGAGCATCATCCGTCCACTCTTGCATTTCGCCTACTTGCCCGGAAGACAGAGCCCTGGAACCATCACCACCCTGTCCATCGCCACCATCATCACCAAGACGCTCAACGTCACTTCCACCCTCCGCCTCACCTCTTTCTTCCTCCGCATCTATCTCCCCCTGAGTAAGTGGACAATTGCTGGGAGAAGGACCGTCCGACCTCTTAAGTTTCTTACCTCCGACGGCTGGAGGTTTCGTGAATGGTTTTCTCTTTCCACCCTCTGCCGCAACGCCTCCCTTAGCATGAGCAGCCGCCCTCTCTTCCGCCGATTCCCTCAACTTAACTACAGACTGCTGCGGAAGGATCAAGTTATATTCCAGAAGAATCGCATTTCTAATCAAGTAGGCAGATGATCTGTATTTCCCAAGAATGGCTTCTATCTCCGCCGCCGTCTGGACCAAGCGGTCAGTCTCCACAACCGGAAAGCCACCTGTCGCTAGCAAAAATGAGAAAGTATGAGAAGAAGCATCGCAATCGGAATAAAAATTATAAGTAAAAGCATCAACTTACATCCAGAGGTAAAGCGCCGGATGGAGACGGAGTCGTCCCTAACAAAGAACCACTCTTTCTTGAACATGCTGAATTTGGAGTACAGGTCCAGGACCGGCTTGAAGGTCACAGCAGACTCCAAGCTAATATATGGGGACCCCTTCTTATAGCCCCTTAAATTATACAAGTACCGGATCTCCCGGTTGGAGGGAGCGCGACCATACTTCCTCCGAAAAATAACAAAAAGGCTCACCAGTATGGCATAAGAGTTGGGCTGAAGCTGGAATGGGGCAGCCTTCAGGTACGTGAGGAAGCTGACTACCCAAGCGTTGAGTGGCGGGATAGCACCACACATGCAATGGTACCTGCTATAAGCAAAGTATCCTTCGGGAGGACTGTATGGCATGACTCCTGGGCCCGGCAGCAGCATGAGGGCCCTATCGATCCCAAAGGAACGAGATATAACATCAAGTTGCTCCTCTTTGAGAGAGCTAGGAAAGCAGTCAGGCGGGGAGTCCAGCAGCTCCTGGGGACCATATCCATCCACTAATGACCTCGGGGCAGGCCCATGACGCTCCGATCCTGATTGAGCTGGGGGCACGGCCGAGGACTCTCCTACACCCCCGGATCTCCTCTTATCTGATCGAGTTTCAACTTTTCGAGACATTTATCTGCAAACATGGGAAAAGTATATCGTTAGAATATACAAGCAGCGTAATCTGGAATTTCGCTTAAAAATTCGAAGTATGAAACACATGTTCACTCGATACAACAGTTCATTCGGCATTCAACTCGAAAGTTCATTCGGCACTCAACTTAAAAGTTCATTCGGCACTCAACTTAAAATTTCATTCGGCACTCAACTCGTAAGTTCATTCGGCACTTAACTCGTAAGTTCATTCGGCATTCAACTTGAAAGTTCATTCGGCATTCAGCTCGAAAATTCATTCGGCAAAAAGAACCTCACCTTGATTCGGCTAAGCAACGTGATTCGGCAAAGAAGGGATCTGGTTCGGTTGTTGCACTTGGTAGGGAATAACGGTTGCACGTGGCCTCTACTTATAGACGAAGGTGGACTGCCGGACCGGTTGGCTCGGTAATGAAAACCGGAAGAAAGCTCCTCCAAACTTAAAGCAAAGCACGCCATGCGCACGCACATACCCTACTTTGGGGGGCAAGTGTTGTGTGCATTTCTACAACCGAACCAAAAAGCAAGAACCATCTCCCATCCGGTCTTCCACCGAACCATCTCCCATCCGGTCTTCCACCGAACCATCTCACATCCGGTCTTCCACCGAACCATCTCCCATCCGGTCTTCCACCGAACCATCTCCCATCCGGTCTTCCACCGAACCATCTCCCATCCGGTCTTCCACCGAACCATCACCCATCCGGTCTTCCACCGAACCATCTCCCATCCGGTCTCCCACCGAATGAAGTACAAATCTCCTCCACCTCATGACCAGACCAAGAGGATGCCGAACCAGGCTGCCAGGCCAGATCACTTCAGCCTAGGCCCACCAGCAGCTGAATATATCCAAGACCCCTGCCCCCAACCTCACTCTATAAATAGAGAGGCAGGGGTACAACAATGGGGGACAAGTCTGAGAGCTCAAGCACGGATAGAACTTTCAAACAACTTTCTTTTACTTGTATCAAAGCTTTGTACTTGTAATCAATAGAAGAGAAGAGAAATAACATATAAAGTGGACGTAGGCACATTCTGGCTGAACCACTATAAATCTGCGTGTCTTTTTACAATTAAGCCCCTGCTTTTCATATATTTGCATAAATCTCCAAAATCACTAAAAACAACATAAGATCTACTAAATTATACTACTTTGAGGTGTTTGTCCATTTTTTGTGCAAACAGCACTTAATTTGAGATAGATTTGTTGAGTTGGTTTTTCCTTCTTTTTGAAACTTGGTCATCTTTCTAAATTTCTTGAATCTATTATAGTTTTTGGCAATGAATACTATCTCATTTTCATCTAAATCTGAGTCATCATTCTTTATTGATGGAAATGATATGTGCTTCATCTCCGAATTTAATTCTTTACGTGCCTGCAAATTAGCTTCATAGGACATCAAATTTCCTACCAACTCTTCAACTTTAAGAGTAGAGAGATCATTAGCTTCTTCAATAGCTAATACCTTTCTTTCCCAATCAGGTGTTAAAGAGTTGTGTATTCGAGAAACTAAATCAAAATCAGTAAACTTAACTCCTAATGCCATAAGATCATGCTGAATAGTTTGAAATCTAGAATACATGTCTACTATAGTTTCATTTTGTTTCATTTTAAATGATGAAAATTGATTTTGCAAAATTGAAATTTTAGTTTGTTTAACCTTTGTTGTACCTTCATGTGTAATTTGTAAAGTACGCCAAATATCAAATGCAGTTGTACATAACATGACACGTGAAAATTCATTTTTGTCAAGTGAGCAAAACAAAACATTCATAGCTTTAGCATTATTTGATGCTAAGGTCTTTTGTGCATCGGTCCATGTGTTCATAGCAGTAGTTGGAGCTTCATATTTATCTTGAGTGGCTGACCAAATTTCTAAACCATTAGCTTCCATAAAAATTCTCATACGTGTAGACCAATATGAATAATTAGAGCCATTAAAAAGTGGGGGTCGTGCTGTGGATTGTCCTTCTTGAAATATACTTGCCATATTAGAATGATTTAAAAAAAACGTGTTACTGTTCTTTTAAACGAACCTTGCTCTGATACCAATTGAAAGTCTAAATGAGTGGATCGTATAGATTATATGCAAGTATAAACAGCTAACTATATAATATAACAATATAAACGATAGTATCACAGTAAATGAAAGTAATCACACCGGTATTTTATACTGGTTCGGACCTCCCGTCCTACGTCCATTCCCGAAGCTCCTCTTCGGAATTTCCTTTCAACTAACCCTCGCTTAACCAGGAGGAACAGGTTTACAATAGCAGAGTTTCTTTGTCAAGAATGTGTTCTGTAACACGGATGTTGATTATTGAGTACAAGAGTGCTTCCAATATATATCTATCTAGAAAATATCTGAATGAGGAGTTCTATATATATGGAAGAGTTGATTACATGTAGTTGATTGCTTATAGATCAGGAATAAACAGAGTACAAGAGATAAGAGAGTAAGTAAGTCAGGTTGTTATCTTCTCTTGAATTCCTGATGCTATTTATAGTGATGAAGAGTTTTCTTGTATAGTTGCATCTGCTGTAATCTCCGTAAAGTCGCTTCTGATGGTGATGAAGAGTTGCGACAAAGAGAAGTGAATGTGTCTTTTCGAATGTGGCAGTTGAGCTTTGAAAATGCACAGTCGAGTCTCGAATCAGACGTCTGGAAAGTAACCTCAGACGTCTGGTCTTCATATCTGTTATAAGCTTGGATACTTTTCAGACGTCTGATGTTGGTAACCAGACGTCTGTTTGCTTCTGAATTATGAACCAGAGGAATCATTCAGACGTCTGGATAGTGCTCTCAGACGTCTGAAAGTGTGCATATTGCTTTATCTTGTGCATGTCCTATTTCTCTTCAATCTCTTCTGATTTGACGTCTTTTGATTCTTCTCTTGAGTGTTGCTTTAGTCTCTTTGGTGATGTTACTTTATCAACTATTTGTAAATATAGATATATATGTAAATTCGATTTCCATTGTATAGTTGTTATCATCGAAACCATAGAATTGATTTCCTAACATTTCTCCTACGTCCTCTCCCCATGGTTCATAATTGTTATTGCATGGGCCTTCCACCACGACCATATTAGCTACTTTGTGGTTGTTTGTGTTAATTTTGCTACTTGGTTTTTCCATAGTCATCTCTGCTTCTTTTCTATGTGCATTATGCAACCTTCTACTCCTTCCTTGTAACAAGTACCACCTTCTTTCATCTCATGCCGATTCCCTTCCTCCTTAGGAACTCATACTTATTTTAATGGGCATTGTTTCTTTAGATGATCAAAACAGTAGCAGTTCTTACATCTAGCCGAAGGGTTTTCAGAGACAAATTCTTACTTAAACACCTCCCTATGTTCACAAACCGCTTCAAGGCTAGATGGAAAAACCGCCTCCGTAGACTAATACCCTGGCAAAATAATTGCGAGTTCATTTTTGAGTGGCTTCATCCATTTGATTGGTTTTCCTATCGTGCTTACTAATGTGCTAAGTGCTTTTGGTCCCTATAGTCTAAAGCTTAGCCCTTTACCACATCGTTGTATGATACTTTTTTTCTTCTCCTTTTGGGATACTGAACTTAGTTTCAGAGCTAGGTCCAACACTACTTCTCAATACATTGCGACCATCTGGCCTAGATTTGATTGATTATTCTACTTGCAACATAGCCTTCTCCTTGTTTTTTTGATTTACCACCTTCTCCCAACCCTCATCGTCTTTATTTGTCTCTACTGTTCCCTTGTTACCCATCATAATAGTCCAGATTAAGAAAGGAATAGATATATATAGATTTGAGAAATTATAGAAACAAAAGAAAGAAAGAAATAAGAGATAAAGAAATTTGAATGAGGGAGAAAACCCAAGAGTTTGCCTCTAGTTACAAAAAAATTAAAAGTTAATGAATAAATAACTACAAAAATTGACACACTCAATTTGAATTTGGTCAGTCATATACCAAAAATTTAGTAGGACCTATCGACAGATAAATAACTATGCAATTTTTTGGATTTCAAAGAAAATTAAATTTAACCAAAAAACCATTGAAACTGTCTTTAAAACTATTTGAATTTTCTTTTCGTATTTCTTACCTAAAACAAGACAATTCTCCTTCAAAAAAACTTAAAGAAATAGATGCTCGTTGTGGATCTTGCAAAAAGGACACTGTACATTAATTTAGATGAGTGCTAGGAAGAATTATGCAGAATCAAAAGTATTTAGAAATGTCATCAAAGACTGTTTAAGGAAGTCCAACAATGATTCATATAATTTTGTGTCTACATCTTTAATGAGACAAAGAGTAAGCATAAGACAGTAAATCATTATGGAATATACGAAGAAGGTGAAGATTAAGTTGATCTTGAATGCTTCTTGATGCAATAAAAGGTCTATCCAGCTGTTAATAATATTAATCTTATATATATTTAGTGTAGTGTGATGTAGCATGATTTCATTTTGCAGTTTTATATGTTGGTTGTTTCTATATTATAATTATGCATATTAGTAGGTGCATGTTGTGTACTTTTATGTAATATGTCTTATGCTTGAATAAAATTGTTCTTATAACATATATTTATACACCCTATAAGTTTTCTTTACTAAAATTTAAAGTTGGTAAACATGTAGCTCCTTTTTTGATAATGATAAAAGGGAGAAAAAGGTAAGTATAAAGCAAATTAATAAGCATAGCACAAGAAACAATGGGTATTATAAACTAGTGGGGTATATAAATGTGAGATGCATATAAAAAATTTATTATATAATTTATATCTTTGTCATTATCAGAAAGGGGGAGATTGTAATGTACACATTTTAGTATTTTGATGACAACAACCATATAAATTAAGTTACGGACATGTTTACCTAAGGATGGTAGGATGTGCTAAATTATTAGATAGGTTTTATAATAATAAGAGTATAAATTGCTCAAGATTTTGAGAGCATTACAAAGAATACATATGTTATGTATCTGAGTATGTAAACGAGTCTTAGAAATCATGTACAAACACCATAGCAACAAATTCCCCTTTGCCATAGCTTAAAACATGCAAAACTATCCAAACCAATTTTTAAACTATTTTTGTGTAAAATATGATGGTTCGAAAGTGAATGGATATTTTAGATGATTAATGTCAGAAGACCATAAAGTTTGTCAATGGTTTTTCATCAAAAAGAAGTTTTTGGTGATTCCCACCTTACGGTGTTTTTGAATTTGAACTTGAGTAATTCTTATACACAAATTTAACAATTATCATGTTCATTCGTTTTTATATAAGGAGTTCTTCTCAAAAAATTTGACAACTAAACCAATCTCTTTTTTCTTACCAATCCACCGCGGTTCAAAATTTTCTAAAAAGGTATTACCTTGGGCTCATTCACGTATCAATTCAGCCGACCTCCATTTCTAAATCAATCGACTGATTTACTATTACAAGATCAAAGACAATATTCCAAATCTCATTCTTCATTCTCTAATTTTCGTACAATGAACTCTTTCAAATTCCATTATTCAAATGTATTATAAAAAGTCCATAGGAACTAATAATTTATTGGGAAGATTAGTGCATTATGGTACACTACTCATGTTTTAAAGTCCTGCATAATATAAAGAAAAAGCCAATGGCAGATTGATATTGTTATGAAATCCAAAACGAAAGTGTTGAAATCCAAAACAAAAGTTTCTACTGGTTTAATTCTAAACAAGTTTTTTGGAAGTTATAAACTCGTTCCTCATGTAGAAGTAAGGATGGTTGACAGTAAAAAGTTGTACTTGAGGTATAAGACTGAATGTAGGAATAGAAATCTGAACCAAGATGAAAATCGTTGTTTCCATTACTACTTCGACACTTTGAGTTTTTCTTCCTTTATCTTTACTTGAATTTATTGATTATAGATATTAGTATTTATTGCAATATCGACACTATGTAAGTGTTATGTTAATAATTCTTTAATTATCTCAAATACCTTGCACTCTCACTTATGTATATGAGACTTGGTACTATTCATATTATTTAATTTAGTACATTTATATATGGAGATATTTTGGTACTTCAATAGTTTGCCATGTTATGATATCATTAGTTTTTGTCCCTTCTATATTATGTTCCACATGATATGAATCATGATTTTATTAATATGTACTTTTAGTTTTATACTTTATGTTATACCCAATTTTTATAAGAAAGGGAAAAATGGTAGCAAAGTAGAAGTACTAAAGTGCAATAGAGATATTAAATATCCAATAAAGAGCTATTAGGGACCTAAAGGGAAAAACTATCAAAGATCTAAAGGAAGAAGCTATTAAAGGTCTAGATAAGAAATTATCGAAGATCTAAAGAAGAGCTACCATGGATCTAAAGGAAGAAGTTATCGAAGGTCTAAATAAGAAGTTATTGAAGATCTAAAGGAAGAAGCCATTGAAGGTCTAGATGATAGGATATTGAGGACCTAAAGGGAGAGGCTATTGAAGATCTAAAGAAGTAGCTATTTAATGTCCAGATGATAGGCCATCCAGGATCTAAAGGAAAAAGCTGAAAAAGTCTAGATGATAGGCTATCGAGAACCTAAAGGAAGAAGCCATCGAAGGTCTAAAGGAGGAGTCATCGAAGATCTAAAGAAGGACTATCAAGGATCTAAAGGAAGCCATTGAAGTTCCAAATGAGAAGCGATCAAAGATCTAAAGGAAGAAGGTATCAAAGGTCTAGATGATAGGCTATCAAGGATTTAAAGGGATAAACTACTAAGGGTCCAAATGAGAAGCCATCGAAGGTCTAAATGAGAAGTTATCAATGACCTAAAGAAGAAGTAATTGATGATCTAAAGGAAGAAGCCATCGAAGGTCTATATGATAGGTTATCAAAGACCTAAATGGAGAAGCTTTTGAAGATCTAAAGGAAAGAGCTATCGAAGGTCTAGATGACAAGCTATCGAGGATATAGAGGAAGAAGCCATCGAAGGTCTAAATGAGAAGCTTTCGAAGATATAAGCAGAAGCATCATCGAGCTTCTAAAAGAAGTGCTATTGAAGTCATAAAAATTAATAGAATCATCCACCTATTAGCTTATTATTAGGCTAATTATGCTACAATAGCATAAAAATAAGAAAAAATAAGAGAGAAATGACTTTTGCCAAAAGGTTCACGTGTCATGTTACATCCCTGTTCATAATTAAAGTAAAATAAACATATTAAATGGATTTTGGGAATCTAATTGGATATTTGAATTGGGAATTCAATAGAATTAAGATTTAAGTTTAAATTTTAAATAAGTGTTTTATATAGATAAATAAAGTTAAAAGATTATTTCTAATATTTTATTGAATTTTTGGATTTATTTCATAATAAAAGGAGAATAATGATTTAAAATTCAAATTTGAAATTTAAATTGTGTTTCAAAAATCCAAAAGTTTTCTGAAAATTTATTTCAGTAAAATAAATAATAATATAGATTCTGAAAATTTTTTAAGAAAAAAATAAATATTCTAAATTGTTTTAAGGGTTAAAAGTAGTATCGTGGCAATCGAAAGTTTATTTCAAGCAAGAATAAAATTTGGAAAATTTTCTAATAGCTTCAATTATTTTTATATGTGATTATATTGTTTACATTGATTAAAAATGTGTTAATATCATTGTGTATAAAAAAGAAAAATATCTTATTTTATTTTATTTGGGCCTAAAACATTTCCAAACTTATAAACCCTTAACTCATTTTCTTAACCATCCCAAACCCTTCATTATTTCCATCCTTCTCCTTGTAGCTAGCCATATCCTTATCTTCATTTGCCTTAACCCAAGCCTTAGCCCCTTTGTTTATTCAAATTCGGAAATTCAAACGAAAAATAATAAAAAGAAGAATAATGATCGCGAACGATAGGCAACATTGCTTGGTGGAGTGTGACTATGGGAGGTAGAGCCAATTTGGAGGCACGACCGTGTGTGCCATGAGCAGGATGCGATTACTGTGCGATAGGGCCTAATTGTGCATGAACTTTAGCAGCAATGAAGAAAATGGCGACATAGGCTCGCAACTTGATGGTGTTGGCGATTGAAAATGGGAATAGTGAGGTAAGTTAATTCTTAACTCACATCAGTGTTCTATTTCACATTATCCTCTGCATGTTTTGTTTGATTATTGTGGTGATGAAATTTAGATTAATATGGATTGAATTGGGTTAAATTGAGTTGCATGCTATTGTTTAATTGTTGTTGTGATGAATTTTGGTGGATACTGGTTGAATTGATTGAAAAAGAATTGCATGTTTTTTATTTCAACTAGTTATGAAAATTCTCCTTTGTAGTGCAAAAATAGACCAAGATAATCAGTTGATTTTTGAGTACATATTATATGTTATTTGCTATTGCTAGTCGATTGATATAGTATTTAACATTAATCAAAAGTGGAAAATTAGGGTTAAACACTTTTGGAATCTATGAAAGTTAAATGTTGGATTCATTGGAAATTAATATGTGGTTTAAATATTTATTTTTGGATTAAACTAAAGATTTTGGGCAATTGAATTAAACTCGAAAGATTTGTAAAATAATATTTTGGAATAAAAAGATGAACGAGATTACTTATTATATGGAAAATTATTAAGGAAAAAATTTATATTTCATTTTATCATGTATAATTATGGAAGCAGTTTATTTTGTAATTTTTACGCAAAGGGAAATTTGTTTAAATATCTTCAGAAGTATTTATGGAAGTGTTTGAAAAAAATTAATTTTGGGTATGGAAAATTATGGTATTGATTTTATAAATGGATTATGAATAAATATTTAATTTAATTATGATTATAAAAATATTTAAAGGATCTCATGGAAGGGTTTACGATATTTAGGTTCCATAGTGATGGGTTTGTTATGGAAATATAATAAATAGAAAGCTTTTCGAAATAATATGATCGTATAACAACCTGCACCTTAATTGGCCCGAATTTTCGTTAAATTGAAAACCCAAGTCGACTAGGGTACAGATCGTTTGAGTTGGTATCCTATAATAACAAAAGTATATCAAAGAACTGTCTAATAGAACTTACGACGAAATAATAAAGTATAATAAAACATATACATATACTGACTAAGGCTAATACCTCTGGTATCTAGTACCTTTGTCAATGCAGAGCATGCATCAGAAAACCAATCCTTCCACCATTCCCACCTTGTACCAGTACATGTCCCTCTAAATCTATCATGTGGGTTATAATGAGGACGGGGTCAGAAAAACATTTTAGTGACTGGTAAATTACATAAATTATCCATAGCATTATTTTATACCAATTGTTTTCCATTATATGTTATGTCTATTACTTAAAGCATAGTCATTTTATGCATACGTTATGCCAAGCCTACTCGAGGTATACAATAACCATATATATATCAAGACTTCATGTATGAATACATAAGTGCCTAATAACGGCATTAAAACTATTTTGCCATATCCTAATTCATCTCAAAACTTATCTAGGGGTTATCTAGCCGGCCTCCTAATGACAAATAACTAACAAACAACTTTTAAGGCAATTGCATATCCCATACAGAATCTACACTAGTAGAAGGTGCAGTCCATCCCTAGGCGTAACCCAAGTCTTTCTGATCACCTAGAACTGATGGTGCTCTCGACTTATGTGTACAGTCTTACTCCTCGCATATGTGGTATAAACCTTACTGACATAGCACCGAGCTTTTGTCCACCGTCCAATTTAGATTTCCTAATACAAATCAAGGAAATGCCCACCTGGTTACTTATTACCTCCTGCATGATTGAAGTAGACCTTAATTAGTTATTTAAGACTTTAAACCCAAGGTAAACTCTCTTTGGTGTATTCCCTTCACATATATGTGAACGTATATCCCCACGGATCCTACAGTTGGAGATGTCCCACATTAGTACAACGTATGCACAACTGCTGGTAGCCCCTTGCAAAGGGCAGATTTCTATTATGCAACATTACTGATCTCGCATTCCAATCCTAACTAATGATTGTGTCATGCATAATGAATTTAAATATTTGGCTAGATCCAATAATTCACAACCTTCATAAATGTATATTTGAGGCTATATAAATTTAGCTGTAGAATTACTACATCTCCCGAGTTCAATTATTAGTATTCAGTTACTTTTGCATTAACTTACTTCTTATTTCATTAATGCCATTAAATGTCAACTTACCACTTCTTTCTATTTTGATAGATTTAAGATCTTTTACTGCTTTATTTTCAATTAATACAATTAGATATACTTTTTTTGAGAAAAATGTATGATCCTCTACAGGAGAGGAGAACACACATGCACATATATATAACAATAATAGAAAAGGAGCTGCCAACAAGCCTGGCAGGTAACAAAAGACCCCCCGCCATACAAAAGAAAAAATCAAACCCTCCTAAACGCCTATGAAACAGAAGACTAATCCTAAACAGACAACTTTATCCAGATTCCAAGGCTTGAAGCGACACCAAAAGATAAGCAGCCATCTGAAACAACTTCCGCAACTTCGTCTTCAACAACCAAGCTGAAAAATCATAATATACTGCATCTACAAAAACCACGAACAAGCTCCAAAACAACAATTATCACAATAAATCTCCAAAAAATCAACAACCCTCAAGCAAAAGACTTAAAAGCTTTACGATTTAAACGAGGACTTCTCCTAATATTACCCGTTGAATAATTCCTACTATTCCTTGTACCAGATTTGGATGCACGAGCCAATTCCCTAGCAAGGGTAGGAGAATGATGAAATTTTCCTATAGACGTAAGACAACAATACATAACAAATCTGAAACCCCCAGTCCAATAATAGTCAACTTGATCACATTGCTGCAATTTGGAACTCTCCAAATCTCCGCTCACAAAGCTAACAATAACATTGCTCTCTAAACCACTTGCATCATGATCAACATTATAATTACCCTCTGATCCGTTCACTTCTCTAATATAAATACGCTTTTTTAATTGATCAACAACATTATCCAATTGATAATACTTCACTAACGTGGATTCCAATCCATTGACACACAATGGAATAACATTCTTAAAGCCAATAACATCCAAAGGATTATCAAATTGAGGCAACAACATAATAGAAAATCAAAAATAAAACTCCCAACAGCTTCTATTATCATGAGACCATCCCTGTACAAAATAAAATCACTTATCTTCGTATCAGATGAAGTAAATCCATCAGAAATAGAACCAAAAACCTCTCTTTTTTCTGAAACTGCACAACATCCTGCGAGACTACATTCAACACATTAGCGCCTGGAATACATTGTGTACAGTGTGTCACAGCAAAACAGTGTGCACATTTAGATATGGCTGCATCTCCTGATCCAACAGAGCAAACCAAGTTCATATCTTCGTTGTCCACGAAAAGCTCATCACCAACAGATGTGTTTATAGTACCACTATTCACATCAAGAACAACTGAAAAACCATAATCAACCCTAGATGACACTGACTTAGAGCTAATGCTTCCTATAACATCACTTCCTTTATTCACAAGAAAAGCACAGTTAGTCAAACCACCATCATCAACAAGGGAGCCACCCTCCTCTTCAATACCAGAAAGAACAGTTGACTCAGATGAACAAAAACCAACCACACAAGTATCAGCACAAATAGAAGCTTCTAAACCAAAACAATTGACCTTATTAGCTTCCTCGACACAATCCGATAAATGCCTCTCTCTAACACCATCGAGATTATATTGTTGAAAGTTAATAACTTCTATATTGGTCCAATCATCCGAAAACTTAGAATGATCATCGCCAACCACTTGAGAAAACCTTACCACTGATACAATATCATTCGAACCACTATTATCCTCTGCACAACCACTAATCTCTGTGCAAACACTATCAACTGAAATGGAGGTAATTGAAGCCACATTGACATCAAAATCAACAGTTGAAACCGAAACATTTGAAACATCAAGATCATCAGATATTCCTTCTTTCGACATAGAACTAGGAAAACAACAATCCCTGATAATAGGATCTAAAAGAAGAATATCAGTATGAAGATCCCCATTCAAGACATTCACATATAATTTTTCAATATCGATCCATTGTGATTCCTCCTAATCATGAAAAACATTCTCTCTTTTCGAAAACTCTTTGGATTGAAACCCTTCCCAATTTCCACTATCAGTATAATTTCCTATGTTATCAGCTGTTAAACAGTCAAAATGCCAATACACTTTATTAAAAAGAAAATTACACTCTTCATTATTTCTAACACAACAATATAAGAACATGCCCCTTAACCTCAAGAATTTTAGAACAAAATAATAATGATGCTCCTTAAGACTCAAATGTTTCGAGAAGATAGGATCAGAAAAAGGGAATGAAGGATCGGAATTGAGGAAAGGATTGAAATCCAAAGGGCAAGACGATTTATTGTGACCAGACACACCACATTTAAAACATCAAATAGGATTCGAATATTCTCTGGCCTTATGATTTTTACCTCCACACTTGAAACAGAAAAAACCCCTTTTCCAATTTAGAACAAGAGGATTTCGAGATTTTTGAAAATGAGTCTTTAAACGAGAAAAACTATCTGCACTATTAAAAGAACAATAATTAAAATCAGGGTTGACATGATGACGAGATGAAGATGAATTTCTATAAACGGAATGAGAAAAGTATGGAGACGAATTAGAACGAACGCCATTTTCTTGAATTCGAGTATTTCTCCAATTGTATTCAATTTTTATTTTTACATAATTAGATATACTTTACTATTCCATTTTAAATAATAGCTACCTTTCTTTGATTTCTATAACTTTCCTAATTCCTTATTCCACTGTCTTATTCCTACTTTCATCGCTTATTGTTTATTTCCTAACTTATCTTAAAACACATATGTTAAACTAACAATAGATTTATTGTTATTATTTCTATTTACAATGCTTTGGTTTTACATTTAGGGAGTTATATATTTTAATGCATTGGAACTATATATTCCCCAAAAGGAAATGTTAACATTGATTTTCCATAAATTATCTAAAAGAGGATTTGTGCTGTGTTTGGAATTACAAGGAATTATCTTTTCTATTATTATTGAAATTGACGGTACAAAATACGGTAAACATCCCTATTTTGTACATCTCTTTCTTTTGAACATATTCCTTGTTATTTCAAACAATACACCTTCATACATAACTATAAATTTTGATAATTTATAGAAATTTACAAAGCAATATACTTTATTCCAATGAATTAAAATATAACTTAAATCCCTATCCAATTTGTAACAATCTTCAATTATTTTAAATAAATTATAACATTCGAAAAAACAAACCTAGATTTACATAAAATCTTATCAACGAATTATCTCATAACTTTTAGGGACTACTTTCACCCTTACATTCCAGATTTAGGTATATACAACATTTAATCAAAATTAACAATTCATAGAATATGTAGGCAAGGTTCTCAAGTTCATTGTGTGTGTGTGTCTATATATATATATATTTATGTATGTGTGTGTATGCATATGTGTGAGTGTGTATATTTAAGCCTACAATTCCAAGTTACATTCAGGCATAAAACGAATAGATTCACAATGATATAGATCTAATAATATATACATATATATAATTTCTCACTCACCCTTAAGTACCCAAATATCCAAATCTAAATCCATTATTCATGATTGACTCCCTTTCTTTCTACCAAAATATGTATCAAATATATATATATATATATATATATACTTATTAGAATAATAAATCCAAGAAGAGATTGGAATTAAACATAGATTTAGATTTAGATCTACAATTTCCCTTTTTCTTTGGCAAATCGATTCGATCTTATTTTTTTCTCTTTTTTTCTTCCGCTATTCTCTACTTATATATATATATATATGTAGAATAATTTGTAACTTGTATAACTTTTAGAATTTTTGGAAAAGAGAAAATGACAGAGCTTTGCTCTTGATTCAGAAAATATGAGAAGAAAAGTGAGAGACTAGACCTATATTTATAGGCGCTCGAATCAAATCCATCTATTAGATTAGATTATATTAAATCCTGGTTGTTCAGCCAAGGGTTATTGCTAGCCGACAGCCCAACACCGGTGGACTGCTAGTGGTCGACAGTTCCCAATAAGACGGTTGACCAGTCAGTGTTATATGTTAAATGTTGGTTTTGTTCAGTTTGTTTCAATGTGCGACTGCTTTAATTTGATTTGATTAACAGTTACATTACTTGACCATTAAGTCTTCGTTTAACGTTAATTTAACATTAAATTTATAATATTTATTTCCTTAATACTTATATAATTATTTCTAATTCAAAATCTTCAAATGTTAATAAACTTACCGTTTGAACTCCGGTCATAAACTTTATATATGAAAATTGATCAAAAAATCGCCACGAACACAATAGTGCAAGTTTTATAGCCAAATTCTGAAATTGTGAAAATTTCACTTTTGAGCTTTAATAATTATTTATTAATTCTTTTTAATTAACCGCCGTTTAATTTATAAGGTGTTATAGATCAGGAATAATAATGCATTGTAAATGTAGTTTGTTTATTTTATGGAAAATATTGTTGATGAAATTATTTTAGAAGGTAAATCAAAGTTTTAAAATTTGGATATAGTAAGGAATTCCCTATTTGTAAGAACCTTTTATTATTATTTTAAAATATGAAAGGAGAATTCTAATTTGTTAAATTATTTTTTAAAAGTGATTTAAAAGGATTTGAAAGTAAATATCGATTTACAATATTGATTTTGGAATTAAATATTAGTTCTTTGGAAATATTTTTGGTTGAAAATAATTTCATGAAAAATGATATATAATTTGAATTTGGTGTTTATAAAAATTTCTTTATTTATTAAACTCCTTTATTAGTATTTTTTGTACTGAAGAGGTACTTCCAATAATATGAATTAATTTAAAATGAGTTGGGCGGTTTGAAATCTAAAGGATGTTAAAAATGTTGAATTGTTTGAAATTTAAATAAGAGGTTTAAATAATTGACTTTTGCAATTAACTAAGATTTTGGGAAAGAATAGAATTTTCCAAATTAAAATCCTCTTTAAATCTAGTATTAATATTTGAAATTATATTGAATATTTTAAAAATGATTAATACAATGAAACCCTTTGTGGATTAATAAATATTTGAATCATATGGAATGTGTGAACTTTTGTATGACGCGAGTTTTGAATAAACTTAGTTATAATACCGGCGTCATGAGACGTTCGATAATATTTCTTCAGTTAGTATTTCGACTCATTATATATGGTATTATATTATATGTATTGAATGCTGAGTCATGTTAATCAGAGAATTTATAACATGACCCAAATAAGCTTCGCTTACAGGTATTTGAGCATCTCCATATTGACGTTGGGTTAAACGATGATTATGAGGTTTTAATGTCGTATGAGAGCGTAGAAAATATAACAAATTGACCAAACGAGATGAGATACTTGATAGGATAGATCCATTCTAGTTCGGACTGACCACGGGGTCGCACGTCGAGATATTTTGACCCATTTGTCATAGGTCCAATGACCTGCTGTATGGGCACACCAATGATGGTGGGCATGCAACTATTTGATGGAGATGATGACACCCACACATTGGAGAATAGTACAACAAATTGGTCGTGTGGGGGCACCACAATTCTGGTTGAGGACTATATGAATGAAAAAGGCCGTGTATCTTAGTTGTGATCGACATCGATATAGTTACGATTCTGGTGGAGGATACCCAGATGAAAAAGGTCGTGTATCTTTATGTCGATCAGCATTGGATATAGCGTATTCTATAATCAACGAGTTATATAAATAGATAATGATCAATTCAAAATAAGTAAATTATTAAGAAAATTCTGGATCGAGGGGAATGCTGTGGCATTACTTGGTGTCGACTCAACATCTAGAAGGGTGTATTCTACACTCAATGAGTTATTTAAATAAACTGTAATCAATTCACAATCAGTAGAGAATTAATAACCGTGATACCTAATATTTGTGATTAGGAGATAATCACAATTAAGTAGAATTGCGATTGTGATCACATTAAATAGAGATATGCGACATATATGATAATTTTATGTATGTTATATGACAGGGATTGGGGCTAATACTAAGTGTTAATGACATTATTTGGCATGTTATGAAACCCGTTCAGCATACCATTATCTGTTATGGTTATGTGTATCGTTAAGATGACCTTACATTTAATATAGGCATAGTCTAAACCGTTTATTATTTATATAATATTCGAGTCAGTCCAAGACTTATAGGTACAAGGACATTGGCCTTTCTTGGATGTTGGGTTTATTGAGGAGACGATTATAGACTATCTTGTACTTTGGAAGTCTACTATATATATATATATATTCTTTTGATTTCTCCATGTATGTATATATTTGATTTATATCGATGTATATATATTTTGTAGTGCACCAGTTACCGCATTTTGTAAACCTACTTTGTTCTGTATATAATATGATATTATACTTCTTCACTGCATATGTGACTCTGAGTTTTCGGATTATATTGTGTATTGTTCTATCCTGGTAAACCCATGTGTTTATTGCTTTGTATCAATAACAAGTACATTGTTTGTGAATTATATGAGGTGAGAATACATATCCGTGTTAGCCTAAGTGAATATTCACATGCGATCGCTCCTAACAAGCCTCATTCTCTATATTACTAGATATTATTACTCTGTAATACTCTTTAGTAGCAAGGGTATAAAGGTGAGGTGTTTGCATGTCATGCTAACAGCGCATTATGTCATCAGCTAGTCAAGATGATATCAACTACCCAAGGTTGAACATGCCATGTGTTAAAGATCTAATGATGTAATTTTACTATAAATAGGCATATACACCCACTTAAGAAAGGCCAATTTCTGAATTCACTTCTTCTTTGTTTTCATTTGTAATCAATGATAAATAAAAAGCTTGATTTGGGACTTCCATGGCTGCATAGGTCAAATCATTATTGACGAACAGTGATAGAGGTCTATTTCATTTGATATTTGCATACTTTCCCTAGAGGAACTTCTCTTGCATAAGTAACATATCCACCCATTCTAGTCCTCAAAAGCTATGCCAAATTCTAGGTTTAATGTTGGTGATTTCATGAGAAAGCTCTCTAAAATATCTCGTAAAGTCATCAACAAGAGTTAAATGGAAAGGAAAAATAAGGTGAATGCTCAAGAGCCAAAGGTGGTTCATAACATGACTCCAGAGGAAAATGTGATATCGAATTTCAATGTGGAAAAGCTTAAAGTTGATCGAGCTACTTTGCCCATTATGCCATAAAATGAAAATGAGGTGGAAAAAATTGCAAAAAGAACTTGAAATGATGCATGAGTTAATCGAGATGCTTGTATCATAGAGATTTTCAAAGACACAAATCACAAAAACTAGTGGAGAAGAAGTGGAATTCCCTCTAAGGAATGATAATGTATATCTGTAACACCCCATATTTTTATAACATTATTTAGAATGTTTAATTAACAAAATTAAATAAAATAATGTAGAGATTAATAAGTTGAGAATTGATTAGCTAAGGGTAGCCGTGCCATGTTACTGTATAAACTCAAATGAAATAACACAAGCTAATGTGTTAGGATATGAGAAGGGTAATATGGGAAATAGGAGAAGGGCTTATACCTAAACCCATAGGAAATAGTACTCACACTCATTTTCATTTTAGCAAACTAAAACATCGAAGGTTGGCCACCATTATTGTTCTCAAGAGAAGATTAAAGCTAGGATTCAAGTAAAGGAAGATAATCAACGTCAAATCTCACATCTTTTGATCTCAAAGCTAAGATGAATAATTACTACATCCCATTTTCATATGGTTTTCGGTTTTTGATTAGATCCGAAATGTTTTTGCAAGTATATGCCATGTTTTGATGATTAAAGTTATATATATGCTTGTTGATGAATTATATATGTTCATGTTAGTTTTTATGATATGTTTGGTATGAAAATTATATTAGATGACATCCAAATGCCTTGAAAATTTAAATATAGGTCAGAAATGATGTTTAAGAAATGAATTTCAATTTTCATAATTTTCTGAATTAATGTGGATTTTATATAAATTTTCTGGTGAAGAAATGATTTATTGGGTTATAAATTATTTACGGCTAAGATAATAATTATTTGGTTTTGAAATTTTTATATGTTGGAAAATATATTGAAATAGATTTTCTAGGATTTTTCCTAAGTTATTTGGTGAATATATAATATTATTTAAGGTATGAGACTTAATTGTTTTATATATTAAATTAAGGAGAAGGGGCATCTTATAAAATAAAACGATTATTTAATTCTGAAAAATGGTGGCAGCACTTTTCTAAAAAGTATTTCTTAACCAAAGAGGATTTGACAAATAAAGGCAGGTTGGTTGAAAACTGTCCTTTTTAAGTTAAAAACAAAGAAATCATACTTTTGGCATGTTTCAGCCAATTCTGGCATTAAACCTTCTGACCCAGACCTTTCGACAATGTCGAGAGGTTCATAGCTTTCGACAAGGTCAAAACCAATGCATATGGTATCAAGTTACTTGGTACGTAATGAATTGGACAAGGTCGAAGGGTTCTAAGTTGAAAGTTGGTTGCCAAAGAGGTTGAAGTGTGTTTGTTTTATAAACCAAAGATAGCCTGCTTTGCTTTTGAATAAATGCAAAAAAATAATCAGTCTTAGGAAAAATAGAAAGATAAATAAAGAAAACATTTATCTTATGGAAACTAGAATTAAAAATTGTAAACAAAATACAACTAATATAGGAAAATTCCAAACTCAACAAAATTCACACAATTAAATTCAAAACCCAAAACAAAATAAAAGATGGAAAATAAAATAGAAAATGAATAATAAAATGCAGATAAAATTCTGTGTGTAAAATGCTGAATTTATCAAATTTTAAAAAGTTTAAAACAGAATTCGACGAAACGAAAAGCAGAAGGATATCAGAACCAATTACTGTTTCAAAGAAAAAGATTAAAATTTAAAAATTCAAATTTAAATTTTTTCAATAAAAGTCAAAGTTTGAAAAAATATAACATTTCCAGAAAATCAATATTTAATTGTATTTGGAAAAAGAAAAATGAAACAAAAATCCAAAATACATAGGAAAAATTCCAAACTTCAATTTAAAATTATTTAAAAATCAAAGTTTCAAAATAAAAATTAATTTAAAAATATTTATTAAAATTATGGGTTGTTACATAAATAATAGTAGTACAAATCATCGTCTTCGTCCTCCAGAAATAAGGTCTTCAAATCCTGAAATGCTCAGACTGACCCGAGCGAATTGAAAAGACAAAACACTCGAGTCAGAACTAAAAGATCTTATGTGAGTTAAATCAACGGTAAATAACTATGAGTGGAACGACGTCAGAGATGGTTACGGGCTTTGACATCTCCTATCCAGTGTCTAACGTGAGTGCAGTAACTTAAGAGATGTTCGGAATTCACATCTCCTAAGGATCCGTTAAACTATCTACTATGTAGTACAATACGCTATTATAATATCTACAGTAAGATAAACTATTAAAATAGCGTTAAGGCGTTACCCATTTCCCCCTTAACACATTTTTATATATTCCCATAGTCTATACAGTACCGTAATCCCATCCGTACTGGACATCGTCAGAGGGCACTCCATAGGTATGGTACAAAACAAACTCGTAGTTGTCTCAATAGGGTAGGTGACACGGCACAACTAGGCAATGCTAGGGTAGATATACCAATTACACTTTCGGACTGGTGGTAACGCATAGCAGCTACTACCGCCCACCTCGAAACACACTCCCAAGTCAAAAATCGAGGGTGGCCACCAAATCAATCGCAAAGTAAGAATATAGTATCGAAGGGGTGTGCCCGATCGTGGGAATGACCTCACTTGGCCCGTCAATTGCTCCTGTTATAACCACCTAAAGCTAACTCATGGGAGTTAGGTCCACGTATATACCTCATATAGGATCGTTGCCAACCATCCTACTTCATTCTGGAATCTCCACTGCGTACATAGTTGTCAAAGTGGTTTTCGGTATTGGCAGAGAGTATGACAATATCCGATCCCGGTCTCTTTAACAACCAATTGCTTCTTACACATCGGATGGTTCTTTTACATTTCCAAAATCATTTCATAATTGATATTGTTAACACCACTTTTTCAACGACCTAGCACTTAGCGGTCTACGACTTACCGATCTAAAGGACTCAAGCGACTTAAGCAACTCAAGGCTTCAACGACCTAACGACTTAGCGAGCTAAGAGACCCACCGGCTCAACGATCTACAAGCTAGCGACCTAACGAGATAAGAAGGCCGCGACCTAACACCAGAAGATCTCCTGCGACCTATTTCAAGAAAGCAACCTAGCGACCTAACGAGTTAGCGACCTAGCGACCTAACGAGTTAGCGACCTAGCGGCCTAGCAATTCAGGAAAAGGGAACGACTTAACATGATCCAAAGTAAAGTCACACCACCTACCTCTTCTGTTAGTTTGCTCACGACCTAATCTTGCCGAGATAACTTCTGAATTCACTACATTAAGTCGATCACACCCAGTATCTCACCCAGAATGGCTCTATTAAGTCGCCAACGACTTAAGCTAACTCGGTAGGACCCTTAGGTCGCTCACGACCTAAAACCCAATGACCTAAGCCCAGGCTCCTCCTATAAATACCCCGCCTACTCCACATTGATGTAGGACTTTTTCCAGACTTTGAAGCGCCGAAACTCTGCTGCATTCACAACCTCTACAACTCCTCTACTACCAAAAACATTTCAAAACTACCTAAAGAGAAGATCAACTACATTCAAGATGGATTCCAGAATCTCTTTTGCATTGTAGTGCTGATTACTTGTATCGATTGTTGAATCATCGAAGAAATTCTTGTAAAACTTGTAATCGAACTTGTGATAAAGAAGATAAAGTGGACGTTGGCTTGATTTTGAGCCGAACCACTATAAAATCTGCTGTCTCTTTACTTTTACTGCAATTATTTGCTTGTTTTAGTTCCCGTACCAACGGGTGGTGCTTTCACTTTACTAATACTCACACCGATGTGTTAGCGTTCGATTTTTGCATTAACATTTTTAATGCTTTCACTGAGAAGATCGAACTCAGGTGTGTTCTCACCATTGCTTCACAAAGATTTGTTGAAAGACTCTCCTTAAAAACTAGAAGTCTATCTGAAATCATGGCTCCTGGAAGAAACAGTAGATCTACGAGATCCGGAGATGCTTATGACAGGACTGCCACCTCTCCAGCGCCAAATCAGGCGACTCCTACTGTTGGGGTCACAAGGGCTGAACTTGATGCTGTTGTGTCTGGATTATTCCAACAAATGGAAACTCAAAATGCTTTGATGATGGACTGGTTAAACGCTCTGCTTGGGGTTAACCACCAACCAGAAAATAATGAACCAATATTTGCTGAAGATGCTCATGATACCCAAGAGAAAAGTATTCCTCCAAGGGCAGCTTGCATCGCCGAAGGGGCACCTCCCCAAGTTGGAGGTTCAAGGCCGCAGCCACCTCTTCGCGAACGTTTGTTCAGGCAAACTTCCGAAAAGGTGGCTGACGTCTGCTCGGCAAGGCCTCTGAACGATGAGGAATACCTATCAGGAATGGTTTGCCAAATTATGAAACAAAGTATGCAAAGGGATGAAGATGAAAATGACTGGGGATTTGCTCTAAGCAAGACTCCGCTAACTAAAAGAATTCTAAAAGCTGAATTTCCAAAGAAGTTTGTTCCCCCTACTATCCCAGCCTATCGGGGGACAAGCGACCCTAATAAGTTCTTGTACAAATATGACTGGCATATGACAGGTGCCAAGGCAACAGAGGAGATTAAATGCAGATATTTTCCTGTCTATTTGGAGAGGGTGGCTCTACTTTGGTTCACAAAGCTACCAGTCCGATCTGTGGATCAATTCTCTGACTTAACTCGTAAATTCAAGGATCAGTTCAGGTTGTATGCTTCAAAGGCCAAGGACATAATGTCATTGTCCAGCCTTGAACAAGCTCCTGGAGAATCTATCAAATCTTTCTTGAACCGCTTCAATATAGCTTTGGCCGAAGTGGATAATGCTAAGCCTCGATTGATTCTAACTTACTTGATGCGAGCCATCGACAAAACAAGTGAATTCGGAAAATGGTTGAAGATGAAGGGACCAAATTCACTTGAGAAGTTTTATAAGAAGGCTGACGAATTTATGCGTCTGGAAAATCTTCCTGCACCAGCAAAGGTGGACGTGGCTGAAATTGAAAACAACCATGTGGCTGAAGCTTCTAATAAGAAAGAATCTGGTGGTCAGAAAAGGGAAAGAACGGTGGGAAAAAGCAGAAAGATATAAAGAAACCACGCCGTTTTTCGTGTTTTACTCCTTTGACTGAGACTCCAGAGAACATCTTCTTCGCAACCAAGGATGCTATCGAGTACCCTGAACCACCTAAGATGAAGCTTGGGAAATTTTTTGTGCATACTGGAAGATTCTGTCGATTTCATAATCAGCCTGGCCATGACACTAATGAGTGTCGCCATTTGAAGAATTTAATTGAAGAGCTGCTGCGAGAGAATAAACTGCAACAGTATGTCAAGAGAAACAGAGGTGATCCGGCCTCATCTACTCAGGGGCAGCAACTTCCTGCTCGTCAATCTGGCTCAGGTGAAAAGGCTATGGTTCAGGAATCTGAAAGGCCTGTTATTAATGTAATCATAGGGGGTCCTCACCCAGCAGGCAGAAGTTGGGGAGAGTTGGAGAGGTATGCTCATGCTCTGAGACATGCCCCGAAAGAAGAAACTGTTTTTGTCTTGGAAGATGCTGTGCCTTCAAAACAACAAAGAACTTTTCACGATGACATCATATTCAGAGCTAGAGATTCTGTGGGAATTGAGGCTCCCACCATGGATCCTTTGGTAATAACCGCCGGTATCAGACCAGCTATTGTGAGAAGAGTGCTTGTTGATTGCGGCGCTTCTTGTAATATCCTCTTTAAAAAGACATTTGATCAAATGAAAATTCCGATGGCTGATGTTCAAGCTTCTTTGCAAAAAATTGTTGGGTTCACTGGGGAACCAAAACAACCCATCGGAACCGTCGACTTATTTGTAGAACTTGGTGAAGGGGAAAGAAAAGTGGTCCGTAAGCAAACTTTTGTTATTGTTGATGAATTTTTTGCTTATAATGCCTTCTTGGGACGACCAACTCTTACTGTATTCAAAGCTGTTCTCGCCCCGTGGTGCCTAACTATGAAATTCCCCACTGATAACGGCGTTGGTGTTTTGAAGGGGGACCAGAATGCTAGGCGGGAATGTTATCTCACAAAGTTGCGGGAGGCGAAAAAGAGAGAGATGGGAAAGGGTGCGGCAGCTTCGCTCCGCATCAAAGAACCCACCTTGTAGCAATTACGAGGTGGACCCTGCACTGGTGAGCATAGTGGTGCGCGAAAAGAAATTGATCCCAGAAAGACCAGTGCAGGGGAGAATAGAGTGGTGCCGGTAGAAGTAACGGTACCAATACATGTTGACTCGAGTGACCCAAACAAGGTGCTGAATGTGGGTTCACAACTTGTTATGATGGTTCAGAATATACTAATAGCATTCTTGAAAGCAAACCTGGATGTTTTCGCTTGGAGTCATGCCGACATGTGTGGAATATCTCCAGAAATCGCAGTGCATGCTTTAAATATTGATCCGAAGTTCACACCCATAAAGCAGAAAAGAAGAACCCAGGGTCCTAAAAGGTCAACAGCATTGAAAGAAGAAGTAGATCGGCTCATGGAGAACGGCTTCATCATAGAATCCACTTATCCAAATTGGGTGTCTAATCCGGTGTTGGTTAAAAAAGCAAATGGGAAGTGGAGAGTATGTATCGACTTTTCAGACTTGAATAAAGCATGTCCCAAAGACTGTTTCCCGTTAACCAGAATCGATCAGTTGGTGGATGGAACAGCCGGGCACGAGTTATTATCTTTTATGGATGCTTACTCAGGATACAATCAAATCATGATGCATGAGCCAGATCAGGAGGACACGCGCTTCATCACTGATGTTGGTCTTTACTGCTATAAAGTCATGCCCTTCGGATTAAAGAACGCGGGGGCAACTTATCAAAGACTCGTTAATGCCATGTTCAAGCTTCAAATTGGCAAGACTATGGAAGTATACGTTGATGATATGTTAGTGAAATCAAAGAAGGCAGTAGACCACATGGTCCATCTGGCAGAAATGTTCGCGATCCTCCGAAAGTATAGGATGAAGTTGAATCCTCTAAAATGTTTATTCGGGGTTGAGTCCAGAAAATTCTTAGGTTTCATTGTGAGTGCTAGGGGCATTGAAGCTAATCCTGCTCAGATCATTGCCTTAAGAGAAGTCAAACCCCCTAGAACAAAGAAGGAATTGCAAATCCTCAACGGGAAAGTCGTTTCTTTGAGTCGATTTATTTCCAAGGCCATAGATAAATGCATTCCCTTCTTTGATGCTCTGAAGAAAGGAAGGAAGAATTTCGAATGGACTCCTGAGTGTCAAAGAGCTTTTGATGAGCTGATTCATCATATGGAAACACCTCCATTACTTTCTAAGCCCAACAATGGTGAAGATCTATTCATATACTTAGCAGTTTCATCTCATGCTCTCAGTGCAGCGTTGGTACGAGAAGACGCAAAAGTTCAGCGTCCAGTTTATTACATCAGCAAAAGATTCACTGGGGCAGAGATGAATTATTCGAAGTTAGAAAAGCTCGCCTATTGTCTATTGATCGCGTCCAGAAAGTTGAGGCCATACTTCCAGGCTCATCCTATTAAAGTCCTCACTGATCAACCTCTAAAGCAAGTCCTATTCCGCCCTGAAACTTCGGGTCGTCTTCTGAAGTGGAATATTGAACTCAGTCAATACGATATCACTTACCATCCCCGAAGAGCAATCAATGGACAAGCTTTAGCATATTTCATTGCAGAATACACAAATAAAGGCGACAGTGAGGAAGAAGTGACTATTGACTTCCCGGTCCGATGGAAATTATATGTTGATGGTGCAAGAAATGACTACTGTTCCGGAGCTGGGGTTGTGCTTGAAACCCCCGAAGGGCGGTCGTTGTGTTATGCATTGAGATTAGAATTTCCTTCGACAAATAATGAAGCCGAATATGAAGCTCTTATTGCCGGTTTGAGGATTGCTAAGGAACTGAAGATTAAAGTATTGTAGATCTTCAGTGATTCCCAGCTTATTGTATGCCAAGTTAAGAAAGAGTTTCAAACTAAAGGAGGAAATCTGCCTGCTTACTTATCAAAATCCTGTGAGCTTCTCGATGATTTTGATCATTATACAATCAACCATATACCCCGGGAAGAGAACATGAAGGCAGATTCTCTCGCGAAATACTCAAGCTCTGGCGAAGCTCAATTATTGGGATTGGTCCCTGTAGGAGTCTTGACAGCTCCGAGTATTGATGAGATGGATATTGACTGGATCATGGCTGTATCTCAAGAATAGGAGTCATGGATGACCCCGATCAAGGAATATCTACTCAACGGCTCCTTGCCAGAAAACTCAAAAGAAGGCCAGAAGCTGTTAAGAAAAGCCCCGAGATATGTAATTCAAGGCGACCATTTGTACAGACAAGGATTCTCGATGCCATTACTCCGATGTGTAACCAAAGAAGAGGCTAAGACAATTTTAGCTGAAGTGCACGGAGGAGAATGTGGGGATCATTCAGGTGGCCAAACTCTTGCAAAGAAAATTCTCCGTTATGGGTATTTTTGGCCGGATAATAACCGAGATGCTGCTAGCTATTCCCGAAAGTGTGACAGATGCCAGAGATTTGCAAAAATTCCAAGAGCACCTTCCACCGAGCTAACACAAATGGTCAGTCCATGGCCATTCGCCATTTGGGGGATCGATCTCATTGGAAACTTTGCCGATTGCCAAGTTCGGAATCAAATATGCTATTGTTGTTGTTGATTATTTCACTAAATGGGCTGAAGCTGAACCATTGGCTACTATTACCTCTAAAAAGATGATAAATTTTGTAACTAAAAATATCATTTGTAGGTATGGTGTGCCTTAGAAGATAATCACAGACAATGGTACCCAATTCGAAAGCGAAGAATTCCAGAACTTTTGCAAGTGATTCAAGATTCGAAAAAGCTTCTCAACAGTGGCTCATCCGCAGGCAAACGGGCAAGTGGAAGCAGTGAATATAATTGTCAAATCAACCATCAAAAAACAGCTAGAAAAAGCAAAAGGTGGTTGGGTCGACAAGCTGCTACTTGCACTATGGGCGTACAGAACTACCCACAAAACTGCGATTGGGCACACTCCATTTTCATTAGCATACGGATCAGAAGCAATGATTCCGGTGGAAATAGAGGTCCCCTCACACAGGAGAATTCACTTCAACCAAGCCGAAAATGAAAAGCTGCAACTTGAAGCACTTGACTTACTTGATGAAAGAAGAAAAGAGGCTGAGCTCAGAGTCGCAGCCCATCAGCAAAGAATAGCCAGGCACTTCAATTCTAAAGTTCACCAATGCAGCTTTGAAATTGGGGATCTAGTCCTGAAAAGGGTCATGACAGCGACAGGAGTGTTTGGGCCAAATTGGGAAGGGCCATATGTCATAGGCAAAAAGCTTCTTGATGGCACTTTCAAGCTCACAACTGTCGAAGGAGATCCAATCCCAAGAGCCTGGAACAACAATCACTTGCGTCCATATTTTACTTAGAAGCAATGCTTAAATTTGTAAAATGATTGTGGATGTATCATGCTTGTATTGTAAGCCAGTGTAAAATCAGTGCAAATTGATAATAAGAACTATAAAGTGGATGTACGCCCAATTCTTGGCCGAACCACTATAAATCTTGTGTTCTCTACTATTATGAAATGCCTATTTTATTTCGATGTGCAAATATCTTAAATATATTGCTAAAATGTCAATTTAATATTGCAGGCTATCAAAGCAAAGCTTACCTATTCAACATATCACGAAACCAAGCGATTCATACAAATCACATAACAAACAAATGTCAAGCCACAAAAAAAATTCCAGATTCAATTCCTACATAAGGAGTGCTTCTCACGAACAGTTGGTGAATCCACCAAAGGGGCACCTTCCCAAGGTGAAGGCACTAGGCCCTTGCTAACTGATTGTAATCATTTGTACAAATGAACATCCAGTCGGGTAGCTTGCGTCTGCCCCGTGGATTCACTTAACCATGAAGTACGCTTTTCTGGGAAAATCAAATAACTTGCAAAAAGAAAGGAATATGTGCTTGGAGACGATAACAAGGAATCGCTGAAGGGCAGTTGATGAAGAGACATGGGCAAGCAGACCAAAACAGCCGGAATGGAATCTTGTTTCTCACCCAAGAATGTTGGTGGGACCACCCAAGGGGGCACCTTCCTAAGATAGAAGGTTCCAGGACCTTTTTACTTGATTGCGATCGTTCGTGCAAATAAACATCCAGTCGGGTAACTTGCATCTGCTCCGTGGATCCACTTAACTATGAGATGCAACTTCCTGGCAAACAAAACAATAAAGCCCTCTCCGGAGGCACAAAGCCCTCTTCGGAGGCACACAAACAAAGACCTCCAACGAGGGAAAAGCCCTCTAACGAGGCACACCCAAATCGAAATGCTTCTCTCACCCAAGAATGTTGATGGGACCACACTAGGGGGCACCTTCCCAAGATAGAAGGTTCCAGGCCCTTGTTACTTGATTGCGATCGTTTGTGCAAACAAACATCCATTTGGGTAGCTTACGTCTGCTCCGTGGGACCATTTAAATGTGAGAAGGTAACTTTCAGGCAAAACAACAAAAGCCCTCTTCGGAAGCATAAGCCCTCTTCGGGAGGCACAAGCCCTCTTCGGAGGCACAAAAACAAAAGCCCTCTTTGGAGGCACGAAGCCCTCTCCAGAGGCACACCACAAAAAAGACCGCTAACGAGGCAAAAGACCTCTAACGAGGCACAAGCCCTCTTTGGAGGCACAACTCTTCGGAGGAGCCCTCTTCGGAGGCAAAAGACCTATAACGAGGCACAAGCCCTCTTCGGAGGAGCCCTCTTCGGAGGCAAAAGACCTCTAACGAGGCACAAGCCCTCTTCGGAGGCACAACTCTTCGGAGGAGCCCTCTTCGGAGGCACAAGTCCTCTCCAAGAGGCACACTAAGAAAGCCCTCTCCAGAGGCATATCAAACAAAGCCCTCTTCGGAGGCGCACTTCTACCCCCAACGGTAAAGTGCCAAATAAAGCCCTCTAACGAGGCACGTCCAAAAATAAAAGTGGCCATCTCCAAAAGTTGAAGTGTAAAAAAAAAAGAGAAAGAAAACTTCTCCGATGCAAGGCACACTCTACTAAAAGCAGAATAATATTTCCTCAAAACGGAAGAATTATTCTCTAGAATAAGAGTACAAGTCTTTTCAGAATATTGCAATGAGCCGTGGTATGGGGGCATATAGCTATATTAATAGAAACAACGCTCAAACATCATACCACGAGCTCACTGCAGTATCGTACAAAGAAAATAAAGAAATTTGTGCAAAAACAAGGAATAAATGCGTTCACAAATATTGATAAGAGATTGTACAAGTAAAAAGAATCATTTTTATTCCATACTATCAAATTTTTTATACTTGTACAGGTTTCAAAAAGCGGGGGCTGGTACCCACACAATCTCCGGTCAATACAAGTCTCTAGACAAAAGACAAAATAGCAAAACAAGAAAGATAGAACCAAACTCATTTCTTCTTCCTCCCGCCGCCTTTAGAGCCTTCACCTGGCTTAATAGCTAACTTCGCAGGCCGGCTTGGACGAGTTGCGAAAGAAGGAGAAAGAGATGCAATTGGGTCATCTTTTGTTTTCTGGTCACCAGCGGAAGTGTCCACTTTCTCATCATCAGCAGAAGCACCTTTCTTTTTCTTCGAAGCCCCATGCTTTCCCCTCGTCTTTGAAGAAGATTCACTGCCCAGAGAAATAAGATCAGAAAGTTTCGTATCATCGACAGTGGATATCTCCGGGGTCCTCTCGCCCTCCTCTAGTTCCTCGGCTTTTTGCTCTTGAGAAGCCGCCGGGTCGTCTAAACCTTGGAGTGCTTCTATTTGTTCTTCTTGCGACCCCGGTTGAGAAGCAGAAGGAGGAGTAACTTGAAGAGGTGGAGGAGCAGCAGCTGGGGGAGGCGAAGCTTATGCGACACTTATTGTTTTCGCTACAGAAGAAGAAAAGTTAAAAACATCAGTATTTCCCACAAAGAGAGGAGATAGTGGCACATCAAGGCTTAAGTAATAGGCAAAAAGTTCATCAAGCTCATGTGAAGCAAGCGAGCAGTCCACTTGAGCCAGATCGGAATTGAAGTTACTTGGAGAGCTTGGTTTGATTACTTCGATTTCATAATCCTGGACTTCTGTACTTTCTTGGGCCTCTTCTTCAGTGTGAGCAGTTTTAGTTTCAATTTCGGCTTTAGCGGGAGGCGAAGAATGGGAACTTGAGCCAATAATGTCAACGTCGACCGAAGACGAAGGACGGGCTGGGTCGGTCAAAGGTGCCTTCCCTGGATGCTCTCCTTCTGTTACTTCGGCTCGTTGATTTGCAAGTTGTTCTTTCCCTCTCGCGAGGGCAGCACGACCCTCGTCGTCCAAGAAGTTAGCCTCAAAATCTTCTTCGGTGTAGCCGGCATCCTTGAGCACTTCAACCGCTGCTTCACACACTTCAGCCAATGTGATTTCATACTTCGGGCCCAAGAAAGAGAGACTGCCTTTCCCTAAGACGCTAAGAACGTAAAACTCAAAAAGAGTAGAGCTGATGTTGGCCTTGGTTGTTTCGTGCGATTCCTCAGCAGCTGCTTTTCCGGCAATGGCCTCATCACGCTCCTTTTCTGCTTTTGAAAGTTGAGCTTTTAACATGGTAATCTCCAAGTCTTGGGAGCTGACTTTTTCCCGTAGCTGGACGGTATCGTTGCGGTATTTTTCAACAACATGCTGTTCCGCCTCAAGTTTGGTCTCGGCATCTCTCTGAGCAGCTTGCGCATCTCTCACTTGCTCTTGAAAAACCTCTTCCTTTTGAGAATGGGGAGCGGAAGAGGTAGCAAGGTCCTCCTTAAGTTTCTTAACTTCGGCCTCAAGCTCCTCATTGAAAGCAGTGATGCTCTTCATTTCCGCATCGTACTGATCAAGAATTTTCTGCCACTCAGACTTATCATTTTCCATAGTCATCATAGCCTCAATATTTAGGCGATTTACTCTTTGGAGTTCATCGACCAGTTTTTACTAGCTGGACATTCTTTCGATATCGAGCTTTACAACATCAAGATTTCGCAGCATGGCTTGTTTGTCGATCGATACCAAATCCAAATCAAAACGCACTCCTTTTAGACACCAGTTCGGGAATCGGCTGTGGAGTGTAGGCGGAGGCTTCTCGATTTGGTAGGGAGGCCTATTGATGATTGATTGGATATCAGTTCTTTTGAGGGCAGGAGAGCTGGAGGGGATGTCTAAAGAAATAGAAGCAGCGGGCACTTTAGAGATTTCGGAAGAAGACTTGTCGTCGAGTTTGGCCCGCTTGCTTGGATCCTCTGTTATGTGACTCTTTCCCCTGTCATCGTGAGATTTTATTTTATGAGAATCGTCATCTCTTTGAGACGAGTCATGGCGGTCATCTTTTCTTCCATATCGCTCCTCATAAGCCTGCCTCTCATGAGCTTTCCTGGCCGCTCGTTCCTCATCAGTTTCCCTAGGGGCAGAGAGATAGCGCCGGGGATCATAGAAGTCACGCCGTCCGTAGCGTTGAAAATCATCATAATATCAGCCACTTCATCCCATTGGAGAATCTGAAAATGAAAAAGAGATAGAATTTAGAAATCTCCAGAAAAAGGAAGTTAAGTGCGAGTAACTGCTAAAAATCCTAAGTGTGTGTGGCGTGCAAACTACGCACGTCAAGCTACAAACCACTCTTCAGCTTAGGAGTGATGTTGGCTTTTGCAATAGGGGTCAACTCTTGGGTTGACGGAAGTGGTCGCAAGACAGATGTTGCTTCAACCGATGGAGAGACAAGCTTAGAAGCAGTAGTATCGTCTTTAAAGTGCTCTTGAGAAGTCACCATAAAATCACTTAACCCCTCGAAGATGTCGTCACCGTCATGCCCAGCTGAGTGAGTCACACCAGCAGTGCCTTCTTCAACATGCTCAGCGCTTTTTGTGGCAGAACTTTCCTTCTCCGTCCCCTCATCAACTTCCGTGGCGACCTTCCCGGGACATTGAGGGAGTTCCTATTCTTCGATAACCGGGAGAGGCTTAAACTTGCCGAAAAACTCTGCACCCTCAGCAGAACCGGAGTATTTTATCAATGAAGCCTCTGCAACAAGTTCTTTCGATGCAAGTTCTTTTGCGGGGGTTGGGGCATCAGATGTTTTCGGTTGAGAAGGGGGGGCATCGCGAAGCTGAAGGGATCGAGAAGGATGTAAAAGGCCAAATTGATGTAAAAATTCATCTTTCAAAAGATATTTGATACTCCTCTCTTCGACGGCTACAGCACTTAGCCTTTAAAAAGTTGACTTGTGACTGGAGTCTTTAGAAGGAGGAGGAAGTGCTACAAGAGTAAAAATGAAGTTAATACTTAACAACCCGAATTTTGAAAAGCTCAAGAATGGAAAGAACAGAGATAGGCAAGCTTACTTCCTACTCTCCAAATGGCGTAAAATCCCGGGGGACAGCGAACAAAGAAAAATTGATTCAAAAACCCGTG
Organism: Allium fistulosum; assembly: GCA_030737815.1. NCBI lineage: Eukaryota > Viridiplantae > Streptophyta > Magnoliopsida > Asparagales > Amaryllidaceae > Allium > Allium fistulosum. The sequence goes on from CM060901.1 coordinate 1,511,363,778, forward strand.
GGCGCTTTCAGGAAGATCATCAATTAGTTTACGGTTCCTGGCGCTCCTCACAAGTACAATAGAAGGATGATCTTTATTCTTCGCAAACGTGCACAAATAGCAAATCTCTTCAAAGCTCGGAAGACGGTCGAGTGTCCTTCTAAACAGTACACACAGTCCCATCAAGATGGCGTAGCCATTGGGATGCAACTGGAAAGGAGAGATAGTTAATCGGAGAAGGAGCTGTCGAAGAAAATTGTTAAAGGGAGGAATAGCTCCACTTGAGCACATCTGACGATTAACTGCGATAAAACCAAGAGGTGGCCTGTCAGCAGTATCGTTTACCCCAGGAAGCAAAGCGTCCGCTTCAACAATACCAAACTGAACACATAATTGACTGAACACCCGTTGATTCAGAGTGGTTGAAGTTCTTTTCGGGGGATTATCCAAGAGATTAGCTATTGGGAAGACCTCTCCAGCTTGCCCTACTATCTCTTCTTGTTAAGAAGTCATTCTACACAAGGAACTGGACATTCAAATATGAAGGTGCACGTTTCCTAAAAGCGTGTGAAGTGTTGTGCAAAGCTACTGAAATAACAAGTAAATAAAATAAAACTTGAAATAGTACTGATTGATGCACGTCAATTCAGGAAGTTTCAAGGCTTGTTATTAGATCAAAGTTAAGTGTAGTATCAATGCAGATAATATTTAGCAATAAGCAGTTATAACCGTATGCATTTTGCGTTGATGCTTCATTTAAATCAGTCGGTTCACATCACTTCATCTTTAATCAGATTTATACTATTTTACTTAAGTAAAATATCGTTTCTTTGATCCAATCCATCACTCGATGTGGACAGTCGATGATGAGTATATTCGTCCCATTCATCTGCAAATGTTGTATTTAACAGGTTGATTAGCATTAAAGTTAATGTAATCTGTAAAGAAGTGCAACAAATTCAGGCAGGTTATTTCGGCAGTTCAAGTTAAAAATTCAAGTTAAGTGATGTAAATTTTTGCAAGTAGTCAAGCTCAAGCGACTTAGCGTAGGTCGAAGCTTCCTTAAGTCGCACTGTTTGAGTCAGAAAGTTCAGCAATGTCATGTTCCTGCGAGTTAAAAAGTACCCAAGTCAAAGAGTTCAAGGCATGAAACTTCAGGTCAAGGCAGTGCAAATTTGTCTAAGTAATAGCTCGTTCAGGTGTAACCGCGACCTAAACTTTATGTCGCAAAGAGTTAGGTCGCTGATTTGTTAAGTCGTTCGGCTTCCCTTAAGTCATGAGGGTTCTTAGGTCGTTTGATTCACTAGGTCGCTCCTGAAGTAGCTCGGCGATATCAAGCTATCTCCCATTAAAAAAACCTAAGTCCTATTCTCCAATCACACTTTGCCACGCGTCCACCACAGTTGCATCACTCAAAGCACCACGGCGTAACCCGCTATCACTAACCCGTTAACGTCACATCTCCTCATCTTCTCCAAACACCTAAAACCCCATCATCTCCTCCAAATTTCCAGAAATCGTTACTAACTCCACAAATTAAAACATTCACCAAATAACTATGTGAAACCCTAAGCCGATTCATTTTCAAAGCAATCATCAATGATTCAACAAAAATCTGAGGGTGAGTCAGAGTATAGCCTTATGACATGATAACGAAAATTGTATGGAACAGATTATGGAGGAATCGATGGTAAACGCGGCGAATAGATGATCGGAATTACCTAACTTCACTGTTGGAATCGACGATTAGAGGAGAAAAAGAGAAGATTTCGTGTTAATCTTTGAGCTCGAATGCAGCAATGGCGGCAGGGTGTAAGCAATAAAGTGAATAGGACGAAGCGAGTTAAATAACTTATAGGCGGGAAAGGTGGAATTCAAATCGGCTTAAACGGCCTAACAACTCCAGCGATTCATGACTTAGCAACTCAGATGGCATGAGTTAAAAAGTGTCGAAGCACACGACCTAGTCCCTAGACATATACTTCGAGGGGCAAGTGTTAACACCACTTTTTCAACGACCTAGCACTCAGCGGTCTATGACTTACCGATCTAAAGGACTCAAGCGACTTAAGCAACTCAAGGCTTCAGCGACCTAACGACTTAGCGAGCTAAGAGACCCACCGGCTCAACGATCTACAAGCTAGCGACCTAACGAGATAAGAAGGTCGCGACCTAACACCAGAAGATCTCCTGCGACCTAACTCCAGAAAGCGACCTAGCGACCTGACGAGTTAGCGACCTAGCGACCTAACGAGTTAGCGACCTAGCGGCCTAGCAATTCAGGAAAAGGGAACGACTTAACATGCTCCAAAGTAAAGCCACATGACCTACCTCTTCTGTTAGGTCGCTCATGACCTATTATTGCCAAGATAACTTCTGAATTCACTACATTAAGTAGCTCACACCCAGTATCTCACCCAGAATGGCTCTATTAAGTCGCCAACGACTTAAGCTAACTCGGAAGGACCCTTAGGTCACTCACGACCTAAAACCCAATGAACTAAGCCCAGGCTCCTGCTATAAATACCCCGCCTACTCCACATTGATGGAGGACTTTTTCCAGACTTTGAAGCACCGAAACTCTGCTGCATTGGCGACCTCTACAACTCCTCTACTACCAAAAACATTTCATAACTACCTAAAGAGAAGATCAACTACATTCAAGATGGATTCCAGAATCTCTTTTGCATTGTAGTGCTGATTACTTATATCGATTATTGAATCATCGAAGGAATTCTTGTGAAACTTGTAATCGAACTTGTGATAAAGAAGATAAAGTGGACGTAGGCTTTATTTTGAGCCAAACCACTATAAAATCTGCTGTCTCTTTACTTTTACTGCAATTATCTGCTTGTTTTAGTTCCCGTACCAACGGGTGGTGCTTTCACTTTACTAATACTCACACCGGGGTGTTAGCGTTCGATTTTTGCGTTAACAGATATCAAAATATTATATTCAATTAAAATCATATCATTTTCGAAATCATTACTTACTTTCGAAATTATATCACATTGAAATCATAGTTCGAAATTATATTTCCTTTCAAAAGTCATATTTCCAAAATAGGTTAAACTCTCATTTCAAAATTATCATATTAAACCAAATATTCTATTTAGATCCCAACTTAGGTAATAATGTCGCTTAACCACATTCACTTTAAAAATCGAGAATTTGAATATAAACCCATCCATTTTAATTAGTTTGGAATTTAGAAGAAAATAGTTTTAAATAGTTAATATAGATTTAAAATAGATTAAATATAATTAAAATAGATTAAGTAGCTTTAAAATAGATTAATTAGATTTAAAATAAGTTAAAACAGGTTAGTTAGTTTAAATAAATTAAATGGTTTAAAATAGGTTAAAATGATTTAATATAAATAATACAGGTTAAAATAGTTTAATACTTTGAAAATCTTAATAACTAGAAATTTTGAAATAATATATTTTAAAACAGTTTATATAAACACATGAATTTGGAATTAATATCAAATTAAACTATTCATTTTATTTCAACACATTTGGACCATTTTCAATTTCCCAGTAAACAAACCAAATTCCAAACCTTTCAATTTCAAAATATTTCAAAGTTATTTTCAAACAACTTCAATAACTTAATTTTGATATAATTTCATTTATACTTAAAAGTTTAACTTTAAACTTCCAATTTAATTTCTTAAATCAATTCCTTTTAAACCATTTCAAATTTCATCATAAACTTGATTTTCCAATAATACTTCAATTTACATAAATCAAATTTTATTTCAAAATATCATTTAATTAAATTCGAAAATTAAGGATTTTAAAATCATTTAACTTAACCAATCCGATGTCCGTATATAATTCTCTACCCTAGGGTCAAGTGATACAGATATTTATCATTTCAATCTGCAATTTAAATGTTACGGTTATATATCATTTCAAACCGCAATCCCGAATTTAAATAAAGTCCATAAAATCGCTCGAGTCTATCATTTCAACCCATAACGATTTTCCCCTAATCTATAGATCATTCGGGTATGTATCATTTCAACCCATAGTGAACTTGTAGTTTATACGATATAAAATACAACATCCATTCATCAATATCAACAATCAACATCCATTACAAACATCATCCAAATCAATCAATAAATATCAATATAGAACTGATAATCAATAAAAGGTATTTAACTAACAATTTATATTCAATAATAAATTAAATAACGATTTAATTCAAATAAATTCAAAATAACTGAGATGATGATTTAAAATATGCCAAACAGTCATAAATAAATTTCCAATTACATCATAATTTAATTTAACAAACATAAGAAATTTTAGAAGTTGTGAGTGGTTTAAAACACTCACCTTTGAATTTAAATCGAATTTAAACCCAAAATTTGAACTGTCTCAGAATTCGTCCAAACTAGCATCAAAATGTCCGGAATTTCAATACGATCCCAGCGGATCAAACCGCGCATGAATCGGACCTTGTATGTGAAAGTTATTTGAGTTAGAAGATTTACGATTTTAAATACAAAGTAAATGAAATAAAGAAAACAAACAAATCGAACCTTGCCACGTCACCCCACATCACATCAGAAACCCTACTCACGAACCTACCTCTAGTATCGGGTTCGAATGAAACCGCCTCTCCTAATCGCCGCTGCACCGTCCCCCAGCGCCAGTCGCGACCACGCGAGCGTCGCCTGAAGCTTCCTCCATGTCGCCGACCTCCCTAGGCCTCGTGATCGAACAACTCAACCCCGACCGCCACAAATTTGAAACCCTAGCCGCATTTTCCATAGCGATCTGGCCGTTGAATCGCCGAGCAAACCATACCGATGAACAGCGTGCAGCGATCTCCACATCCCCGTATAATTATTTGACGATCGGTCGACGATTGATGAAGACACGATGAACGACCATCACTTGATCATCCAATTCCGGCCACACAACAATCCAGATCAAAAAACGAGCCATAGATTTGACTTGTGCTTGTTGAGAGCTTCAAATCGATATATAATTCGATATAGTTTGTGGAGTTTGAAATTTTGATTTGAATTTAATTTTGAAATTGAATTGAGAAGTTTGTTTGGTTTGTATGCCATTGAGAAGGAGGAGAAGACTGAAATGTACGTATAGACAAATGAAAATGAGGAGTGGCTAGGGTTTATAACGGGCTATAAATAGGCAGATTAGAAATAGAGATGAATGGACTGGATTTAATTTGGAAGTTGAACGATAAACGGTCCGAAAAGCCCGTTCTGCCTCCGTAACGAAGATGGGTCATCATATATATAAAAATAGATGATTTCATTATTTTTAAATCCAATGGAACAGGTTTCAAGTCCTAATTCCATCGTATGAAGAAGTTATAAAAATATCAGCTTATTTCAAATTGATTTCTAGGCGTTTCGAGTCCGTACGATCAAATGACAAGTCTGATCGATACGAAACTTGAAATCCTATAATAATTCACCGTTACGGATTCGATGAAACTAGTTTCGTCGAAATACGAGTCAGTGGCAAAAATGGCTATTTTCACATTAATTAAATAAATTAATATTAAATTAATTAAATCACTTTTCAATTCAAAATTTATAACTTAACCAATTTCATCATTTTTAATCACTTAGACCTTTACCATGACTTAGTACAAGTTTATATGCCCATTTCAAGTGTTGGTTATTACACTAATTATAACGTTCAGGTCCGCTGTAATTAAATTCAATTTATTACAATTTAATTTAAATAAATTGCTTTAATTTGATTCCAAACTTTATATTCATCCAATTAAAATCTAATAACATAGTTAACATTTTTTTTACATTTCATTACATTAATATACCCCAATTTCCATCTTTTATTTGTATCAATTTCTATACTTCAATTATATTGGATTTTGTCAATTTCACACATTAATTATAATTAAAATCCCAATCAATTTATTTATCTTGATTTCGTTCTTTCATTAAATCAATTATTACTTTATGAATAAAATTAGCACTTCTATTCATTTTATTACATTCACAAATTTCAGTTATTGTCTTAATCTCATAAATGTAACATTTAATTTCATTTAAATTTTAATTGATTTCCCATTTCAATTTAATAGACTAAATAAACAGGTAACACATAATAATCGTTACAATTTAACTTTCAATCACACTTGTAATGGTTTATTATTTACAATCAACTATTATAGTTACTTAAAAAATATTGATTTTATTCAATTACCAATCATTATACTTTTTCATAAATTAATCCCATATTTACATTTGTTTTCATATATTCAATTTATAACCAAGTATGACCTTTACATTATTTCAATTAATTGGAATTCCATTCAAGCTGTTTAATAATTTACTTTAATTAACATTGTTACCTTTCCTTTTAGTTATTATTTCATTATTAATTTACATATTTTTATTTCTTCCAAATTTTTAATCACAAAATCTAATTAAATTAACCATTTTAATTATCGAAAATTTACGGGTCGTTACACTCTCCCCCACTCAAAACTTTTCGTCCTCGAAAAGGAAAAAGAAGAGAAAAGAAGGAATTAAGAAAATCAATATCTTATTAAAAATATTAAATTTATAAACAATTAATTTACAAAATTAAATAATTTAAATAAAATATATCAATTTATAACAATTAAATCCTTTTATATTCAAGTAAATAAAAGTTTGGAAAATATTTCATAAAATTTTCTAAGTCCAAAATTCACGAAAAATTTCGGCAGAGTCTCCTTTGTACGGAGAGGCTTGGGAGAAATTATAATATCAATAAAATAATATATATCATAAATTTTTTCAAAATAATATATCCCAATAGCGGGAAAAACAATATAATATCGCTAGAAAACCGTAATCCGAGAACGTACCAATTTGTCGGGCAAACAACACTTAATTATGAAACCAAAAGCAGTAATAATTGCTTCCATAACCTGCATTTCACTTATATACTCCAAAAAGAGTTAATAATTATATAAAATGAAATATTTAAAGTTGTTTCAACCACTAACAAACAAATCAATATAAAACAACAATCACTTGCAATCACAGCATACAATCATCATATGAAATCAATATAATCAACCATCCATCCATAGCAAACAAACAAATGGTTTGTTCGGGTTCATAAAATTTTAACCGCCTAGAGTGACAAATAAACTACTGAGTGCACCATTTACTCAACAGTCTTAGATGAACTCAATAGATTATTCATACATCTTAAACAATTAGAAGTATCATATCCCAAACAACCCATAAGCCAAACAAGCAATAACTTCTAACATTATTTAAGTTTATTCTTAAAAATTTCTTTCACCACATTTGTTGTTCATTTTCCCTTTCATTCATCCAATGATTTATCTTTTTAAATTTACATTTATTTCTTACAATTTTTTTTCTATTCGGTCATTCAGTGTTTATTTCATTTATTGCTTACAAAAATTCATTTTCATTTATTCATATCATGTCAATTTCTTTTTATTGCATTACATTCATTCATTCATTTATTACTTAATTTCATTTGTTTACATTCATTTGTTTATAGTATTCATATTCAATTCAATTACTTAGCATATCTGTAACAACCCTGGTATTGGTGATTACCTGTAAGTATTAAATTATAACGGTGGTTATAATTTAATATTGTGAATTAAAATAAATTGGAGATTTAAAAGTGTATTTTAAATAAACAATAGATTTTGGAAATAAATGTGAATATAAAGTTTGAAAAGTTTAATTTGTTTATTTGTGAGAATAATAGGTGAAATATGATATATTTGAGGAAAATGCAATAATTCTTGTAATTATTGCCAAACACTTCTTTTAATAATTTTTAAAGAGAGTATTTGAATTTAAATGTGTTTATTATAAATAAAATGATGAAATGTGGTTTAAAAATATGTTTTGGTTATAGAAATTGAGTTTAAAATGGTTTGGTGTATTTTATTTGACAAGTAATCAATTTTTGTATAAATTGTTATGTTAAAAATGGTGTTTTGAGACAAATGGTGTAAAATTGTGATATTTATATAACAAATAAGGTTTTATTATTAAAAACAAATTTTTATATATAAAATAAATTTTATTTTATTGAGAAAACAATTTTACTTACATACACTTTTGTTGTAAAAGTTTTATTTGGAGAAAATACATGTTTATATTGTTAAAATAGGTAAAAAAGTTCATTAATTAGTAAATTTTCAGTAAGTATAGGATTGGGCTCATAGGGGTATAGGGTTTTGATCCATTAGCCTAATCTAGAATTAGCAGGAAAGGAATAAAAAAAATTAGCTGTACAATGTTTTCTCTCTACTCACTTTCTTCTTCTCAAACAAATTACAGTAAAAAGAAACCCATGGCCAACCCTTTTCAAAATTAAATTTCTTCTTCAAATCTTGATGAAATAAAAGAGAAAATCATCAAAACAAAAGTAAGAGAAGGTAATCAAATCCAATAATTAGCATATTTCATCAAAAATCTTAAGTTTGGTCATGAAAATGTTTGTAACTTGTTTCTCCTTTCATGCATGTTCAATTTTCAGCATTTACAGGTTTTTGAAGGCCCTTCTTCACCAAAAGCTTCAATCTTCTTCAGCTAATTGGTGTTATTTTCGCTATTTGCCTAGGTGAGTTACTGCTCACAATTGTTAGCTGAAGCAAAAGCTTCAAAATGCCAAAATCTAACCGAAAATAGCTTCAATACATTGATATTATGTTCATATTATGTTTTTGGTGAAATCTGAGTTCGTATGTCACTTTGCACATCATTTTCTCACAATTCCGGCAAAGAAATGCTGCCGGATTTTCTTCAGTTGATAGCCTGTTGTTGTAGTATATGCATGCAAAATTTCATTGCAAAACATATTCGTTTGATGCTTGAAAACTGCACTGCAAAATCAATGCACAGCCTGGAAATCACCTGTACACATTTTGTTGTGTTGCTGCAAACATGGCCTGAGTCCATGTTTGAGACATCATAACTTTCTCATACTTTATCCAAATTGAGTGATTATTTTTGCATTTTGAAGTAGGAGTGTTGAATTATATTCGTGCAAAATTTAATGACAATCTGGGTTAGTTTGCTATTTCAAAACTGCTGTCGAACTTGAACCCGCAGCCTGCTATAATTCAGCGATTTAACCCTGTTTTAGTCCAAATTTGAAACGACACAGATTCTTCGTTTCAAATCGGATTTGAATGATTCTTTTTACAGATGGAAGTAATAATGTTGAACTACATTTCTGCCGAATTTTAAGTCATTTTGACACTGTTAACTTGTTCAAACCTGCTGTCGAATATTGAGTCGCACCTTATTTTAAACGAATAATACTTGTGTAATTTCCGTTATTTTGTGACAACCCGGATTTTTAGCGTATGTTAATTGGGTAATTGATTGGATTAAATTATGGAAATATTGATTTTTATATGTCGAATGAATAAATTTCTGATAATTTAAATTATTGGGATATATATGAATTGATTTAAAGCTATAATAAATAAATAATATATTTCAACATTTAAATTCAAGATAAAATATCCATACATATATATACATATATAGACTAGTTTATGATGTTTAAAATACAAAAAAAAAATGTGCATGGAAATTTTAAATAAGAAATATATACATACATGTTCAAATCCAACAAGGAATGTGAAGATAGGCATGAAAATATAAGTAGGTATGAACATATTAAAGATATGTATATATATAAGTATATAAGTATACAAGTATATGGTTGCATGCCATATGAAATAATATATATGGAAGTTGGAAAAAAATGTGAACATAATAACAAACTACACATAAGAATTGCTTAGAAGGATACGTATAAGTATAAGTATATATAAGATGGCAAATACATATATACATAAGGATATAAACGCATATATATACAAATTCATATGAAGATAGTTGTAAACAAAAGAGGGAACACACAATTAATGCCATTCAACTCAAGCATACATTATATCATTCAATTATCAAATCACTGTGAAATCTTATTTTTTTATTAAATCTTTGTACAAAATCATATCAGGTCAAAAGAGTTTACTGACCAAAGAAAATCAAAAGTATATATAATAAAAATCAAAAGGAAAATATGTGAAAAATGAAAACAAAACTCCTCAGCCTAGCTTCTTCCGCAAGGTTCTATTCTATGTATATATACATATATCCATCACTACCTCAAATCATAAACAAACTCAACTAAATCAAGGCAAGATCATTTCAACAACTAATCAAAGTTTTAGATCATCAAGTATTTTTTCCAGTTTTCAAAAATCAAAAAGGGCATTCCAGTTCAAAGCTCTCTGCTCAACATCCTATAACTGTGAGTAAACTCTTGAATCTGTATATATATCTTGGCTTGCCTGTGATCAATGTTTGATTTTGTGATAGTGAAATGTTTGTATGGATGAAAAATATGCTGCATGAATATATATACTTAAGAATGATGTATGCTTGTCTGGAAACAAAAACAACTTACAGGTTTTCTCTGCTTTTATAGAACTGTGAGCAAACTACCCTTATAAACCCTTAAACTTTTTATATCTGAGTAGCATGTGATAATCTATGAAGATGTGGTGTGAAAATTTGTTAAGTAACAAAGATAAACATTTCTGCATTTTTCAACTTAAAATCAAATCAAGCAACTTCAGATTCAAAATTCAAAGCTTTGAGTTTGCAGTCTGCAGATCAACTCCTAGTTCCAGAGAAAATCAAAACTGTTCTCTGTTTTTAAGTTGAACAGGTGAGTAAACTACCTTGGTAAATCTTAAAACTGTGATGATTTGATTGCATGTGATAATTCTGGAAAGTAAGTATGTATAAATGAAAAGAAAATGACTGCATGTATGAATATATATGTGGAAAATGAGTGTGAATATCTGTGATGTTTTGTTCCAGGTTTACAGAGTTTAAACCTGTTTCAAAAATCAAAATTTCTCCCTTTTATTTTCTTTAGGGTTTAGAATCTAAATAAAACATGTTTGTTTAATCAAGATCTAGATCCTAAAAATATTTTTAGGTCAAATTGATTAAAGCATTTTCTGGAAATTCGAAAGAAATACAGGAAAACTCAATAAATGTTGGAAATTCAAACATCATGATTTCTGGTTTATTATCTAAACGTTTTCAAAAATGATGATTTTTAAAGGAGGAATCATGATTTTTAAGTGCATATTCACGAAGAACTTGCGAGTTGAATGGAAATTGAAAACGTAGCAATTTCTGGTGATTGCGAGGTCGTAAGATCTCTAACTTGATGTCGAAGGTAGCTTGAGGGCTTTGGATCATTAGAAAAATGGTGAATAATTTTTTAGATCACTGGTGAAGTCAGTCGATGTTGATTTAGGGTTTAAGAACCAGTTTTGTTCGACGTTGGTATTCAAGCTCGTGCGAGGGCGACGATGTATTAGACTTGACTGGAGTGGTGGGGATGGAAGCGTGAGACTGCGGAGGTGGTTTGAACGTGATCGCGAGGCTTCAGGCGATCGTAGGCGATGGTGCGAGGCGTTTTCTGATGATTAGTTTAGTTCAAGTTAGATGCAGTTATGCTCGATTTTGTTTCACAACGAAATTGATCGACCTGGGTAGTCGGAAGGCTCGAGCAGGTCATCGATGACTTGAAGGCGACGATGACGATGGTCGGAGGCGCAGCGATGAAGTGTACACGTGCACACGTGCATATGCACGGTGCATTTGTTTGTATCTGATGAGTCTGGGTTGAAGGGAAGGAGGAACTGGAAGTTTTCTCGAGTAGTTTGTGTGAATTACTCGAAGACTTGAGGAGTTTGGTTCGAAGCAATTGAGGTCTGGCTCGGGTCATTGTTTGGTTACAGGTTTTAGAAACCTGTTAGTTTAAAATTTTAAAATGAAATTTTAAAGTGGAAAGCAAGATTTAAACTAGTTTTAAATCAGTTCTAAGTATAGATTCAAATCTAAATTTGTATTCTAGTTTGAAATAAAATAAAGTTTTATCAAATTTAAAATGTTTAAACAACTTTAAAATGTTAAAGTATATTTTAACAGTGATTTGAATTTAAATTGAATTTGGTTTTAAAACTCTTCTAAATTTCTTTTATAAAATAAGTGTGTCTTTAACATGTGATTTAAAAGGGTTTTATATTGTTTTTAAACTTTGTTAAAGTTAAATTTGTATTCATTTTAAGTCTTAAATTTAAAATGAAATTTGAAAGTAAATGTGATAAGTATAATTACTTAATGAAATTAATGAAGTGTAATTACTTAGTGAAGTAATTAGTAATGGTAATTACAGGATGTAATTAATTGAAGATTGAAAGAAATTTTGGATTTAATTACTTTGTGTAATTAATCAAGGGATTAATTAAAGATAATTAATTAAGAAGTAATTAAGAATAGTTAATTATTGAATGTGATTTAATCAAGAGTGATTAATAAATGTGGTTTAATTAAAGATTAATTACTTAATGTAATTAATTTAAATAGGGTAATTATAATTAAAAAGTAATTAGGGATCATTAATATAATTAATGATGTAATTAAGAGACGATTAATTAAGTATAATTAATCAATGATAAGTGATTATAAAGCAATTAATTAATTGTAATTAATTAAGGATTAATGCAATTAATTATAGTTAATTAATTAATGAAGTAATTAAGGTTAATTACTGTTTTTGGTTAAGGATAATTAATTTGTGAAATTAATTAAAGGTTAATTATTTAAATGTAATTAATGGATAATTAATCAAGGTTGATTAATTTAAATGAATAATTAGATGGTGATTAATTAATTGATTTGTAATTAATAATGGTTAAGTAAGCAGGATTTATAGAATGAAGTAATTAATTTAATTAATTTTAAATTAATTAGAGATGAGATAATTAATTTAATTCATTTTAAATTAATTATAGATAGTGATTAATCCTTGCTTATGTATGGATGGATGATATTGATTGCCTTGAATGGTTTGAGATCTCAGATATGAGATAATTGATGCTGTGTGATATGAATGCTTTGGTTGAATTATGATGATAATGTGAATTATCTATTTGTGATAATAATGTAGATTATCTATCTGTGATATTGTGAATTATCTATCTGTGTGTATATAGATAATAGAATTGAACTGTTTTAACTTTAAAACAACTTGGCTTAAAAAGATGGTATTGAATTCGAAGAGACAGGGATCGGATATCAGCGATATCCGGAACCACTTCGATTAGTAATCTAAGTTTTTATAGTTGGATATATAAAACTAAACAGGTTGGAATGGAATGAATTGAGTATCATGGACATTTAACCTGAATCTGTTGTGTGATAAACGTTGACTATAAGAACTCGTAAAGGTACGAGCTACCCTAGTGTTCACATGTGTTATAACTTGGTATTTCATGTTAGATTAGTTTACCCACGCTGGTTTCCAGCCTGACTCGGGTGTTACTTTGTTGTAATGCTCGGGTCAGACTGAGTATTACAGATTTTCAGGTAAGGACATTCTGGAGCTCAGGAGGCGAGCTGGATGGCATGAACGTATGGAGTGTTTCCACTATGATATATTTCTGTTTATCTGAGACATGTTGATTTGTATATGTCCAGTGTTTGAGTATGTGTGTAACTCTGGTGTATAAAAATGTAATCAACTGATACAGTATTCTTTTGTAAACTGTTATTATTTGATATTATATTTTGATCCGCTGCGAATGTGAGAATCTGTGTTGTGTTTCTGTTTCTTCTTCTTCTATCTCTTTCTTCTTTTCCTAACTATCTGGAATTTTCGGGATCGAAATTCCGGATTGTTTCATATTTTGATGTTTTCTTGATATTTCTTTCTGGATTTCATACACAGGTATTATAATATGTTTTAAAAATGTTTTTCAAAAATATGGGCTTTTGAAATTATTATTTATTATTTTTTTTAGTATAAAAATTATATACTCTATAATAAGAGAATTTCAAAGGCAATTTCTAAAGCTATTTCGAAACGTTCCTAAAACTCATTTTCTTCAACTTAATTTCTATATAACACACAATTTTGCACTTCGAGCGAAGAGGGAGGAGAATTAAGTGATTAGATAAAATGCGTGCTATGAACACATGCGTTTATCTTCTTAGTTAATTCCTAATCTATTCGTTTGATCGTTTTGACCTTCGGGTCTGGTTTACCGATGAGATGAGGTAAACTTTGTACTGCTTTGAGTGTGGAATTAACTAACGGTTAGTAAATCGTTTAGTGCGAACGTGTGGTATGGGACACACGTTAACACTTTGTGGGTTCCTATCCGAGGGGTTTGTGACACATATTGCCAGTTAGTGGTGTCCAGTACTGGGCCTCCGGACCTTCGCCACTACGGTTTGTTGCCTTCGGGTTTGTGCCTTTGGGTTTATTGCCTTCGAGTTTGTTGCCTTCGGGTTTGTTGCCCTATAGTATCGCTTTTGGAGTTGGTCCTTCGTCACCGCTCGAGGGATACTTGGGTTTGTCGCCTTCGGGCTTGTGGATCCTTGTTTATACAGTACTGAGCACGTGCATCTTTTGTTTCTTTGATATTTATATTTCCCTAGAGTATCGCCTTTCGGGGTAAGTCCTTTGAACCACACGATATATAGCGATTACCTTGTGGAAACTTGTGTTACCTTCATTGGTATTTGTTATTTGCCTTTTTGGCTTGATTTGGGATATTCATATCCTTTGTTTATTTGAGTTGCCGATGATATGAGGCTTGTTATGATTCATTTTTTGTTAGATGATCATGTTATTTCTTTTAGAGATTATTATGGTACTTTATGACCTTGCATGTTCATTATCATTTAGCTTATCTAACTGATTTGTTTAGCTAGCCTGACCTGTGTATTTTTATACTCGGGTTAGACTGAGGTGTTTCAAGTTAGGTACATTTGGACTTAGCCTATCTGCTTTTGCATGGACTATTCTGCTAGCTCTTTTTTTTATAGCTTTTTTGTGTAGTCCTTTTTGGTTGTAACTCTGATATGTATATTCTTTTGACTCGCCTGTATATTGTGGTTGCTATACCACTTGACATGTATCATTTTGTATACTCTATGATGTATTTGTATATGTGTATATGTATGTGATGATCTACTGTTCTGTGATGTGTTTTACATTTGAGTTGTTATATTTTGTTCTGTTAGATCTTATAGCCATTATAGTTTGGTATTAAATATCTATTGGATATGTCGATCCACATGGAAAAAAAAATATGCTACATTTATCGGCATATTCAGTAGATAGTTAAGACAGGGCTATAGATGGTCGCTCCTATCCAGCTTTATTCTCCATATTAGCAGACGGTATTGCCTTGTAATACTCTTTGCTAATGTGGGTCTCGGAGTGGGGCGTTACAATATCAATCCAATAACTTAACTTTTTAATCATCTGTTTACAATACTTACTTCCCATTACATTTTATATAGTACATTTCAATTATAACTTAGGTTTATAACAACTATAACATCAAATTCTTATTTATAAAAGTGGTTCATTGACCACTTTCATTACGTAAGTTTTATTTGTATAATTTTCCATTACATTTTCTTATTAAACATTACAACTTTTAACAGTTGGTAAGTTATCTATATATGCTTTTAAGATTGCAATTTAAAGTTACACAAGTTTATCTCATTTCTTTTAATTAACTTAATGTTCAATAATCATATCCTTTGTTTTACAGGTTACAATTTCAATTTTCCTGTAAATTTCATTTATAACCTAGCATTTAATTTCTTATTTCATTTTAGAAGTTCCAATTATTAAATAGTTAAAATTTACTCCATTACAATAGTTGAAATCTCTAATTTATAGAAACTTAAGAACTAAATGTCGGGTTCCATTTCAATTATTCAAAATAATAATATCTATATAATCATATCTTTTATATATATCGAAACAAAATTGGAATTCAAAATTAAGATTATCAAAACAATTGTGCAGTAAAACTACTACAACAGTCTTCCCACTTTGAAACTCGAAAATGAACGTCGATGATGCGTGCACTCATCACCGAAATTATTTTCCAATGACAACGAGGGGAGTACTGAACTTATTTCTTTCCAAAATTTCATTAAAACAAATCTTTCAAATTATATTGAAATATTTATATCAGAAAATACTTCTAATAATATTATGATTATATCCCAAAATCATTCGAAAGAAATTTTCAAAAAACACTGGAACTTTAGTTCTAAATTTCCAAATTTCATTTATTTTATTATTTTAATTTACAACCAATATTTATAAATTTCACTACCCAACAACCAACATATTACAACCAAATATATATCATTTATAAAATTTAGTATTTTATACATAGAAAATAAAATAGTCAAAATTATTTCATTTACCTATATTTCAAAACAAATATTGTATCGATCTGTCCTATTAAGTGTTTAGAAATCCCTATCGATGTCATAGCGCCCTATGCACCAACCAGAATTTATAATACAAAACGGATCAAATTAACACAATATGAAAAAACCTTTTATAACACTAACAAATACGCTCTCTCATATATATACTCTCAATGACTCATTCTAGGGTATTACTACCCTATTTTTAAAGAGTCAGACCCCACAAAGCTAAGGTTATCGTTAAACCAAAACTATGATACCAACTGTAACATCCCGCCTTTTTGGACGTTTTAACCAGGCACACGTGCTGACTCAAACCATACAGAAGGGCGGATTGTTATTGGGGTGAATAAGAAAAAGCAGAGAAAAAAACAAAACAGAATCTCGCAGCGGAATGACAAAATATAATAATCAAATAATAGTTCATGAAGCTGTATACAAAACATACGATTATACTTATACAATACAAAATTAGAGATAAACAAATAATGCAGCGGAACAATATGAATGCAGTGGAATAAATATAGTAAATTGTAACATCCCACTATTTTGGACCATTCAAATCGACAATACTGAATAGGAAATAACTGGAATAGAAATCGATGAACCGATAGACAAATAAGCTCCAACAAATCTCTAGCTCCAGAAGGTGAATCTAAAGCTGTGATTCTCAAGCTGACCCGAGCGTAAAGAAAAATGTAAACACTCAAGTCAGGACATACATACTTATACACTATAAACCAACTCAAGTGAACTGTAATAGCAATGCACAATAACTTGAAGGATGCTTGGGGTCGCCCATCCTTTAAGGATCCATTAAACCATCAATTAAGCAGTAATAAACGCTATCATAGAAATATCCATATTAAAGTAAACAACGCAAATAACAGTGTTAATGTGACTAGGGTAGCGTAGAGTTGTAGTAATTGCTCACCTCTAGCCACACTATCAAATCAAGGTGTGTATCAAAATAATCACAAGGAAGTCAAATGGCACACAAAGAAGTGTACTTGTGGTTATAATGCAAAAATGGTTTATAATTTCGAATTTAAAATCATTCATTTAAACCATTAAAAGTGAAGACATTATACCTTCAAATCAAATATTCAATTCCCAAAAATTTAGCCTTTTCTGAGCTTATTTATTCAATTAAATACTTCAAAACATTGAAATTTTAGCTTTCGCAGCACTTAGGAAATGCTGCGGTAAGTTACATTTGAAAACAATTCAATTCAGCAAAGACAGCATTTACAAAACTGCTGTAGTAGTTCAGTTACAATTAAAAATCTTATTTCAGCCAACTGTAGCACTTATCAAGTGCTATTGTAGCTCTTTTATTAGTTTTAGGTTTAGTTTAGTTTCTACAACCACAGCTCTTACCAAGTGCTGCAATAGCCCTTAGTTAAATTTAGCCTTTAGTTCATTTGCAGCAACCACATCACTTACAAAGTGCTGCGGTAGCCCTTAGTTCAGATTTTTAAATTAATATCAGAAACGATGGCATTTCTGAAGTGCTACTAAATACATTTCCAGATTTATACTAAAATTTCAGAAACAATTAAACTTCAAATTTAACCATTTTAACTTATAAAAATCATATTTTCCACTTCAAAAATGTTCATTTTAAATACCCTTTAACTTCTGATTTTATAAAGTAAAATTTCATAAATAAAATACCAAATTTTCCCATAATTTACTTATTAAATCCAAGTGTACAATTTTCCTATTCTTTGCATTTAATAATTAACTTAACACTTAAATTTAAATTACAATTTCATAAATAAACTTAATTTCTTTTTTATTTTCTTAACTTAAACTTCCATTTTAAAACAACTCTCACATTTTCAAATTAAGTTATATTTTTCAAATTTCAATTTAACCATTTACTTATTTAACAATTTAACTTATAGAAAAATCACTGACACTTTATTTAATCGTTTTAAAACCAAATTTAGATCAAAATATCATATTTTACATTTTAAAAATACTTAAATTTTTCCAGACAAATATATATAAATAACCACGGGTCGGTATTTTCTAACTTAAGTCAAGTGTTACGGATATCATTTCAATCCGTAATTTACAAAGAAAAATCCGGGTTCTATCATTTCAAACCCGAAATCCCAAGTCAATTAGAAATAAATAAAAATTGCCCAGGCCTATCATTTCAACCCGTAACGATTTTTCCTTATTCTAAAGTCCGTTCGGGTATGTATCATTTCAACCCATAGTGATTCTATTCTACAGGGAACTTGCAGTGTGAGAAATAGAAATAAATAAACAGTATAGCAAAATATAACATATCAAATGATGGAACAGGTTTATAAGCAAGGTTTAACATCATATAATTCATATCACAGGAAGGTATAACATGACATAACAGTTTCTACACATTCACTTGTTATCACTTCACAACTCTATAAGTATGGATGTCAAGCGTGAATAACTCACCTTTTTAAGCTGGAGTTAGCAAATCAAAACACACGAATAAATTCCAGAAAGCACGATACACCACGACTAAGATTCAAGTGGAGAGAGAGCCAAGATTTTGATCTTGTATACAACAATAAACAAAGCAATATAAATATATACTCAACAAAAATTAGATTAAAACAAATTGGAAATAGAATTAACAAAGAGACAAATATCTTAACCATGCTTTAGATCAAAAGTGCTTGACCACTACTCCTTGTTTGCTCGGCCATGAATGTTTTATTGGTGGAAATGGCTCGGGTTTGGACTCAATAACACACGGCTAGGCAAGATGGTGAAAGGGTTGGAGTTACAAAAGCAAGTAAAGTCAAGAGACAAGGCAAAAGAAAGAGTTTTGGTGTACATAGGCTTGGCCTATGGTCCTATGGGGCTCGACCTGGTGCATCTTCAGGTCAGGTCAGAGGTGATGGTGATGGCTAGGGATCATGGAAGCAAGTGGTGGTGGTTCTAGGGTGGTGACCAAGGCAACTATGGGGTGGTGATGGGCAAACATGCCCGGCTAGGCAAAATTGCAAAGGGTTTGTGGTGTTTTTGTGGTGATTGCCTCAACCAAGGTCACGGCCAGGTCTGGACAGAGGAGTATGGTGGTTGTAGGCCGTGGATGATGAGGAGGAGATGATGGTGGTGGTCGGTGAAGGAGATGGTGGGTTATGGCCGAGCAAAGCATGAGAGATCAAAGGCAAAATCAATGAAAAAATGAAGAAGAAAAGTAGAAAAATAGGAAGCCATTACTTACAAAAATTTTCAGAAATGGAATGGCCGAGAGTTGTGAAGAGAATGATAAGTTTTCACGTGAATAGCAAAGAGAATACATGGCTAAAACAAAAGAAAAGAACGGCTAAGCACTTGAAAAGACTAGAAATGAAAAGTCACAATTTAAAGCTTTTGTTTGTCTCTTTGAATTTCCAAATCTATTAATTCAATATAAACAAATAAAAATCAAGTAGATAAAAATCAAAATCAAAACAAAATAAAGTGGAAATGAAAATAAATAATTAGTCTTAGGAAAAATAGAAAGATAAATAAAGAAAACATTTATCTTATGGAAACTAGAATTAAAAATTGTAAACAAAATACAACTAATATAGGAAAATTCCAAACTCAACAAAATTCACACAATTAAATTCAAAACCCAAAACAAAATAAAAGATGGCAAATAAAATAGAAACGAATAATAAAATGCAGATAAAATTCTATGTGTAAAATGCTGAATTTATCAAATTTTAAAAGGTTTAAAACGGAATTCGACGAAACGAAAAGCAGAACGGATATCAGAACCAACTACTGTTTCAAAGAAATAGATTAAAATTTAAAAATTCAAATTTAAATTTTTTCAATAAAAGTCAAAGTTTGACAAAATATAACATTTCCAGAAAATCAATATTTAATTGTATTTGGAAAAATAAAAATGAAACAAAAATCCAAAATACATAGGCAAAATTCCAAACTTCAATTTAAAATTATTTAAAAATCAAAGTTTCAAAATAAAAATTAATTAAAAAATATTTATTAAAATTATGGGTTGTTACACTCTCCCCCACTCAAAGCTTTTCATCCCCGAAAAGGAAGAAGGTAGGAGAATAGGAATAGCTAGCAGGAAAAATGGAGAAATAGGGATAGCTACCAGGAAAAAAAAGGGAAATAGGAATAGCTAGCAGGAAAAATAAGAGAAATAGGAATAGCTAGCAGGAAAAATGGGTTGAAAGACAAGGATAAACTGTTAATTTAAAACCATATAAATTTCAATTAGAATTATTTAATATTTAATAATTTGGTTAAATCCATTTTATTATATCCATAAAAGTCATTTAATTCAAATTGTTAGTTAAAGAGGTAAACAATATTTTAAACACTTTAAAATCTTTTAGAAAGGAAAATAACCGATCAAAATATCTTTTATATAATACTTTATCAAAATACTTTTATAACTTGATGCCTCAACAAGTTTATCCTTGTTCCTGTAGACTCTGGTTATGCGTTGATCAGGCGCAAAGCTAGAATTCTCCAGGTACTTAGTAGACTTGTTTCAACACCCATTGAAAATACTGGAAAAACTAAAAAAAACAAATATGGAAAGTACAATTCAAACAAAACAACCAAATCATGTCAAATCATGGATCGCGGATACACAAAAAGTTACGCCTGGATCCCCTAGGAAACATCCGTACCCGTAGGCCACCGCAGCCCTGCGATTACGCCATGAAGACTGGTAGTACCGCAGATACACAATGGTTACGCCTGGATCCCCAGGAAACATCCGTACCCGTAGGCTCTCGCAGCCCCTGCGGATTACGCTAACAAGCGACCCAATAGAACGCAGATACACAATGGTTACGCCTGGATCCCCCCGGAAACATTCGTACCCGTAGGCTCTCGCAGCCTCTGCGAATTACGCTATGCAGTCGCACTCGTAAGACCATGGATATCGCCATGGAATTCGATGGACACTCGAGTATCATATCCGAAAAACCCAAATCAGAGAAATAATATCGATAGAATGAATCCATAATTTGGCCACAAAGCGAATATCAAGCAGAAGGCACTTTCCATATCTTTACTTCGAAAATATATATCATATAGTACCTTTTCAAATCACTTTCAAATATCGTACTTATATAAAGTCCATTATATATAAGATTTCATTTTCAAATCAAATACTTTCCAAAATCAATAGTATATCAAATCACACTTATATAGACTTCGATTATATAAGATTTCACCTTTCAAATTGAGTACCTTTCCAAATCATTAGTTTTCGAATCAATTTCATACTTATACAAACCAATTTTATATAAGTTCGGTAACTCCCAAATCAAGTATTTAGTAACACAAGGTTCTCAAATTTCAATTTGTTTCAATATAAATACAGTTTTCAAAAATTATATACGATTTCACCAAATCATTTCTTCCAAATCAAATATCTTCGGTTTCAAAGTTTCCAAAATAATAAATTTAGAAAAATAATCCAAATTTCCGAGTCAACATATTTAGGTCGGACAAATTCATTTCCAAAACATCATGTAAATACTGGGTTTTAAATTTCAATCTATTTTCGAAACCAAATATTTTCTCAAAATCAATTATACCCAAAATGTTTACCCAGTTTATAACTCTCCCTTTATCCTTTTTAAATTATTTATTTTTATTTGAAAGATCTACTCTACCATTGAAAATTATTATTATTATTATATACATATAGTTTTATAAAAGATGTTACTAAGTCAAAACATTTAAAACTACATTTTTTTCAAAATATTTTGAAGACCAAATTTTTTCCAAAACATTTCAAATCTAAATTTCGTATTAGAAAAATTCAAAATAGCCTTATTCATTTACTTAACAAAACAGTTTCAAACTTATTTAAATCATATTACTTCATACTTTCAAACTAAACTTATATACTTATCAAATACTTTATACTTTTCAAAATTACTTAGCTTTGAAAAGTTAATCTTGATTTGGAAGTGCTCGAACCTTCAAAATAGTCGAAGAAATCATATTTTCAATCCAAGAGTTGGAAATCACCAACAAATCAGTACATCAATTCCAAAAGATAGGGTTATATCAATCAAATTCGAAACTCCAGGACTAAACACCAACTCATTTCAAACTGTTCAAATATATACATATATCTTTCAAATATCAAATCACACTTCGGAATTTGAAAACAAAATTGGTTTCACAAATCACTCGCATAGCAAAGCTACCGAAGTGGCCTCTCCCCCACTCTGAAACTCGAAAATCAATGTCGATGATGCATGCATTCATCACCAAAATTATTTTCCAGCGATATAAGTGGGTTCTGGACTTCTATTTTCTCAAAAATTTCTTTTGAAATTTCTTCGAAATCATTTGAAACTCAATAAAATCATTTGAAACATTACTTATTCGGAAAAATACTTTCAAATCGTGTTATTATATATTTTCAAGATCTTAAACCAATTTCGAAATGTCGGAGTTCAATCACTCAAATTCACATTCAAAACCTTCAGTTATACATCATTTTATATGAAACCATTTCTTATATGATTTTCAAAATTTCAAATCCTTTCGAAACTTCAAATTCTCATTTTAAAATGTTATATAATCCTTATCAAAAACATTTCACCTTTATATAAAAATATGGTCATCCTTATCAAAATAATAACTTCGATGAATACACAATTTCCAAAAATATAATCAACCACAAATTTTTCAAGGGATGATTCTAGGATGGATTTCAAAACAAAACAGAGATTCAAATTTAAAGGTACCCTAATCAAATAGATTTCTGATTCGAAGTTAAGCTCGAACGATAATGAGATAATTAAATTACCAAATAGAAGATGGATAAGCCCATATAAATCGCGGGCGACCTTAAAAGGGTCAACCGTGACTTCAGGAATATAATCGATACAAAAATCTATGGCAAATCGACCTTCAATCGCCAGAGATAGCATCCAGGTATAGCGGAAGATAGATAGCATCGTAAACCGAGGGTATAGAAATCTCTGGTGAATCAATGCTAATTGTAAGGGAGTTTCACCCCTTTTCAAGTCATTCAAAGATTGGCAGAATCGCTGATCTTTATAGAGGTCATTCAAAGTGGGGTTATGCAATGCTCCAAAATCAAAAGAATACAGATAGGGGAGACAGGAATGGATTTCAAAACAAGTGGGAGCATTCCAAAGTTTAAAGGAATCCTAATCGATAAGAATCCAAACCAAGATTAGAGATATATACCCTATATTAATACAAAAGAATTCCCATTCAAAATTTGGAAAAGACTCAAATTCATATCATACGAAAAATAGGAGCATAAATATCCTTAGTTTGACAACTTCAGCTAAGCAAAAGATACAACAGAGTTTACCTAATGCAACCTAACAAACTACTGATAACAAACAGATCCACAGATTACCACTCCTACATACACAAAGCATCAGAATTAATTCTTCCGGGTGGTAATTCAACAGGTCCAGAACACTCCCCCTCAATGTGCCCCCAACTTCTACACTTCTGGCATAAGTGCACTACGCTCCCATCTTCCTTAACGAACTGCGGGTACACAGCTTTCTTCCCGCTCTGTCTCTCAGGACAATCTCTGGCTATATGCCCAGCCTTCCTACAGTGGTAGCAAATGGTTGATAGGCCGATTGATGCAGTGGGAGCAGATTTCACTTTCTTCACCTTCTGGTAGCGAATTGGAAAGTGTCCCCTCTCTCGGCATTTAAAACAGAAAATCTTGGACCGAAAACGCTTGCCCTCCATCCATTTCTCCCTATCTCTCTTCCTACACATGGCTGCATAGTGTCCCTTATCATAAAACCGATAACAAATGACATGGTCATAAGGACCAGGTCCTGCCCTTTCCTTCCACATCTTTTCCCACTTCTCGATCACTTCCTCCCATTCCCCACGGGCCAGGACTCTTCGTGCTCTACAAGCTGCTTTCCGCTCTTCCGATTTCACCATACTCAAATAGCTCCCTATCAACAAAGAATCCGGATCAAACAAGATAGAAGTTCAAAATTCTAGAGAATCTTAACTGAAGAGATTACTAACAAGTTGGATACAGAAAGGATGAAGTTTAGAAAATTTTGCTTTCGAAATAAAAATTTATACCAAAATAATCTTTAGAAATCCTTTAAAATCATTTGAAAATCCTTTTATACTTCGAAAATACGTTCTCCCTCAAAGGAATGATTCTGAGATTGATTTCACTCATTCTGGGGTATTTCTACCCTATCTCTAATGAGTTTTTGCTCCGCAGGCTAAGGTTTGCCTAAAATCAAAGCTCTGATACCAAATGTAACATCCCACTATTTTGGACCATTCAAATCGACAATAAATCCACACATGTCATACTTGAATACTTCAAAACAATCCAAATAAAATCAAACACAGAATCACGGACACAGAATATCAGAATAACTCGCAGTCGAAATAAAATACCATAGTAGTTCATGAAGCTACTATATACATACTCTCAAAACATATACAAAATCTCATAGTCAAAATAGATACAATAGAAGTGAAGATACATAAGTCAATAATACAGAGACAATACTGAATAGGAAATAACTGGAATAGAAATCGATGAACCGATAGACAAATAAGCTCCAACAAATCTCTAGCTCCAGAAGGTGAATCCAAAGCTGTGATTCTCAGGCTGACCCGAGCATAAAGAAAAATGTAAAAACTCGAGTCAGGACATACATACTTATACACTATAAACCAACTCAAGTGAACTGTAATAGCAATGCACAATAACTTGAAGGATGCTTGGGGTCGCCCATCCTTTAAGGATCCGTTAAACCATCAATTAAGCAGTAATAAACGCTACCATAGAAATATCCATATTAAAGTAAACAACGCAAATAATAGTGTTAATGTGACTAGGGTAGCGCAGAGCTGCAGTAATCGCTCACCTCCAGCCACACTCTCAAATCAAGGTGTGTATCAAAACAATCACAAGGAAGTCAAATGGCACACAAAGAAGTGTACCTGTGATTATAATCCAAAAATGGTTTATAATTTCAAATTTAAAATCATTCATTTAAACCATTAAAAGTGAAGTCATTATACCTTCAAATCAAATATTCAATTCCCAAATATTTAGGCTTTTCTGAGCTCATTTATTCAATTAAATACTTCTAAACATTGAAATTTCAGCTTTCGCAACACTTAGTAATGCTGCGGTAAGTTACATTTGAAAACAATTCAATTCAGCAAAGACAACATTTACAAAACTACTGTAGTAGTTCAGTTACAATTAAAAATCTTATTTCAGCCAACTGTAGCACTTATCAAGTGCTACTGTAGCTCTTTTATTAGTTTCAAGTTTAGGTTAGTTTCTACAACCACAGCACTTACCAAGTGCTGCAATAGCCCTTGGTTAAATTTAGCCTTTAGTTCATTTGCAGCAACCACAGCACTTACAAAGTGCTGCAGTAGCCCTTAGTTCAGATTTTTAAATTAATATCAGAAACGATGGCATTTCTGAAGTGCTACTAAATACATTTCCAGATTTATACTAAAATTTTAGAAACAATTAAACTTCAAATTTAACCATTTTAACTTATAAAAATCATATTTTCCACTTCAAAAATGTTCATTTAAATACCCTTTAACTTATGATTTTATAAAGTAAAATTTCATAAATAAAATACCAAATTTTCCCATAATTTACTTGTTAAATCCAAGTGTACAATTTTCCTATTCTTTGCATTTAATCACTAACTTAACACTTAAATTTAAATTAGCATTTCATAAATAAACTTAATTTCTATTTTATTTTCTTAACTTAAACTTCCATTTTAAAACAACTCTCACATTTTCAAATTAAGTTATATTTTTCAAATTTCAATTTAACCATTTACTTATTTAACAATTTAACTTATAGAAAAATCACTGACACTTTATTTAATCGTTTGAAAACCAAATTTAGATCAAAATATCATATTTTACATTTTAAAAATACTTAAATTTTTCCAGACAAATATATATAAATAACCACGGGTCAGTATTTTCTAACCTAAGTCAAGTGATACGCATATCATTTCAATCCGTAATTTACAAAGAAAAATCTGTGTTCTATCATTTCAAACCCGCAATCCCAAGTCAATTAGAAATAAATAAAAATCGCGCAGGCCTATCATTTCAGCCCGTAACGATTTTTCCTTATTCTAAAGTCCGTTTGGGTATGTATCATTTCAACCCATAGTGATTCTATTCTACAGGGAACTTGCAGTGTGAGAAACAGAAATAAATAAACAGTATAGCAAAATATAACATATCAAATCATGGAACAGGTTTATAAACAGGGTTTAACATCATATAATTCATATCACAGGCAGGTATAACATGATATAACAGTTTCTACACATTCACTTGTTATCACTTCACAATTCTATAAGTATGGATGTCAAGCGTGAATAACACACCTTTTGAAGCTGGAGTTAGCAAATCAAAACACACAAATAAATTCCAGAAAGCACGATACAGAACGACTAAGATTCAAGTGGAGAGAGAGCCAAGATTTTGATCTTGTATACAACAATAAACAAAGCAATATAAATATATATTCAACAAAAATTAGATTAAAACAAATTGGAAATAGAATTAACAAAGAGACAAATAGCTTAACCATGCTTTAGATCAAAAGTGCTTGACCACTACTCTATGTTTGCTCGGCTATGAATGTTTTATTGGTGGAAATGGCTCGGGTTTGGACTCAATAACACACGGCTAGGCAAGATGGTGAAGGGGTTGGAGTTACAAAAGCAAGTAAATTCAAGAGACAAGGCAAAAGAAGGAGTTTTGGTGTACATAGGCTCGGCCTATGGTCCTATGGGGCTCGGCCTGGTGCATCTTCAGGTCAGGTCAGAGGTGATGGTGAAGGCTAGGGATCATGGAAGCAAGTGGTGGTGGTGCTAGGGTGGTGGCCGAGGCAACTATGGGGTGGTGATGGGCAAACATGCCCGGCTATGCAAAATTGCAAAGGGTTTGTGGAGTTTTTGTGGTGATTGCCTCAACCAAGGTCATGGCTAGGTCTGGACAGAGGAGTATGGTGGTTGTAGTCCGTGGATGATGAGGAGGAGATGATGGTGGTGGTCGGTGGAGGAGATGGTGGGTTATGGCCGAGCAAAGCATGAGAGATCAAAGGCAAAATCAATGAAAAAATGAAGAAGAAAAGTAGAAAAAGAGGAAGCCATTACTTACAAAAATTTTCAGAAATGGAATGGCCGAGAGTTGTGAAGAGAATGAGAAGTTTTCACGTGAATAGCAAAGAGAATACACGGCTAAAATAAAAGAAAAGAATGGCTAAGCACTTGAAAAGACTAGAAATGAAAAGTCACAAGTTAAAGCTTTTGTTTGTCTCTTTGAATTTCCAAATCTATTAATTTAATATAAACAAATAAAAATCAAGTAAATCAAAATCAAAATCAAAACAAAATAAAGTGGAAATGCAAATAAATAATTAGTCTTAGGGAAAATAGAAAGATAAATAAAGAAAACATTTATCTTATGGAAACTAGAATTAAAAATTGTAAACAAAATACAACTAATATAGGAAAA
This sequence comes from Allium fistulosum, assembly GCA_030737815.1. Classification (NCBI taxonomy): domain Eukaryota; kingdom Viridiplantae; phylum Streptophyta; class Magnoliopsida; order Asparagales; family Amaryllidaceae; genus Allium; species Allium fistulosum. The sequence continues at coordinate 1,511,391,658 of CM060901.1, forward strand.
TTCCAAACTCAACAAAATTCACACAATTAAATTCAAAACCCAAAAAAAAATAAAAGATGGCAAATAAAATAGAAAATGAATAATAAAATGCAGATAAAATTCTATGTGTAAAATGCTGAATTTATCAAATTTTAAAAGGTTTAAAACGGAATTCGACGAAACGAAAAGCAGAACGGATACTAGAACCAATTACTGTTTCAAAGAAAAAGATTAAAATTTAAAAATTCAAATTTAAAATTTTTCAATAAAAGTCAAAGTTTGACAAAATATAACATTTCCAGAAAAACAATATTTAATTGTATTTGGAAAAATAAAAATGAAACAAAAATCCAAAATACATAGGCAAAATTCCAAACTTCAATTTAAAATTATTTAAAAACCAAAGTTTCAAAATAAAAATAAATTAAAAAAATTTATTAAAATTATGGCTTGTTACATAAATAATAGTAGTACAAATCTTCGTCTTCGTCCTCCATAAATAAGGTCTTCAAATCCTGAAATGCTCAGGCTGACTCGAGCGAATTGAAAAGACAAAATACTCGAGTCAGAACTAAAAGATCTTATGTGAGTTAAATCAATGGTAAATAACTATGAGTGGAACGATGTCTGTTTCCTGGAGATTTGGCCAGGCATATTAGTACTCGGCATATCCACCGTTCGGCCCAACTGGATCGTTCAGCATATCATTGCAACCATCATTCAGGAACGCTCGGCATCCAGGAGTGCTCGGCCAAAGGCATTGTTCGGCCAAAGACTTCGTTCGGCCAAAAGGCATCGTTCGGCCAGAGACCTCGTTCGGTCAAGATATTGGTTTGACCAAAGGCAACGTTCGGCCAGAGACCTCGTTCGGTTAAGATATCGTTCAGACAGAGACCTCGTTCGGTCAAGAAATCGTTCGGCCAGAGACATCGCTCGGCCAGCGTATCGTTCGGCATACCAAGGACGTTCGGCAGTCAAAGATGGCTCGGCAATTTTCCCAGCACGACCGGCTTCGATTGTTACTCGGCCTACTCTTCCCACACAACAAGCGCATCGTTCGGCATGAAGAGGATGGTTCGACATCCGACCGTTCGGCCTGTTCGGTTCGGCATACAGTGACCACTCCATTTGGGCGAAGGTATTCGGCTGCCAGGCCCGCCAGGGAAGTCCAACCCATCTTTGTCTATAAATGGAGAGGCAGGGGCACAGCGAAAGGGACCTTTTGTTGAGAACACTGGGGAGACTCTGCCGCTTTAAAGACTCATCCTCTTTACTTAGCAATTGTATTCAAGTAGTTGGCAAACGGATTGTATCTGTAATCAATTATCAAGTGAAGCAATAAAGATTAACCTCAAAGTGGACGTAGGTAGTTACGTCGAACCACTATAAATCTTGTGTTCTTGTCTTTGCATTCAATTTAGCATACTAATCTTTGTTTAAATTTACTTTCATCATTTATCTCTCTACACAATCTTTCTTAATGAGGTTAGTGACCAATTTTGGTGCTAACACTTTGGTGCTTTCACTAAGAATCGAATTCTCAGACCTCAAGGATCTGCTTTGAAGCTACTGGATTGAATAAATCCCCCAAAGAAGATCCGATTCATTCGTAGGACGTCCATTGATTCTACTCAGAGTTCATACCAATAACTCTACAATGGCAAGACCACGTACCAGATCAGCCTCTCATAACGCAGACGCCCACGAGACTACTAGCCTACAACAAGCAGGGCCTAGCAATCAGCAAGCAATTCTAGGTGCAGGGACTACCGCCCATGACCAAATGCCGGTTGTCACCAGAATATAGTTCAACGACTTGATGAGAGAACTCAGGGAAAGCAGGAGACAACTCGGAGAGCAGATGCAAGCCAACGCCAACCTCATGGCACAACTCACTCAACAACAACATCAGAATGCTGGGGGCAATCCCGCTCCTTATTCTTCATCCGACAGCTCAACTTTGTCCGATGAACCTCCCAGGCGTAGACGCCGTAAACTGAAACTACGCAGGCAGGTGCTACTGTCCGAACAGCTGGAGACCGTGACCAAGTAGGAGCTGGAAACTTAGGAGCTGGGGTGCAGGTGGAGGCTGGAGGCTCAGATCATCGAGATTCCAATGATGTCGAACCTCAAGATGCACATTTGGCAGATTGCCAGCAGAGGAGACATCAGCCTGATTAATCACGTAGAACAGACTCCAACCTTCCACCTTCCATACAAACACCAGACCTGACAGCCATGATCAGACAATTGATGAAATAAAATCAAGGCTTATCAAACGATGATTGGGGAGTGCCAAGAAGTCATACTCCATTCACAGACATTGTTCTACAGGCAGCGTACCCCATAAAGTTTAGTATGCCAACTATCCCGGCATATGAAGGAAAGACTGATCCCATACAGCATGTCATGAGGTACGAATGGATGATGGATTCAGCTAGAGCAAATGATGCAACCAAGTGTAGGTGCTTTCCAATAACTCTATCTGGGATCGCTACCATGTGGTTCACCCGACTTCCTCCGCGGTCCGTATCCAGTTTCGAGGAGTTGGCGAAGAAGTTTATAGAACAGTTCAGGATACACACTACTCGTCTAAAGGACGTGATGTCTCTATCAAGTGTAATCCAGGCTCCTGCGGAATCATTGAAGGAGTATTTACAGAGATTCCATGTCGCGGCAACTGAAGTCAGCAATCCCAATGATCATGCAATTCTTATGGCTATGACGTGACGTGTGGATCCAGATTTAGAGTTTGGAGATTAGCTGGCAGGAAAACCTCCGGCTACGCTAGAGTGTTTTTACTCAAAGGCACATCAGTTTATAAGAAGAGAGGAAGCTAGGTGGGTAAGGCGAGATAAGGCACCGGGGCCTGTCCAGGAGTCCGTGAAAAGCAACATTACTGTGAAGCAGTCTGGAGACAACTCGGGAAAAGTTCAAGTTAATGTCCAGAACAAGCCCGGGCAATCTAAGGAATCGGGAGGAAGAAATCAAGGGAAGAAGAGAGAAGCGGTGAAATGGAAGCCGAGAATTCCAACCTACAACGAGTAAACCCCGCTGAATGCCTCCCTTGAGAACATTTACCTATCTACCTGCAATACCTTTCAGTACAGAAAGCCATGTCCAAAGGAGTCGACCGAGGAACAAAAGCGGACCGGGAAGTACTGCCACTTTCATGAGACTTATGGGCACAATACCGAAGAGTGCAGACACCTACACGACGCTATAGAGAAGTTGATTAGGCATAAAAAGTTACAGGAGTTTGTGAAAAATCCGCAAGAAGACAGAGAACGTCCAATCCTGGTCGTGCGCCAGCTCCACGTCATCCCAACGAGCCTGCTCGGACCGTGGGTAGAGTAGTCATAAACACGATCATCGGCGGACCTCATCCCGCGGATAAGAACTGGCAAGAGATGGAGCGGTATGCTAGTTCCCTGAAGCACGCCGACTTCGAGTGTTGTTCCAACATAGAGGACGGGACCCCTGCTAAGCAGCTGCGCATGATGACATACGATATAGTATCCAGGAGCAGAGATGCTGATCAAGTGGAGGCTCCTACCATTGACCCGATGGTCATATCTGTGAAAATCAGGCCGGCTTATGTAAAGAGAATTTTGATTGATTGTGGAAGTTCTGTCAATATCACCTTCAAGAAGGCTTATGATCAGATGAAGATGGAGACGAAGGATTTGAAGCCATCTAAGGCTCGTATACATGGCTTTAATGGCGCAGCGACCGATGCAGTGGGATATGTTGAGTTGTCAGTTGAACTGGGACAAGGTGAGCGAAGGAGGGTGCGAATCCTACCTTTCGTAGTTTTGGATGTGGATTCTCCGTACAATGTGTTCTTGGGTCGACCGGCCCTGGCTGAGTTTAGGGCAGCGTTAGCCCCGTGGTGCTTGACTTTGAAGTTTCCGACTGACAAAGGAGTAGGTGTTGTTCATGGCGACCAGGCGACTGGTCGTGCATGTTATGTGGCTGAGCTCCGAGAGGCCCATCGGAGGGAGAAAGAAATGGCTGCGGACAATTCCGTCTGCATCCATAATACCGACAATTGACATATAATGCCCGAGCCCTGGCTCGGGCATAATCCTCGGATCTACAGAGACATAGATCCGAGAGACGACGATGAGGAACCCAGGGAAGAAAAGGCAGCGCCGGCTGAATTGACAATTGACATTTCAGTCAGCCGAGACGATCCGTCGCGAGTACTGAAGATCGGATCACAACTTAGCCCCACAATGACTGAAGATCTCAGTGATTTCCTCCGAGCGAATCTTGATGTTTTTGCTTGGACACATTCTGACATGTGTGGGATTTCTCCCGCTATTACGAGTCATATGTTGAACATAGACCCGAAGTACGTCCCGGTTAAACAAAAGAAGAGAGGGATGGACCCGGAGAGGTCCGCTGCTCTCAGAGAGGAGGTGGACAAACTCAAAGCCAATGGGTTCGTCCGCGACGCCCTCTACCCTGAATGGGTATCAAACCCCGTGCTGGTGAAAAAGGCGAATGGGAAATGGAGAACTTGCGTAGATTATTCCGATTTGAACAAAGCGTGCCCCAAGGACAGTTTCTCATTGCCTCGGATTGATCAGTTGGTCGACCCCACTGCAGGACACGAGTTGTTGTCATTCATGGATGCGTACTCGGGATACAATCAGATCCCGATGCATATTCCGGACCAGGAACACACCAGTTTCGTCATGGACGTTGGGCTATATTGCTATGTAGTGATGCCTTTCGGATTGAAAAACACGGGAGCAACCTATCAGCGTTTGGTGAATCGAATGTTCAAAGACTGGATTGGTAGAACGATGGAAGTCTATGTGGATTACATGCTCGTGAAGTCACGACAGTCAAACGACCACATTCGAGACTTATCAGAGATGTTCGATATACTCAGATATTATGGGATGAAGATCAACCCTCTGAAGTGTTCCTTCGGCGTTGCGTCGGGGAAGTTTTTGGGATTCATTGTTAATGCCAAGGGAATTGAAGCAAACCCAGAAAAGATTCAAGCTATTCAAGATGTGCAAGTGCCCAGAACTATAAAACAGGTGCAAAGCTTGAATGGAAAGGTGGCTGCGCTGAGTCGATTTATATCCAGAGCGCGGACTAGAGTATAAACGACTTCAATATCCAAGTCCCCTGAGTGCGGACCGGAGTACTTTAAGTCCCCAGAGCGCGGACTAGGGTATAAACGACTTCAATCTCCGAGTCCCCTGAGTGCGGACCGGAGTACTCTGAGTCCCCAGAGTGCGGACTAGAGTATAAACGAATTCAATCTCTGAGTCCCCTGAGTGCGGACCGGAGTACACTGAGTCCCAAAGCACAGACTAGAGTATAAACGACTTCAATCTCCGAGTCCCCTGAGTGCGGACCGGAGTACTATAAGTCCCCTGAGTGCGGACCGGAGTACTATAAGTCCCCAGAGCGCGGACTAGGGTATAAACGACTTCAATCTCTAAGTCCCCTAAGTGCAGACCGGAGTACTCTGAGTCCCCAGAGCGCGGACTAGAGTATAAACGACTTCAATCTCCGAGTCCCCTGAGTACGGACCGGAGTACTCTAAGTCCCCAGAGCGCGGACTAGAGTATAAACGACTTCAATCTCCGAGTCCCCTGAGTGCGGACCGGAGTACTCTAAGTCCCCAGAGCGCGGAGTAGAGTATAAACGACTTCAATCTCCGAGTCCCATGAGTGCGGACCGGAGTACTCTAAGTCCCCAGAGCGCGGACTAGAATATAAAGCGACTTGAATCTCTGAGTTCTCTGAGTGCGGGTCGAATTACTCTAAGACCTCGGAGCGCGGATTAGAAAATATTCTGAGTACCAAAGATGTGAAACGAGAAATGTATAATTCCGAAGAATGTTCGAACAATGTAAGAATGGATTGGGATTATACAACTCATAAGAACTTGAGTTTCGACCACAATTATACAGAAAGCTAAAGAAGCAAAAGAATCATTCAAATGACAAAGAAACTAAACTTTATTCAATAATCCAAAATGGGGTTATACAACCACTCCTCCAAAACTTGGAGTCAAAAATCTATCTACACAAAGTACGAAAACGAAAAAGCAAAAGTAGTTACAGGACCTAAGCAAAATCTCGTTGAACGAGTATAGTGGCTATTTCTTCGGCTTCTTTTTCTTGTCTTCCTTTGTTTTCTCAGATGACTCCTCTCCCTCACGCTTCCTCTTGGACTTTTTGCTTGCCAAAGAAGCGGAGTCAGGTGTAGGAGAAGGAACATCCAGTGGTTTGGATTTGCCGGGAAGAATGACTTTCAGAGGCCTATTCAGCGGGTCATTAAGTTCTAGTACTTGAGACTCAACCTTGATCTCGACTTTCTTTTTCTTCTCCTCTGTGAGTCGATCCTTCATACTCACCTTCGAAGTGGATTCTGAGGCGCCTGTGATTTCGATTTCATAACTCCCTTCAGCAGGAGATGAAGTGTCAGACTTATCATCATCCAGCGCCCCGATCACTTGAGCATCAGGACTGGGAGTTACTCCCGCGTGAGTAGCATCGCTTATTTACCCCATCTCCTCCTTGGCAGCGTCGCTCCTCGGAGTCGGTTCAGGGTCGGAGCGGCCTGCACAAAAACATAAAGAACAAACATCATGACCAATGACTGATCGCAGAAAGCGACAGATCTTTGAACTTATAGAGGAAGAGTTTTATACCAGTCTCTTGCGTGCGTGGAGTTTCACCCTCCAGAATAGGAGACAACACGTGAATGCCAAGACCGGGGTCTTCCGGATCATAGCGGGCATGCTGCTCAAACGGGTCAAGTGCTGGTCGATCGGCCGGTTGAGTATGAGGAGGGGCTGCAGCCTCGGTTCTAGATGGACCGGCTTCATCATCTTTCTTTTTTGACGGGGAAGAGCCTTTACCAAAGAGAGCCATAGCTGCGGACAAATCCGATGGCTCATTCCCCCTGAGAAACTCTCTCACTAAAGCCTCCTCGTCAACCCCTTCGATGCCCGATTCCACCTGCCTGATCTTTATCAATGTCTCCCAAGCCTCGGCTAAAGATTCAAGGTAGCCCTCGCCTAAAAAGGTCAAGTCCCGGTGCATGAGGACACGGGCACTGTATTCGGCTATTAGTGGGTCGAACATATACTTGATCTCTTCTCTGCCGGCCTCTGCAGCTGCTTCAAGACGGGAGTCGATCTCCTCGGAAGCTAGTCTCCTGCCCTCCTCACGGGCTTCGCTCTTCATCGTCTCAACCTTAGACAGCTCATCATCGAGCTTTGCTTTTAAAAGACGTGTATCGACGATCTCGTTACAATACCGTTGAGACTCTTCTTGAGCCGCTATCTTCTCTTCCCTCTCCTTAGAGAGTAGCTCCTTCAACTCTTTGACCTGCAGGGCGAGTGTGTCCCTTTCTTTTTGAATATAATCTTTTTCTAGAGCTAGGGCCCCACTGCGTTGGACTGCGACGTCAAGTTCTTTCTTATGGGTCGTCTCTAGACGAGCGACGGCCTCCGCAGTCTCCTTAGCACTCTGCTCTGTGGCTTCAAGCTTGGACTTATACGAAGCGAGCTCTTCATCTTGGTTCTTGATGATGTCCTTGTCGAAGATAGCTTCAAGCTTCAAACGGTCAATTTCCTGTTGGCGCTCAACGGATACTTCCGAGACTTTTTCGACCAAATGTACAAATGCGTCATGTTGAACATAGACGTCGTTGTTGCAGGCGATGGCACTCTGCCTGACCTGCCATGGAATGTGGTGAATAGCTGGGAGGAACTTCAGGCCGTCAAAGCAGATCTTGGGAAATTTAGCCTTGAGATCGACCATCTTCTCTGCTATCGTTGGGTCAGCCGCAGTAACAGGGGGAGGAGGCTTGGAAAGTTCTGTTCTCTTCCGATTCCCAAGATTGCCGTGTGCTTGATGAACCGGAATGTTGATCTCGGGAAACATCGGGTTGAGACCCCTTTTGCGGATGTTTTTCTCTGTCTGGCTCAGTTTGAGGAGGGGGATCGCGAGAGTATGAAGACTGGGAATATGTTATCTTTCGATAAGACGACTCACGGGGACGGTTGTCTCGATCTTCGTAATCGTCTCTGTCCCTACATCTACCGGAGCCTGATACCCATCCCGGATGGTGAAATACAGAAGAACCGTGGAGGCGATCGAACCCGTGGGAGCGCCCCATGTCACCTGCATAGAATAAAAATAACAGCAATTTAGGAAAAATCGGGGTAATGGCAAAAATTGAAGTGTATGGTGAAGTGCGTGTGTGCGTGTGTGTCCTAGTGTTCCCCCCGACGGACCAGTTCCTTTATCTCTACTGATTGGAGTATTATCTCCCTGGACTCGGGCTTGAACTCCCGTATCGCCTCTAGCGGGCGAATGAAACTTAAGGGCCTCCGGATCGTTGAAACCGTAGTTGAGTAGATCATAAGGAATGGTGAGGTTCGACAGACCCTTCAGAGAACTTTCTAGATGTTGTGAGGAAGCTTCTTTCTCCGCTGGGACAAGGGCAATTTTGGAAGTTCCACCAACTTTTTCCTTCCTCATCTTATACGTCGATTTCTTTTTGCCCTTCGAAGGGGAAGATGACGTTTCAATATCATGCACTTCGACCAGCGGATCTTGAGTAGGACCCACATTCTCGCCTTGTGTTTTAGGAGCTTCACTCTCTTTGATTTTCTCCCCTTCCTGTACATCAGGGGTATGGCGTGATGACGATTCAGCTAGTTTTTTCCCTTTAACGGATGCGGGCTTCGGAATGAAGATGCATTCAGGAAGGCTAATCCGGCGACCTCCTGCTACCAGTCCGAATCTCGATAATGACTCATTTGAAATGAGGGTTCGGATGTCCCGTTCCTCGGTAGGAAGAGCTCTAATGGCTTCGACGGTCTCAGAATAACCTCGGCCCTCAGGACGTGGGTTGATACCTGAAAAGATGAAACAAGAAGTTAGAAAAAGCATAGCTCCGACAGAGCGCAAATGTCGACTCTGGGAAAAGACTTACTGCCTTCAACCCATCTCCTCGTGAAACCAGGAGGGCAACGCACATAGAACCATTCCTGTTTGTACAGGGCAAATTTGCTACATGCTCCGGTCAAAATTTGGCATTTGTGGTGCGGCTCGAGGAACACAAAGGAGGGGCTATCTTTCCGCTTCTTAATCATATAAATATATCTGATGTCGCCGGGAGTTGGTGGCCTAGAGAAGACGGCCATGAAAAGGAGGTAGGTCCCGTATATGAACGCGTGGCCGTTTGGGTGCAGCTGCGACGGGGCGATGTCTATGTATTGCAGCACGTCCCGAAGAAATAAATTGAATGGAGGCACGCTGCCCATCCAGCACATAAACTTATTACAGGCAGTATATCCAACTGGAGGCAAATGCGGGCGATCATGCCTCGACGGAACCAACACGTCAGCGAAAGGGATTCCGTGGATAGAGCATATTCGCCGAAGCGCGACTTCGTTAATCTTCGAAGTCTGTGAATCGATCGGATTATCCAAGAGAATCGATGCCTTCAAGGCATGAGGAGCTAAATTATGAGCGGGGGAAGTCGACGGATTTGAAGTGTCCGCGACTTCTTTCTTTGAAGATGGCCCGGGCCTATCTGAGATAGTGGCGGAGCTAGATTTTTTAGACATCTCCAATAAATAGTGAACTGGCAAAGCTCCTGTGAGAACTATACTTGAAAAATGTTCAACGTTAGAATTAACAACACGAATATTCCCCCCACATGGTGTGTGAACTAGTGCAATCAATCGTGTATAAGCGTTGAAAATTTGAAAGTCACAAGGTTATTGATATAAAACTAAGCTTCAAATCATCGCCTTCGAAGACCGTCATCGCTGACCGTCTCCAAAAGCTTGCCTTATGGTGATTACATTTTCAGATTCAGAAAACATTTAAAGAAGTTATCTGATTATGTCAATCTAAGTTCAGGTTTATGTCTATTGAAGCTAGGGAGTTAATAGTCCGGATCAGTTTGATATGCTAGTATGCTAGAGTCCTTGTCCTTGTTTTGTTATATGATTAGGGAAGGCAATTGTTGGTTCGGCACTTATGATGGTTCGACACTTATGTTTGTTCGGCATTTATGATTGTTCGGCCTAGATATGGTTCGATATTTGTGTTGTTCGGCCTAAGTATGGTTCGGCATTTATGTTTGATCGACCTAAGTATGGTTCGGCATTTACGTTGTGCGGCCTAAGTATGTTTCGGCATTTATCATTGTTCGGCCTTGATATGGTTCGGCATTTGTGATTGTTCGGCCAAGCTACCGTTCGGCCTAAAACTTGTTCGGCCAAATTCTCATTCGGCCTAACTATCATTCGAACTAGTTAGCGCTCGGCAAAGCATTGTTCGGCCAAGATTCTGTTCGGCCGAGATAACGTTCGACATCCTATCTAACTCATACACCCTCCATATCCTTCCATTACACTGCCCGGCATGTGACGAGTCATGTCGAGCCAAGGTTACGCCGAGCCCCAACGCTCGACACACTGTCCTTAACAACAACCTCATTCTGCTCTTCTTCCTCCGTCCACACCGAACAACGAGGATGAATAGTTTGGCGAGTTATGTCAAACCATGCTGATTTGGCATTCTAACCAACTCCTGCTCTTCCCCTATTCTTTCCCTCCAATTTCTTTCGGCATAAGGGAACCATGCCGAACCACAATACACCACCCAACATTCCCTCGTGCATTCGGATTTGGCCACTTATCTTTCCCTCAGTACCAGTACCCTAATCGAAGTTCGACGCAACACCAATTGGGTTCTAATTTATGAATTCGAGCCTCGTGCTAAAACCCCTTTATTCATAGGAAGGATTTAAATAGGGGAGTCGATACCTAGTTAGGAGATCGAGACTTGCGAGGATGTCGTATAGGTTGAAGAGGATTGTCAATCTTTAGCGTCAGTTAAACAGGCGTGATTCAAGAGTGCAAAGTAGCAGAGGTGTTAGTAAAGAAGAAAAGAAGGTGAGGTAGTCCAGCTTTTATAGGGAAGAAGAAGAAGTTGAAGAGGCCGTGACCGGTAAAGCCGGTCAAGAAGGTATCGTTCGGCACGCACAGAACGTTCGGCTTCGACTGCATCGTTCGGCATTTACACTATGTTCGGCACACGCCTCCATAATCGGCATTCACAAGAAAGCAACCCCCAAGAGTGATGAACCAAGGTTCGAAGCGAAGCATGGAGGATACGTAATTCAAAGTGTATCACGTTCGGTCACGTAATACACTTTGGGGGGCAAGTGTTTCCTGGAGATTTAGCCAGGCAACTTAGTACTCGGCATATCCACCGTTCGGCCCAACTGGATCGTTCGGCATGTCATTGCAACCGTCATTCAGGAATGCTCGGCATCCAAGAGCGCTCGGCCAAAGTCATTGTTCGGCCAAAGACTTCGTTCGGCCAAAAGGCATCGTTCGGCCAGAGACCTCGTTCGGTCAAGATATTGGTTTGGCCAAAGGCATCATTCGGCCAGAGATCTCGTTCGGTCAAGATATCGTTCGGCTAGAGACCTCGTTCGGTCAAGATATCGTTCGGCCAGAGACATCGCTTGGCCAGCGTATCGTTCGGCATACCAAGGACGTTCGGCAGTCAAAGATGGCTCGGCATTCTTCCTAGCACGACCGGCTTCGATTGTTACTCGGCCTACTCTTCCCACACAACAAGCACATCGTTCGGCATGAAGAGGATGGTTTGGCATCCGACCATTCGGCCTGTTCGGTTCGGCATACAGTGACCACTCCATTTGGACCAAGGTATTCGGCTGCCAGGCCCGCCAGGGAAGTCCAACCCATCTTTGTCTATAAATAGAGAGGCAGGGGCACAACGAAAGGGACCTTTTTTGGAGAACACTGGGGAGACTCTGCCGCTTTAAAGACTCATCCCCTCTACTTAGCAATTGTATTCAAGTAGTTGGCAAACGGATTGTATCTGTAATCAATTATCAAGTGAAGCAATAAAGATTAACCTCAAAATGGACGTAGGCAGTTACGCCGAACCACTATAACTCTGGTGTTCTCGTCTTGGCATTCAATTTAGCATACTGATCTTTGTTTAAATTTACTTTCATCATTTATCTCTCTACACAATCTTTCTCAACGAGGTTGGTGACCAATTTTGGTGCTAACAACGTCAGAGATGGTTACGGGGTTTGACATCTCCTATCTAGTGTCTAACGTGAGTGCAGTAACTTACGAGATGTTCGGAATTCACATCTCCTAAGGATCCATTAAACTATCTACTATGTAGTACAATACGCTATTATAATATCTACATTAAGATAAACTATTAAAATAGCGTTAAGGCGTTACCCATTTCCCCCTTAACACAGTTTTATATATTCCCATAGTCTATACAGTATCGTAATCACGTCCGTACTGGACGTCGTCAGAGGGCACTCTATAGGTATGGTACAAAATAAACTCGTAGTTGTCTCGATAGGGTAGGTGACACGGCACAACTAGGCAATGCCAGGGTAGATATACCAATTACACTTCCGGACTGGTGGTAACGCATAACAGCTGCTACCGCCCACCTCGGAAGACACTCCCAAGTCAAAAATCGAGGGTGGCCACCAAATCAATCGCAAAGTCAGAATATAGTATCGAATGAGTGTGCCCGATCGTAGGAATGACCTCACTTGGCCCGTCAATTGCTCCTGTTTTAACCACCTTAAGCTAACTCATGGGAGTCAGGTCCACGTATATACCTCATATAGGATCGTTACCAACCATCCTACTTCATTCTTGAATCTCCACCGCATACACAGTTGTCAAAGTGGTTTTCGGTATTGGCAGAGAGTATGACAATACCCGATCCCGGTCTCTTTAACAAACAATCGCTTATTACACACCGGATGGTTCTTTTACATTTCCAAAATCATTTCATAATTGATATCAAAATATCATATTCAATTCAAATCATATCATTTTCGAAATCATTACTTACTTCCGAAATTATATCACATTGAAATCATAGTTCGAAATTATATTTCCTTTCAAAAGTCATATTTCCAAAATAGGTTAAACTCTCATTTCAAAATTATCATATTAAACCAAATATGCTATTTAGATCCCAACTTAGGTAATAATGTCGCTTAACCACATTCACTTTAAAAATCGAGAACTTAAATATAAACCCATCCATTTTACTTAGTTTGGAATTTAGAAGAAAATAGTTTTAAATAGTTAATATAGATTTAAAATAGATTAATTAGATTTAAAATAAGTTAAAACAGGTTAGTTAGTTTAAATAAATTAAATGGTTTAAAATAGGTTAAAATGATTTAATATAATTAATACAGGTTAAAATAGTTTAATACTTTGAAAATCTTAATAACTAGAAATTTTGAAATAATATATTTTAAAACAGTTTATATTAACGCATGAATTTGGAATTAATATCAAATTAAACTATTTATTTCATTTCAACACATTTGGACCATTTTCAATTTCCAAGTCAACAAACCAAATTCCAAACCTTTCAAATTCAAAATATTTCAAAGTTATTTTCAAACAACTTCAATAACTTAATTTCGATAGAATTTCATTTATACTTAAAAGTTTAACTTTAAACTTCCAATTTAATTTCTTAAATCAATTCCTTTTAAACCATTTCACATTTCATCATAAACTTGATTTTCCAATAATACTTCAATTTACATAAATCAAATTTTATTTCAAAATATCATTTAATTAAATTTGAAAATTAAGGATTTTAAAATCATTTAATTTAACCAATCTGGTGTCCGTATATAATTCTCTACCCTAAGGTCAAGTGATACAGATATTTATCATTTCAATCCATAATTTAAATGTTACGGTTATATATCATTTCAAACTGCAATCCCGAATTTAAATAAAGTCCATAAAATCGCTCGAGTCTATCATTTCAACCTATAACGATTTTTCCCTAATCTATAGATCATTCGGGTATGTATAATTTCAACCCATAGTGAACTTGCAGTTTATTCGATATAAAATACAACATCCATTCATCAATATCAACAATCAACATCCATTACAAACATTATCCAAATCAATCAATAAATATCAATATAGAACTGATAATCAATAACAGGTATTTAACTGGCAATTTATATTCAATAATAAATTAAATAACGATTTAATTAAAATAAATTCAAATTAACTGAGATGATGATTTAAATATACCAAATAGTCATAAATAAATTCCCAATTACATCACAATTTAATTTAACAAACATGAGAAATTTTAGAAGTTGTGAGTGGGTTAAAACACTCACCTTTGCATTTAAATCGAATTTAAATCCAATTTAACCCCAAAATTTGAACGATCTCAGAATTCGTCCAAACCAGCGTCAACATGTCTGGTATTTCAATACAATCCTAGCGGATCAAACCGCACGTGAATCAGACCTTGTATGTGAAAGTTATTTGAGTTAGAAGATTTACGATTTTAAAATATGAAGTAAATAAAATAAAGAAAACAAACAAATCGAACCTTGCCACGTCACCCCACATCACATCAGAAACCCTACTCACGAACCTACCTCTAGTATCGGGTTCGAATGAAACCGCCTATCCTAATCGCCGCCGCGCCGTCCCCTAGCGCCACTCGCGACCACGCGAGCGTTGCCTGAAGCTTCCTCCACGTTGCCGACCCCCCAGGCCTCACGATCGAACAACTCAACCCTGGCCGCCGCAAATTTGAAATCCTAGCCGCATTTTTCACGGCGATCTGGCTGTTGAATCGTCGAGCAAACCATACCGATGAACAGCATGCAACGATCTCCACAGCCCCGTATAATTATTTGACGATCGGTCGACGATTGATGAAGATGCGATGAACGGCCGTGACTTGATCATCCAATTCCGGCCACACAGCAATCCAGATCGAAAAACGAGCCATAGATTTGACTTGCGCTCGTCGAGAGCTTCAAATCGATAAATAATTTGATATAGTTTGTGGAGTTCGAAATTTTGATTTGAATTTAATTTTGAAATTGAATTGAGAAGTTTGTTTGGTTTGTCTGCCATTGAGAAGGAGGAGAAGACTGAAATGTACATACAGACAAATGAAAATGAGGAGTGGCTAGGGTTTATAACGGGCTATAAATAGGCAGATCAGAAATAGGGATGAATGGACTGAATTTGATTTGGAAGCTGAACGATAAATGGTCCGAAAAGCCCGTTCTGCCTCCGGAACGAAGATGGGTCATCCCATATATAAAAATAGATGTTTTCATTATTTTTAAATCCAAAGGAACAGGTTTCAGGTCCTAATTTCATCATATGAAGAAGTTATAAAAAAATCAGCTTATTTCAAATTGATTTCAATTAAATTGATTTCTAGGCGTTTCGAGTCTGTACGATCAAATGACAAGTCTGATCGATACGAAACTTGATATCCTATAATAATTCACCTTTACGGATTCGATGAAACTTGTTTCGTCGAAATCCGAGTCAGTGGCCAAAATGGCTATTTTCACATTAATTAAATAAATTAATATTAAATTAATTAAATCACTTTTCAATTCAAAATTTATAACTCAACCAATTTCATCAATTTTAATCACTTAGACCTTTACCATGACTTAGTACAAGTTTATATGCCCATTTCAAGTGTTTGTTATTACACTAATTACAGCGTTCAAGTTCGCTGTAATTAAATTCAATTTATTACAATTTAATTTAAATAAATTGTTTTAATTTGATTCCAAACTTTATATTCAGCCAATTAAAATCTAATAACATAGTTAACATTTGTTTTACATTTCATTACATCAATATACCCCAATTTCCATCTTTTATTTGTATCAATTTCTATACTTCAATTATATTGGATTTTGTCAATTTCACACATTAATTATAATTAAAATCCAAATCAATTTATTTATCTTGATTTCGTTCTTTCATTAAATCAATTATTACTTTATGAATAAAATTAGCACTTCTATTCATTTTATTACATTCAAAAATATCAGTTATTGTCTTAATCTCATAAATGTAACATTTAATTTCATTTAAATTTTAATTGATTTCCCATTTCAATTTAATAGACTAAATAAACAAGTAACCCATGATAATCGTTACCCTTTAACTTTCAATCACACTTGTAATGGTTTATTATTTACAATCAACTATTATAGTTACTTACAAAATATTGATTTTATTCAATTACCAATCATTATACTTTTTCATAAATTAATCCCATATTTACATTTGTTTTCATATATTCAATTTATAACCAAGTATGACCTTTACATTATTTCAATTAATTGGAATTCCATTCAAGCTATTTAATAATTTACTTTAATTAACATTATTACCTTTCTTTTAGTTATTATTTCATTATTAATTTACAAATTTTTATTTCTTCCAATTTATTAATCACAAAATCTAATTAAATTAACCATTTTAATTATCGAAAATTTATAGGTCGTTACTATTAAGAAATTCCATGAAATGTTAACTCAATTTACAAATTTCCCATTTCACTAGATACTAAGAGAGAAGTACGACCAAGTAGATTCCTTAACAAAATTGGCAAGGTTATGAGGAGCTCCTGTGGTGAAGATTGTTCCTATAGTATTTTAAGAGGATCCCGATACAATATCGATTAAGAAAGAACTGAATGGAGATTCCTTAGCAATAACTCATTTCCAAGCTCAATAACAGCGAACCAATGAGGATCAATCCGTAGAGGATGTAATCAAGGAACAAATTATGAAAGGTTAAATATAAGCACGAATGAAAATCCTTAAGGCGATCAATACATGAATAATTAGATGATGCCAATAGTAGAATACTTGGAAAAAGCAATATTACAAGGGATAAAAATTAGTTAAAGGGAGTAAGATATCAGGCCCCATCTATCAAAAAGGATATTCCATCCAATATCTTCAATGCATAATGTCAGAAATGGGAATGAAGCTATTGATGGAAGCTCATGAAGGATTTTGTGGAGACTACTCCAACGTAATAAAGTTAGCAAAGAAAATAATGAGACGAAGGTATTATTAGCTCTGAGTGTGTGAAGATGCCTTGGCTACATAAAAGGGTGTGATAAATGTCAACGATTCTAAAGAATTCCGCGACTACCTCCAAGCGAATTGATGCTAGTAACTGGTCCATAACCTTTCGATGTATGGGTGGTTGATTTAATTCTATCTTTTCCTATCTCAAAAGGCGATGCTAAATTTTTATTCACGACAATCGATTACTTTACTAAGTTGCTGGAAGCTGAGTCGTTACCTAATATAATTACAAACAGGGTCTTCAAGTTTTTCATTAAGAGTATTGTAACTCAATTTGGTCTGCCAAACAAAAAAATTTCAAATAATTGAACTCAATTCAAAATTGAAGAGTTCACTCACTTTTGTCAAAAGAACAGGGTAATAAAGACTTTCTCTTCAGTGGCTCATCCTAATGTCAGTGGAGTAGTTTAATCTTCAAATAAAACCGTTAAGAGTATCCTTCACCGGGCTAAAGGAAATTGGATGGAAAAATTTCCCTTTATCTTATTGTTATACATGATTTAAACCCCAAAGGCAACCGGACATAAGCCATATTCTTTAACGTACGGACTTGAGGCCATGTTTACAGTTGAAATACAAGTTCCCTCACATTGGAGGATCGCTTATGCATATGGACCTAACCAGGAATTCAAAAATGATCCTTAGACCTAACCAATGAGTGAAGATATAAGGCTATCTCGAAGACAACATAATACCAATGAAGAATCTCAAAGTATTATAACTCAAGAGTAAGTGAAAGAGCATTCCAATAGGGAGAATTTATACTCAAAAGGGTGATGCAAACACAAAAAACCAATAGACAAACCTTTAGGACCAAATGAAGGGCCCTTTGTCATCCATGAGGTTATACCACTATTTCAAATCTCATTTATCTCATCCGAGATCTCGCTCAAAATCTCATTTTCAAATGTGAACGAGATGAGATATGACCAAATAAGGCATTAAATTTAGTTTATATCTTATTTAACACTCATCTCGTCTAAGTTATTAAGATCTCATGTAAAATTTAAGGTTAGATCTCAATAATATTTCTTTCTCCTTTTACTTCTTATGTAGTCAAAATGAAATTGCACCCAAATGAAGTTTTACTAGCCCTCTAATTCAGTTTTGTAATAAGAAAAAATAAAAGACTTTTACTTTATTTTTATTTTTAGTAATCATATGAGTAGAACCCATTCAATCAAGACCAAATCAACTATGTTACGACTCTCATCGAAAAGGAAAAGGTAATATCAGTGTTTTACATTAGTTATATTTTTATAAAGTTTATATTCAGATAACAAAATTTATAGAACATATAACATGTCAATTTTAGCGCTTAAGTTACTCTGAGATAGTCTCGAGATAAACTATAAAACCCAAGATGTAAACCCGAGATATGCTTATCTCATCCAAGCTCACATCTGATACAAGATATTGTGTAGAAAACTTCCAATATAAGACATGAACAAAATCCGATATTCAAAACCTTGGGTTATACCACTAGGAACTTATTGACTAAGTAGACTAGAAGAAACATCATAGCTAGAACATGGAATGTATAACTTTTTAAGACAATACTTCACGTCATTAGATGAATAATAAGAAGAGAAGCGCTTCATAATAAATCTAATATCTGAGAGATGTGTTCTTAAAATGAAAACATACTTAGCTATGGTGCCTGGAGATGGAAGCAAGTTTTTAGGATTTGACTATTAAGAAGGAATACCACAATAAGAAGAACATTTTGATCAATAGGAATTTATTTTGGAAAATGCATTTTAAGGAAAAGAATTTCTAAATAAATCATTTTCTAAAAAAATATTCTTCGATTTACCAATTTGAGGTTGGGAAGAAAAATTACAAAGGGAAACCTATTTTCAGAAGAAAATTACTAGAAATCAATTCTCAACTGGAACGATCCTTGGATATCAACCTTTGCCTGAAACACGAACTCCCAAATCTATTTAGGCCTCTAATAATAAATTTGACCTTATTGAGGAAATATATAAACCCCAATCATCCTTTAACTGAGACATCTCATTTAATCAATTAATAGAGAATGTGCTTAGTCAATACACAAGGTTAATGATACACCCCACACCCCTTAGTATAGCCAAAAGGATACACTAAAAGGTGTGGTGCGCTGTAGGTATAACTAAAACTAGCAGACACTAAGATTCACAAGACAAAAACTAAATAACAACAACAACAACAAAGCGGAAACAATTATAGTATTTTGCTAAAATTCAAACTCCATAATATAAGATGATAAGAATAAGTCACCAAATACATCATATGTTAAAAAACCCATACAAGTCTCATGAAATCAAAAACCATAGTCTAAAATAAATCAGAGTACAACTTTCCCCAAAAAGTGCCAGTTACAACAAAGGAAACTAAAAACTGGAAATAAGGAAAAGGAATACATGATAGAATCTCAACTAAAGAAGTCTCCACGAATCCACAGTCTATCGTCCTTGTCACTGATTGCCTAGGGGGGAAAATGGGAAAATAGAGGAGTGGGTCAGACTATAAGTCTGGTGAATGATAGTAATCACTAGTATTTTTAAGCAAAGTAAAGGTAATAGGCCTTACAACAGTTCTAGTATTAAAAAGGAAATAAAGGAAATAGAAAGAAAAATAAAGCTGGGAATAAGTACGAATTAACTATTGCTAAATTAGTATAATAGGTTAACTTTGATTGTTTGCACTTGTCTTGATAACTGTTTTGATTAGGCCGAAACCCTAATTCTACCCTTTGATCGGCCTACTACTCTATAGTACCTACCGTGGACTAGACACTATATAACTCCCTACACAAAAGGAAATGGTTTCTACAAAAGATACACATAGTACCTACTGTGGACTAGATGATATATAGTTCCCTACACAGAAGGCAATGGTGCCTACGAAAGGCACACATACTAAGCGCTTGGAACTCATAACGATTACTGAGCACCCGAATGGAAGTCGCACGCGTAACCGCCACCATGCTCATGTTAACTTTTGTTCCACCTATTGGGTCTTCTTATTACCTCAAGCTCCAGCATAAGCGTGCCCCTCATCCCACTTCAGGCTGATGTGAGACCACCGTGTCCATAGAAAACAGGGGAAATGTTGTTGGTACTGGCCCGTCATCCAAACAATATCTAGTTGCGCCCCTTGTCCAAATACCCGTGATTTGAACTTCTATTTATTGACCAATCATTACTGTTATTAGCATAAGCATGCCCTCATCCCACTTCAGGCTAATGTAAGACCACCATTTTGTCTAATAGGGAATGCTATTTGGTATAGGTCCTACTTTAATTCTTTGCTTATTAACTTAGATAAATTATTTAAATAAGCCTATATTATTATTCTGACTATCTGTGCTTATTAATTTATCCTAAGTCTTAAAATAAGCCTCATTTTGTTCTGTTTTCTTATTATAACCTATGTTATAATCATACTTATTACTTAACCCAAGGTCTAAGTGTGAAAATAAGCTTCTTTCATCTTTTTCTCTTTTTAGTTATAATTGTAAGTTGTAACTAGGCCAATTTCTTTAATTTAGTCCAGTTCTAATATTTACATCACAATTTTAGTCCAATTCCATTTTTTTACAGTCTTTACAATTTACATCTTACCTTCCGTTTTTTCAGTATTCTTTTAATTTAATCCAAATTCATGTTTAATCTATTCTAATCCATTCGCAAAGAAAAAGGAGAAATAGAAGAAAATCCAAAGCGTAGGAGAAGATGTAAATAAAGCATAAATGACAGTGTAACGACCCAGAATTTTGGACCATTCGCGTCCATTATAAGTGTATAGGTAGTCACTCATGCCGGAGTTGAATTGCTCAAAATACCGCGTTGTTAATTTAAATTTGGCAAAACTGAACATATACAGTAAATAAATATAATCACAGATCACAGACACAGAGTAATAAGTGCAGCGGAAATAAAAGAGATAGTAGTTCATGAAGCTACTATATGAATATATAAAATACATCAGAGTTTACAACAGAAGAGTAATACGATACATCAGATACAAATCAGAATACATCACTGGAATCATCGAATACTGAAGCAGAATAGATGGCTGGATCTTCAAGCAAAGCTCCAACTCCAAAGGTGAGTCTCGAATGCTGGTACACTCAGTCTGACCCGAGCGTAAAGCAAAATACAAAACACTCGAGTCAGGATTAACATTCTTATATTAATAAATCCAACTCAAGTGAAATAACAATTGAAATACAGGTAACTCAAAGGATGTTTGGAATAACCATCCTTTAAGGATCCGTTAAACTATCTACTATGTAGTAGTGTACGATAAGTAGATAATGTCTATCAGTAATATAAAAAGATATCAAAATAGCGTTAAGTCATGGCCCATTCCACCCTTAACACATTTTTATTCCCAAAAGCATATACAAGACCGTAGTTTCCCCAAAACCGGAAGTCACCAGAGGGCAATCCATATACTAAAGGTACAAATCAAAATCGTAGTGGTCGCGCATAAATGGAATACAAGTATGACAAGGCACATGAGGCAATACCCAAGATAGTGATACTACCGTTCGCCTGATCCGGACTGGTGAGAACGCAACGCCGCAGCGCCCGCAACACCGTGAAACAACACTCCCAAAATCAAGGGTGCACCAATCGACAACAAGTATAAGTAGTTCGAAGAAGTGTGTCCACTTGAGGTAGCTAATCCTCCATTGGCCCGGCACAGCTCCTGTTTTAGTCATTTCCAATTTGACACAAGTGTCAAGGCTATCCATCATCGTTCTCTTTCTTCAGTCATCACGTACATCATTCCAACCACTTCATTCTGGATCATCACTCCGCGTATAGTTATTAAAGTGGTTTTCGGTTTAGTTAGAGAGTATATCCATAACCGAATTCCGGTCTCTTTAATAACTTCCGTAATCATTACACCGATTGGTCGTTTATTTATTTCAAAAACCAAATCAATTTCAATTTCAATTTCAATTCGTAAATCAACATTTCATTTGTCTTTCAAAATCAATTTCCCAAATTTACGTTTCAAAACTTCCAAATTATCATTTCAAAATCTTATAATTCAATTTCAATCTTTATTTAAACCAATTCAAATATTGATTCAAATTCGTATATCAGTTTTATTCCGAAATCATTTAAATTAATTTAATTTAACATTCAAATCAATTTAACTTCATTTATCGATTTTGTTCAATATTCGTTAAGTTACTTTATCATTTAAATCAATTTCTATTAAATTTCCAATTCATTAAATCAATTTCTTAAGTTCAACTTCATTAAATCAAAATTTACAATTTTTGAATTAAACTAAATTCGTCAAATCAAATTCTTTAAATTCCAAGTCTTACATTAATTTCAATAAATCACATTTATTTCTTGTCAAAGAAATTCAATTTCACTTATTTACTTACTTAAATAATTTTCCAAAACTTAATTAATCAAGAAAACTCAATTTCAATTATTTACGAAGTAAATTCACTTATTCAAAAGTTCAATTTAATTTAATCATTAAATAATTCAATCTTATTTAATTATTAAATAATTCAAAACTTAATTGTTAAATAATTTCACAGTTTAATAATTTCAAACTTAATTATACTTCAAATTTAATTATTAAATCATTTCAAAGTTTAACAATTTCAAACTTAATTACAATTCCAAACTTAATTATCAAATCATTTCAAAGTTTAATAATTTCAAACTTAATTATAATTTTAAACTTAATTTTTTAATCATTTCAAACTTAATTCAATCGTTTCTCAAATTAAACACCGTTCTTTCATCAATTTCAATTTTTATATTTTGTTTCAGATTTTTAAATATTCACATTTAAATTTCATTAAAATTCAATTTCAACTTCATTTCAAAACAATAATATGTTTTTTTCAAATAAAATCTTCGTTTATTTTTAAATCAAATTATTGACCAATCGGGTTTTATTAAATTTTCTATCCTAGGTCAAAGTTCAATTTGGGTATTTATCATTTCAACCCGATTCCAATTCAATTTAAAATCAAAACATAGCAAAGGGAACTTGCAGTGTGATAACTGGGATGGTGTCAAAGTAAATAAACAAGCAATAACAACAATCAATATCAATCCAATAATCAATTCAAATAATCCCGAAATAACTGTATTAATTCGCATTGTTATTTGTACGAATTAATATAATTACTTCTAGAATCTACACTATCATTTCATGCAGATTAAAGATTATTACATTACGGTTTTTCACTTGTCATCTATTTACAATTTCATACATCATCAATTTAACAACATACAATTGATGGTTCAAGGTGTAGTTAAACAATCCTACGTGTCAATAAATTCAACAGTTAAATGGGTCATATTATACAAATGTCAGTTAATCAAATTTAACATTTAATTATCCTATATCAAGTTCAATTTCATACTATTAATCATTTTAACATTAACAGTTTAACGTCCAATATAAACATCAACAATCAATCAATTATCAGCCAAACAGTATTATCATTGCATAAATAATTAACAGATAATGGTGTCAGATGTCATAGGTGAACTGATACAGGTGATAACAGTGCAAATATCAAACAGCAGCATATTTCAATTGTCGTTTCAATTGAAATCAAATTTAATAAATAAAAGAATGTTAATCGTGAGTGAGTGCTCACCTTTCGAGGCTAGAGAGATTTGACAACGGAATGAGCTACGAATTCCAAAGCAACGCTAGATAGATACGGTTCAATGTAGAAAACAGGCCCGACGGACAAAGCTGATAACCGAAATCGACAGAATCAAATTAGAGTTTGGGTCGAGGAAGATAAATAGGATAAGTGAGCTATACATACAACTATCTAACTATATATATATATAAATATTTTCCAAAAATCATCGGTTTAAACAAACACACAAAATAATACCAATATTACGGATCTTGTCATATGTATAAAATTCCCCGATCATTTACTTATGCAACTTATGTATATGACGAAACACTGACATACTTGTTATGTACAACTAGCAAATAACCATTTATGAAACTAACAGACCAAAACCAAAATATGATATAAACCACATAATAATACCAATTTATATAAACTTCTATATTTACCAACAGAACTCATATCCAGATTAATATAACTTAAATACTGCTCTTTAAACCTATACGAAACTTATATTCTTTTTTTTATATATTTAAAACACACACACATTAAAAATCAACTTATATACATTATTATCAATAGCGAAATATATATATAAACTACATCACCTAGTAAACCATATAAGAAACTCTCATATATCGTAACAGCAACCTTGGAAAATATACCCAGTTATAAACTTCTGACACTATACTATATACATAACAGCAACATCTAAATTATATAACTAATATAAAGCAAAACTATAAGGTAAGTGATATACATATTTGTAAACTATATATTAAACCATAACCAGAACATGCTATTTCTATTTCTTTCAAACGTCATATACATTAACATACGTAATATAGTAACAGTATACTTTATAAAACATGTATCAGCCCATACAGTAACTATTATCAACTTGAAGATCAATATTTCCAAACCAAGTATAGAACAGCATAATCTAAATAATGTAATATATATACCCTAAAATATATGTGTACAGGTTTCTAACAAATCTCACTTTACATATATACTAACAGTGAACTAAATTTGAGCTATACATAAACTCACGTTATCCTATACATATAAACAATAAAATCCAATATTTCAACTTATGCATTTAAACTAACAGATAGATATAGGTATTACCTATAAATAACTAGATGGAAGCTAGGCAATGGAGGAGATGAAGGGGAGAGCCGCGAGTTGGGTGTTTGGCTGTTTCAAGGTGGAGTCGAAGTGGTGGAAGGCGAATGATTTTGAGGCCGGACTGGGAAGAATGGCTGCAAGGCGTGAGCACGTGGGAAGCGTTCTCGGAAAGGCATGCCATGGTTTCCAGGTGGAAGCTTTGGAGATGGCGGCAGGTGGCGGAGAGTGATGAAGTGGATCTTGGTGGTGGAAAGCTAGGCTGAGGGAACGAGGCACGGGGTGGAGTCACGGGTCGAAGTGGCGAGCAGTAGCATTGGTGAGTTTTTGATGTGGGCGGCAACCGGTAGGTGCGGTGGAAGGTCGATGGGCGGTGGCTCGAGTTCAGTTGGCGAAGAAGCAACGGAATTGATGACTTCGATGAGAAGGCATGCCGAACGTCTGGAGCAAGAGAGAGGATGTGAGGAGGAGCAAGCTTTGTTCAAAATATACATAAGCTTTTTATATTATTAGATTTCACAAATGAAAACAAAAGAAGAGGACAGAAAGCATTTAACGAATCAAAAGATATAAGTTGAACAAAGGAATCACAAAAGTCAGAACGTTGAATTCAATAAATAATAAAGGCTAATGGCTGTTCAGTTCAGGATGGATAAACGAAAGGTCATCCGGAAACCAAAAAGGTCAAATACAGAACCGATACGGAAATCGTTGCACAGATTTCGCTACGTACCGTGGTTCGAAATAAAGAAAAGAATATACCGCTGAGATCAGCACAACGAGACGATCAAAATGGTATACAGATATCAGTGGTACGATTTAATTATAAAATTTCGAATTTTTCTACTGGCGGAAAATGCAAGAAAAACGCTGAAAAATAAGATCGACGGAGCCAAAGATGTCCGAATTTGGAAAAATGACAAACTGTAATCTTGCTCAGAAGATGGTTTAGAATTTTTCTATGTAAAATATTTTGGTTTTGAAAACATTTTATTTTCAACGCTTTTTAACTGATTAAATTGAAGTGAATTTACGCGCGAAATAAACTTTCATATTTTCGGACGAAAATTTACCAGTTGCTATGTTTAACTAGACGTATTCCAAATATTAAATTTTTATTTCAAATTTTATCGTTTTAAAATTTCACAAAATTTCAACTAATTACGTTATTAAAACAGTCGAAATTTTACGGGTCGTTACACTCTCCCCCACTCAAAACTTTTCGTCCCCGAAAAAGAACGAGGTTGGAGAATAGAAACAACCCGAAAGAAAAACAGATTTGGAATACAAAATAACAATTAATTTAAACCATGTAAATTCAAATTTAAATTAATTGGTATTCAATAATTGATTTAATCCATTTGATTTCACTAAAATCGATCTCAACTATTTCTAAATTCATTATCTTATTATCCAATTATCTTTAATTTACAATTTTTAAAAACAATAAATTTGAATAGTCTTTTATTATAATCATATGTTCTACAACAATTTTAAATTCTTCTTATTCCAAATTACTGTTAAATTTATCCTACTTAATATATCTACTCACATATATTTAACCCATATAAATTAATTTAAAACATAAAAGTTTCGATTTTAAATTAATTTACATCTATTAATTTCTTTTAAATTCAAGGTATTTCATATGTTGATCAAATTTCAATTTATTAATTCTTTCAAACAAATTTATTAATTCTTCCAAAACAAATTTATTTCATTATTAACTGAGTTTAATTATTATCCTATCTAACTCTATTAGCATCTTTATAATCAAAAGTTAGTGTATAACATTTATTATAAACACTCAAATTTTATTTATAAATTCAATTTATCTTATATATTATCCAATCACATATTCAACTTTTGAATGATTTAGGTAAGTCGTATTAGAATGTAGTTGAACAATATACAAATAAAATTTTTCCCAATTCAATTATTCAAGTTTAAATATTTATTCCAAATTTTGGTTTTATTTATAATTAAAATCTTCCTTTAACAAAATTTAAGAATTATATTTCTGATTAACTTTAAACAATTTAGAGATATATATAATATATTTGTATCAAATCAAATTAAATTTTAAAATAAGATACTTATATATATATATATAAATCAAATTATACTGAAGAAATTTAAATCAAAGTATTTTTCAAAACAAACCGTAGTAAATCTACAGAATAGTATCTCCACTTCGAAACTCGAAAATGAACGTCGATGATGCGGCCGCCATCACCAAAATTATTTTCCAACGACAAAGAGAAGAGCACTGATTTCAACATTTTAAAAATTCTTTGAAAACGATTTCTATTCGAAAATATTTTCAATATATATACTTTAAAATTTTAAAAGCCAAAGTTCGAAATCACCGGAAACTAATAAATTCTCAAATTTCTGAATTAAATTCATTTCAAATTCCAATAAATTTATAACCAAGTTTATAAATTCATTTATAATTTAATTTCAGAAAACTTATATTTATATATAATATAATCATTCAAAACTATTTTGTTTATCAAATTTGAAAACAACATTTTTAATATAAATTTAGAAATACATTTCTTTGCTCGACGATACAGGAATGGATTTTCAAAATAAGGATAGGGATTCAAATTTGTTGACTCAAATCAAAGAGAATTTTGATTCGAAAATAAGTTTGAAACAGAAGATAAGATAATTCAATTATCACCATCGGGAGATGGATGAGTTTATTTAATTCACGGGCAACCTTAACTGGGTCGTCCGTAACTTCAAGCATAGGATCGATGCTGAATTCCGAGGGAAATCAACACTCAATCTCAAGAGATGAATTTAGGTATAGCAGGGAATAGATAGCCACGTAAACCGAGGATACAGAAATCTCCGGTAAATCAATGTCTATTGTAAAGGAGTTTTGCTCCTTTGCGAATCATTCGAAGTTTGGCGAGGCCGCCGATCCCTTATAGATATCATTCAAAATGGAGTTATGGGGTGCTCCAGGATTGAAAGAAGACGAATAGTGAAGGACACGAATGAATTTCGGAACCGATGGAACGTTCCAAAATTCTAAGAAATCGAGTCGAAAGGAAGAGATTGAAACTCGAATGAGAGTGATTCTGTAAATACATTTACCCTATATGTTAAGTTTGCCTAGAGCTACCAAAGCTCTGATACCAACTGTAACGACCCAGAATTTTGGACCATTCGCGTCCATTATAAGTGTATAGGTAGTCACTCATACCGGAGTTGAATTGCTCAAAATACCGTGTTGTTAATTTAAATTTGGCAAAACTGAACATATACAGTAAATAAATATAATCACAAATCACAGACACAGAGTAATAAGTGCAGCGGAAATAAAAGAGATAGTAGTTCATGAAGCTACTATATGAATATATAAAATACATCAGAGTTTACAACAGAAGAGTAATACGATACATCAGATACAAATCAGAATACATCACTGGAATCATCGAATACTGAAGCAGAATAGATGGCTGGATCTTCAAGCAAAGCTCCAACTCCAAAGGTGAGTCTCGAATGCTGGTACACTCAGTCTGACCCGAGCGTAAAGCAAAATACAAAACACTCGAGTCAGGATTAACATTCTTATATTAATAAATCCAACTCAAGTGAAATAACAATTGAAATACAGGTAACTCAAAGGATGTTTGGAATAACCATCCTTTAAGGATCCGTTAAACTATCTACTATGTAGTAGTGTACGATAAGTAGATAATGTCTATCAGTAATATAAAAAGATATCAAAATAGCGTTAAGTCATGGCCCATTCCACCCTTAACACATTTTTATTCCCAAAAGCATATACAAGACCGTAGTTTCCCCAAAACCGGAAGTCACCAGAGGGCAATCCATATACTAAAGGTACAAATCAAAATCGTAGTGGTCGCGCATAAATGGAATACAAGTATGACAAGGCACATGAGGCAATACCCAAGATAGTGATACTACCGTTCGCCTGATCCGGACTGGTGAGAACGCAACGTCGCAGCGCCCGCAACACCGTGAAACAACACTCCCAAAATCAAGGGTGCACCAATCGACAACAAGTATAAGTAGTTCGAAGAAGTGTGTCCACTTGAGGTAGCTAATCCTCCATTGGCCCGGCACAGCTCCTGTTTTAGTCATTTCCAATTTGACACAAGTGTCAAGGCTATCCATCATCGTTCTCTTTCTTCAGTCATCACGTACATCATTCCAACCACTTCATTCTGGATCATCACTCTGCGTATAGTTATAAAAGTGGTTTTCGGTTTAGATAGAGAGTATATCCATAACCGAATTCCGGTCTCTTTAATAACTTCCGTAATCATTACACCGATTGGTCGTTTATTTATTTCAAAAACCAAATCAATTTCAATTTCAATTTCAATTCGTAAATCAACATTTCATTTGTCTTTCAAAATCAATTTCCCAAATTTACGTTTCAAAACTTCCAAATTATCATTTCAAAATCTTATAATTCAATTTCAATCTTTATTTAAACCAATTCAAATATTGATTCAAATTCGTATATCAGTTTTATTCCGAAATCATTTAAATTAATTTAATTTAACATTTAAATCAATTTAACTTCATTTATCGATTTTGTTCAATATTCGTTAAGTTACTTTATCATTTAAATCAATTTCTATTAAATTTCCAATTCATTAAATCAATTTCTTAAGTTCAACTTCATTAAATCAAAATTTACAATTTTTGAATTAAACTAAATTCGTCAAATCAAATTCTTTAAATTCCAAGTCTTACATTAATTTCAATAAATCACATTTATTTCTTGTCAAAGAAATTCAATTTCACTTATTTACTTACTTAAATAATTTTCCAAAACTTAATTAATCAAGAAAACTCAATTTCAATTATTTACGAAGTAAATTCACTTATTCAAAAGTTCAATTTAATTTAATCATTAAATAATTCAATCTTATTTAATTATTAAATAATTCAAAACTTAATTGTTAAATAATTTCACAGTTTAATAATTTCAAACTTAATTATACTTCAAATTTAATTATTAAATCATTTCAAAGTTTAACAATTTCAAACTTAATTACAATTCCAAACTTAATTATCAAATCATTTCAAAGTTTAATAATTTCAAACTTAATTATAATTTCAAACTTAATTTTTTAATCATTTCAAACTTAATTCAATCGTTTCTCAAATTAAACACCGTTCTTTCATCAATTTCAATTTTTATATTTTGTTTCAGATTTTTAAATATTCACATTTAAATTTCATTAAAATTCAATTTCAACTTCATTTCAAAACAATAATATGTTTTTTTCAAATAAAATCTTCGTTTATTTTTAAATCAAATTGTTGACCAATCGGGTTTTATTAAATTTTCTATCCTAGGTCAAAGTTCAATTTGGGTATTTATCATTTCAACCCGATTCCAATTCAATTTAAAATCAAAACATAGCAAAGGGAACTTGCAGTGTGATAACTGGGATGGTGTCAAAGTAAATAAACAAGCAATAACAACAATCAATATCAATCCAATAATCAATTCAAATAATCCCGAAATAACCGTATTAATTCGCATTGTTATTTGTACGAATTAATATAATTACTTCTAGAATCTACACTATCATTTCATGCAGATTAAAGATTATTACATTACGGTTTTTCACTTGTCATCTATTTACAATTTCATACATCATCAATTTAACAACATACAATTGATGGTTCAAGGTGTAGTTAAACAATCCTACGTGTCAATAAATTCAACAGTTAAATGGGTCATATTATACAAATGTCAGTTAATCAAATTTAACATTTAATTATCCTATATCAAGTTCAATTTCATACTATTAATCATTTTAACATTAACAGTTTAACGTCCAATATAAACATCAACAATCAATCAATTATCAGCCAAACAGTATTATCATTGCATAAATAATTAACAGATAATGGTGTCAGATGTCATAGGTGAACTGATACAGGTGATAACAGTGCAAATATCAAACAGCAGCATATTTCAATTGTCGTTTCAATTGAAATCAAATTTAATAAATAAAAGAACGTTAATCGTGAGTGAGTGCTCACCTTTCGAGGCTAGAGAGATTTGACAACGGAATGAGCTACGAATTCCAAAGCAACGCTAGATAGATACGGTTCAATGTAGAAAACAGGCCCGACGGACAAAGCTGATAACCGAAATCGACAGAATCAAATTAGAGTTTGGGTCGAGGAAGATAAATAGGATAAGTGAGCTATACATACAACTATCTAACTATATATATATATATATATATATATAAATATTTTCCAAAAATCATCGGTTTAAACAAACACACAAAATAATACCAATATTACGGATCTTGTCATATGTATAAAATTCCCCGATCATTTACTTATGCAACTTATGTATATGACGAAACACTGACATACTTGTTATGTACAACTAGCAAATAACCATTTATGAAACTAACAGACCAAAACCAAAATATGATATAAACCACATAATAATACCAATTTATATAAACTTCTATATTTACCAACAGAACTCATATCCAGATTAATATAATTTAAATACTGCTCTTTAAACCTATACGAAACTTATATTCTTTTTTTTATATATTTAAAACACACACACATTAAAAATCAACTTATATACATTATTATCAATAGCGAAATATATATATAAACTACATCACCTAGTAAACCATATAAGAAACTCTCATATATCGTAACAGCAACCTTGGAAAATATACCCAGTTATAAACTTCTGACACTATACTATATACATAACAGCAACATCTAAATTATATAACTAATATAAAGCAAAACTATAAGGTAAGTGATATACATATTTGTAAACTATATATTAAACCATAACCAGAACATGCTATTTCTATTTCTTTCAAACGTCATATACAAAAATAAATATTATTAACATACGTAATATAGTAACAGTATACTTTATAAAACATGTATCAGCCCATACAGTAACTATTATCAACTTGAAGATCAATATTTCCAAGCCAAGTATAGAACAGCATAATCTAAATAATGTAATATATATACCCTAAAATATATGTTTACAGGTTTCTAACAAATCTCACTTTACATATATACTAACAGTGAACTAAATTTGAGCTATACATAAACTCACGTTATCCTATACATATAAACAATAAAATCCAATATTTCAACTTATGCATTTAAACTAACAGATAGATATAGGTATTACCTATAAATAACTAGATGGAAGCTAGGCAATGGAGGAGATGAAGGGGAGAGCCGCGAGTTGGGTGTTTGGCTATTTCAAGGTGGAGTCGAAGTGGTGGCAGGCGAATGATTTTGAGGCCGGACTGGGAAGAATGGCTGCAAGGCGTGAGCACGTGGGAAGCGTTCTCGGAAAGGCATGCCATGGTTTCCAGGTGGAAGCTTTGGAGATGGCGGCAGGTGGTGGAGAGTGATGAAGCGGATCTTGGTGGTGGAAAGCTAGGCTGAGGGAACGAGGCACGGGGTGGAGTCACGGGTCGAAGTGGCGAGCAGTAGCATTGGTGAGTTTTTGATGTGGGCGGCAACCGGTAGGTGCGGTGGAAGGTCGATGGGCGGTGGCTCGAGTTCAGTTGGCGAAGAGGCAACGGAATTGATGACTTCGATGAGAAGGCATGCCGAACGTCTGGAGCAAGAGAGAGGATGTGAGGAGGAGCAAGCTTTGTTCAAAATATACATAAGCTTTTTATATTATTAGATTTCACAAATGAAAACAAAAGAAGAGGACAGAAAGCATTTAACGAATCAAAAGATATAAGTTGAACAGAGGAATCACAAAAGTCAGAACGTTGAATTCAATAAATAATAAAGGCTAATGGCTGTTCAGTTCAGGATGGATAAACGAAAGGTCATCCGGAAACCAAAAAGGTCAAATACAGAATCGATACGGAAATCGTTGCACAGATTTTGCTACGTACCGTGGTTCGAAATAAAGAAATGAATATATCGCTGAGATCAGCACAACGAGACGATCAAAACGGTATACAGATATCAGTGGTACGATTTAATTATAAAATTTCGAATTTTTCTACTGGCGGAAAATGCAAGAAAAACGCTGAAAAATAAGATCGACGGAGCCAAAGATGTCCGAATTTGGAAAAATGACAAACTGTAATCTTGCTCAGAAGATGGTTTAGAATTTTTCTATGTAAAATATTTTGGTTTTGAAAACATTTTATTTTCAACGCTTTTTAACTGATTAAATTGAAGTGAATTTACGCGCGAAATAAACTTTCATATTTTCGGACGAAAATTTACCAGTTGCTATGTTTAACTAGACGTATTCCAAATATTAAATTTTTATTTCAAATTTTATCGTTTTAAAATTTCACAAAATTTCAACTAATTACGTTATTAAAACAGTCGAAATTTTACGGGTCGTTACAGACAGTAAATAATTAAAAATACTATAAATAACTGTAATTAAACGGAAAAGCTATAATTAACAGAAATTAACTACGAATAACTGAGAAGAATAGCTAAAAAGAAATAGACTGAAAATAAATCTAAAACTAAAAATAACTAATAAAAAGCTATTTCCAAAATCGTAGAAGAACTACAACTATTGGAAAATCTATTATTTTAAATTGCTTAAAAAAAATCTAAATAATTACAATCACTCACCTGTGGTCCTAAGCTCTTCCATTTAGGTCTTCTTGGATCCACTTAGGGTTGGTAAATATTTTAATTTAAAATGATTTCTCCTTGGAAAATTATTCCGTTTAGGGTCCTTCCTGAAAAGGTGAACCCAATTGGAGAAAACCTAGAATGAGAAAAAGTGTTAGGCCTAGGGTCTTATTTATAAGTGTAGAAGTGGATCTCAGACTGTTAGATTTGAGGATTGAATAGGATGCAACCACGTCATAGGCTGAAAAGGAGCCATCGGATGGAAGCACGAAGGGACCAGATTGAACAAAAGAATGAAATTGACGTGCTAAAATCGCACAGCACGAAGGAAAATTTCCTTCAACTCACAAACGTAGGCGGGTCGACCAACATGTCGATCGCCCATAGTGCCAGGTCGACCGGTCGGTCGACCTAGGCCTTGGGATGGTCGACCTCCCTATATATATATATATATATATATATATATATATATCGTTTATCTTGTTAATTCCGTATCTTGCTCATATAAGCTCGGATTCTGACGTTCTATATATGGAAATTGACCATAAAATTACTGTGGACACAATGGTGCAACTCCCGTGTCAATTCTGATAAGTTCATAAAGTTATTTTATCATTTCATTTATTCGTTAATTAATTATTATAGCTTAAATTTCGGGTTGTTACATTCTCCCCTCCTTAAGGGATTTCGTCCCCGAAATCTCTAAGGATAAAAGAATGAACTAAATGTTTTCGTCCAATATCTACACCCAACTACTCAATCATCAACCATTCATCCATTGTCCTTAAGTTTTCTAATGCATTTTATGTACCTTATGCAATTAGTGTAGTGTTAATGTCCCTAACTAATGCAAAAGATTAGATGGTCCATTGATTCAGTTGACCTCCTTTTATGCAATCATGCCCGTGCTACGTATCCAAATGAATGCAAAAATTCCTAATGATAACTGATAGTTCTATATGTGTGCTTCAAACATCATCCAAATGCAACAATCATGTGATAATCATCCATTTATAGCAATCATGGGAAATAAAATAAAATGCGCACACATCCATATGCATATGCTCTAGTGTCCTAGTTAGGCCGATCCCTAAGAGATAATAGTGCCTAATGCAGGTATATGCGTCCATTAGCATCCACTAGCAAACACTTGCAACCACTGGCATACATCATTCATAACATGTTCTATTAACATGTTTACATCAAATCCTATCATCCATAGGTTAAATCCTAAGTTCTACCTTTCCAAAGGATAATAAAGGAAACAACCAATTCAAAACTAAAGATGGAAAATAGGAAATTCAAAAACTTACTATCGAAAAGATGAGGATAAGAAGTACAAATCTTCTCTTCAGTCTCCCATGAAGCGTCTGCAACATCGTCTCCCCATTGCACCTTTACTAACGGAACTTCTTTATTCCTAAGTCGCTTGGTGTCTCGTCCAATGATCTTCGTAGGAATACGCCAAACCGATGCTTCCCTTTCTACTTCCACCTCCTCTAACTGACTAGGCTCTACAACCTCTGCTGAGTTATGTAAGCACTTTCGCAACAATGAAGCATGGAAAACGGCGTGCACTCCTGCGAGCCTCTTCGGTAGCTTCACTCAGTATGCCATTTTCCCAATTCTCTCTAAGATAGGAAATGTCCTATAAATCTAGGGGCTAACTTTCCATTCGACCCAAACCTTACCACCTTCCTAAGCGGGGATACTTTAATAAAACTAAGTCTCTAACCTCAAACTCGATGTCTCTCCTCTACTTGTCCACATAAGATTTCTTCCTATCTTGAGCTATCTTCATCCTCCGTCGAATCAAATCCACCTTCTCTGATGTCTCCCTAACCATGTCAGGCCCAGGTAGCAACTTCTCCGTAGACTCCACCCAACATGAAGGTGACTTACAATGTCTCACATATAAAGCCTCGAATGGTGCCATTCCTTTGCTTGCTTGGTAACTGTTATTGTACGCAAACTCCACCAACGAAAGATGATCCTCCCAAGCTCCTCCAAAATCCAAAATGCACATCCGCAACAAGTCCTCAAGCACTCTATTAACTCTCTCTGTTTGGCCATCAGTCTGAGGGTGATAGGCCGTACTCAATCTAAGCTGCGTCCCTAAAGCCTCTTGCAAGCTTCTCCAAAATTCGCTAGTAAAAATAAGGTCTCTATCGCTCACTATAAGGATGCCAAATAAGATGCCGTATGCTTACTCTTAACCGGAATGAAATGGGCGCTTTTAGTCAAGCGATCTACAATCACCCAAATGCTAGTATTCCCCTTCCTAGAACGGGGTAAACCATCTATGAAGTCCATCGAAATACTGTCCCACTTCCAATCTGGTACATCTAAGGGCTGAAGTAATCCTTCGGGCTTCTGCTGCTCCGCCTTAACCCTTTGTCATATAAAAGGCTTAGCTACAAACTCCGCCACATCCTTCTTCATGTCATTCTAATAAAACATTCTCTTTATGTCCCTATACATCTTGTCACCACCTGGATGAATAGTCATACGAGAATGGTGTGCTTTCTCTAAAACCGCTTTCAACAAGTCACCAGCGCGGGGAACACAAAGCCTTCCATCTCTCCTAAGCCACCCTTTGGTATCAGTGGAATAACGTTGGAGATGTCTAGAGACCTCTCCTCTGCTAATCCTATCCATCACATCCATAAGTTCCGAATCCTCTCGTTGTCTCGAGCCAATCTGATCTACAAGTGTAGGCCTCACCTCAAGTGTAGCTAGCAATCCAGGGGTAATGTCCTTAGAGGGCTTAAAATTAAAAGTAGAAATAAACTCTAGGCTCTTCCACTCTACGAACAAAGGACTAAGTGTTGCTTTCCTCCTACTCAATGCATCCGCAACCACATTACCCTTGCCAGTGGTATAAGCTATCTCAAAGTCATACGATGCCAAAAACTCCATCCATCGCTGCCGTCTCAAGTTCAAATCCTTCTATGAGAATAGTTACTTTAATGACTTATGGTCGGTGAAAAGCTCGAACCTCTCTCCAAGCAAATAATGCCTCTAAAACTTGAGTGCAAAAACTATAGCAGCAAACTCTAAATCGTGGGTAGGGTAGTTCTTCTCATGCGTCCTCAACTGCCTACTTCCATAATATACCACCCTCCCTTCTTGCATCAACACCGCACCTAGACCCATCCCACATGCATCAATATATACTGTAAAAGGTTTAGCTCCATCGGGTAGAACTAACACTGGTGCACTAATAAGGACTCTTTTAAGTTTCATAAAGGAATCCTCACAATCCACGTCCCACACGAATGCTTTATTCTTCTTAGTAAGGCGCGTGAGTGGTGTTGAGATCATGGAAAAATCTCTAATGAACTTCCTATAATAGCCAGCCAATCCTAGGAAGCTTCTAACTTCGGTGGCGTTCTTGGGAGCTTTCCAATCTTGCACCGCCGTTACCTTAGCGGGGTCAATAGCCAAACCTTCTTTCGAAACTACGTGCCCCAAGAAACGTACCCCCTCTCTCCAAAAGTAGCACTTCGAAAATTTAGCTCTCAAATGATGACTATGAAGCGTGCTAAGAACCTCTTCTAGATGAATAGCATGCTCCTCCATAATCTTGGAAAACACAAAAATGTAGTCCATGAATACAACCACAAACTTATTTAGGACTTCTCTAAAGACGCAGCTCATCAAATCTACGAAGTAGGCTAGGGCATTGGTTAAGCCAAAAGGCATAACCAACCACTCATAAAATCCGTCTAGAGTCCTAAACACGGTCTTATCAATGTTGTCATCAGCGACCCTAAGTTGATGGAATCCCATGGCTAAATCAAGCTGAGAGAATACCGAAGAGCCAACCAATTGATCAAAAAGGTCATCTATCCTAGGGAGTGGATAACGGTTCTTCTTTGTGAGCTTATTTAATTCCCTATAGTCCACGCAAAGCCGAAGAGAACCATCCGCCTTAGTAGCAAAGACGACTGGCGCTCCCCACTCCGATATGCTCCTTCTTATGAAACCCTTCTCCAAAAGCTCATGATTTGCTTGCTCAATTCCTTCCCCTCCCTAGGTGCCATGTGCCTAACAGGTAATGCCACTAGCTTAGCATTGTCCGTCAAGTAAATGCTGAAGTCAATCTCTCTCTTAGGGGGTAGTCCCCTAACCTCCTCAAAGACATCTGGAAAATCTTTGACGACAGGAACCGAATCTAACTCTGATGATGATGAATCAAGGGAATAAAGGAGGCTCAACATAACTGGCCCTTGCGGGTCTCAAGAAACCTCGAGGGTCCTACCGCTGCATGTCTCTAGTCTAACAACTCTCCTCTCGCAATCTGATATAGCTCCATATGTGGATAGCCAATCCATTCCCAAAATCATCCCATACCCCGAAAATCCCAAAATATAGGCATCGCAGTCAAATTCTACGCCTAGGATAAAAAATTTCAAACCATAGACAAGTGTGTCGATCCTCCTATGGGGTTTGAAACAACGATGGGGTCTACTACCAAAGAGATGTCTAAGTGCAAACAATCCACAAGAGAGCTAGAGATAAAAGGGTGTGAAGCTCTAGAATCGAAAAGAGTTCGAACGGGAAAATCAAAAATAGAAATCAAACCTTCAACAGTGACTTTCCTACCTCTATCCGGAATGCTGCCTGAAGGTGTTGCATCTAAAGCCTGAATCTGCAAGACTGGTGCACTCGCCCCCTGCCCTACTCTATGGGGACAACTCCTACTCAAGTGACCAGGTTGCCCACAAGTATAGCACTTTCCTTTCATCCTTTCCCTTTTGCAATCCTTGGAGATATGTCCCATAATCACTTTTCTTCTTCTCTTTATTGTTCTTTCACCATTTCTTCTTTGGACCTTCCGTCTTAACAACCTCTTTAGACTCTCCTTCCTTGACTGCATCAGACATAAGCACTGTTTCCACCAAATACTCCTAAGTAGCTCCCATCGGCACGTGAGTCAACAACAATCCCTGAAGCGGTTGATTCAATCCTTTTGCAAACTTCAAAGCCTTCTTGTGTGGTGTATTAACCAACTCCATCCCAAACAGTGACAACTCATTAAATTGATTGATGTACTCCTTCACATCCATACTCCCTTGCTTCAAATGAATGAATCGCTCCAACTGAACACTCTCTTCTGCTTGAGATAAAAACTTCCTATCAAATCGCTGCCGAAATCCATTCCAAGTGACTTCCCTTTCTTCCAACTCTATAACTTCCCACCAATACGAAGCCTCCTCTTTCAGCTGCCAAGATGCTAGCTGAACCCGCTGCTGATCATCCAATCCCAATAGTCTGAGTACCCTCTCCGTGTTACGTAGCCAAGCCCGAGCCTCCACAAAAATCTCCATACAAGAAAAAGTTTTTCCACCCAAATTCGCAAAGTCCTTACAGAGCTTACAGAAATTAACTGCTGCAAGTGGGTTGATGGGATTCTCACCCACTGGTGCTGGATTGGGCTCTTGCCCTTGCACCTCTGGAGTCATGGCTTGTAGATACCTACGAAACTAGCCTGGGACTGGAATGCCCTCGGGAAGATTAGGGGCATTCGCCATTGTACGCAAAGAAAAAGACTGTTTAGGAAAGAGTCGAAGTAAGATTGAATTGGAATTTTGAGGGGATTTTTATAAAAACTCTTTTATACTTAAAAATCACTTCTAAGAGTTCTTTTCTGAAAAATACTTTACTTTTAAAATAAATTTTTAGAAATCCTGTAACCTTAGGCTTTGATACTAAGTGAAACACCCCACACCCCTTAGTATAGCCAAAAGGATACACTAAAAGGTGTGTTGCATTGTAGGTATAACTAAAACTAGCAGAGACTAAGATTTACAAGACAAAAACTGAATAATAATAATAATAACATAGTGGAAACAATTATAGTATTTTGCTAAAAATCAAACTCCATAATATAAGACGATAAGAATAAGTCACCAAATACATCATATGTTAAAATACCCATACAAGTCTCGTGAAATCAAAAACCATACTCTCAAATAAATCAGAGTACAACTTTCCCTAAAAAGTGCTAGTTACAACAAAGGAAACTAAAAACTGGAAATAAGGAAAAGGAATACATGATAGAATCACTACCAAAGAAGTCTCCACGAATCCATAGTCTATCGTCCTTGTCACTGATTGCCTAGGGGGGAAAATGGGAAAATATAGGAGTGGGTCAGACTAAAAGTCTGGTGAATGATAGTAACCACTAGTATTTTTAAGCAAAGTAAAGGTAATAGGCTTTACAATAGTTCTAGTATTAAAAAGGAAACAAAGGAAATAGAAGGAAAAATAAAGCTGGAAATAAGTACGAATTAACTATTGTTAAATTAGTATAATAGGTTAACTTTGATTGTTTGCACTTGTCTTGATAGCTGTTTTGATTAGGCTGAAACCCTAATTCTACCCTTTGATCGTCCTACTACTCTATACTACCTACTGTGGACTAGACACTATATAACTCCCTACACAAAAGGAAATGGTTTCTACAAAAGATACACATAGTACCTACTGTGGACTAGATGATATATAGTTCCCTACACAGAAGGCAATGGTGCCTACAAAAGGCACACATACTAAGCGCTTGGAACTCATAACAATTATTGAGCACCCGAATGGATGTCTCACGCGTAACCGCCACCATGCTCATGTTACCTTTTGTTCCACCTATTGGGTCTTCTTATTACCTCAGGCTCCAGCATAAGCGTGCCCCTCATCCCACTTCAGGCTAATGTGAGATCACCGTGTCCATAGAAAATAGGGGAAATGTTGTTGGTGCTGGCCCGTCATCCAAACAATATCTAGTTGCGCCCCTTGTCCAAATCCCCATGATTTGAACTTCTATTTATAGACCAATTATTACCGTTATTAGCATAAGCATGCCCTCATATCTCACTTCAGGCTACTGTGAGACCACTATTTTGTCTAATAGGGAATGCTATTTGGTACAGGTCCTACTTTAATTCTTTACTTATTAACCTAGATAAATTATTTAAATAAGCCTATATTATTATTCTGACTATCTGTGCTTATTAATTTATCCTAAGTCTTAAAATAAGCCTCATTCTGTTCTGTTTTCTTATTATAACCTACGTTATAATCATGCTTATTACTTAACCCAAGGTCTAAGTGTGAAAATAAGCTTCTTTCATCTTTTACTTTTTTTAGTTATAATTGTAAGTTGTAACTAGGCCAATTTCTTTAATTTAGTCCAATTCTAATATTTACATCACAATTTTAGTCCAATTCCATTTTTTACAGTCTTTACAATTTTCATCTTACCTTCCGTTTTTTCAGTATTCTTTTAATTTCATCCAAATTCGTGTTTAATCTATTCTAATCCATTCGCAAAGAAAAAGGAGAAATAGAAGAAAATCCAAAGCGTAGGAGAAGATGTAAATAAAGCATAAATGACAGTAAATAATTAAAAATACTGTAAATAACCGTAATTAAATGGAAAAGCTATAATTAACAGAAATTAACTACGAATAACTGAGAAGAATAGCTAAAAATAAATAGACTGAAAATAAATCTAAAACTGAAAATAACTGATAAAATGCTATTTCCAAAATCGTAGAAAAACTACAACTATTGGAAAATCTATTATTTTAAATTGCTTAAAAAATCTAAATAAGTACTATCACTCACCTGTGGTCCTAAGCTCTTCCCTTTAGGTCTTCCCGGATCCACTTGGGGTTGTTAAATATTTTAATTTAAAACGATTTCTCCTTGGAAAATTATTCCGTTTAGGGTCCTTCCTGAAAAGGTGAACCCAAATGGAGAAAATCTAGAATGAGAAAAAGTGTTAGGCCTAGGGTCTTATTTATAGGTGTAGAAGTGGATCTTTGTTGCGACTTTTCTATTGATTAGAAAAGCACAAATTTTAATAAATTCTGCAAACGCACAAGCGTGTAGTTTACAGGTCGAACAAAGGGGATTGTGTTTTAAAATATAAGAAATCCATATTTAAATCTTAGGCGTGTTAAACAAATTCGATGGTGGTTCTTGAATAGGAAATAAAAACAATAATATACTCCAAATCGATTTCGAATCTAATCAAAATTGCAATCAAAATATAAAATTGTAGAAATAAGAGTAGAAACTGAAATTGCGGAAAAGAAAATGACAGAGTAAACAACTGAAATAGAGAAGAACTGAATTTATTAACTAACTGAAATGAGCATCGAAAAGAAATAAGAACAAAAATAAATAAACTGCTAAAACTAATTAATAGTTCTATCCACTCTGTCTAAAAATAAAAATAAACTAGGAGAAAATGTGATGGGGTAAGAGATGCTTTTTTTTCATCTGCATTGCTCTCCGCTATTTAAAGACTTCAGCCTTCAAAAATAAGTCCTGCTATTCAGGTCCATGTGCTTGATATTTGGAGAATAATAAGGCCACGTCACTTTGAATTGGTCTTTGCTTTGTGCTGAAAAATATATATGTGAGCTGCTTTGAATGTTTCACGTGATTGCTTGCTTTGTTTAAGTTGAAAAGTAACGTGCTTGAAAAGTAACATTTCAAAAGTAATGCTAGCTTGGTTCTTCAAATGTACATATATTTGAACTAAATATATGTTTGAAATGTGATTTGTATTGAAACTAACGTGTCTAGCTTTTGCCTCGGTTCGATTTGCTTGAATTCTCTAAATAGGAATTCTCCAACTGAAATATACATGTCTTATTGCTTGATTTATTCGGTGCTCAAAATGTTGCACTCCTTTCTGCGTGTCTTTTGAACCAATGGATGCTGCAACCGATTAATTTCAACGTTTCATTTTCGAATCTATAATCTGCAAAACCACAACAAAATACCTATATAATATCGTTTTATAAAAATAAAAATATATGAAACAAATGGTTTAAAATGCAGAAAAAAACGTTCATCAAATACCCCCACACTAGAACTTTATTCTTCTTCTAATAAGCAAGTAAATAAAAACTAAATAAATCCTTTTTCGTAGGAAACATGATTGCATTGAGCGTATGCAACAAGCCGTTAACCCTCTAGGTGTCCCTAGTAGGACGAGTGGTGTCTCGTAAGGGTTTTCAGTGGATACTGCCCGCAAAATCCAAATGCAGTATGCGATGATTCTAATGTACTACATGAATGCAAAAATTTAAACAAATGGAAACTCGATTTATTTCAGAATAATTGCAACAAAATAATGTATATCAGTTTTAGTCAACATCTAGAAATTTGTGGTTCCTCACTAATCACAAATTCCAATATAACTCAAGTCTTCATATATTAAATTCTAGTTTGGCAAGTTGTTTCGGTTGATACATAGCGCAGCCATGAAATAAATTCTTTGTTGTTCATCACAGTTTTCCAAAATGGTATTCTCATTTCCTTTTGTATACCAAGCCAAATCAATAAAGTCAAGAAGTGTTTGGGTTTCAATTGTTTACTCTCTTTTTATTATTTTTTTTATATATATATACACCTAACTTTTGGACCAAGGTATACCACCCATGCACTACCTCACGGGCTTGCGTGAGAGTTGGGACAGAGCTTAGCGGATTGTGCAAACCGACGCTGACTATGTCAGAAAAGATTGGTAATCCTTAGGTGATTATTTATTTAATTTCTTTATACACCTAACTTAGAATGTTGAGGCCAGATATACCATCCATGCACTGCCTTGCGGGCTTATGTCGGAAGAGTATAGAGCGTGGCAAGTGTACACACTTTCATAAGTGTGCACACCTATTGACCCTAGGTGTTTCTTATTAACTTTTTTTAAACGAACTGACTTATAAATAGAATGAATGAAACAAAATGAATGAATGCCAAAATGTAATGTGAATGTGAGCACTTTGGATGCGTGAATGCGGAAGCTAAATGAACAAAAACTAACTTATGCAGCTAACTAATGTGAACTAACCGATACTACTAATGGAAATTTATGTGAACAGTGAAAATTCGGCAGCAAGTCATAAGTGGTAGGAAGTGCGAATGTGTACGTGAATATGCAATCTAAATGTATATGCAGAATGTGAATTGAAAAAAATGCACATTAGACTAAATGGTAAAAAATGTGAGTGATTGAAATGTGAAAATGTAGAAACTAACGTAAACTAAAGTGAAATGAATGCAACGTGAAAAAAAATGAAACAAGTTGCCAAAAAAACTAAAATAGAAACTGAATGTGAAACGAGAAAATTGACTTTTTTTTCTTAAAAAGAAAAGGAAAAAAGAATTGAAAAGTAAACAAGAGCAAACTAAATTAACACAAATAGACTTAATAACATAAAAATATAAAAAAAATCAAAATAACAATTCCCCGGCAACGGCGCCAAAAACTTGTTGCGACTTTTTTATTGATTAGAAAAGCACAAATTTTTAATAAATTCTGCAAGCGCACAGGCGTGTAGTATGCAGGTCGAACATAGGGAATTGTGTTTTAAAATATTTGAAATCCATATTTAAATCTTAGGCGTGTTAAAAAAATTCGATGGTGGTTCTTGAATAGGAAATAAAAACAATAATATACTCCAAATCGATTTCGAATCTAATCAAAATTGCAATCAAAATATAAAATTGTAGAAATCAGAGCAGAAACTAAAATTGCGAAAAAGGAAAAGACAGAGTAAACAACTGAAATAGAGAAGAACTGGATTTATTAACTAACTGAAATGAGCATCGAAAAGAAATAAGAACAAAAATAAATAAACTACTAAAACTAATTAACAGTTCTATCCACTCTGTCCGAACATAAAAGCATGGCTGAAAATAAAAATAAACTAGGAGAAAAAGTGATGGGGGTAAGAGATGCTTATTTTTCATATGCATTGCTCTCCGCTATTTAAAGACTTCAGCCTTCAAAAATAAGTTCTGCTATCTAGGTCCATGTGCTTGATATTTGGAGAATAATAAGACCACGTCACTTTGAATTGGTCTTTGCTTTGTGCTGAAAAATATATACGTGAGCTGCTTTGAATGTTTCACGTGATTGCATGCTTTGTTTAAGTTGAAAAGTAACGTGCTTGAAAAGTAACATTTCAAAAGTAACGCTAGCTTGGTTCTTCACGTGTACATATATTTGAACTAAATATATGTTTGAAATGTGATTTGTATTAAAACTGATGTGTCTAACTTTTGCCTTGGTTCGATTTGCTTGAATTCTCTAAACAGGAATTCTCCAACTGAAATATACATGTCTTATTGCTTGATTTATTCGGTGCTCAAAATGTTGCACTCCTTTCTGCGTGTCTTTTGAACCAATGGATGCTGGAACCGATTAATTTCAACGTTGCATTTCCGAATCTATAATCTGCAAAACCACAACAAAATACCCGTATAATACCGTTTTATTAAAATAAAAATATATGAAACAAATGGTTTAAAATGCAGAAAAATACGTTCATCAATCTCAGACCGTTTTGGGGATTGAATAGGATGCAACCACGTCATAGGCTGAATATGAGCCATC
Organism: Allium fistulosum; assembly: GCA_030737815.1. Taxonomy (NCBI): domain Eukaryota; kingdom Viridiplantae; phylum Streptophyta; class Magnoliopsida; order Asparagales; family Amaryllidaceae; genus Allium; species Allium fistulosum. The sequence goes on from CM060901.1 coordinate 1,511,436,458, forward strand.
GGATGGATGCACGAAGGGACCAGATTGAACAAAAGAATGAAATTGACGTGTTAAAATCACACAGCACGAAGGAAAAATTCATTCGCCTCACAAACGTAGGTGGGTCGACTGCCCAAAGTGCCAAGTTGACCGGCCGGTCGACCTAGGCCTTGGGATGGTCGACCTCTAGGTCGACCTCCCTATATATATATATATATATATTTCATTTATCTTGGTAATTCTGTATCTTTCTCATATAAGCTCGGATTCTAACGTTCTATATATGGAAATTGACCAGAAAATTACCACGGACACACTGGTGCAACTACCATGGCTCAATTCTAATAATTTCGGAAAGTTATTTTATCATTTCATTTATTCTTTAATTAATTATTATAGCTTAAATTTTGGGTTGTTACAGTTAATTGATACAATTAAAAGCTATAATATCAGGAACAGTCCTGATCGCCTGATTTGGTTTTGGGATAAAAAGGAAAATTATATCTTCAAATCGATGTATAACTTCCTAATCTGCTCAAGAACTAAAGAATTTTGTTACTTCATATCTAAAGGATCAACTCTCTCCTAAAGTTAAAATTCACACTTGGATTGTTTTACATGATAAACTAAATACCATTTCTATGCTAAACTTGAGTATTGCCACCTATAACCATTCGCATCCTTGTTACCTTTGTAACTTGATGCCTGGGATGATTTCCCATTTTTTCTTTGACTGTCGCTTTTCCTAATATATAATTGATAATATTCTAGAGGTTTTTAATTTAAATATTAACTTCCACGTACCCCCACCTAAGATTTACTGGACTAGTTTTAGATTAAATTTTAGTCAACGGTCCAGAAAAACTTTAGACTCAATTTATTCGATCACATACTGGAACTTATAGCCTGAACATAACCAATACATTTTTAACAATATCCATAGAAAATCCACTTCTATTCTTTACTCCGCTGCTTGGTATATCTCTCTTTGGATAACATATATCAAAGACAAACAAACTGGCGAATTCACTTCGAAAGGATCATGGGGTTTGTGCCCCAACTTCATACTGCCATAATCTCTTATTGATATTACTTCCTTTTGATGTTCCAAATTTAAAAATGCCCTCTTAATAATATTCCAAAAATAAAATTTTCATATACCATTTTAAATCAACAATAAATACCTAATCGATCTTATCCCTAGTTAATAAAATACTAATACCATCATAAATATTCTAGACAACTTCATTAATACATACATGCATACATACATACATACATACATACATACATACATAGATACATACATATATACATATTCATGTATAACTACATATATGTACACAAACATATATATACATATACATATATATACATACGTAAATATATGTGCATGTGTGTGTATATATTCATACACACACATGCATACACACATGCACATAACCACCAAAACTGTTATAAATTTAATAGAAATATCGATACCTTAACTATCTTATACATAGTTTCAATTAATTACCATGTAAGTGTATGTGTGTATTTATATTTATATATGTGGATTGACGAATGGTGCACGTAATCCTTCATTATATGCGCTATTCATTATATATGCATTCATTATCTATATAACTCTAGGGGGATCTAGTCGCTAACATAAATATACTCATTTCTCGACCTTTAAACTATAAGTTGACCTCATTGCTTTGCTAAGTGCTTGCCTTATCTACAGGCATGCTCTTGCATCCGAGGACTTTAAAGGTCATCTCAAGTAACTTACATAATTACCAAAACTTCAATTAATTACCATATACATGTCTATCATATACACATATATATATATATGCATATTCGTGTGCATGTATGTATGAACGTATGCACGTATGTAGGTAAATATATATGTATCTATGTATATCCATATATAAAAATCTGTATGTATGTATATATGCACGTATGTAGGTATATAAATACAAGTGCATATATATATATACGCATTAGTTTTTTTTCCAGCTAGGCACATTCATAGCACTGTTTTAGTTCAAAAAGCTACACATCATGACGCACCATTCAATTCAGATCAGTCCAACTGCGATGCACTTACAGCGATGCACCAATTCATCTGCCTAGTTATAACTCAGAATCTACTACACTTCAACACATGCCAATATTCCTCTACATGCTTATTCACCCATTGCAAGCTTCCAACCTTTCATCTACAGTACTGCATCTCCTATGACACTTGATTTTACACTTCAACATGCAACTTCAAGCCGAGCATCACCCGCACCCAACTACTACCTGCCTTGATATGCATGCAAATTCTCATTTAGCTTTCTCCGTTTGCAGTCTAAACTATCCACCTACCTTGATAATTACTGTTGTATGTAGCCTATATATCATCTAATAACAAGCATTCTTCTTGCTCCATACATAGTCTACATGCTCTTTCTACCTCCTTGATTTTTAACATTTAGCCAGCATATTATCTAATGCTAATAATCTGTACCCAAGCTAGTGTCTTGCCTAAAAGCCATACACTTCAACTAACTGTGTTTCGACACTAGTGTCATTTCCCCTGCATTTCCGTCTCCACTGGTGTAGGCAGTCTTAGATACATTCCAATCGCTTCTTACTCTCTCTCTCTCCAGCCTATGCAAACACTTTATCCTGACTTTAATTATTCTGAATACACTATAACATGCTTCAGCCAGAGGTTGCTTCATGTAATTCCCCCAACACACCACTATATTTTGGATTTCTATGGCTCCCTATACAACCACTTTAACGTACAATTAATTATTTTGTTGTATACAAATAATAGGAGAGTTGGGTTCTATTCATGTGATCATCTCATTAATGATCTTCCATTTAACATTGCTTTAATTTTTCATGTTAAGTATTTTGTACACAACCACCTACTAGGCATGTTAGAAGGTCTTACTTTTAATACATAATAAATAAACATGAGTGCTCTTCTCTAATTGATGATCACTGTTTTATAAAAAGAGAAACCAATTCTGAAAACTTTTCCATTATCCAAGATTGAGTGCCTTGCTAAGGAAAGAAGCATATTAAAATTTACTCGAGCCCTCTATGAGTATAAATAATGAGACAATCCTTAGTTGAAGATGTATTATGCTTAATAAAGCAAAGAAAAGGAAAACCTTGCACCCAACGGTGTTAAAGCCCTTGGACTCGTTCCAAGGCACCCAATAACGGAGTTGGGAAGCCCTTATGAAATAGTACTATGAAAACCATTGAACCTCCAACTGAGGACATTGAGAATGGTCCAAAAATGCCTTCGACCCTACGACTCGCATCTAGTTGAAGCAATTATCCGAAAGAAAAGGCATCGATGGCAAACAATTAAAGAAAATCAAAAGAACATGAAGGCTGTCTAGCTGGAGGCTGATTAAAGTAACACAAGGATTTATCGAACCATGATAAAAAATTATACGCATTTACCAAGAAAAAACCAAAGAATAGAATCGATATATGAAGAACTTACGGATTCATCTATAGATGATTGGCCAATAGGAAATAATGAACAATAGGACCAAACCAATCAAGATCGGAAGAAAACAGATTCATGTACGAGAAACAATGTTTAAAAATAAGTTCTTATTAATTTATTTTGCGAATTTGCAGGATCAACAAGGATTTCGACCAAAGGGATAAAAGCAACTTTGAAAGGGAAATTTTACCATAACCAAAGAGTAAAATCAGAAGAGACCAAAATAAGAGAAAGAAACAAAATGTTTCCATACGCAAAGCATAAGCAAACTCTTCGAGGGCAAATGTTATACCAATTTTTTATAGTAATGGGAAAAGGTAGTAGAAAATAGAAGTGATATAGTTCAATATGTGCCATTGAGAATCTAAAAAAAAGCTATCGAGTATCTAAAGGGAGACACCATCAAAGATCTAAAGGAAGAATCTAATGAAGGTCCAAATAAGAAGCTATCAAAGATCTAAAGGAAGAACCTATTGAAGGTCCAAATGATAGGCTATTGAGGATCTAAATGGAGACGCCATCCAAGATCTAAAGGAAGAAGCTATCAAAGGTCTAGATGATAGGCTTTCAAGGATCCGAAGGGAAGAAGCTATTGAAGGTCTAAAGAAAGAAGCTATCGAAGGTCTAGATGACAGGCTATCAATAATCCAAAAGGAAAAAGCTATCGAAGGTCTAAAGAAGGAGCTATTGAAGATCTAAAGAAGAGCTATTAAAGATCTAAAGGAATAAGCTATCGAAGTCCTAAATGAAAGGCATCAAAGATCTAAAGGAAGAAGCTATCAAGATCTAGATGATAGGCTATCGAGGATCTAAAGGATGAAGCTATCAAAGGTTTAAATAAGAAACTATCAAATGTCTAAAGAGTAACTATCGAGGAACCAAAGAAAGAAGCCATCGAAGGTCTAAATGGAAGCGCTATCAAAAATATAAAAGAAGAAGCCGTTAAAGGTTTAGATGATAGGCAATCGAGGATCTAAAAGGAGAATCTATTGAAGATCTAAAGGAAGAAGCTGTGAAAGGTCTTGATAATAGTGTTGCTCAAATTTCTCCCAAGTATAATTGACAAGTCTATTAATCACAGCCTGGCCCAATCCATGCCGGCCCAGCACATCTAAGCCCAGCCATTCCATGTCGACCCAAACTCAGTTTGGTCCCAAGCTAGCCCATCTACTTAATAACCCTCCGGGTCTATTATCGTTCATCTTAACTCAAGGTGGCTTCAACAACTAGCTTAGCAGATAAGGCCTGGCTCAAGCATGGCCTATCTTAGGCCCGACTTCATTGCAACCTACCATCGACGGGTCCTAAGCGACCCATCTCGTCATCCCATAGCTAGCCTGACACATCCCTTGCAACTTGGCCTTTAGCAACATCTAGTTTTCTTTAACAAGCTTCGGTAGTAAGAAACCGACGAGCATAGCCTAGAAGAAGCTACTTTTTAGCCTTGCCATATAGACATACAAAAGTAAATGACAAGTCATACAGCGGGCAGTAATGGGTCTTGTAGCAGATCTGTTAAAAGCATACCTACTCCTATAGCACGCCGCCAGCAATTAATGCAAGACACATGCCTGGTATGAAGGGACAATTGGCATACTTCTCAGCCACATATTCTCTTCAACCTCTATAGTGGTCTTCCATCGGCCCATGTGACCAGATAAACGGCCAGGCATGCTTCCCACCTGTTTTACTACACAATCTCAGCCATCCATCATCCATCTCAACTGCTATAAATACTCCATGCCTTACTACATCAACGGGGTTGGTCATAGCATAAATATTCTCATAGCAACTTAAATCCCTAAGCTCTCAAGATTAGCAACTTTTTAGTTTTAAATGTTATATTTCTTATTATTCTCTTGTAATTCCTTGTGATTGTAAGTGAGAAAATAGTAAGAGATCTTTGGTGGATGTAGGCAAACATGGCCGAACCACTCTACATCTTTAACTTGATTTTTTTTCTCCTCTTTTTACATTTTCAGCATATTGTTAGCAAGCAATCTTCGCTTTCATAAATACATTAATTTAATTATGAAGTTGGCTAATTTATTAGTCCACATTTTGGCATTAGAAAAAGGGTTTCCTTTAAAAGTTCTCATCTACTTCGCTTTTTCTTCTCTACACACTCATTTCACGTTTCACTATGTCAAATCCTAATGGTGAGAATGAACTTATTAACTCTAATGAACATGAAACTAATGGTAATATGATCGCTAGCTATTCTAGTCTCATCCCTGGACTCGGCAATGACATGTGGGAAAGCGTGCTCTAAAGCTTGACCAATGTGGAAACTTTAGCCCGCGAGGTAAATGAATTGAGGATAAGGTTGGATGCCTAGATAATCGTGAACTTCATTCCATCACCCCCTTTAGTAGTCGAAACGAGTCCACTCCAACCTAACCCCCTCAATTCTTATGACCTCATGAACACTGCCAAGGCTCGGGGTAGGGTGGTGCCTAAAACACTGGTTATGGATGTTATGCCCATCTAAGGAGACATGATGCTCATATGCCAAGTCACATTATCGACATTGACCTAGAGATGGCCTCACATAGAGAATCAAGACAAAGCTACTTTGCTTCAGCGGAATGGTAGTTAGTTTTTGAGCGCCTCCGGATAATAAACAGATCTTTAGACTTGAGATATAAGCATCTTAATGGCAGAATTAAGGATATTCCCTAGGAGCAATTATGTAATTGTTGCATATATCTAATTCAATAACCATTCTTGTTTGAAATAAAATGTGTTTTATTTCTATTATTTACTAGATATAATATGTTATATTTATTATTAATTTAATTAAAAGTATATTTAATAGAAAATCCATAAATGATATGTCTATAATGTGTTGTAATCGTGAGTGATTTATCATACTAAAATAAACATACTGTATTCCTAGTCAAGATCTATCAAGACTTGATATTTATACATTCGTTGAGACTAGAGTAGATAACGCTCTCCAAATGTTAGGCAGTGTATTACTCATGGCTGTGGGGGCACTAAGGGGTTACATACTGATGTTTATTGGATAACTATGGAATAATTCACTTAATAGTTTTCTATTCGTTAATATAACTAAGGTCAAACAGAAATATAGATGTGATAAAATTACACGGTTCTCTTGACTTGAGAATATCGTTGATCTTCAATGTGGAAGTTCCGCTTTGATTATAATTAATTCATGGCATGGCATCCATCAAACAACTATAGTTGGGTTGAGCGGAAGCATTGGATGTGAAAACTATTTAAGAGAGGATTCGTCTCCTCAGTTATATGAGGTTAGTATCACGATCAACTGAATCCAACTCAGAGTCAAAGTTTTTGGCCAAAGTAGTAAAATTAATAATTATTATTATTAGACCAAGGAGTTTGTGTTTGGACTATAGAGTTGAATATGAACGATATTAGAATTTTGACCATTACCAAATTCCATAAGTCCGAAGTGATATAGTTTTAACAAAGAGAATTGGTGTAAATAATTGTCACTACCGGGTAATGCTTAATAAAGTAAAATTGGATTATACCAATGCCAAGTAAGCGATAAATTTGGGCATAATTTCATAACACATGCTAAGTGACATGTGAATATATTCAAATTGTTTGATACTAATTGCTGACCAAATTTACAACTAAGAATCACACAATTGAAATGTTGAATAGTCCTTTTATCACCCAATTTAATTAATTTGTAATTGTTATAATTTAATTTAATTACTTAATATTTATGAAAAAATAATTATAAAATTTTATTTGATGTTTTGAACAATATTAAACAGTGTGTTTATAATAGTTATAAATATACCGATCTATATACGATACTTCACATCCTTCCTTCCTTATATAAACGTTGCAGCTAAACAAAGGAAAAGAAAAAAAGTTTTTGAATCCAAAATTTTATATTTCAAAATCTACTCAATAAAAATATCCGAAACAAGCTTTAAAATTCATGATTTGATGAGAGCTGCGTGGCAATATGGGTTAAGTGGTGCTCGGTCATGGTTTGATGATTGACATTTTAAGAGCAGTAAATTAGGGTTGGCTATTGCTTGGAATTGAGGAGGAATGGGATCGAACGAATCCTGAAAAAGGAATTGTGAGAGTGTGTAGCACCTTGGCGCCGAGATAAGGGAGGCGAAGTTCAATAGAGAGGGAGGTGGCACCTGTAGCAGTACGAGAGATCGGCGAGGTCGCGTTTCACGTGCATGTGGCGAAGTTGACGAATTTGGTATGGGCAGGTGGAGATTAGCAAGAGAAGAACAATGCAATCGTCAGATTTTTGATTTGCGTTGCAGAGCTTAGTGTCATCGAGGGGACGTGCATGAAAATGGTGCACAGAGTATCAGTTAATATGGATTTGGGGAAGAAAAGGAAATAGGGGTAAGGCAATCTTGTAATTCTTTTGAATTTTGGGTATATTAATTTTTATAAATAAATCGATAACTTATAAAATTGATAACTCCTTAATACAAGGTCCAATCGAGACAAAATTTTTTGTATTGCGATCGTAACGACGAAAGCTTCGGGATGGAACTGGTTTGGGCGAATTTAGAGACTATTGAAATTTGGGCTAATTTTATTTCTGAACAGGAACGCCTCGACGACAACAGGAAATTTCGGTGAGTTACACTCACCTTTCTGGTTAACTAGTATGATATATAGTTGATAAAAAATTGTTGGATGATTGTTTGAATGAATTATTATATTTATATTAATTGGTTTGGATATATTCCTGCCTATTGGAGCGGATGGGACCCTATTGCGTTCCCGTGGAGCGGATAACCCTTTGATATGAATCTCGCCTCGAAGCAGTTGATTTATATTTTATGATTATATAATGTTTGTGTTGCAGGGAAACAGGTTGGAGGGATCCAAAGGGATTCCTCGCTATTATTGAATTTTTTTTCAATAATCTTTCTTTTATATGGATTATTGAAAAATGAACCAGATTGTGGACACTTTGGTTATAACATCGTTATATGTTTGAAAATAAAACCCAGTAGTGATAAAAAAATCAATATCGATACTGATTAAGTATTGGGTGGCTATTGACCTCAAATTAGTATTTTAAAAATACTATAGATTGTCGTTTAAGTCAAAATTGGTTTTTGAGACGAGAACGATTTTAAATCCGAAATTGGATTTCGAAAATATTTTGTTTAAGGATTAGCTAATTAAATATATTAATATTGTTTCAAGTTAATTAAATATATTAATATTGTTTTGAGTTATTTAATTATAATAATATTAATTTAGAGTTATTTAATTATAATAATATAAATTTAAGGTTGTTTAATTATATTAATATTATTTTATAGTTATTTAATTATATTAAAATTGTTTTAAAGTTATATAATTGTATTAATATAAATTAAAGTTATTTAATTATTTTAATATTGTTTAAAAGTTATTTGTTTATAGCAATATGTTTTAAGAAATTATAAAAAGGTAAATAAATTGAAAGATTAATTATTTAAGAATAATTATGATTTGGAATTAATAATAAGGATTTATTAATAAGGTTTTGAAATAAATTATTATTATTTATAAAATGGTAAAGATTAATTATTTTTATTTCTTAAAAAATATTTTGGAATGATTAATTACTATTTTAAGATATTTTAAAGTTAATAATTTCCATTTATTTATAATGATAATTGTTAATAATTATTATTATATAACGATGTTTTGAAGTAAATGATTTTAATTATTTATAAATATTTCTAAGACCATGAATAGAGTTGAAAGACTTTCATTTTCTAAAGAAATTTATAAAATGGATTGAAGACTTAAGGAAAGATTATTTACAAGGTTAAAGAGTTTATAAATGGTCAGATGTTTATAAATGAATTTTAGAAACAGGTTTATAGATTTATAAAAGAAGTTTTTATAAATGGTTTATGGATTCATAAAGGGTTTATAAGTGATTTTTGAAATGTATAAGAAACTTATAAGGGATTGAATTTTTTTATTAAGGGATTATAAATGGTTTTCGAAGGTTTATAAGATGGTTTATAAATGGTTTCGGAGAATTGTAAGGAAATTTATAAATGATTTGAGAATCGAATGAAAAGAGAATCTTTCTCGGTTTTGTAAATATATTATACTGTTGAGATAAGTATATAGATAATTTCTAAGTATTTTCAATATAGGAATCGGTGGATATATCTTTGTAAAAGTATTCTTATACAAGAAATTTACAAAGTGGTTTTTATTTATAAAAGGTTTTTAAAACGAGGCTAGGATTGCTTATATGGTGAACCAATGTTGGTTTTCCCTATGAAATAAATCCCTGATTGAATGTTTGTTATTCGATAGTTAAATAACCGACTATCGAAATTGGACCCAACATAACTTTAGAAATATCTAGGGGAAGCATGTGAGTTATATGGCATAGTCATCTCGGATGATGCTGTACTGCGCGTATAATCTCGTTTCGTTCTCCTAGGACAATGATAAGAAAATCCGTCCACTAACAGTTAATTAGGAGATGATCTCTGATCTTATCTTTGACTATTTATTTCCTAAAGAACCGGGATTGAGTTTATCAGAAATTATCGAACGTTTTTTCGAAGAGATCGCATCTTAAAGAAGATGGAATTGGAGATGGAGCTCTCAAGTATTTCATTTAGTCCCTGAATGAACTTGTATGGATGAATGATGATATTGCATTATTGCCGCAAAGGCAGTATTAGCATTCCAAGTGGGAAGTCCTATATAAAAATGTAAACATAGCCTTGGACCTCATCAACCGTGAAATGATAAAAACGGGCATGCAGCAGGGCCAAGTGGGTAGCTCCCAAGAAGGGTATAGTCTTTCCAAATCTAGGTCAGTTATTATCTATTCTTGTATGCTTCGAGGCCCAAGCGGGGTGACCATATTCGGTACTACTAGTCAAGTGGTAGGCCATACTTGTGTGGCAGGGGTACAAGATGTTCTTGTCATACCCCTGGTGCATTTATCTAGAGATGTACCTTCGGAAGGTAGTTCCTTGCCTTGTCATGGTATGAAATCCATTCTCCAATACGAGCCTTACGATTTTAGTAGTATACCAAATATGTTGGAATGTGAGATGCAAGCATTTCAGCTATATTCATATTTTACGTAGACCCCTAAACATTATTATAATAAAAATGGATTTTCAATAAAAATGGTTTTTGTTATCGTAAGGTAAAAACCCGTCCGTGTTTATGTGTGGTGTGGTGTAATGACCCTAAAATAAAATAAAAATATATACATTTAATATATATGGGGCATTTTCTGTTTTATATATAAAGTTATAATTGTGCCAGAAATAATTAGCATAGTATATGTGATTTTTAATTTAAGTGTACAAAGGAGATTTTCAGATTCTCTAAACTTATAAAAAGAAATGAATAAAGGATCACATGCATATGGCATGAACAAAATAGAAACATGAAAATAGCATGCAGTGTTTAAAATGTTCAACTCCCAAAATAACCAATTAAAGTAACCTGATGTGTACATTTCCCATTTAGGACCACACAGGAATGAGATGTATGCATGAACAGCTAAGGGTATTAGGAGAATTACCCATTTTCTTAAACCCTAGAATGGATTTATAAATAACTGCACATGGCCAAAACCATCATTCTCTCGGGATCAAAACAAAGATAAAAAAAATAAACTAGGAGAAACACTAGCTTGGGGCTTTGGGGGATTTGCTGTTCAAAAGATTAAAGCAGTGAAAGGAAAAACATTAGGTGAGTATTTATCCTTTGTATGCAATGGCATTAAGCCCTATTGCAGGCAGCCTAAAATATTATGAGACATTCAAATCTCTGAATTAATTTTGTTATGGGTGATATGGATGTTTGTTTGTGCATTTTTTTTATTTGTTTGTTTGGAGTATTAATCTGTAAGTGGGTTTTTGGTGCTAACATGATTGGAGCATTCTTGTTCTATCTTAGTATCATTAAACATGAATATAGACTAAACAGGGGAACATGGGGTTGAATCAGAAAAATATACAAGCAGTTATATCTTTCTGAAATATGAATGAAAGAAAAAAAAAACTAAATTGGTCACTTGGGAGTTAGTCAATGATTTGCTTACTTCAGGTGGAAGCAAGTATATGCATGGTGCAACTGCACCCTGAGGCCTTTGTGTGTTGGAATAATTTAAACAACCTGGGAGTTTCCTTCACAATGCATACATAGTATTCATTTGACAAGGAGTTAAAGACCATAAAATAAATGGGGACAGGGGTTTAAAAATCTGGGTTATAAATATCCAGATATGGTGTTAATTTAATCAAGTTAAACTTGTTCATTGATTAGTTGCTGGGTGAAAATTTAGAGTATAAAACCAGAGATTATTTATCCAGATTTGGGGAGAATAAATCAAGAATTATACATATGTATATCTTTACTGTTTGCTGTGTATTTGTTTGAATAGATGAATGTGTTTTTGTATTACCTTGTATGAACCAAAACATGCTAAGTATAAACATCTGTTAAACTAGGAAGGCACTGCAAGATTATGTTTTAGAATTATGAATATGTATACAAAATTGATAAATGCTCATACCAGTGAAAACTGACCCTTTTGGTTGCCCTTGCAATCATCTGGGTGTCTCAAAAATTCTTTGGGGCAGCTAAATGATTTGCTTGCAGGAAATTGAAGTTGGCTTGATGAGTAGAGAAGGCATTGGCTGCTAGTATAAATAAGAGAGAGACTTGTTTTTAAAATTGCAGATGCATTGTAATGAAATTACTAGGCACATTTTATTTTCTGCAATTGAAGTTACTTTTAGGAAACTTTTTAAGTATTTTGAGTTGAAGATATGTACTTAATCAAAACCTTTTATGAGTGATCATTGATGATGTTTTTGATAACTACTAAATTTATTTTATGAATGTCTGATTTGGAGAAAATAAGGAGTTAGACATGTCATATACATTTGACATGGATACATATATATTTGAACTCTGATTTTTTTTATTGCTTATGTTTTGCCTTATGGAAATTAATAAGCTAAGGGGATTTATTTTTAATGAACACTCAAGAACTTAGTAGAATATTCAAGTGAGATGAATTTGTGCATGGCAGGTAAGTGATACTTGCATATGCATGAATTCTGGAAATTTTGTAAGTAATTGAGTATTTAAGTTTAACCTCTGAGAAAACTTGTCAACAATTTTAGACGTCTAAGATCAAATTAGACGTCTGTCATAATAATTTAGACGTCTGAGATTGAGTTTAGACGTCTGTCAATAAAATTTTAGATGTCTGAATTTAGTTCAAAATGTTTTCTACTCTCTGTTTCAATTTTAGACACTCTGAGACGTCTGTCATAAAAATTTAGACGTCTAAGATCCAATCTAGACGTCTGTCATAAAAATTTAGACGTCTGAACTGCTGATTTTGCCAAATTTGTCTATTTTCGAGTAAATTTCCAAGATTTATCGATTTTAGTCGATCCAACTTATTGTTATTAATTATTATCAACTTTGATAACTATCATGAGATCAAGTAAATGCTATTTTAGTGTTAAATAGAATTATCTAGGCAAGATATAAATATATAAGTGTTAGTATTTGTCAAAGTGCACCTATGGCAGTAGAACAAGGCTTATAAAAGAAATAAGTGGCTATGTCAATAGCTTGTATGGTATTTTAATTTCTTTTTGATTTAAATTCCCTCTGATAAAAAAATATATAATAATAATAAAGAAACAATTGTATATCATCAAATATACAATCGACTTAGTTTGTTTGTACACTGATATGATTATATTGGTAAAACCAGGGTCTTGGGAAAAATATTTGGAAATTATATAAATATTCAAATATAAAAGAATTGGGGTTTAGTGGTGAAGTCCTCTTGAAAGTTAAAAAAAACTATGTGTTATAGAGTGAGGGTCACCACACGTGGTCTTACGAGATACCTTTGATTTCAAAGTTTTTATACACTTTAAAATCCAGTTGGGTGTGTTTTCTCACGCTGGTTTTCTAGACTGACTCAGGTGTTATTTATTATAATTGTCAGGGCAGACCGAACATATTACAGATTAGTTTGGATGCTTGGAGCTTCAAGAGATGAGTTGGAGGTCCAGTGACGTATTCACATAGATGGTTATTTTCCACTGTATTCATTGTTGTGTTTATTAGCAATTGTAAGGACAGACTGTTATAACTGTCCAGGCTGAAATAGGTTAGTATACTCTGATTAATGTTTTTATATACACATATTACAGTTTTGCTTTTGTGTAAAGATTTGTGGTATATTATAGATTATTCGTTCCGCTGTGAGTTTCTGTGTTGTTTGGTTTTCTTCTTTTCTTCTTCCTTCTTTTTCCTTAACAATCGAGTTTTCCGGCATTCGATTGCTCGGCACGCAATACAGGGGATGTATAAGTGTCGATTCTCAAGGGCCGAAAATCCGGTTCGTTAGATTTGGTATCGGAGCCAAAGGATAAGCGAGAACCTTGGCTTTGGTGGGGTACTCATTATAAATAGGGTTTGTAGCACCCCAGAATGACTTTGAGTGAGTATATATATGAGCGCATAATTGTTAGTGATATAAAAATTGTTTTATATTATGTTGATTGGTCAGTTGAGTGGCTTATGGGTTCTGGTCAATACAGGTAGTTAACATTATTGATAGGGATCTCTAAACGCTTGAACAGAGCAATTCGACACGGTATTGTTTTGAAATTAGGTAAATGAAATAATTTTACCTTTATTATATTTTATATATTTAAAGGAGTAGTTTTTCAAAAAATTATTATGGTATATATGGTGTGCTTGGTTGTTTGGAAATGGTAATGTTAGATTATTATCATTTGTTGTTTGTTGTTTGTGTTTGAATAAAATTTGTTGATATTATAATGTAAATTAAGAAATAATTTTTATAACCAAGGTGGAATAATATAAATATATGATTTATAAATGTGATTTATAAATGGAAAAGAAATGAAATTTCATAAGTATATCATAACATGATTTGTAAATAGAAGGTTTAAAAGCTGGAAATTTGAGAATTAAAATCCTGTTATTTTTGGAAGTGGTTTTTCAAAGTTTTGGGATAATAATAATAATAATAATAATTGAAAAATATTTTGGATAGAAATATTTTTAGAAGGATTCAATAGAGAAAGAAAGCACTGAACTCACTTTGGTGGGTGGAAAATAATTTTGGTGATGACTGCAGCATCATCGACATTTATTTTTGGGTTTCAAAGGGAGGAATTGCTACCATTGGTAATTTTGATTTGATAAAACTAGTTTTGATTTTAAAATCCAAAGAATGATTTGATATACCAAGGGGATTGTGTATATATATGATTTCAAAATGATTTGAAACGAATAAGAATAAGGTGTTTAAATTCTAGAAATTTCCAATTAAATGTTTTATGTAAATATGAGAAAATAAATTTGATTACTTATAAATTTTGAAAATTAGCAAGTAGAACAATGTTTTAAATTGTTGAATATGAATTTTAAGAAAAGTAAATTTGGAACTGAACTTGGGAATGAAATTTAACTTAAGATAAGTTAAAAAAATGAATTTTGAAAAGGAATTTGACCTAAGTTAGGCTAAATGCAATAATTTTTGGAAATGGAATTGATTGAGATTTGAAATGGATTAATGAAATGAACTAATTAAATAAATTAGTGAATTGTAATATGGTTGGAATGTTGATTGATAAAATTGACTGCTGAAATTGGAAAATGGAATTCAATTTGGTTAGAAACGGATAAGGACTTAAGTTATGAAATGGAAATAAACATGAGAAGAGTTGTGTAAAATGTTTATAAACTTAAGTAAAATAAACTCACAAAAATCTAGCTGAAAACAAAAGTTTGCTAGCCAAAAAACTGCTCAAATCGCTTACTATAACAAATTTCTGTTGTTTAAAAGTTTATAGTGTAAACAGGCTTTGAGTCCAACTTTGAGAGCATATATCTCTCTGATTTATTATTCGATTTGTGTCAAACTTTTTTTATTGATAGTATTGCTGTTGATCTTTATGCATTCAAATTTTAGGTCATTTTGACCTTTCTAGCTTATAGAAATCTACCGTCGAACTTTGAATCGGAGTATGTTTTGCTCTGAAATGATTCATAAATCAAAATAGTATGGGGTGAAATGTTGTTAAACTTAAAATTTGATGAAATGGCTCTTAAGTGATATCAATATTGAAAGAATATACTAAGTAAATAGTAAATATGAATAATGATTGTGGATGATTGAATGTAGATCAACTGAATGAAAGTAAATGGAAATAAATACGTACGTTGTACGTATATTATTTTATTCACATAATGGTTTGATCCAGATTCGAGTACATGATTTCGAGATGATTTACATCGGTCCGAACAAGGATTTTTCACTCGATTCTCGACGACGAACACTGGATATGGCTTTTTGATTGATTATGGAGTTTTCTATCATAATATATGGCTATGTAAGGAGAATGACGGTTTCTAATCAAGGAACCGGACCAGAGTCCGCACTAGAGTGGTCGTGTGAACGATACTAGTTCGGAAGTGAAATTGTGTGATCGAGCGAGCGATCAGATTTGATATTGCGTATGAATGATATATGTACATCATACGGGCTTTGGTAAAAAAAATGTTAGAAATTAAAATTGCAGAATAATGTGATTATGAACTATATGATTGGATATCATTGGTAACTAAGATGCAGATATATAAAAGCAAGAGCAAGTTTGATGCCTTTGATTTCATAAGTAAAATTTGGTTGCCCAACAAAAAGGTACATGTTTATATTGTTGTTTGAATTTGATTGTTTTATGATTGAGCCACTTGGCTTTGGTTTTTTTTTGTTGGTTTGTGCCCTGAGTGGCGATTCATAGTTGTTTCGATCGAGCTACGCAAAGGAAACGCTGACGAAATATTCCGAAAATTTAAAGAGTTAGAAATTTTGAAGAAATTTTTAATAACTAAAATTTGATTTTTGAGTTATAACCTGAGATGATTGAATGTGATAATATTAGTTAGAATCTATGAATGAATTTGGAAACGTAGTAAAAGTAATGACAATGTTTCAACGAATTGATCTTGGGAAGTTAAAGAGACTTAGCTCAAAAATGATTTGGAAAGTTATTTCAACTAACTGGGTTTAAAAAAAAGTAATGGGTTTTGGCATTTTTCCTACCTTGGCAATTTCGGGGACGAAATCCTTTTGAGGGAGGGAGAATGTAACGACCTAGAATTTACGGTCATTTGAAATTGGAATAATTAATTGATTTTTAATATTGGAAAGTTAATTTATAAGATAAATTAACTTGAATTCCAAATATAGTGATTTATTGAATAATTAATTAATGAATTTTATAATTGGAAATCGTTTAAATAATTGAATCTTAGGTTTTAAGTTGGATAAAAATGATTGCAAAGTTTGTTTAATTTCTATTAATAAGAATGAACATAATAAAAACTTTTAAATTGGATTTAAAGGTGATTTGCTTGATTTTGAAAATAGTTCGTTTTAATTAACGTGTAAAAATACCTTCCGGGGCACTGTCTCAGATTTCGATGAAACTGGCGCCATTGGATCCATCATAGAATTATTGTACACCGCCAAGTTTCTTAATAGTTGGACATATCGTTTGGTCGTGCGAGATCGAAACGCGTAGAATTTAATATCGAAAATTTAATATAATAATTGGGTTTAAAAAGCTATCTCCTGCATACGATCGAATTAGGTCTCGAAACAAGTTCCATTGCGTTCAGAATAGGGGTATAACATATTGAACGCCAGGCGGCACATCCTGATCGGGGTTCGAAGTTATATAGCTAGATATTTTGAATTTAAATTATATATATATATATACATATATATTTATATGACTCTGACCATACATCAGAGACCCATCTCCATCAGCCCACCCCCTCTGCCATGTTTCATCTCCATCAAACCAGACCCGTACCCAAGCCCACACCCCCTCTATGGTACTTCACATCCTTCCTCCCTTATATAAACGCTGCAGCTAATCAGAGGAAAAGAAAAAAAGAAAGTTTTCGAATTCAAAAATTTATATCTCAAAATCCACGCAATAAAAAAATCTAAAACAAGCTTTAAAATTCATGATTTGATCAGAGCTGTGTGTCGATATTGGTTAGGTGGTGCTCGATCATGGTGTAATGACTCGTAAATTCGAACAATTTTTAAAAGAAATATTAATTATAATTGTTGAATAGAATTTGGTTAGGAATAAAATTTTTATATTTTTTTATGTAATTTATTAATATGAACTGGAACATATTTATTAAATAACAAATTTCGATAAGTTGAATAAAGATGATAACATAGGTTTGAATGTAATTGGATGAGAATTGGATGCGTAGTTAATGGCATGAGTTGATAATAAAGGAAATTGTAAGCGATGATAAAATGCATTTTTATTTAAGGAAAATAAAATGCATGATTTAAATGGTAACATACCAAGTTTATTTCAAATAATGGAATGAGGTAAAACAATTATTTGGTAAGTAGATTTATACTCCTTGTGTAAACAATAAATTAATAGATATGAATTAATAAGTTGTAACAATTGATTTATTCCTCATCCCATTGATTAATCTGTATTGGAAATTATTTTGAAATCTATAGAATTAAATGTAATTGAAATCTTTCAAATAAAAGGAAAGAGAACATTAATTGTAATTAATAGATGTAATAATAGAAACGTATGTTCGAACTAAAATAAAAGATGAAGTTGAGGAAATAAAAAGGAAACATATTTTTTAATGGAAAGGGAAATTTGATGTAATATAATGAACATGTAAATCGAAATAAAAGGATAAAACTTTGTTTGATTTATTTAATGAAAATAAAACGATTAGTGTGTAACCAACAATAAATTGGAAATTTATAACCACCATGTAATTTGAAATATATATATTGAATTGATTGGCATTTAACCTTTTAAATATGATAAGGGGAAACAAATTGATATTGCATTAATTGATATTACATCTTTTAATTAAGATAAAGAGAAACAAATTAGAAGTGAATGAATTGACATTAAATTGATTTAATTGACATTAATTTACCAACATTCAAATTGGAAATTTAATATTGAATTTATGGACACTAAATCTTTTAATAAAGGGAAACAGATGGTACTTGATTCAGTTGATTTTAAATTAAATTATTTTGAATTAAATTGAGTTTTTAAAATTTAAATTTAAATAACCAATTTGTGATGTTGAGTGTTTTATTCAGCCAAATTTAAAAGAATAATTTATTTTGGAAATTTCAAATTTTGGTCAAACTTAGTCAAAGTTTGACTTTTGGTTGGAAAATTTAAATTTGAATTTTTTATTTTTATTCTTTTTATATGATACTAGAATGAATTCTGATCTTCTCGCCACTTTTCGTTTTGTCAAAATCAAATTCCTATTGCTCTAAAAATTTAAAATATTGTGAAAAATTGACATGAATTTGTAGTGTATATTTGTATTTTATTTGGCTAAGTGTTGATGGGTTTGTTTAGTCTACTGGGCCTTGGTAAAATAAGAGACTCTAGTAATCCTAAGAGTCTTGTGACCATTCGTTTGCCCATGACTTTATGTTTCCTATCTGACTAAACAACTACGTACAGATAATTCCTCTTGAGAAATTTTATGTTCACTCTTCCTTCTTCTTCTCAAATCTTCAAAGAACTCTAGATCTCCAAATCCCAAAATTCTCAAATCCTAAAACTCCTTTCCTCCTCTCTTTCAAACCATTCATCCTCCTCCTCTTGCCGCCCTCTCTACCATCTCTAAGGCCATCTCCTCCCCTCCTCCTCTCGGCCACCATCCCTTCTTCCCAAGGCCGAAAACACCTTCTCTTCCCTAGGCCATAGCCGAGCCTACAACCACCAAAACCCCCTCCTCTCGACCACCATCTCCTTCTCTTGTCTAGCGCACCCAAACCTCCACCTTAGCCACCTAGGCCGCACCCAAACCCACCCAAAAACCCTTGTCCGAACCCTCTTTTCCTTCCTAGGCCTTGGTAAAAATTGATATGTATATATGTGTTATGTGTGAATATATAGGAATCACCTAAAGTGCTATGTTAGAAATGATTACATATGATATTATGTTATGATAAGAAATCCTATGTCACATGTTATGTTAAATGTGAATACGTGTTATTGTATGTAATTAGTTATGTAAGTTACATGCTATGTTATGTAATTTGTTATGTAAGTCAATTGCTATGTTATGCAATTTGTTACGTAAGTTATGTGCTGCCTTATGTAATGTGTTATATATGAATATGTGTTATGTTTTATTTATTTATTTTATGTAAATCATGCTGCAAGTTCCCTTAGCTTTAGGAAATCACTATGGGTTGAAATGATACATACCCAAATGATCTTTTAGATTAAGGAAAATCGTTATGTGTGGAAATAATAAACCCGAATGATTTTATTGATTTAGGAATTTGGGATTGCGGGTTGAAATGATATATACCCGTAAATTTTAAATTATTGCGGATTGAAATGATAAATATCCATATTACTTGACCCTAGGATAGAAAACTATATACGGACACCGTTGGTCTGTCTTTTAAGTAATTTATGAAATTTCAGAAATATGTGTTTTAATAAAAATTGATTTTTTTAATTTTTAATATAAATATTTTTATTTTAATATATATATATGTAAAAATTTAGATTTTAAATTATATGTTTTGGGAATTTTAAAATTTATAAGTTAAGTTTTAAAATGTAAATTTTAAGATTTTACTTATAACTTTATTTTTAAAAATATATAATATAAGACTTAATTTAATAAAATTATTGTAATAAAATTTAATTTAATAGAACTTAATTTAATAAAATTTAATAAATATATATTATGTTTTAAAATATTTAAATAAAATTTATATTAATATTTTGAAAATTGATTTTGTAATAACTTTAATAAATAAAGGTTGGAAAGATAAATTAGAATTTATCTGTAATTTAATTTGTTAAGAATTGAATTTAAATAAGAATTGATTTGAACTTATTGATTTGAGATATTAAAAAGACATGACTTTATAATTTGATTTGGTTAAAATTGATTAGGTAAATACTTTCAAAATTAAATATAATTGAAATTAGATATTTAATTTTCATTTTTATTTGTAATTTGAGATTTTATTAAAGTGATTTCATAAAATAACCACGGTGTGAAATAAGAGTTTGGTTGTTAAAGAGACCGGGATCGGATATTGTCATACTCTCTGCCAATACCGAAAACCACTTTAACAACTGTGCACGTTGTGGAGAATCCAGAATAAAGTAGGATGGTTTGGCGAATGCTACTGGAATGAAGTAAGAGAACGATGATGGATAGCCTTAACCTTCGAGTCATAATTAAAATGACTAAAACAAGAGCCATGTCGGGCCAAGTCGGGTCGCTCCCCTTATCGGGCACATTTCTTCGATGCCATATTTATTACTTTGTGATTGATTTGGTGGCCACCCCTCGATTTGATTTGGGAGTGTGTCTTGAGGTGGGCGGTAGTAGCTGTTATGCGTTACCACTAGTCCGGATCCGCAAAACGGTAGTATCCTACCCTGGGCATTGCCTCGCGTGCCTTGTCATATTTATCCTGATCGCGCCCACTACGAGTTTGGTTTGTATTGTACCTATGGAGTGCTCACTGAGTAAACCACCGGTTTGGTGGAGTTTACAGTATCTGTATAGACAACGGGTTTTTATATAAAAATGTGTTAAGGGGATTATGGGTAATGCCTTAACGCTATTTTAATATTTTACTTTACTGTAGACATTATTTATGTAGTGTGTTGTATTATGTATGTTGATAGTTCCACGGATCCTTAAAGGATGGAAATCCCAAACATCCTTTAAGTTATATTGCATTTCATTTGGACATTTCACTTGAGTTGATTTACTTACATAAGAATGTTAATCCTGACTCGAGTGTTTTGTGTTTTGCTTTATGCTCGGGTCAGCCTGAGTATTTCAGCATTTGAGACTCACCTTTGGAGCTTGAAGCTTTGCTTGGAGATTCATCTTTATCTATTCAGCTTTCATACATATTGTTATTTCAGTTATTTCCAATTATTTATGTTCAGACTTTGTCAGTTGCTTATGTATTAGCAGACTTCTATGTATTTAGGATTTATGTTGTATTTGCTTTAGACTCTGAGGTTGTAGTAGCTTAATGAAATACTACTTATCTATTCCGCTGTGTATTGTTGTATTACTCTGTGTTTGTGATTCTGTGATTGATTAATTTACTGTATATGCTAAGTTTTGCCAAATATAAATAGCAATCTGTTGTTTTGAGCAATTCAAGTCTGACATGTGTGGTTTATTGTAGATTTGAATGGTTCAAAATAGCGGGTCATACAGTTGGTATCAAAGCTTTGGTTTAGGAAAAACTTAGCTTATGGAGTAAAAACTCATTAGAAATAGGGTAGCAATACCCTAGAATAAGTAGAATCAATTACGGAATCATCCTTCCTTACGAGCCTATCTTCTTACTTAGGTTTCTCTTTGATTAGGGTTCCTCTAAATTTGAATCTCTATCTTTGTTCTAAAATCCATTCTTGAATCATCCTATGAGAGAGCGTATTTGTTAGTGTTATAAATTGTTTTATATCGTATTGTTTATTTTGTTAAGTATGATTATATTATATATATAAAAGTATAATTTTCTGAAATTAGATAGTTAAATGAATTGGTTGTTGGAAATGATAATACTAGATTGTCATTTATTGTTTGTTAACATTCCTAAACCGGTAACTATTGTTGTATGTTATAAGGAGATGAAATTTTATAAACATGGTTTATAAATCTGATTTGCAAATGAGATAAAATTAAATTATGGATTTGAGAATTTAATTCTCGGTGCTTTTCAAAATTTGGTTTTCAAAGTTTTGAAAACAATAAAATAAAAACAATATTAATATTATTTGAAAGTATTCTCGAGTAGAAATTGTTTCCAAAGAATATTAAAAGAAGCAAGTCGGTACTCTCCTCTTATGTCGCTGGAAAATAATTTCAGTGATTACTACAGCATCATCGACATTTATTTTCGAGTCTCAAAGTGGGGAAAACCACTTAGTAACTTTGCTACACTTTTGTTATGAAAATTGGATTTTTATTTGAATTTCATAAGTATGATTTGATATACAAAAATATATATGCATATATTTATTTCAAAATGGTTTGAAGTGAAACCGGAAATTAAACTCTTAAGTTTATGTTAAGTAATGGTTTTCGATTATTGAAATGAAGTAAAATTTCTGAAAAATTTGATTGTCTAAAATGAGAAATGAAATTGAACCAACTTGAAACAGTTGAACTAGGATAAAAGTAATTTGTATAATACTCAATTGCATTCTAAAACATATATAACTTACCCGAAATATTTAAAAAGTTAAAATGTTAACATGAATATATAACTGAAGTGTATACAAGAGGAAACTTAAGTAATAAGAAAAATGTTCAAACTAAATTTTTTGTTAATAAAAATATTGTAAATAAAAGGTAAATTGTATAGTGCTCAATTACATTCTGAAACATTAATAAAAACTTACCAAGAAAAAAGCTTGAATGTTAATGAGAACATGTAATTGAATAGTATACAATATAAAATGTAAGTAATAAGATGTCCAAAATGAAATTTGTTAAGGAAAGTTATAAATTAAAATTGAGTTGTTGTAATGAATGTTTATACACTTAATCTGTGTTATAAGAAATGTTAAGTGAAATAAATTGAATAATAAAAAGGGAATGCTATTTAAGTAAATGAATATGAACTTAAGAAACTAATCAAGTAATAAATAAATAAATTTATATTTTGTAAACTGTTTTTGATACAAAGGTAAATTACAAAGAATGGTTGAAATAGAATTATGAAGTGGAATTAACCTAAGTGAAGTCAAATGGATTAAATAAATTAAATGAGTTAAATAAAATAGGATTTATGTAACAACCCTGGTATTGGTGATTAACTGTAAATATTAAATTATAATGGTGATTATAATTTAATATTGTGAATTAAAATAAATTGGAGATTTAAATTGTGTATTTTAAATAAACAGTGGATTTTGGAAATAAATCTGAAAACAAAGTTTGAAAACATTATTTTGTTTATTTGTGAGAATAATGGGTGAAATATGATTTTATATGAGAAAAATGCAATAATTCTTGTAATTATGGCCAAACACTTCTTTTAATAATTTTTAAAGGGAGTATTTGATTTTAAAATGTGTTTATTATAAATAGAAAGATGAAATGTGGTATAAAAATAAGTTTTGGTTATAAAAATTGAGTTTAAAATTGTTTGGTGTATTTTATTTGACAAGAAAACAATTTTTGTATAAAATTGTTATGTTAAAAATGGTGTTTTGAGATAAAAGGTGTAAATTGTGATATTATATAAAAATAAGGTTTTATTATTAAAAATAGATTTTTATAGATAAAATAAATTTTATTTTATTGAGAAAATAATTTTGCTTACATACACTTTTGTTGTATAAGTTTTCTTTTGTTTTTAAAATAAGAAAATATGTGTTTATATTGTTAAAATAGGTGAAAATGTTCATTACTTAGTGAATTTTCACTAAGTATGGGATTGGGCTTAATGGTTCTCCGGTTTTGATCCATTAACCTAATCTAGAATTATCAGGAAAGGAGAAAAAATTAGCTGTACGTTGTTTTCTCTCTACTCACTTTCTTCTTCTCAAACAATTTATAGTAAAAAGAAAATTCATGGCCATCTCTTTTCAAAATTAATTTTTTCTTCAAATCTTGCTGAAATAAAAGAGAAAATCATCAAAACAAAAATAAGAGAAGGTAATCAAATCCAATACTTAGCATATTTCATCAAAAATTTAGAGTTTGATCATGAAATTGTCTATAACTTGTTTCTTCTTTTCTGCATGTTCAATTTTCAGCATTTACAGGTTCTTGAAGGCCCTTCTTCACCAAAAGCTTCAATCTTCTTCAGCTAATTGGTGTTAACTTTTGCTATTTGCCAAGGTGAGTACAAAACTCACATTTGCTAGCTAAAACAAGTTGCTGCCTATGAAAAATCGCTCAGAAAAGTTTAGTGTATATCAATTTTTATCTGTTCATTGTTTCAGTCTATATCTGATTTTTGGTTGCCTCTTTGAGTGGTGATTTCTCTTTGCACTTTCCATGAATCACTGCCGGATCTTTTTTGGTTTATAGTTTGAATGTTTTTCTAAGTGCATGCCAAATTTCATTGCTGAAATCATCTTCTAGATATGTGAATTTGCTATCCAAAAATCATTTCGTGCAAGAAATCTCAAGCCTGCATATTCCCGTAGCCTGGGTCGACATAAGGTCGATCCATGCCCCTCTCAGGTCAACACCAAGGTCGACCTGGCCTTTCTTATGGTCGAACTAGGTGTCGACATGTGTGTAATGACCCGTAAATTAACTGGTTTTAATAACGTTATTAACTGGAATTTTGTGGAATTTTAAACGATAAAATTTTGAAATATAGTTCGATATTTGGAATGCGTCTAGTTAAATATAGCAACTAGTAAATTTTCATCCAAAAATATGAAAGTTTATTACGTGCGTAAATTTATTTTAACTTAAATCAGTTAGTAATCGATGAAAATAAAACGTTTTCGAAACCTTAATATTTTTTCATAGAAAAATTCTAAACCATCTTCTAAGCAAGACGTCATTTTTCGTTTTTCCAAATTCAGACATCTTTAGCTCGGTCGATTTTATTTTTCTGTGTTTTTCTTGCATTTTCCGTCAGTAGGAAAATTCGAATTTTTATAATTCAGTCGTACCACTAACATCTATATACTGTTTTGATAATCTCGTCGTGCTAATCTTTGTGTCATATTCGTTTGTCTGTTTCAACGTTTGGAAGACGGTGAAATCTATGAAATATTTTTCGTATCGGTAGTTATTCGTACATCTTGGTTTTCTGGTGTCTATTCAGATTTCATGTGAAAAATTCTTATAGCCACTAGCAATTTATAATTTCTGAATTTGAGCCGTTGAGACTTTTACTGTTCCCTATTTTCAATTAATATGATATACGTACATATCCTTATTTTGTCTACCCATTCACTCTCTTCCAACTGACATTAACTTTAAAAGAAAAAGAAAAAAAAACGTAAAGGAGTGAGCCTGCTGCCATCTTCCTTTCATTTGTTTCTTCCAGCACTCTCATACATGTTTGTCCACCCTTCCACCATTGAATGAGCTCATTGTCGATCATTTTTTTTCTTCTACCTTTCCTTGTCCCAAAGCATCTCCCTCTCCTCTCCGCCTAGTTCTTCCTCCCCTCCTTCAACTTCGACTAGGAAGCCCAGGCCGTCACCGAACCACCCTCCGCCCACGTCACCGACACAACCACCTCCGCCTTTGTACAGCCGCAACCCACGTTGCTCCACCATCAGCCGTACTATCTCCCACTTCGGCCAGTGTTGCTTGCGTCGACCTTCGCCTCTGCTCTCCATTCGACACTCACTAGCAGCGCTTCACATATTCTTTGCGCCTTTCCCAGCCACGTCAGCTTCCTCGGTTGTGCATCTCTCCCTCCAACCTTCTCTCAGGTTGGCCGTGTGCTTTTCTTTTGCTCATATTAAAGTTGGGAATAAGTATGTTACTTGTTATCTATTTAAGTATTACATACAAAGCTTTATATAGATGTATACATTTGAAGGTGTTATCTGGTATATAATTACGTGTAAGAATTTGTATTAATAAATATGAACTGTTAGATTTTTTTTATTTATGCACGACAATTATAAGTATATTTTTAGGCAGATGTATGATATACTGTATTTTACAAAATATGTATTATATATGTTATAAAAGAAATAGCATGTATGTTTATGTTTAATTACTATAAGTTTAAATTGTTTATTTTATATTTTTTAAAGGAACGTATTATGTAAGCTTAAAACAAAATCAAATTCTGCCATTTTCGTTGTATATGTAAATGCTGTATAGTATTATGTAGATCTGCATATATGATTTCTGGCGTATGTCGTGTATATATAGGAAGTGTATAAATATGTTTTGTTTTAAGGAAATAATTGCAAGCTATTATACATAGTAGTATTAGCGGTAGCTATGTTATTTTAAATGCCTATGCATTCAACTGAGGTGTCGAGTTGTACAGTGATATTAAAACTGTAAGTTTATATGTATGCTTGCGTTGCCAAATTTATATTAAAAAAAAAGAATGATACTTTAAAATACATACGTATTTACGTTAAATTGCATTGATATTTTATTTGCATAATCTATATTTCTTTAGTCCGCATGCATTTTTATTTCCCATGTACTCGTACTTTGTTTTGTTTTATGGTCTGCATATGTTATATTAGTTTTGAGGAATGAATGCTAGTGAGGGTACATACGATATATATTCATGTAGTATTTGTACATTGATTTTGGGTATTGTTTTAAAAATGATATATATAAAGATTTTGGTGTGGTATTCATAATCTTGCTGCTACTCTCTGGCGAAAGGAAGTTTTATAAGTACTATTTATTTTAAAGTAGCTGTATTAATTATATTACATTATGTAGGTATATATAGTAAATTATTTTGACTTTATATGAAATATTGATTTTAATATATTATGTATATATATGATTTTAATAAATGTGTTAAATTAAAAACAATGATTATTTTAATAATATGTGTTCCAAATAAAAATTTCATGGAATTAATAATAATGACAATATGTATATTGATGCAGTATATCAAATTGATTCCGATTTGTTTCTCATCGATTCTTATCTATCAGCTTCTTTGTTCGTCGAATTTTCTTTCAGCTTACTTCACTTTGAGACTGTTGTTGGATGGTTTGAATCCCTAAATCGTGACCCAATCCGTAGCTCAATTCTGCATCGAAAGGTGAGCAATCACTCACGATTAATTTTCTTTTATTTATTAAATTTAATTTCAATTGAAACGACAATTGAAATATGTTGCTGTTAGTTATTTACACTGTTATATATGCTATTACCTGTATTTGTTCACCTATGACATCTGACACCATTATCTGTTAATTATTTATGCGATGATAATACAGTTTGGTTGATAATTGATTGCTTGTTATTTTTATTGGATGTTGAATTGTAATGTATAAAGTGATAAATATTATGCAATTGAATTTGACGTAGGATACTTAAAATTTGAAACGACACATGTGTAAATTTGGTTAAATGACATTGTATAATATGACCCCCTTTAAATGTTAAATTAATTGACACGTAGGATTTGGTTAATTACACCTTGAACCATTGAATGTATGTTGTTTAAATTGATGATGTATAAAATTGTAAACAGATGACTTGTGAAGAACCGTAATGTAATAATCTTTAATCTACATGAATTGATAGTGTAGATTCTAGAAATAATTAAATTAATTTGCATAAACTACAATGTGAATTAATACGATTATTTCGGGATTATTTGAATTGATAATTGGATTGATATTGATTGTTGTTATTGCTTGTTTATTTACTTTAACACCATCCCAGTTATCACACTGCAAGTTCCCTTTTGTTTTGTTCTGATTTTTGAATTGAAATGGAATCGGGTTGAAATGATAAATACCCAAAATGAACTTGACCTAGGATAGAGAATTAAATAAAACCCGATTGGTCAATAATTTGATTTAAAAATAAAATAAAGATTTTATTTGAATAAATAATAAGGTTTTAAAATGAAGTTTGAATTTGAATTTTTGAAAGGAAATTGTTAATATGAAATAATCCGAAACAAAATATCAACATAGTAGTTGATGAAAGAATGTTGTTTAAAATTTAATTATTAAGTTTGAAATTATTTAACAATCAAGTTTTTGAAATTATTTAATAATTAAATAAGATTGAATCATTTAATAATTAAACGAAATTGAATTCTTGATATGTGAAATTGAACTTCGTAATAAGTGAAATTGAACTTCTTTAATAAGTAAAGTTGAGTTATGAAATAATTAAGTTTTGAAATTTGTAATTAAGTAAATAAATAAATGAAATTAGATTTCTTTAACAAGAAATAAAAATGTGATTTATTGAAATTAATGTAAGACTTGTAATTTAAAGAGTTGATTTGACGAATCTAATTTAATTCAATTTGAAGTTTTGATATAATGAAGTTGAACTTAAGTAATTGATTTAATGAATTGGAAATTAAATAGAAATTGTTTGAATGACAAATCTACTTAATGAATATTGAATGAAATCGATCAATGAATTTAAACTGATTTGAATGTTAAATTAAATTAATTAAAATGATTTCGAAATGAAACTTGTATCCGAACTTGAATCAATATTTGAATTGTTTTAAAAAGAAATTGAAATTGAATTATAAGATTTTGAAATTATGAATTTGGAAGTTTTGAAATGTAAATTATGGAAATTGTTTTGGAAAGACAAATGAAATGTTGGTTTTCAAATTCTAATTAAAATTGAATTTGATTTGGTTTTGAAATATATAAACGACCAATCGGTGTAAAAATTACGAAAGTTATTAAAGAGACCGGAATCGGTTAGGGACATACTCACTGTCTAAACCGAAAACCACTTTAATAACTATACGCGGAGTGTGATCCAGAATGAAGTGGTTGGAATGATGTACATGATGACTGAAGAAAGAGAACGATAATGGATAGCCTTGACACTTGTGTCAAATTGGAAATGACTAAAACAGGAGCCGTGCCGGGCCAAATGGAGGTCAGCTACCTCGAGCGAACACACTTCTTCGAAAACTACTCATTACTTGTTGTCGATTGGTGCACCCTTGATTTTGGGAGTGTTGTTTCACGGTGTTGCGATCGCTGCGGCGATGCGTTCTCACCAGTCCAGATCAGGCAAACGGTAGTTTCACTACCTTGGGTATTGCCTCATGTGCCTTATCATACTTGTATTCCCATATACGCGACCACTACGATTTGTTTTGTGTTATACCTATGGAGTACTCCCTGATATCCCACTAGTTTACGGTGGAGTTTACAGTGCTGTATAAACTGTAACGCTTATATAAAATGTATTAAGGGGGATAATGGTAACGCCTTAACACTATTTTGATACTTTATATTACTGATAGGCATTATCTACTTATCGTACACTACTACATAGTAGATAGTTTAACGGATCCTTAAAGGATGGTTATTCCAACATCCTTTGAGTTACTTGTATTTAAATTGCTATTTCACTTGAGTTGGATTTATTTATATAAGAATGTTAATCCTGACTCGAGTGTTTTGTGTTTTGCTTTACGCTCGGGTCAGACTGAGTGTACCAGTATTCGAGACTCGCCTTTGGAGTTGGAGCTTCGCTTGGAGATCCAGCTATCTATCCAGCTTTTAGATATTCAGTTGATTCCAGTAATGTATTCTGATATTGTATTCGAGACATCTGTTGTACCTTATTTAACTCTGATATGTATATAGTAGCTTCATGAACTACTATCTTTTGTTTCCGCTGCATTTATTACTCTGTGTTTGTGATCTGTGTTCTATTTATTTACTGTATATGCTCAGTTTTGCCAAATTTAAATTAACAATTCGGTATTTTGAATTATTCAAGTCCGACATGTGCGGATGCGAATGGTCCAAAATAGCGGGTCGTTACAATGTGTGAGGCAAGTGGTCGACCTTATGGTCGACCTGAATATTGTTGTCTGGGCCTTTTTCCTTTGTATTTTCTGCAGCTTTTGGCTCCTTGTTGCTATGCTATTACCACTTGTTCTTGTACACTTTTGAGATGATTTGCAAGTGCTCTAACCTATCTATAGGTGAGCAAAAATTTTGATCAATCCGAGTCCCGGATTGACATTTCCGTATGTTGAATTTCGATGATTTCTATCGATTTGTGTTGTTTAAAAAACAAGTTTGTCTAAAATAATTTTTGATATAATATTTGAATGGCTTTTGAAATAAATATTTTTCAATATTTATAAATTATTTTAAAGTTATTAAAATATAAAAACTTTCTATAATAAGGAGAATTTCAATAAATTGTTTTCCAAATGATTTCGAAAAATTGTTTTAAAATCCGGTTTTCTCTAGCAAATTATTTTATATATAATATACACTATTTTACACTCTTCGAACGTATGAGGAAGAGAATTAAATGATTTAATAAAACATGTGGTATGGGACACATGTGTTACTTTATCGGTTAATTCCGTACTTGTCTGTTCGAGGTTATGGAGTTTTGAGTTGATATTTGGGATTTTCCGTTCCATGGCGTGTTTTGAGATTTATAATTCCTATTTTTAGGAATTATCTAAGATGACCAATATTTGGTGAGCTTTGTGGTTAGAGACCTCCTAATCTAGGAGTTATGGTCAATGAAGACAACCACGATGTCTTTTCTACTTGCCGATGAGATGAGGCAAGTTATGAGTTTTCTGAGATTTCATGAGTTTGATGATGTTTCTAATGTGGCATTGACTAGAGATTAAAGAACCGTTTAGTGAGAACATGTGGTATGGGACGCACGCTACCACTTTTCGGGTTCCTATCTGAGAGTTTGTGACACATTCACGAGGTATTGCCAGTACTTGAGCTGTTGGGTTGTACATGTACATATATTTATATATATAGCTGTTGGGCTAAACATGGACTGTTGAGTCCTCAATGAGGCCATGGGTCTCTTGTACACAGTACTTGGCAGGCTGTTGGGCCATAGATTGGACTATTGGGTCCTTTCTTCATTTATAGCCGTTGGGGTTTTATTGGGTTGTTGGGTCCATTCTTTATTTGTAGCTACAAATGGGTTGTTGGGTCGTTTATCTTTTTATGGTTGTTGAGCTTTTATTAGGCTATTGGGTCCACTATTCATTTATAGCTGCTGGGCTTTTATTTGGGTTGTTGGGTCCTATTTCTTATATTGAGATTCATACTCTCCTTTTTGGAGATGTATGAGATTGCCATTTTGGCATATTTTGTGTTTGAGACTTCTCTATTATGAGAATATGTTTGGGTTTTGCCATTTTGGCGAGTTTGAGTTTTGAGATTTATATACATGCCGATGAGATGAGGCATAATTGAGTTTTGAGATTATTCTATGTAACAACCCGCCTTTTTGTACGCTTTAAGCAGACACACATGCCGACTCAAACCATACAGAAGGGAGAATTGTTATTGGGGTAAATAAGAAAAAGCAGAGAAAGAAAAAAAAATAGAATCTCACAGCGGAATGACAAAATATAATAATCAAATAACAGTTCATGAAGCTGTTTACAAAACATTTGATTATACTTATACAATACAGAATCAGAGTTACATAAACAGAGAATAAATATTCAAATGCAGTGGAACAATATGAATGTAGTGGAATAATAGAATAAGTAATAATAGTACAAATCTTCATCTTCGTCCTCCAGAAATAAGGTCTTCAAATACTGAAATGCTCATGCTGACCCGAGCGAATTGAAAAGAAAAAACACTCGAGTCAGAACTAAAAGATCATATGTAAGTTAAATCAACGGTAAATAAATATGAGTGGAACGGTGTCGGAGATGTTTACGGGGTTTGACATCTCTTATCCAGTGTCTAACGTGATTGCAATAACTTAAGAGATGTTCGGGATTCACATCTCCTAAGGATCTGTTAAACTATCTACTATGTAGTACAATACGCTATCATAATATGTCTACAGTAATATAAACTATTAAAATAGCATTAAGGCATTACATTTTCCCCCTTAACACATTTTAATTTTCCATGGTCTATACAATACCGTAATCCCACCCATAAACTGGGTGCCGCCAGAGGGCACTCCATAAGTATGGTACAAACCAAACTCGTAGAAGGCGCGCTAGGGTAGGTGACACGACACAACTAGGCAATGCTAGGGTAGATATACCAATTACACTTCCGGACCGGTGATAACGCATAGCAGCAACTACCGCCCATTTCAGAACACACTCCCGAGTAAAAAAATCGAGGGTGGCCACCAAATAAATCGCAAAGTAAGAATATAGTATCGATGGAATGTGCCCGATCGGAGGAATGACCTCACTTAGCCCGTCAATTCCTCATGTTTTAGCCACCTTAAGATAACTCATGGCAGTCAGGTCCACGTATATACCTTTAGGATCGTCGCCGCCATCCTACTTCATTCTGGAATCTCCACCGCGTACACAGTTGTCAAATTGGTTTTCGGTATCGACAGAGAGTATGCCCATATTCGATCTCGGTCTCTTTAACAACCAATCGCTTATTACACAACGGATGGTTCTTTTACAGTTTCAAAATCATTTCATAATTGATATCAAAATATCATATTCAATTCAAATCTTATCACTTTCGAAATCATTACTTACTTCCGAAATTATATCACATTGAAATCATACTTCGAAATTATATTTCCTTTCAAAAGTCACATTTCCAAAATAGGCTAAACACTCATTTCAAAATATCATATTAAACCAAATATGTTATTTAAATCTCAACCTAGGTTATAACATCATTAACCGTATTCACTTAAAAATCGAGAATTTGAATATAAACCCATCCATTTTACTTAGTTTGGAATTTAGAAGAAAATAGTTTTTAAATAGTTAAAAATAGTTAATATAGATTTAAAATAGATTAAATAAAATTAAAATAGATTTAATAGCTTTAAAATAGATTAATTAGATTTAAAATAAGTCAAATGGTTTAATTAGTTTAAAAGTTGAAAATCTTAATAATTAAAGTCTTTAAAATAATATATTTTTAAAACAATTTATAAAAAAATATGAAATTTGAAATTTATATCAATTTAAACTATCTATTCCATTCCAGTACATTTGGGCCATTTTAATATCCCAAAACCCAATTTCAAATTTTCCAATTCCATTTCTCAATAAAATATTAATTCAATATCGCCTCCAATGCATGTTCGAAATATCAATTTAAATTACTCTAAATTCAATATATTTCAAAGTTATATTTCAAACAACTTAAAATAATTCAATTCTGACAAATTTCACTTTTTATTCCAAATTCAACTTTGAAATTTCAATTAAATCCTTTTAACAATACCTTTAAACCAATTCCAATTTTATCATGAACTTGAATTTCGATGATAATTCAATTCGTATAAATCAATTTTTTTTATTTCAAAATATCATTTAAAAGGATTCAAAAATTTAAAGCTTTAAAATCATTTAATTTAACCAATCCGGTGTCCGTATATAATTCTCTACCCTAGGGTCAAGTGATACAGATATTTATCATTTCAATCCGAAATTTACAATGTTACGGTTATATATCATTTCAAACCGCAATCCCGAATTAATAATAAAATCCATAAAATCGCTCGAGTCTATCATTTCAACCCATAACGATTTTTCCTTAATCTATTGATCATTCGGGTATGTATCATTTCAACCCATAGTGAACTTGCAGTTTACAACGATATAGAATACAACATCCATTCATCCAATATCAACAATCAACATCCATCACAAACATCATCCATAGCAATCAATAAATATCAATATAGAACTGATAATCAATAACGGGTATTTAACTGGCAATTTATATTCAATAACAAATTAAATAATGAATTAATCAAAATAAATTCAAATTTGCTAAGATGATGATTAAAATATACCAAACAGTCATAAATAAATTTCTAATCACATCATAAATTTAATTTAACAAACATAAGAAATTTTAGAAGTTGTGAGTGGGTTAAAACACTCACCTTTGAATTTAAATTCAATTTAAGCCCAAAATTTGAACGGTCTAAGAATTCATCCAAACCAATGTCAAAATGTCTGGAATTTCGATACGATCCCAACGCCAGAAACCGCGCGTGAATTGGAGTTCGTATGGAAAAGTTATTGATGTTAGAACATTTAAATTTTAATATATAATTATTAAATAGATTAATAAAAAAACACACGTTACCTCCTACATCATTGCATTCGTTTCTACCAGCACGTTAAACCCATCCCTTGAACGAAACTATGCACACGCACCCCTCCTTATGGTCGACCGGACCACGATCAGAGACCCCTACCTTGACCGCCAGCTCAAGAGCCACCCATGCGCCAAGTTTCATCGCATCCTTCACCGCCGTTTGTGCAAAATCCAAGAAAACTCGCACGCCTTCCACTGCAGATCTTGGCAAATTCGAGATGTTATGGCATAGATCAACCATATGAATTTGAAGAGCTCACCGAGATCTACAAATTCCATGTTGGAAGTTTTTAATTTCGTTGAACCGATCGAGAGGAATTAAGGAGGAAAGTTGGTAAATTTCTGGCCATTGGAAGTTAAACGGCGGCCATGCTTAGATTATGGTTTCAAAATATTAAAATAATATTTTTTTTCTCGTTATACGTGCCGTATTTATATGGTTAGGTCCAAAACCATCCAAACTGCAATCGAGGCGTATCGCCTGGCGTTTATAATGTTTTACCCCAATTCCGAACGCAATGGAACTAGTTTCGAGGCCTAATTCGATCGTATATGAAAGATATCTTTTCAAAGTCAAGTTATTTTAATTGAATTCATTAAATTGATTTATACGCGTTCCGAGCCCGCACGATCAAACGACAAGTCCGATTGCTACGAAACTTGAAACCTTACAATAATTCATCGTTATGGATCCGATGAAACTGCTTTCATCGAAATCCAAGACAGTTGCCAAAATGGCTATTTTTACACTAATTAAATAACTTAATATTAAATTAATTAAAACACTTTTTAGTTCAATATTTATAAACTAACAAATTTCATCATTTTTGATTACATAAACAATTATAATAATTTAAAACAAGTTTACATATAATTTCAGTGTTAGTTATTACACCAGTTACGGTGTTCAATTTCAACTGTAATTAAATCAAATTTATAAAAATTAAATTCCAACAAATTGATTAAATTTGATTTCCATTCTTTTTATTCAATCAATTATTACTTAAATAACATAGTTAACATTTGTTGATGTCTTATTTCACTAATATGCTACAATTACCATCTTTTATTTGAATCAACTACTATATTTTCATTATGTTGAAATTTTGTCATTTATACACATTTATTAAATTTAATATCCCAATTCATTTATTTATCTTGGTTTCAATCTTTTTTATTAAATCAATTACCACCTTATGCATATAATTAACATTTCTATTTATTTTATTACATTCAAAAATTTTCAGTTATTGTCTTAACTTACATAAAGGTAATGTTTAATTACATTTAATTGATATTGATTAAATATATTGGTAACAAACAATAGTTGTCACCATTACTAGTTTAATAACATTTTTAAGTTTATTATTACAAACAAATATTATAATTACTTACATAATACTGATTTTATTCAATTACCATCTATTATATTTTATTTCATAAATTGTTTCACTATTTACATTTGTTTCCCTATATTCCATTTATAACCAAGTATAACATTTACATTATTTCATTTATTGAAACTTCATTCAAATTGTTAATGATTAACTTTAATTGACATTGTTACGTTTCATTATTATTTCATTATTAGATTACAAATTTTTATTTATTTCATTATTAAATTACCAAAATCTCATTAAATTAACAAATTTAAATTATTAAAAATTACGGGTCGTTACACTCTCCCCCACTCAAAACTTTTCATCCTCGAAAAGGAGAAAGAAGGGAAAAGAAAGAAATTAAGTAATCAATATATCTTATCCAAAATATTTAGTTTATAAATAATTAATTTACATAATTAAATAATTTAAATAAAATATATCAATTTATATCAATTAAATCATTTTATACTCAAATTAGTAAAGTCTGGAAAATATTTCACAAAATTTTCTAAGTCCAAAATTGATGGAAAATTTCGGCAGAGTCTCCTTTGTACGGAGAGGCTCGGGAGAAATAATAATATCAAAATAAAATATATATCAAATAATTTTAACATAACATATCCCAACAATGGGAAAACAATATAATATCATTATAAAAACCGTAATCCGAGAGCATACCTATTTGTCGGGCAAATAATGCTTAATTACGAAACCAAAAGCAATGGCAATTGCTTACATAACCTGTATTTCACTTATATAATCCAAATAGAGTTAATAATTATATAAAATGAAATATTTAAAGTTGTTTCAACCACTAACAAACAAATCAATATAAACAACAATCACTGGCAACCACGGCATACAATCATCATATGAAATTAATATAATCAACTATCCATCCATAGCAAACAAACAAATGGTTTGTTCGGGTTCAGAAATTTTTAACCGCCTAGAATGATAAATAAACTACTGAGTGCACCATTTACTCAACAGTCTTAGATGAACTCAATAGATATTCATACATCGAAGTATCCTATCCCAAACAACCCATAAACCAAAACAAACAATAATTTACAATGTATTTGAGTTATTCTTATTAAATTACTTTCATAACATTTACAGTTTTTATTTTATTTTTCTTTTCATTCATACAGGGATTATTTCTTTAACTTACATTTATCTCTTACAAAATTTTATTTCCATTCATTCATTCAGTGTTTATTTCATTTATTTTCCTTTATTACTCACAAAAATTCAATTTCATCTATTCATATCATGTCAATTTCTTTTATTGCATTACATTCATTTTATTATTTACTTTAATTATAAATAGTTTCAATATTAACTTAAGTTCAAAATCCTTTACTTACCGTACTCATTTTCTATTTCATTTAATTAGTAGTATTATAATTTTAACTCAAGTTTATAACTATTTTCATATCAAATTTCTTATTTATAAAAGTAAATTTCATTGAACACTTCCATTACATAAGTTTTACTTGTAAAAATTTCCATTACATATTCTTTTAACATTTCAACTTTTTATAATTGGTAAGTTATATATATATATATATATGTGTGTCTGTGTGTGTGTGTGTCTTTAAGAATGCAATTGAAAGTTACACAGGTTTGACTTACTTATTTTAATTAATTTAAGGTTCAGTAGTTATCATTTCTTGTTTTCATATTCTTTTCGTTTAGAAGTTACAAATTTCAAATTCCTTGTATATTTCAGTTATAACTTAGCATATAATTTCTTATTTTCATTTAGAAGTTTCAATTATTAAATAGTTAAATTTTTTTATTCCGTTTCAATAATTGAAATCTCTAATTCATAGAAATTTAAGAACTAAATGCCGGGTTCCATTTCAAATCATTTAAAATAATACATATATATATATGTATATATATATACACTCGTAACTTTTATATCCAATCATTTTTAAACTTTAAAAAATTTATTTGTTTATCAAAATAGATCTGTAGTAAAACTACTACAATGGCGTTCCCACTTTGAAACTCAAAAATGAATGTCGATGATGCGTGTACTCATCACCGAAACTATTTTCCAACGACAGAGAGGGGAGTACAGAACTTTTTCTTCCAAAATTTCATTAAAACAATTCTTTCAAATTATATTTAAATATTTATATCGGAAAATACTTCTAATAATATTATTATTATATCCCAAAATCATTCGAAAGAAATTTTCAAAAACCTTGGAACTTAAGTTCTAAATTTCCAAATTTCATTTATCTTATTTTCAAATTTTTATTTTGAACCAATATTTATAAATTTTCACTACCTAACAACCCATATATTACAACCAAATATATAATTTATAAATCATTATTTTATATACAAAAATATACAATAGGCAAAATTATTTCATTTACCTATATTTCAAAACAAATATTGTGTCTGTCTGTCCTATTAAGTGTTTAGAAATCCCTATCGATGTCATAGCGTCCTATGTACCGACCAGAATTTATAAATACAAAACAGATCAAATTAACACAATATAAAAGCCTTTTATAACACTAACAAATACGCTCTCTCATATATATACACTCAGTGACTCATCATAGGGTATTACTACCCTATTAATAAAGAGTCAGACCCCACAAAGCTAAGGTTATCGCTAAACCTGGCTCCGATACCAACTGTAACATCCCGCCTTTTTGTAGGCTTTAAGCAGACACACATGCTGACTCAAACCATACAGAAGGGCGAATTATTATTGGGGTAAATAAGAATAAGCAGAGAAAGAAAAAAAATAGAATCTCGCGGCGGAATGACAAAATATAATAATCAAATAACGGTTCATGAAGCTGTTTACAAAACATTTGATTATACTTATACAATACAGAATCAGAGTTACATAAATAGAGAATAAATATTCAAATGCAGCGGAACAGTATGAATGTAGTGGAATAATAGAATAAGTAATAATAGTAAAAATCTTCGTCTTCGTCCTCCAGAAAAAAGGTCTTCAAATCCAGAAATGCTCAGGTTGACTTGAGCGAATTAAAAAGACAAAACACTCGAGTCAGAACTAAAAGATCTTATGAAAGTTAAATCAACGGTAAATAAGTATGAGTGGAACGGCGTCGGAGATGTTTACGGGTGTGATGCCCCATCTCTATGCTCACACTAGCCAAGGACACTATGGGGTAATGCCGTCGACTAGCACGAAGAATAAGGCTGTTGAGGAGCGACCATCTGTGTAATTGCTTTGTGCAAGTACAAAAATGTAAGATAATATGAATTGCATTTCATTTCAAGAGGAAATCCGACATATCAAATACAAACTCAAAGCTACCACACAGTGGCTATGTGGACTCCAGAAAGAAATATAGAAATAAACATAACACAAATCAGTCATAGATATTCATATCACAAAGGCGGGAACAGATATGCATATAACACATAGAAGTGTACATCAAAGTAGTGGTCATACAAGATCCACTACATCACAAAAGAATAGGTACAAGTGCTAGACAAAAGAATAATTATACATCAAGGAGTCTCTATCTCAAATGTATAATAACAAAAACTACTAATCTAAAGTAGTTAGCCAAAAAATCAGGTGACGGACCCTGATAAGAAGTCAAGCAGGAGCACCTGAAATACCTCGGTTTGACCCGAGTATTATTTAAGAAGAAAATAATAAACGGATCAGTCTAGCTATAAATATAAGATAAAATGAGATAGGGTAAGAGATATCACAAACAACGTATCATAAAAATACCGCCGTACTGTGACAAGTATACATCAGATAACAACAAAAATTATACAATATCTCAAATATTCTCAAACACCAAAAGAATGTCATATTCTTTAAATTATTCACCAAAACACAAATATTGATAGAGCTTATCAATGCAATCCACGAAAATTGGTGAAACACATATTCTAGAAATCAACCACCAGAAGTCCAGAAATCACAAAGGGGGGAGGCTTATCACAAACGGGAGCATGAAAACTCACTAACACGTGCTTCACAAACGGAACGCTATTACATGGTCGCTAACTATCAATTTTGAGCCGAGGCTCCACAAATGGCCCGAAGACCATGGTTCGCTACACCACCAAATTGAACCGAAGTTCCACAAACGGGGTTTTTAGTCCCCACACAAACAAAGAGACATCGCACATCGCTAGTCTAAAACACAAAATGATCACCATTGATCAATAAGAAGTGTGAATCACACTAAGCTAGTAAATAAATTAGTTTAGCTTCATGTCCCATAACCACTAGCTTAACTTAAATATTTATGAACAGATTGTAGATTTCCACTCGAAAATTATCACAAGACTTTCAATCGAACAAGTCCAAAAATTAACCGACGAAGTAAACGCAAGCGTTTCATACCACTAGTTTTGCTAAGCCGTTTAATTAGATTTCTCATAGGAATGAGGTAAAGGTTTGTATATACTAATAGGTTGGAAAACGGTTTTATAAACGAGCTTTGTATTAAAAATAGAGTTGAAATCATCTTTGTGAAAGAGTTTGAATAGTTACTACTAGTATAGAAACCTTTGAACTTTAAAGTGACAAATCACAAAATTGATTGTAAAAACAATCAATCACCAAAAAATTCACATACGACATTGTGAATTAAATCCATAGAAATCGATACCAAATCCATCAAAATGGATATTCCCAAAAAAAAGATCCCGAGAAAGAAGTCATCAAAGACGATAAATGATAACAACAAATCGGATCATCAAGAATCGATTAAAAATCGGAAATCCACACAAAACTGCCTAAAATAGGCAAAATGCAAAATTCCCCGATTCAGTCGACTGGACAATATGGTCAGTCGACTGATACATGCCTAGAAACTCTCTGTTTCCAGGTTCAGTCGACTGACTATACAGTTCAGTAGACTGATACAGGGACAACAACTTTCTGTTCCCAGTTTCAGTCGACTGATCTGATACCCAGAAACATTCTGTTTCCAGGTTCATTCGACTGACCATACAGTTCCGTCGACTGAACTGTAATTTGCAGTAAAATCAGTCTAGCCCCACGAAGGGCAAAAATCCTAACCAGAAGCGATCGGACGAGCAACGGAGACTAGGGATGTATGCCAAGCAACAACCCAGCCTGGTAGGCTCTTCGATACACCCCAAAAACGTGTTCAAACATCAAAGATAGGATTTTTAAAGATTTTTGACTTCAAAACACCAAAAATTGGAATATTCATCAAACCAATTCAATTCAAAGGCAAATGGACAAGCAATAGGTGTTAGGAATTCCTACATAACAACTATCAACGGTATTGACATAGATGTGAGTTCAAAAACTCACCTTTTAAACCCAAAACAACAAATGAGAAGCTCTAGAACAAGCAAAGATTGATTTCTCTTCAACAACACCTCTAGATTCTTCAATCTATTATCAAAGGTGAAGTTTTTCCTAAGTTAGGTTATAGGAAATTCTTAAAATTGAAGAGGGGTTGAGATGGAGAAGATGAAGAGGATGCTTACCTAAGCTTCTCCTTGATTTTGGACTTGAATTTGTATTTCCTAAACAAACTAGGGTTTTGGAATTCTAATTTCCAATCTCTTCCCCCATTTTTCTCTAGAGTTTGAATGTGTTAGGAAATGAGGAGTGGAATGAATGAAGAGGAGTGGAGTTGGGTTATTTGTTAGGTTGTTGGGCTGAAACCCAAACCCAAAGCCCTAAATGAAAATATCAAAATTTTACTCAACTCCAAACATATCGATGTTTATACTCAAAAAGGTTGCAAATGCCATTTTGGACTCAATGGAAGTGGTCTCGAGTCCTAATTCGACTATTTGAAAAAAGTGACATTTCAGACTTAAATCCGACTAACGATGCTATATTTAAATAAAACATTTAAATATACAATCGTAAAATATGCGTGTTGTTACAGATTCCCCACCTTCTAGAAATTGCGTCCTCTCAATACTTAAGAAAAAGAAATAAAAAGTAACAACCATACAAAGGCATCACAACACAAAAAGAAGAAATTTTGAAATTAGAAGTTCACCTTAAGGAGCACGAGTGAGTAAGTCCGGATGTGTTCGCTCGTTGAAGTCTCTGGATTCCCAAGAGCAATCCTTAGGATTTGTTGACCATTGAACTTTCCCAAGAGGAAAATCTTTATTTCGAAGGTGTTTAACCTCCGTAGCAATGATACGAATAGGATGTTGCTCATAAGTCAAATTAGGCGAAACTTCAATTTCTTCAATAACACCGGGCTCAAGAATAGAATCGGAATCTCAAAGGCATTTCCGTAATTAAGAGACGTGGAATACGTCATCAATAGCCGAAAATTGAGCCGGTAATAAAAGGCGATAAGCCATGGAACCAATGCGTTCGGTGATGGGAAATGGGCCAATATATCGAGGTGTTAATTTTCCCGATCGACCGAAACGCACAACACCCTTCATAGATGAAACATGAATAAACACAAAATCTCCCACAGAAAATTCTAATTTCCTTCTTCAGTTATCCGCATAGGATTTTTGTCTACTTTGAGCTTCTTTCATCCTATGACAAATAAGGCAATCTTTTCTATGGAATCACAAATAAAATCTGGACTTAAAACCAGCTTCTCACCGGCTTCAAGCCAACACGAAGGAGATCGGCATGTGTAACGCCCCACCTCTATGCTCATAATAACAAAGAGTATTAAAAGAAATACTGTCTATTATTACGAAGAATAAGGCTGGATATGAGCGACCATCCGTAGTTGACCTTACACTAATATTGGTTATCTCGATAGGAGTGGTATATACTTTTTGTTTCTCATCTATCATTTATTTACTCCCATCGACACACCCAATTATCAGTATAAAACAAACTACGATAGTTCATAATAGTTTAGGACATTAGATATAACAATAACACAGATAATACAAATGCGGAACACAGATAAAAACAACAGTCTCATATATATATAACTGATGTCAGTTAATACATAGTTGACACAATACATATGATACAACTACAACTGTCGACTCTAGAAGTTATATATACAAGTACATTATCGACTAATATACATGAATACATATCATTCTATACAATGACGCGACTACTACCAAATGACTGACGACTTCAGAAGATGTGAAAAGTCTTCAATCTCGAACAGCAACTCAAAGAAAGAAATCTACAACCTGAAATACTCGGGTCTGACCCGAGTATTACATTCAGAAGAAAATAATACACGGGTCAGTCTAATTCAAACTCAGTTATTAGTGCACAGAAGCAATAATAATCAGATATCAATTTGGCGACAGTCACAGAACCTCGTATATCCAACTCTCGATACGAGAATTGGATAACGGCAAATATAACACTAAATAGTGTTAAACAATAAATCAACAATCCAAATCAGAATACAACTCCAAAACATTGAAATTCATCAACGAAACAATTCAACAAATCGAAACATCAATTTAAAACTGTCAAATCTGATAGGGCTGCAGCACACGCACGCGTGTACTGCCTCGCCACTATCGCACGGAATACACAAAAACTCAGTGAAAGTCATAAATGATCACAAGGTCAAACCCAAAATAGGTTCAACTCAGGTGCAACATAGTATACAAACTCAAATAATTGAGCCTCAAACTGCAACAAGATCAATATGTCCAAACTGTAAGCAATGGCCATACACAAAGACAAGGCACCATCACTCAAGTACATGCTACCATAACTCTAAAGAAATACAAGACCAGACTTACATGAAAACTGGAGACTAATCAGTTCGAACTACAAGTTCAAGAATGACATGAACAACACCAACAACGCTACAGATAACAATGAACTTCAAGAACTGCGGACCAGACTTGAGTCGAGACAAGCTACTCAGGAAGATCAAATGATCAGCTCAACCCAACAAAACTCAAATTTATAAAAGTGCACATGATCAAAACCAACACAAAATGCAGACAGTATACAATGTGCACAGCACCAGACTTCAGAGGAGCGTTCACATAGCAGTGACATGTACAACAACTAAGACAATGTAAATCTAACAGTGCCACAATCTAAAGTTAACAAAGTAGAAGTGTCGCAAAATGCAACTGCACTAATCCAACAACATGAAGGGGCAACTTAGTGCCTAGCAGGTGATACACGGCAGTGAACAAAATAGTGCAGCAGTTCAAAACACTGCAACACTACAGAATGCATAGAAGTAATAATACAACATGACTATTGCAGAAGGCTGCAACAAATCATAAATTTAGACTCAAGAGAAACAGGTGAATTTAACCCAACGGTCTCCAAAATGACAGGTAACAGAGCAATTCCCCTATTCAAACCAACTAAAAAAAAAAGGCATAAAACTTCAACAGTTCAAAAACAATGTAAGAT
The DNA here is from genome assembly GCA_030737815.1 of Allium fistulosum. Lineage (NCBI taxonomy): Eukaryota > Viridiplantae > Streptophyta > Magnoliopsida > Asparagales > Amaryllidaceae > Allium > Allium fistulosum. The sequence goes on from CM060901.1 coordinate 1,511,480,567, forward strand.
ACATCATGAACAATTACAGTGACAGTTACCCAGTTTTAAATGAACTAAAGAGTTAAACTCAATTTCTAAACATACCATGAAATTGTCAAGGGTGAAATGTCAGACTTCAAATGAAACAGCGAAACATACAAGGAACTGTAATTGCAAGAACAGACTCAATGATACATGCATACACACGTACTAGTGTATATATGCACATATATATGAAGTCACACAAAATTTGTCAAGCCAATTTCAAATTAACCGAGAATTCAAAGCAACACAAGTCGATGTCAAACAGAGAACGCATCAATTGTTCACAAAATTAGGCAACGTCACATCTGGAGCCAGAAATCTCAATTTGAACGGCATCAGTAAATGGCAATAACAAGTACAGAACGGTGACAAATCAATGTCAAATGCAGTCAAGCCATGAGTATCGATTAAAATGAAAATCACTTATTTGAAAACCGGTTTTAAAAAGAGAAATTAAACCAAAGCAGAAACCCTCAACATTCAACATAATCGAATTGCCGAGATAAAGAAATCATCGAACAAAGTCAAACAATGCCAAAGTCAGGTGAGAAACGAACTGAAACACAAACAAATTCAAAACCGAAGTTTATCACCAATTCAAAGCCGAGGTGATCAGGGCTAGAGTCGAACAAAGATAGAAGTAGTATTTTCAAGAACCAACAAAGAAATTAACGCAACTGTAAATGATCGAATGCATAAAACAGCAGATCAATCGAATAGGGACGAAAGTCGAACAAAACAATATCCCCAAACTAACACTTATATATGGAATCGACCTGAATTAGATGTGAGTAATTAACCATTACTCACCTTAGCCCTACGCAGTCGCGAGCGAAGCTACCAGAAGCCCAGCTATGAGTCGAAGTCATGAAGATCGAAGAAATCGAAGCATTTGCCATTGATTCGACGCAGTGGCGCCTCCTCTAGAAACCCTAGCTTCGGAAGAGGAACGCGCGAGAGAGCCACCATTTTTTTTCGATAGTTTTGATTTAGGGTTTCTCGAATGAATGAAATCGAAAAAGGAACGGGTTAGCCTTTGATAAACATCACGGCTCAAAGAAGACATGGGCCAGTATTATTACCAAAGCCCGCATAAAATTTTTGCGAAATAAAAAAAAAAGAATCCCGATTCGATTTAAAATTCCAACCGAAGTAAACAAACAATTTCAACCCGTTAAAAAAAAACTCCAACAGTAATTAGCCATCAATCTTAATCGTCTAATGACGAAATTAAATTAATGCGAAATACTGGGTTGTTACAGACTCCCCTCCTTATAAAAATTGCGTCCCCGCAATTTTCATAATTAAGGTCGTTATTACCAATAAATTTTCTAACATAAACTGGTTAAGCTAGCAAATAAAAAGGTAGAGGATATAAACACCAAAGAAACCTTTTAATTTCATAAAAGAGATTCACTAATTCTCAACAAAATATAATTACCAAATGGATAATTAGAAAACAATCAAAACTGAATTCAAAACTGAATAAATACAATCATCGGCACTATTCAATTATCAACTAGACAATTAGAATTCAGAAATCACAAAACAGCAATATCTAATTATCGATACGATAATTAGAAAACAACAAATCTAATCATCAACAAAGATAATTAGAAAACACAAAACACAAATCGCAAAATCGCAAATATCTCGTTATTCAACAAACAACTAGAAGATACGAACTTCATAATCAGCAAATTCAAAATATTAACAGAGATAGAGATAGATAGAAAACAGCGATTCGAATAAAATCAACAAACATCAATTATCTAATTATCTCAAACGATAATCAGAAGACAAATCAACAAATATTCGATTATCAAAAACGATAATCAAATTTCCAAATCACCAACCATTCGATTATCAAAAACGATAATCAAATTTCAAATCCAACAAATATTCGATTATCACAACCGATAATCAAATTTTAAATTCAACAAATATTCGATTATCAAAAGCGATAATCAAATTTCAAATTCAACAATTATTCGATTATCAAAAGCGATAATCAAATTTCAAATTCAATAAATATTTGATTATCTCAAGCGATAATCAAACTTCAAATCAACCAATATTTAATTATCTAAAGCGATAATTAAATCTCAAATTCAACAAATATTCGATTATCAAAAACGATAATCAAATTTTCAAATCAGAAAATGTTTAATTATCTAAAGCGATAATTAAATTCGAAATCAGCAAATATTTAATTATCTAAGCGATAATTAAATCTCAAAGCAACAAATATTTAATTATCTAAGTGATAATTAAATTCCAAATCAGCAAATATTTAATTATCTAAAGCGATAATTAAACTCCAAATCAACAAATATTTAATTATCTAAAACGATAATTAAATCTCAAATCAACAAATATTTAATTATCTAAAGCGATAATTAAAAGCAACAAATATCCGATTATCAAAAACGATAATCAGAACTCATATCAACAAATATCTAATTATCACAAGCGATAATTAGAAATAACAAATATCCGATTATCAAAAACGATAATCAGAACTCATATCAACAAATATCCAATTACCTGCAGATAATTGGAAACAACAAATATCTAGAAATCAATTAAGAAGACTAGAAAATCAACATAAAAGCTTGGATCGATCCCATCAGATGGCGAGTTTTTAATTCGCCGCACGTGCATCAACAAATGGCCGAAGCCTACCAAGTACTCAACATAATTTTTGGCGCCCAACAAATGACCCGAAGGTCCAACAAATGACCCGAAGGTCTAGTACTGGTATTTGACCCGAAGGTCCAACAAATGACCCGAAGGTCCTCATAGTGGCTCGAAAGCACACGAAAACATCAAATATTTCAATTTACGAGTCCGGAATTAACCAAAATAGTAAACGCACATGTCCCATAACCACGAGTTTTACTAAATTGTTTAATTCTCTTCATCGTTTCCTTGAAAGTGTAGAATCATCAAAACAACAGATATTCAATTAACGAGTCCGGAATTAACCGAAATAGTAAAAGTGTGGTTCCATACTCCGCACTTTTGCTAAATCGTTTAAATCACTTCATCGTTTCCTTGAAAGTGCAAAATTGTGTATTTTGTAAAAATACACTTTACATTCTCAAACGGACAAGTCCGGAATTAAGCGAATCAGTAAAAGAAAGGGGTCATAGTCCTCGATTTTGCTGAAACGTTTAAATCGCTTCCTCATTCTTTTGAAATCGCAAACTGTAAAATTTTTGAAAACAATTTTGTTTATTTTGTAAAAATAACAATTCGCATTCTCAACTAAACAAGTCCGGAGTTAAGCGAAACAGTAAAAGAAAGGGATCATAATCCTCGATTTTGCTGAATCGTTTAAGTCGCTTTCTCATCCTTTTGAAAACGCAAACTGCTAAAATTTTATAAAACAATTTTCATTTTTAAAACGAGTTTCCAATCACGTGATTAAAGCAGCAATATTAGTAACAATTTCGATAAGGAAATTGTACTTCTCAAAATACCGTAAAAACGGTCACAAAACAGCATTGCGGAATAACCGCTTGAAAATCCACTTTTAAAATTTGACGGTTACTGAAGCCAAAGCGACAGTACTTTTGAAACGTCAAAATCATATCAAAACAATTTACAGCAAAATGTAATATCAGAGAATTTTCATTCATCAAAATGCCACAAAACACCGTGCTTCAAAATATAGCATTGGTGTAAAATCCCGTTATAAAAATAACGGCAACAAAATACGTTTCATAACCAAGCATCGGTTCAACGTAAAATAAATGCAATAACGTGCAATTCAAATTTTTGCACGTACTACAAAATGAACAAAGAAATCATTCGAATGTATCTTCAATGAAGATAATTCAAAACAGCAAAAATCTAATCAATATATGATTAGTACAAGAGAAAGCCAGCGGAAATTTCAACAAAAGTCACATATCAGCAATTTCTTCGAATCCTCAATTTGGATTCGAAATTCTCAAAGAAACAAATAATTACAGCTATGTGAACAACAATTGGAATTCATATCAACTTCGTATTTTGATTCTTAAATCAAAAAGATTATCAGTTGTACTCAGCGAAGACAGTTTCACTGTTTCCACTGCGCACTCTGATAAATAGAACACAAATCAATCAAATCATCAGAACACAATTTCACTATTATTTTTAAATAAAGATATTTAAAAATTTCATCCAAATTTCAAAACTTTAGTTTTGACTCAAAGTACAAATAAAACATCGACCAATAGTTGTAACATATGTTCCATCCAAGTTAAGTTTTATATTATGTCCATAAACCCCAAGCTCTGATACCAACTGTAACGCCCCACCTCTATGCTCATAATAACAAAGAGTATTAAAAGAAATACTGTCTATTATTACGAAGAATAAGGCTGGATATGAGCGACCATCCGTAGTTGACCTTACACTAATATTGGTTATCTCGATAGGAGTGGTATATACTTTTTGTTTCTCATCTATCATTTATTTACTCCCATCGACACACCCAATTATCAGTATAAAACAAACTACGATAGTTCATAATAGTTTAGGACATTAGATATAACAATAACACAGATAATACAAATGCGGAACACAGATAAAAACAACAGTCTCATATATATATAACTGATGTCAGTTAATACATAGTTGACACAATACATATGATACAACTACAACTGTCGACTCTAGAAGTTATATATACAAGTACATTATCGACTAATATACATGAATACATATCATTCTATACAATGACGCGACTACTACCAAATGACTGACGACTTCAGAAGATGTGAAAAGTCTTCAATCTCGAACAGCAACTCAAAGAAAGAAATCTACAACCTGAAATACTCGGGTCTGACCCGAGTATTACATTCAGAAGAAAATAATACACGGGTCAGTCTAATTCAAACTCAGTTATTAGTGCACAGAAGCAATAATAATCAGATATCAATTTGGCGACAGTCACAGAACCTCGTATATCCAACTCTCGATACGAGAATTGGATAACGGCAAATATAACACTAAATAGTGTTAAACAATAAATCAACAATCCAAATCAGAATACAACTCCAAAACATTGAAATTCATCAACGAAACAATTCAACAAATCGAAACATCAATTTAAAACTGTCAAATCTGATAGGGCTGCAGCACACGCACGCGTGTACTGCCTCGCCACTATCGCACGGAATACACAAAAACTCAGTGAAAGTCATAAATGATCACAAGGTCAAACCCAAAATAGGTTCAACTCAGGTGCAACATAGTATACAAACTCAAATAATTGAGCCTCAAACTGCAACAAGATCAATATGTCCAAACTGTAAGCAATGGCCATACACAAAGACAAGGCACCATCACTCAAGTACATGCTACCATAACTCTAAAGAAATACAAGACCAGACTTACATGAAAACTGGAGACTAATCAGTTCGAACTACAAGTTCAAGAATGACATGAACAACACCAACAACGCTACAGATAACAATGAACTTCAAGAACTGCGGACCAGACTTGAGTCGAGACAAGCTACTCAGGAAGATCAAATGATCAGCTCAACCCAACAAAACTCAAATTTATAAAAGTGCACATGATCAAAACCAACACAAAATGCAGACAGTATACAATGTGCACAGCACCAGACTTCAGAGGAGCGTTCACATAGCAGTGACATGTACAACAACTAAGACAATGTAAATCTAACAGTGCCACAATCTAAAGTTAACAAAGTAGAAGTGTCGCAAAATGCAACTGCACTAATCCAACAACATGAAGGGGCAACTTAGTGCCTAGCAGGTGATACACGGCAGTGAACAAAATAGTGCAGCAGTTCAAAACACTGCAACACTACAGAATGCATAGAAGTAATAATACAACATGACTATTGCAGAAGGCTGCAACAAATCATAAATTTAGACTCAAGAGAAACAGGTGAATTTAACCCAACGGTCTCCAAAATGACAGGTAACAGAGCAATTCCCCTATTCAAACCAACTAAAAAAAAAAGGCATAAAACTTCAACAGTTCAAAAACAATGTAAGATACATCATGAACAATTACAGTGACAGTTACCCAGTTTTAAATGAACTAAAGAGTTAAACTCAATTTCTAAACATACCATGAAATTGTCAAGGGTGAAATGTCAGACTTCAAATGAAACAGCGAAACATACAAGGAACTGTAATTGCAAGAACAGACTCAATGATACATGCATACACACGTACTAGTGTATATATGCACATATATATGAAGTCACACAAAATTTGTCAAGCCAATTTCAAATTAACCGAGAATTCAAAGCAACACAAGTCGATGTCAAACAGAGAACGCATCAATTGTTCACAAAATTAGGCAACGTCACATCTGGAGCCAGAAATCTCAATTTGAACGGCATCAGTAAATGGCAATAACAAGTACAGAACGGTGACAAATCAATGTCAAATGCAGTCAAGCCATGAGTATCGATTAAAATGAAAATCACTTATTTGAAAACCGGTTTTAAAAAGAGAAATTAAACCAAAGCAGAAACCCTCAACATTCAACATAATCGAATTGCCGAGATAAAGAAATCATCGAACAAAGTCAAACAATGCCAAAGTCAGGTGAGAAACGAACTGAAACACAAACAAATTCAAAACCGAAGTTTATCACCAATTCAAAGCCGAGGTGATCAGGGCTAGAGTCGAACAAAGATAGAAGTAGTATTTTCAAGAACCAACAAAGAAATTAACGCAACTGTAAATGATCGAATGCATAAAACAGCAGATCAATCGAATAGGGACGAAAGTCGAACAAAACAATATCCCCAAACTAACACTTATATATGGAATCGACCTGAATTAGATGTGAGTAATTAACCATTACTCACCTTAGCCCTACGCAGTCGCGAGCGAAGCTACCAGAAGCCCAGCTATGAGTCGAAGTCATGAAGATCGAAGAAATCGAAGCATTTGCCATTGATTCGACGCAGTGGCGCCTCCTCTAGAAACCCTAGCTTCGGAAGAGGAACGCGCGAGAGAGCCACCATTTTTTTTCGATAGTTTTGATTTAGGGTTTCTCGAATGAATGAAATCGAAAAAGGAACGGGTTAGCCTTTGATAAACATCACGGCTCAAAGAAGACATGGGCCAGTATTATTACCAAAGCCCGCATAAAATTTTTGCGAAATAAAAAAAAAAGAATCCCGATTCGATTTAAAATTCCAACCGAAGTAAACAAACAATTTCAACCCGTTAAAAAAAAACTCCAACAGTAATTAGCCATCAATCTTAATCGTCTAATGACGAAATTAAATTAATGCGAAATACTGGGTTGTTACAGCATGGCCTTTCGTAAAGTGCCTCGAAAGGTGCCATACCAATACGAGATTGGAAGCTATTATTATAGGAAAGCTCAACAAAGGAAATATGATCCTCCCAACTTCCACCAAAATCAAGAACACAAGCACGAAGGAGATCTTCAAGAGTTTGATTCACATGCTCTGTTTGTCCATCGGACTGAGGATGATAAGCGGTGCTAAAAGTAAGCTTTGTTCCCAAAGCTTTTTGAAGACCCTTCCAAAATCCACTGGTAAACAATGGATCATGATCGCTAACAATAGAAGTAGGAACTCCATGCAATTTAACAATTTCCTTGACATAGAGTTTAGCCAAAATAGGTACGGTTCGATTGGACTGAACGGGAATAAAATGGGCGGATTTTGTAAGTCTATCTACTATCACCCATAGGCTATCATGACCCGAATGAGAACGGAGAAGACCGTCAATAAAGTCCATGGAGACTTGATCCCAATTCCAAACGGGAATGTCTAAAGGTTGCAATAACCCACCGGGCCTTTGATGCTCTACCTTTATAAGTTGGCAAGTCATGCAACGCTTGATAAAGTTAGCAATATCAGATTTCATTCCATCCCAATAATAAAGTCGCTTCATATCCGCGTACATTTTACTACTACCGGGATGAATGGTAAATTTAGAACGATGAGAATCTTCTAAAATGTCTTTACGAAGATCACAAATATTTGGCACGATACGTCTACCAAATTTTCGAATACCGCCACGAGCATCAATATCAAAGTATTTCAAACCTTCAATATCAATCTTATCCCTACAACTTTGGCTAAGAAGAACCAATTCGGGATCATGCTTTTGAGCTTCAAGAATACGGTCTAAAAGAGAAGGGTGAGCCTCAAGGCTACATAATACAAGAGATGAACATGAATTGGATTCATGATCTCGAATCTCACAAGTGGACAAAGTCTCGAGATCATTCCATTCAGATGTCATCATTGAAACAACCGCTTGTTGCTTAGGACTAAGAGCATCGGCAACATGATTTCCCTTTCCAGGAGTATATATAATATCAAAATCATAAGATGCAAGGAACTCGAGCCATCATTGTTGACGCAAATTAAGTTCCTTTTGAGAAAATAAATACTTCAAAGATTTATGATCGGTGTAGAGAACAAATTTCTCTCCCAAAAGATAATGACGCCAAATTCTAAGGGCGAAAACAATAGCTGCGAGCTCTAAATCATGAGTGGCATATCTAGTCTCGGCAGGCTTTAATTGCCTAGAAGCATAAGCGATAACACGTTCCCGTTGCATGAGAACGGCACCCAAACCAACACGACTAGCATCGGTATAAACAATAAAGTCTTGGTTTCCTTCGGGAATCACAAGAATAAGAGCATCGGAAAGGAGTTCTTTTAATTTTTGAAAAGCAGTTTCACACTTGCCTAACCAAATGTATTTAACTCCCTTCTTTGTCAAACTAGTAAGAGGCACGGAAATTTTCGAAAAGTCTTTTATGAACCGACGGTAATAGCCCACCAATCCAAGGAAGCTACGAATTTCCGTCACACTCTCCGGTCTCTTCTAATTTTGAATCGCTTCAATCTTTGAAGGATCCACGGAAATTCCGGATTCAAAAATAATATGCCCCAAAAATTTCACACGAGATTGCCAAAAGTGGCATTTAGAAAATTTTGCTTTTAATTTGTTGCTCCTAAGAGTTTCCAACACAATCCGAAGATGTTTTTCATGCTCTTCCTCGATTTTAGAATAAACAAGAATATCATCGATAAAGATGAGAACAAATCGATCGAGGAAGTCTTTGAAAACTCGATTCATAAGGTCAACGAAATAAGCTGGAGCATTCGTCAAACCAAATGGCATAACAAGCCATTCATAAGATCCATAACGAGTACGAAATGATGTCAACGGAATGCTATCCTCTGCAATACGGAGCTGATGAAAACCGGTTGCTAAGTCTAACTGTGAAAAGACTCTAGCACCGCTAAGTTGATCGAATAAATCATCAATCCGAGGTAAGGGATATTTATTCTTGGTGGTGAGATCATTAAGCTTGCGTTAGTCAACGCAAAGCCTAAGTGTACCATCGGATTTCTTCACAAAAATAGCTGAAGCTCCCCAAGGAAAGGAACTAGAACGAATAAACTCTTTGGCTTCCAATTCAGATAATTGTTTACTCGTCTCCTCATTTTCCTTATTGGACATACGATAAGGAGGACGGGTAATAGGTAGAGCTCAAGGATTAGATTAATTCTGAACTCAATTGCTCACTTAGGTGTTAATACGGGCTCAAATATGTCGGGAAATTCACGAACAATGTGAATGAGAGAAATAACATCTTCCTCATCATCGTTATCGTCATCATGAGGATTTAGAGAATACAAGGATGCTCCCGAACTGGAATCTGAATCTTTAAGAACAAGAGAAATCTTCTTAACAGATTGAGGATGTCGAAGATATATAGTCTGCTCGGGACAAAGGATATGGGCTTCATAATGGTTAAGCCAATCCATCCCCAAAATCATTCTGAAACCTAGGTAACGCATAACATGCAGATCGGCTCGAAAAGCATAATCACATAAAATAATTTCGACATCTTTACAAAGTAAACTAAGTGTTGCGGATCCACCAACCGGATTCGCAATTCTCAATGAAGTCATCAAGCCCATAACATTTAAAGACAAAGCGTCAACAAGTTCTTTTGATATAAAAGAGTGAGATGCACCCGTATCAAAAAGAACTCGAATAGGAAGATCACGAAATATAATAATGCCATCAAGGATAGAATGAGGAATACCTTAACCAAGAGAAGTGTTAGTAGGGGCTTGCACAACATTTAGCTTGCCTTCCTTCTTGCTTTTAAGTTTGGGATATGAAGATATAGTATGACCCAAACTTTTGCAATAGCGACAGGTAAGAGACTTCAGACACTTGTTTGCATAATGGTCCTTAGAACCACAATTGTAACATTCTGCACGACTAGAGGTAGGAGTCTTTGCTACCGAAGTTGCTGGCTTCCCTTTCTTGTTGGGATAAGAGCTTTTGAACTTAATAGGCCTCTTCTTATTATTATTGAAGTTCGGTTTGGCACCCACAACTTCAACATCACTTCAACAAGCTGATCGAAAGAAACTTCTAGTTTCAGAAGTAATGGCTTTTTGAGGTCCTTATTCAACCTATAAACAAATCTATGATTTTTATTCAATGGGGTATTAATATACTCGACCCCATATTTAGATAGTGATTCGAAAGATGCGACGTAATCCGTCACAGAAGATTCACCTTGAACAAGGTCAATAAAGTGTCAAGCTAGAGATACTTTTTCAGCTTCTGGCACAAATTTTAACTAGAATATTTCCCGGAATTGCTCCCAAGTAAGATCCGCTTCAATAATTTCCGAGACCAGAAGCTCATACCAATCTAATGCTCTCTCCTGGAGCATGCTAGAAGCTACTTGGACTCGATGTAGATCAATAAGATTCATGCGGAAAAAGATGTGATCGCATGTTTTAAGCCAAGCTTGGACTTCTATAATGCTTTCGGAACAATTGAAAGGCCTTCCACCCAAGTTGGTGTAATCACTGCACAAGTGTGCAAACCCAGATTTAGGATGAGTAGGCTCTGGAATAGGTCTGATAGCTTGAGCATTTTTCACAAGATCTAAGAGCTGCTGGGCAGACATAAATACTCCATCCTGAGGAGTAGCACTGGATTGGCCGGTGCTGGGACGGCCTGGTCTAACCATTTCTCTTTTTTAAGAAAAAAGAGAGGAAAAAGGTTATTCACAGAATGAATATCAAACAAACTTGATTGATAAAACAAGGCATCATAAAAAGAAATAGGATAGAACGGTACGAAGACTCGAATTAAATCCTATGGCACGATTCCTAAGAAAGACTTAGGACAATGATCCTTGCTAGATTATTCTACATTGTTCCGAAGTTTGGCTCTGATACCAAGCTGTGACGCCCCACCTCTATACTCACACTAGCCAAGGACACTACGGGATAATGTCGTCGACTAGCACGAAGAATAAGGCTATTGAGGAGCGACCATCTATGTAATTGCTTTGTGCGAGTACCGCAATGTCAGATAATATGAATTGCATTTCATTTCAAGAGGAACTCCGACATATCAAATACAAACTCAAAGCTACCACACAGTGGCTATGTGGACTTCGGAAAGAAATATAGAAATAAACATAACACAAATCAGTCACAAATATTCATATCACAAAGGCGGAAACAGATATGAATATAACACATAGAAGTGTACATCAAAGTAGTGGTCATACAAGATCCACTACATCACAAAAGAATAGGTACAAGTGCTAGACAAAAGAATAATTATACATCAAGGAGTCTCTATCTCAAATGTATAATAACAAAAACTACTAATCTAAAGTAGTTAGCCGAAAAATCAGGTGACGGACCCTGATAAGAAGTCAAGCAGGAGCACATGAAATACCTCGGTCTGACCCGAGTATTATTTAAGAAGAAAATAATCAATGGGTCAGTCTAGCTATAAATATCAGATAAAATGAGATAGGGTAAGAGATATCACAAACAACATATGATAACAATACTGCCGTACTGTGACAAGTATGCATCATATAACAACAAAAATCATACAATCTCTCAAATATTCTCAAACACCAAAAGAATGTCACATTCTTTTAATTATTCACCAAAACACAAATATTGATAGAACTTATCAATGCAATCCACAAAAATTGGTGAAACACAAATTCTAGAAATCAACCACCAAAAGTCCAGAAATCACAAAGGGGGGAGGCCTATCACAAACGGGAGCATGAAAACTCACCAACACGTGCATCACAAATGGAACGCTATTACATGGTCCCTAACCATCAATTTTGAGCCGAGGCTCCACAAACAGCTCGAAGACTATTGGTCGCTACCCCACCAAATTGAACCGAAGTTCCACAAACAGGGTTTTTAGTCCCCACACAAACAAAGTGACATCGCACATCGCTAGTCTAAAACACAAAATGATCACCATTGATCAATAAGAAGTGTGAATCACACTAAGCTAGTAAATAAATGAGTTTAGCTTCATGTCCCATAACCACTAGCTTAACTTAAATATTTACGAACAGATTATAGATTTCCACTCGAAAATTGTCACAAGATTTTCAATCGAATAAGTCCAAAATTTAACCGATGAAGTAAACGCAAGCGTTTCATACCACTCGTTTTGCTAAGCTGTTTAATTAGATTTCTCATACGAATGAGGTAAAGGTTTGTATATACTAATAGGTTGGAAAAATGTTTTATAAACGAGCTTTGTATTAAAAATAGAGTTGAAATCATTTTTGTGAAAGAGTTTGAATAGTTACTACTAGTATAGAAACCTTTGAACTTTAAAGTGACAAATCACAAAATTGATTGTAAAAATAATCAATCACCAAAAAATTCACATACGACAATGTGAATTAAATCCATAGAAATCGATACCAAATCCATCAAAATGGATATTCCTAAAAAAAGATCCCGAGAAAGAAGTCATCAAAGTCGATAAATGATAACAACAAATCAGATCATCAAGAATCGATTAAAAATCGGAAACCCACACAAAACTGCCTAAAATAGGCAAAATGCACAATTCCCAGATTCAGTCGACTGGACAGTATGGTCAGTCAACTGATACATGCCTAGAAACTCTCGGTTTCTAGGTTTAGTCGACCGACTATACAGTTCAGTCGATTGATACAGGGATAGGAACTTTCTGTTCCCAGTTTCAGTCGACTGAACTGTATAGTCAGTTGACTGATCTGATACCCAGAAACATTCTGTTTCTAGGTTCAGTCGACTAACTATACAGTTCAGTCGATTGAACTGTAATTTGAAGTAAAATCAGTCTAGCCCCACGAAGGGCAAAAATCCTAACTGGAAGCGATTGGACGAGCAACGGAGACTAGGGATTTATGCCAAGTGACAACTCAGCCTAGTAGGCTCTTCGATACACCACAAAAACGTGTTCAAACATCAAAGATAGGATATTTAAAGATTTTGACTTCAAAACACCAAAAATTGGAATATTCATCAAACCAATTCAATTCAAAAGCAAATGGACAAGCAATAGGTGTTAGGAATTCCTACCTTACAACTATCAACAGTATAGACATAGATGTGAGTCAAAAACTCACCTTTTAAACCCAAAACAACAAATGAGAAGCTCTAGAACAAGCAAAGATTGATTTCTCTTCAACAACACCTCTAGAATCTTCAATCTATTATCAAAGGTGAAGTTTTTCCTAAGTTAGGTTATAGGAATTTCTGAAAATTGAAGAGGGATTGAGATGGAGATGATGAAGAGGATGCTTACCTAAGCTTCTCCTTGATTTTGGACTTGAATTTGTATTTTCTAAACAAACTAGGGTTTTGGAATTCTAATTTCCAATCTCTTCCCACATTTTTCTCTAGAGCTTGAATGTGTTAGGAAATGAGGAGTGAAATGAATGAAGGGGAGTGGAGTTGGGTTATTTGTTAGGTTGTTGGGCTGAAACCCAAACCCAAAGCCCTAAATGAAAATATCAAAATTTTACTCAACTCCAAACATGTCGATGTTTATACTCAAAAAGGTCGCAAATGCCATTTTGGACTCAATGGAAGTGGTCTCGAGTCCTAATTCGACTGTTTGCAAAAAGTGATATTTTGGACTTAAATCCGACCAACGATGCTATATTTAAATAAAACATTTAAATATACAATCATAAAGTATGCGGGTTGTTACAACGGGGTTTGACATCTCTTATCCAGTGTCTAACGTGAGTGCAATAACTTAGGAGATGTTCGGGATTCACATCTCCTAAGGATCTGTTAAACTATCTACTATGTAGTACAATACGCTATCATAATATGTCTATAGTAATATAAACTATTAAAATAGCGTTAAGGCGTTACATTTTCCCCCTTAACACATTTTTATTTCCCATAGTCTATACAGTATCATAATCCCACCCGTAAACTGGGTGCCATCAGAGGGCACGCCATAGGTATGGTACAAACCAAACTCGTAGAAGGTGCGCTAGGGTAGGTGACACGGCACAACTAGGCAATGTCAGGGTAGATATACCAATTACATTTCCGGACCGCTGATAACGCATAGCAGCTACTACCGCCCACCTTGGAACACACTCCCGAGTAAAAAAAATCGAGGGTGGCCCCCAAATAAATCGCAAAGTCAAAATATAGTATCGATGGAATGTGCCCGATCGAAGGAATGACCTCACTTAGCCCGTCAATTGCTCCTGTTTTAGCCACCTTAAGCTAACTCATGGGAGTCAGGTCAACGTATATACCTTTAGGATCGTTGCCACCATCCTACTTCATTCTGGAATCTCCATCGTGTACACAGTTGTCAAAGTGGTTTTCGGTATCGACAGAGAGTATGCCCATATTCGATCCCGGTCTCTTTAACAACCAATCGCATATTACACACCGGATGGTTCTTTTACATTTTCAAAATCATTTCATAATTGATATCAAAATATCATATTCAATTCAAATCATATCACTTTCGAAATCATTACTTACTTCCGAAATTATATCACATTGAAATCATAGTTCGAAATTATATTTCCTTTCAAAAGTCACATTTCCAAAATAGGCTTAACTCTCATTTCAAAATATCATATGAAACCAAATATGTTTTTTAAATCTCAACCTAGGTTATAACATCATTAACCATATTCACTTAAAAATCGACAATTTGAATATAAACCCATCCATTTTACTTAGTTTGGAATTTAGAAGAAAACAGTTTTTAAATAGTTATAAATAGTTAATATAGATTTAAAATAGATTAAATAAAATTAAAATAGATTAAATAGCTTTAAAATAGATTAATTAGATTTAAAATAAGTCAAATGGTTTAATTAGTTTAAAAGTTGAAAATCATAATAATTAAAGTCTTTAAAATAATATATTTTTAAAACAGTTTATAAAAAAATATGAAATTTGATATTTATATCAATTTAAACTATCTATTCCATTCCAGTACATTCGGACCATTTTAATATCCCAAAACCCAATTTCAAATTTTCCAATTCCAATTCTCAATAAAATATTTAATTCAATATCGCCTCCAATGCATGTTCGAAATATCAATTTGAATTACTCCAAATTCAATATATTTCAAAGTTATATTTCAAACAACTTAAAATAATTCAATTCTGACAAATTTCACTTTTTATTCCAAATTCAACTTTGAAATTTCAATTAAATCCTTTTAAAAATACCTTTAAACCAATTCCAATTTTATCTTGAACTTGAATTTCGATAATAATTCAATTCATATAAATCAATTTTTTTTGTTTCAAAATATCATTTAACAGGATTCAAAAATTTAAAGCTTTAAAATCATTTAATTTAACCAATCCGGTGTTCGTATATAATTCTCTACCCTAGGGTCAAGTGATACAGATATTTATCATTTCAATCCGAAATTTACAATGTTACAGTTATATATCATTTCAAACCGCAATCCCGAATTAATAATAAAATCCATAAAATCGCTCGAGTCTATCATTTCAACCCATAATGATTTTTCCTTAATCTATTGATCATTCGGGTATGTATCATTTCAACCCATAGTGAACTTGTAGTTTACAACGATATAGAATACGACATCCATTCATCCCATATCAACAATCAACATCCACCACAAACATCATCCAAATCAATCAATAAATATCAATATAGAACTGATAATCAATAACAGGTATTTAACTGGCAATTTATATTCAATAACGAATTAATCAATATAAATTCAAATTTGTTGAGATGATGATTAAAATATACCAAACAGTCATAAATAAATTTCTAATCACATCATAAATTTAATTTAACAAACATAAGAAATTTTAGAAGTTGTGAGTGGGTTAAAACACTCGCCTTTGAATTTAAATCGAATTTAAATTCAATTTAAGCCCAAAATTTGAACAGTCTCAGAATTCGTCCAAACCAGCGTCAAAATGTCCGGAATTTTGATACGGTCCCAACGCCAGAAACCGCGCATGAATTAGAGTTCGTATGGAAAAGTTATTGATGTTAGAACATTTAAATTTTAATATATAATAATTAAATAGATTAATAAAAAAACACACGTTACCTCCTACATCATTGCATTCGTTTCTACCAGCACGTTGAACCCATCCCTTGAACGAAACTATGCACGCGCGCCCTTCCTTATGGTCGACCGGACCACGATCAGAGACCCCCACCTCGACCATCAGCTCAAGAGCCACCCAAGCCCCAAGTTTCATCGCATCCTTCGTCGCCGTTTGTGCAAAATACGAGAAAACCCGCACGCCTTCCAATGTAGATCTTGGCGAATTTGAGACGTTATGGCATAGATTAACCATATGGATTTGAAGAGCTCAACGAGATCTACAACTTCCATGTTGGAAGTTTTTAATTTCATTGAACAGATCGAAAGAAATTAAGGAGGAAAGTTGGTAAATTTCTGGCCATTGGAAGTTAAACGGCGGCCATGCTTAGATTAGGGTTTCAAAATATTAAAATAATATATTTTTCCCGTTATACGTGCCGTATTTATGTGGTTAGGTCCAAAACCATCCGAACTCCAATCGAGCCGTGCCGCTTGGCGTGTATAATGTTTTATCCCCATTCTGAACGCAATAGAACTAGTTTGGAGGCTTAATTCGATCGTATGTAAAAGATGTCTTTTCAAAGTCAAGTTATTTTAATTGAATTCATTAAATTGATTTCTACGCGTTCCGAGCCCACATGATCAAACAACAAGTCCGATTACTACGAAACTTGAAACCTTATAATAATTCACCGTTACGGGTCCGATGAAATTGGTTTCGTCGAAATCCAAGATAGTGGCCAAAATGGCTATTTTTACACTAATTAAATAAATTAATATTAAATTAATTTAAACACTTTTTAGTTCAATATTTATAAACTAACAAATTTCATCATTTTTGATTACATAGACATTTATTGTCACGTACCGAATTTTTCGACTTTCGAAAATTCGACATCGATACTCACTTTATCGACTGTCGAGCAATCAAGTGCCGGAAACTCCAATAGTGAGGGTTTTAAGAAAAAGAAAAAGTAGAAGAAGAAGAAAACAGAAGAAGAAAGAAGAGAGAACAACAGAACAACATCAGAAACAGAAAACAATATCAGAATCTTACACATCGCAGCGAAACAATATACAATAGATAATTACTAGTCTTTTAAAACAAAGAACTATATCAGTTTATACATACATCAATCAGAGTCAATATACAACCATGGATAGTTATATAAACTTGTCCTCATACAGAATACACAGCGAAATAAATAATATCAGATACAAATACTACGTCTCGTCATCCATCTTGCTTCCAAAGCTCCAGAATATCCTAATAACATAACTCTAGGCTGCCCGTGTGGAAATTGGTGGGCACCCAGAGTTTAGAAGGGAACAATAAACTCCGAGTCAGTCATGGTGACTGGTGTGAGATCGTAAAACAGTTATTTTTCACAAAGAAAATAAAACAAATTCGCAATGCTTTTGGAAAATGAAACTACCAAAAGACCTCCCGCCACACACACAATGCAAACGCAGAATTGGAGGAGATTTCTTCTTATGATAGTCAAAGATGCATACTACGCAAAATCAAATCATTTTTGATATTATTATTAGTGCATAGTGTCGAAAACATTTCGAAAGTATAATATTAATCTTAGCCAACATACGACCAGTATCGTATGCCTACTATAGCTACTATGTTCAATAGCAGGTTACCGCCACATTCCATAGCAGGTAATACAACTAAAACCGTACACGTCACGTATTGTTTTCTTTGGGTTTCCAACAAATGGTCAGGCTAAGGAACTTCCTATGCCACGATGGGTACGTCCCTGGAATAGACGACCCGAGAACCTAACCGGATCTCTGCCAACACAAGGCCGGGTTACCTCTGCAAAAATAGGTAACTACTGACACGCGTATGCCATCCCCCGATCGTCACCGATCTTCCCGAGGATCCCCGATTCGCAACAACCACAAAGTAATAAATTTGCAGCAACCACAGAGGTTAAGTATCTGGGCTCCATACCATGATACCACCTTTATCCAGAAGGAATGACATACACTAAGGGGCGCTACTCCCTAGAACCTTGCTGCATCCTTCCTGTTTCGACCATTTCCGGGGTGTGAGGCTCGACGAAGTCTCGTCCACAAAGCTACGCTTTCTACAAAGCCATGCTTCGGGTCAAACAAATGATCAACCTATGATCACAAAGATATAAGATCAAACAAATGATCATATCGCAAATGATCAAACACTGATCATTTCACAGCAACACTCAGTATGCCACGTTACCAAATTGGGAGTATATCGCTGATAAATTTCAACTACATAACCTCTGAGCTCGTACGTCTCAGAGAAGGGTGTTAAGCTAAGAGAATAAATTCTCCGCCACCAACAGAAATGTATTTGGAAGAAATCAGCTTTATATCTCAATTTGTAACGTCAGACACACAATCCATACAAGTCTGTTCCGGGATCGAACAGAACCGAAGGCACTTCTCACGAAGCCCTTGCATATCCGGATAATTTTCTAATCACGTCCGGACTTCCCGTCACTAAGGGTGATAAAACCTCTAAACCGGAGATCAGCCGATGTAGAGTAACACGACGGTAATCCTTCCGTTTTCAAAAATATCCGGTCTTCAACACCGGTCTTCAAATGCAATTCATAACGACGTATCACATATTCGGAATGGGTTATATGACCCCATGGTCCTTTCCCGGCTAACCCGAATAGTGAGCGATTATTCAAAAATAAGTGTGGCATTCAAATTCATCCAATTCACAACAAATACCATATTCAAGGTAATTATTGATAGTCGGTTATTTAACTATCAATAAAGATGCGCAACATCATCAGATTCCAAATAATTTTCCAAATTATTTATTTTCCAAAAATATCTTCACTAGATATATAATTTCCACACTTAACCATTTGAAAACAATTTTCAAATCAATTTCCACATTTCATTTTATCTTTGAAGATAAAATCTCAAAACAGTTCATTTCATATTGGAAAAGCATTTCCATACTTATTTAAAAATAAGTATTTCACAAATCTATTTATTCTCAACATTTGAAAATATTCGATATACTTAAATCAATATTAAGTATATATTCATTCTTCAAGGAAATCATTAATTTTAACATCTATTTGAGTCAAAACGAATGTTACGTAAAACATCGTTACGACGACTCAAAATCACTAGTATAGGAATTCAGATTTAAGATAGATATATATAAATCCCAATACTACATAAAAACATTTCCTTTCGAAAATCATTTACTATAACAACAGTGTTATAGTCCATCATTTCCTTATTTCTCGAAAATGTCTATTTCAACAATCAAATGTTGAAATCTATGTATTCGATACTTAACACGTTTTAAAACATCTTTTAAAACAATTAACTTCATTTTATAATATCGCTTTCCCAAACATAACCATTTTTTTCAATAATATATTCACTGTCCAAAATCGTGAATATACTTCACTAACCAAATTTCAATCTTTTCTACACATTTTATTTCAATAATAATTCGCTCTCCAAAATCGCGAATATATCTCCTTCAACAACCTTCTATATTTAATTTATCAAATCCAATTGATTTCGAATTTATAAAACAACGTTTATAAATCCTATTTCTATTTTCTAACAACTTTGATTTATAAAATCTCCTTTATAAATCAATTCGATAAATATTCCATTTAAAGGCAAAAAGCCGATTTATAAGTAAACTTCTTATAAGTCTTTTATTCTAAAATTTTCATTCATTATATAACTTCACACTTTATAAATCTATAAACTTCATATCTTCACAATTTATAATTCTATAAATTTTCTATCTTCACAATTTATAATTCCATAAATTTTCTATCTTCACAATTTATAAAACTCGTTTTAAATTCCAAAAATTCTAATTGATAAATATCAATTTTGTACATCTTTTACATACATCGTTTTTAATAATTCAAAAATCCAAATTTAAACTATTTTATAAATTACTTAACTATTTATTTCAAAAATCATCTTTTGGTTATATTTCACAAACATTATAATTTCCATAACTTTAAAATTTTAGACGTTTATTTATTTGAAATAAATTAATTCAACAATTCAATAAAACGTCTACTTTCAAAAATCACTTTAAAATCCTTTTAAAGTAAAGGTCGTTATTTTTAAACTTCAAAAACTTGAATCCGATGATGCAACAGCACCAATTAGTCAATCACAACAACAACATCATATATCAACATATGATAACAGAATATACATCAATATTTGTAAATAAATAAATACAGTTGAGGAATCCAGTTGGATCCCTCCAACCTGTTTCCCTGCATCCAAAGACGTTAGCACAATACCAATTCCACTTCGAGGTGGAATATCGCGGTATATGGGTTTTATAAAAATATCCGCTTACTAACGGCGCAATAGGGTCTCATCCGCTATACGAGGCGGGAAATCATCAATCCAATATATACATATGCCAATATGTATATATTGCTATATATATAGATATATCCTACTATATCTAATATCACATATCCAAACAGTCAATCATCAATAACTGCAAAAATTCCACATTTCATTTGAGTGAGAAAAATCTCACCTTGGCTTTTTTTTTTAATTTGCCATCCATTCCAAATCCAGATTTATTCTCTTGATTTATAAACCTTGTATAGACAATTTTATACAATCGATTAATATTCGAACAAATCGACTAACTAATTTTCGTTTGGTAAATTTATTAACACTCGAATTAACTTGAATAATCCATTACCATCTAATAATTTAATTTAAACAAATAATTTAAATTAAACTAATCTTCCATGAATAATCTTTAGTAACCAAAAATAATTTTAAACAATAATTTTACTAGTAAATAAATATGTATGTAAATATTTTCCCTCGTTTCCAAAATAAATTATATAGGTATAGAAATCAAATTTTATATAAACTTCAACATTTTAAAAATCCAAACTTTATCAATACTAAAATAATTTTCTATTTCTCCAGCAGCATACTTACATATATATTTATTGTTCTAACAATATGTCTTTGTTTATCCTAAAACAAACTATCATTACCTCACTGTAAATGTATATACTGTAATTATTTTTCTTTTTCTGATAATCTATATATTCGTATCAAATTAAATCAAAAATATCGATACCTTACTGTTTATCGAAAACCAAGCCACCAGCGACCAACCTCCGAGACCCTCGAATCCCATGTTAACACTGTCGTGACTTCCAGCAGTGTCCCTTCCAGCTCACCCACGCTACTTCGATTTGCCCTGCCGTTGTTTGCTCGACTCGACGCCACCATCGCGACCCTCGAACGTCGCACAACTTCGAGAACCCACTCACTGCTTCGCCCTTTGCCAACACGTGTTGCCAATGCTGCATCATCACTCGCGAGCCTCGCGACTTGAACTCGACTGCGGCCACAATCAAAACGAACCCAAGATCTCGAACCTAACCCTAGATCACCTCGATCCCTTCGCGAATCCCCAGCCTCCTACATGGCCACGCGCTGAAGAACGAAACTCGATTTCGAGTTGAACGAAGGGCTCGCAATTTCGTGATTGCGTGAATTTGAGTTGGGGAGAACGGTGGCCATTGCTTTTGAAGTGAAGAGGGGAACGAACGATTTGAAAAATTAAAGGGAGAATGCGGCTATTATTTTTTTCAACTGAACGAATTTTTTTCGTTTGTCTTTGAACGAGATGGGTCTTCATTTGGAAGGAGATGATATTCCATCTCATAATTAAACGAGCAGAATGATAAGAAGAGTGGAAAAGAAACGAAGGGGTACGAACGAGACAAAAGGGAGGCGAATTGTACTTATGGTCGGATAAAAGAAAAGCAACCATATTTTATTTAGATTCAATTCGTTTCAAAACAAAGTCCAACGCGTTTATATATCATATGCTCAAACCACAATTCCAATTATTACGAAATTTGAAATCCGACAATAATACAATATTACGGATCCAATGGAATTGGTTTCGTCGAATTCCGAGACTGCGCCTCGGAACGCTATTTTCAAATATCGATACGAACGATATAAATTCAAAACTGAACAGAACAGTTTCAAATTCAATTCTGAAACTTCTATTATCTTCAGTATTATCAATACGAATTTTTCAAGCTTTCGAAATATTTTTCTTCAGCTTAAAATTGAAGATTCAAATTTTTATTCAGCATTCAATCGATTAAATTTTAAAGTCTAAACGCAAATTTCAAAGTTATATCGGGGATTCAAATTAAATCATCGTTCAAATATTTAAAATTAATTAAATATTTCCAATTTAATTTGTTAAAAATCCTGGGTCGTTACATTTATAATAATTTAAAACAAGTTTACATATAATTTCAATGTTAGTTATTACACCATTTATGGTGTTCAATTTCAACTGTAATTAAATCAAATTTATAAATATTAAATTCCAACAAATCGATTAAATTTGATTTCCATTCTTTTTATTCAATCAATTATTACTTAAATAACATAGTTAACATTTGTTGATGTTTTATTTCACTAATATGCTACAATTACCATCTTTTATTCGAATCAACTACTATATTTTCATTATGTTGAAATTTTGTCACTTATACACATTTATTAAATTTAATATCCCAATTCATTTATTTATCTTGGTTTTAATATTTTTTATTAAATTAATTACCACCTTATGCATATAATTAACATTTCTATTTATTTTATTACATTCAAAAATTTTCAGTTATTGTCTTAACTTACATAAAGGTAATGTTTAATTACATTTAATTGCTATTGATTAAATATATTGGTAACAAACAATATTTGTCACCATTATTGCATTTAATAACATATTTAAGTTTATCATTACAAACAAATATTATAATTACTTACATAATACTGATTTTATTCAATTACCATCCATTATATTTTATTTCATAAATTGTTTCACTCTTTACATTTGTTTCCCTATATTCCATTTATAACCAAGTATAACATTTACATTATTTCATTTATTGAAACTTCATTCAAATTGTTAATAATTAACTTTAATTGACATTGTTACATTTCATTATTGGATTACAAATTTTTATTTCTTTCATTATTAAATTACCAAAATCTCATTAAATTAACAAATTTAAATTTTCGAAAATTACGGGTCGTTACATTCTATTTTGAGAACATATTTGTGTTTGCCATTTTGGCGAGATTTGTTATTTGTTATTTCTCCTATTTAGGAGACATGGTTTATCGAAACCATTATAGTGTTTTTGGTACTTTGCCGATGATATGTGTAACGACCCAGAATTTTTGATAATTAAAATTCGAATATTTAATTGATTTTAAATATTAATAAATGGAATTTAGAAGTCGAATGATTTATTTTTTGAATGTTGGATTTTATTTGATAATTAAATCGATAAATTAAATAGTGAAATTCCAGGATAATTGAAAATTGGGTCTAAAATGATTAAAATTGATTTGGAAAATTTTATTTAATCATACTGGAGTTATAAAAGGTTATAGAACTTTTAAAATTGAATTTGGAGTTAATCTGTGAAAATTGAATATTTTAATATATAATTATCGACTGAAAAATAGCCAATTTTCGAACAGTCTCAGAATTGAACGAGACCAGTTCCATTGGATCCGTAATAGTTAGTTATTATCGGATTTCAATTTTCGTATCCATCGGAGTTGTCGTTTGACCGTGGCAACTCGAAACGCATCGACATCGTTTTAATTTTAAATCGTCGAGTTAAATTAATCATTTTTCAAAAAGTCTCGGATTTCGACGAAACCAGTTTCATCGGATCCGTAATGTGATATTATTGTAAGATTTCAAATTTCGTAATTTTTGGCTTTACCGTTTGTCTGGGGCAAGCCAAAACGCCTCGAAATCGATTTAAATCGGTTTAATTTAAATTGATCATTTAATTTCATATCTCGCACAGACGATCGAACTAGCTTCCGAAACCTGTTCCATTGTGTTCGGAACGCGGGATAAACCCCAGAAATGCCAGTTACCGCGTGTAAATCGGAGTTTGAAAAACCCGGATGAATAGTGTTCGATATCTTCTATAAATACACCCATTTATTCACAAAAATAAAAGAAAAAAAAATCCTAGGGTTTTGTTCAGCTGGCCGCCACTTCTTGAATCAATGACCGAAATGTTCTTGCTTTTCCCTCAATTTTTCTCTTCATCCACACGTTAATTCCAAAAATCTTCAACTGCATAAACGTAGAGGGCAATGAGTACTAGGAGATCAACGGTAACGATCGTTTTTCATTGAGGGGATCGATGGGAAATCGCGTATGAAGTCGAGATGTTCACGCACGTTTTCCTATGCCTATGGTCGACCGAGTTGTACGTGGTTGTTGCCGTAGGGGGAGCTCGGTAGGGCGGTTCTAATGGGGGCATCTGATCGAAGTGAAAAGGCTCGAGCTTAGAGCGGCAATTAGGGTTTTCGAACGGTGAGTGGGTTTCGTTCGTATAAAACTGGAAATCGCGATGGGAAGAAGGAACAAACGCATGCGCGTCCAGATCCTCTGAATCAAAAGTCTACGGCCAGATAAGGAAGGATTTGAAACGAACGGCAGATGATTGCAAGGGTATAAAAGTAAAAGAATTTGTAAATAATATTAAGATTTAAATTGTATAAAGTTTAAAATATCGTAACTTTGTCATATATTGTCAGAAAATTACAAAACCAGTTGCGTTGGCTTCGTTTTGTCGAGCTCTTCGCGATGCAATTGGATTGGAGTCGTTTGGAGCTAGTTTGAATTTCGGGTAAAATTAAACGCGCGTTTAATTTTATTCGAAATAAACGCTGAAATCAGAATTAAAATCAAGGTGAGATCTTCTCACTCAAATGAAAGTGGATTTTCTTTTACAGTTATTGATTGATGATTGACTGTTTGGATGTGATATTAGATATAGTAGGATATATCTATATATATATAGCAATATATACATATTGGCATATGTATATATTGGATTATTGATTTCCCGCCTCGTATAGCGGATGAGACCCTATTGCGCCGTTAGTAAGCGGATTATTTTTATAAAACCCATATACCGCGATAATTCCGTACTGGAGCGGAATTGGTATTGTGCTAACATCTTTGGATGCAGGGAAACAGGTTGGAGGGATCCAACTGGATTCCTCACCAGTATTTATTTATTTACAGATATTGTGGTATATTCTGTTATCATATTGATATATGATGTTTATTGTTGTGATTGACTAATTGGTGATGTTGCATCATCGGATTCAGTTTTGAAGTTTAAAAATAACGACTTTTACTTTAAAAGGATTTTTAAAGTGATTTTTGAAAATATACGTTTTATGGAATTTTTGAATTGATTTATAAACGTTAAGATTTTAAAGTTATAAAAGTTAAGATTTGTGAATTATAACCAAAAGGTAATTTCTTTTGGAATAAATAGTTAAGAAATTTATAAAAATGGTTTTAAATGGAAATTTTTGAATTATTAAAAACGATGTATGTAAAAGATGTACAAAAATTGATATTTATAACTTTAAAATGTTGGTATTATAAAACGAGTTTTTATAAGCGTTAAAATGAATTTTTAAAATTTATAAATAAATGAAATTTATAAATTGTGAACTTACAAATGGAAATGATTTTGTAAAATAAAGGAATTATAAGTATTTAACTTATAATTATGGATTGTTGGTATAAGATTTGAGTTATGGATCGAATTGTTAATAAAGGAGATTTATTAAATTGAAGTTGTTAGAAAATAGAAATAGAATTTATAAACGTTGTTTTATAAATTCGAAATCAATCAAATTTGATGAATTTAATATAGAAGTTATTAAAGGAATTATATCCACGATTTTGGACAGTGGATAAGCTTTTAAATAAAATGTGTAGAAAATATTGAAATGTGGTTAGTGAAGTATATTCACGATTTTGGACAGTGAATATATTGTTAAGTAAAATGGATATGTTCTGGAGAAGTGATATTATGAAATATAGTAATTGTTTTAAAAGATGTTTTAAAACGTGTTAGATATCGAAATCATAGATTTCAACATTCATTGTTGAAATAGACGTTTTCGAGAAATAAGGAAATGGTGGACTATAACACTGTTGTTATAGTAAATGATTTCCAAAAGGAAATGTTTTATGTAGTATTGGGATTTATATATATCTATCTTAAAATCTGAATCCCTATACTAGTGATTTTGAGTCGTCATAACGATGTTTTACACAACATTCGTTTTGACTCAAATAGATGTTAAAATTAATGATTTCCTTAAAGAATGAGATATATACTTAATTTTGATTTAAGTATATCGAATATTTTCTAAGTGTTGAAAATAAATAGTTTTGTGAATTACTTATTTTAAATAAGTATGGAAATGCTTTTCCAATATGAAGTGAACTGTTTAGAGATTTTATCTTTTAAAGATAAATTGAAAAGTGAATATTTGAAATCTGTTTTCAAATGGTTAAGTGTGGAAAATAATATATCTAATAAAGATATTTTTGAAGATAAATAATTTGGAAAATTATTTGGAATCTGATGATGTTGCGCATCTTTATTGATAGTTAAATAACCGACTATCAATAATTACCTTGAGTAGGTATTTGTTGTGAATGGATGAATTTGAATGCCACACTTATTTTTGAATAATCGCTCACTATTCGGGTTAATCGGGAAAGGACCATGGGGTCGTATAACCCATTCCGAATATGTGATACGTCGTTATGAATTGCATTCGAAGACCGGTGTTGAAGACTGGATATTTTTGAAAACGGAAGGATTACCGTCGAGTTACTCTACATTGGCTGATCTCCGATTTAGAGGTTTTTATCACCCTTAGTGACGGGAAGTCCGGACGTGATTAGAAATTTATCCGGATATGCAAGGGCTTCGTGAGAAGTGCCTTGGGTTCTGTTCGATCCCGGAATAGACTTGTATGGATTGTGTGTCTGACGTTACAATTTGAGATATAAAGCTGATTTCTTTCAAATACATTTCTGTTGGTGGCGGAGAATTTATTCTCTTAGCTTAACACCCTTCTCTGAGACGTACGAGCTCAGAGGTTATGTAGTTGAAATTTATCAGCGATATATCCCAATTTGGTAACGTGGCATACTGAGTGTTGCTGTGAAATGATCAGTGTTTGATCATTTGTGATATGATCATTTATTTGATCTTATATCTTTGTGATCATAGGTTGATCATTTTTGTTTGACCCGAAGCAGGGCTTTGTAGAAAGCGTAGCTTTGTGGACGAGACTTCATCGAGCCTCACACCCCGGAAATGGTCAAAACAGGAAGGATGCGGCAAGGTTCTAGGGAGTAGCGCCCCTTAGTGTATGTCATTCCTTCTAGATAAAGGTGGTATCATGGTATGGAGCCCAGATACTTAACCTATGTGGTTGCTGCATTATTATCTATGTGGTTTGTTGGAAATCGGGGATCCTCGGGAAGATCGGTTACGATCGGGGGATGGCATACGCGTGTCAGTAGTTACCTACTTTTGCAGAGGTAACCCGGCCTTGTGTTGGCAGAGATCTAACCGTAATGTTAGGTTATTTCTCGGGTCATCTATTCCAGGGACGTACCCATCGTGGAAAAGGAAGTTCCTTAGCCTGACCATTTGTTGGAAATCCAAAGAAACAATACGAGCCTTGTACGGTTTTAGTTGTAGAACCTGCCATTTAATATGGTAGCTATAGCAAGCATACTATAATGGTACCTATGCTGGCTAAGATTTATAGTCTACTTTCGAAATGTTTTCTACACTATGCACTAATAATAATATCAAAAAGGATTTGATTTTGCGTAGTAAGCATCTTTGACTATCATAAGAAGAAATCTCCTCCAAGTCTGCGTTTGCATTGTGTGTGTGGCGGGAGGTCTTATGGTAGTTTCATTTTCCAAAAGCATTGCGAATTGACTTTAAAATTCTCTGCTATTTATTTTAAAGAATAACTGGTTTACGATCTCACACCAGTCACCATGACTGACTCGAAGTTTATTGTTCCCTTCTAAACTCTGGGTGCCCACCAATTTCCACACGGGCAGTCTAGAGTTAGGTTATCAGGATATTCTGGATATTCTGGAGCTTGGAGATAAGCTGGATGACGAGACGTAGTATTTGTATCTGATAGTATTTATTCCGCTGTGTATTCTGTATGAGGACAAGTTTATATAACTGTCCATTGTTGTATATTGACTCTGATGATTGATGTATGTATAAACTGATATAGCTCTTTGTTTTAAAAGACTAGTGTTTATTTATTATATATTGTTCCGCTGCGATGTGTAAGATTCTGATGTTGTTTTCTGTATCTGCTCTTGTTCTGTTGTTGTTCTTCTTTCTTTCTCTTCTTTCTTTTCTTCTTCTTCTGCCTTTTTCTTTTTCTTAAACCCTCACTATTGGAGTTTCCGGCACTCGATTTCTCGGCAGTCGATAAAGTGAGTATCGATGTCGAATTTTCGAAAGTCGAAAATCCCGTACGTGACAATATGAGGCACTTATGATTCTTAGTTGATTATTATCATAGAGTTTTCTTCCTTCGAGGGTTCATATACTCAAGTGATATTAGCTCACTTAAATTATGGACATGTACTTGCTATTGTCTCTTCTCATTCAAGAAGAATTACCAACCCTTTACCTTATGCTTCATATTATCATTTATCCTTATTAATCTGATTGTTTTGGCTAGACTGACCTGTGTTTTAAAAGGGTCAGATCGAGTTGTTTCAGGTTAGATTCCAGTTATTGGACTTTGCTTTGATGCCACTGCCCAAATACCAACTTATTCTCTTTTTGTGTAGTTGTAGACCTTTTGCTCGACTTTGATGTGTATATTTTTGACTCGTTGTATATATATGTGGTCTTTGAACCACTTATGATGTATCCTTTGTATCGTACTATGATGTATCAGTGTATATGTATATATATATCTGTTGTTGCTATTCTGTGATGTGTTGTGCATTCTGTTGTTGTATTTTGTTCTGATAGATCCGTTAGCCACCTATAGCTTTGCATTAAGCATTCATTGAATATGTCGATCCACTTGAGATAGGAAAAAATATAGAGCATTAATCGACGTATTTAATAGATGTTTAAGACAAGGCTATAGATGGGCGCTCCTAACCAACCCTATTCTCCGCAATAGAAGGTAGTATTACCCAGTAATACTCTTTATTAATGTAGGTCTCGGGGTGGGGCGTCACAATTTGTTTTGAAAAGAAAAAAAATGAACTTAATTTATAAAGATTAGGTGAATGTAAATAAATTGTGAATGAAAGTTAATGAAGTAGAGATGTAAGAAATTTGGAATATATAAGTTATATAACTTGAAACTTTAGAAAATAGGAAGTAAAAACCAAGATAAAAATGTGGTTAAAATTTTTGGATAAGCAAAAGAAAATATGGAATGTTGATATTAAACTTAAGTAAATTTGTAGAATGGTTAATTAAGTGATATTAACATTAAAGGAAATATACTATGTGAATGAAATAAAATAAATGATCATAAATAAATTTGAATGTGAAAGAGAATAACAAATATGATTGTGAACGAATGTAAATAAATATGGTGAACTTAACGAACGTTAATAATTAAATGTAAGTTAATTGAACATAATTGAACGAAATTAATGGAATGAGAATTCATTGAATATGAATAAGTAAGCATGAAAAAAAAATTGTAACGAATGTTAACAAATTGAAAGTAAATCAAATGAATGTAAACCAATTAAATGTGGATGAAACAAATGTAAATAATTGAAAAAATCAATTGAATGTAAATACATTAAATTGGAATCAATCAAATGCGAATGCAATGAATATTGATTAATTGAATAAAAATGGATTGAAACCAAATTAGTTGAATGTAAATCAATTAAAATTGAATGAATTGAATATAAATCCATTGAATGTTTAATGAGATTAATAATAATAAGTGAATGTTAATCAATTAAGATGTAAATAAGGTGAATGCAAATAAATTGGATATGAATGTAAATTAAATGAAAGTGAATTACTTAGAATGATAATAATAAATGGATGTTAATAAGTAATAAAAATATATAATGTTAACACTTGAAAATGAAATTTATGTGGCTTTGAATTAATTGTTGTATCTGGTACTACGCATTTTGAATCTATCTTATCTTTCTGTTTTACTGCTATTCTCCTATCTTCGTTCCTTTTCGATGACGAAAAGTTTTTGAGTGGGGGAGAGTGTAACGACTCGTAAATTCGAACAATTTTTAAAAGAAATATTGATTATAATTGTTGAATATAATTTGGTTAGGAATAAAAATTTGATGTTTTATTTATGTAATTTATAGATATGAACTGGAACAAATTTATTAAATAATAAATTCCAATAAGTTATATAAAGATGATAATATAGGTTTGAATGTAATGGATGAGAATTGGATGCGTATTTAATGACATGAATTGGATAATAAAGGAAATTATAAGCGAGGATAAAATGCATATTTATTTAAGGAAAATAAAATGCGTGATTTAAATAGTAACATACCAAGTTGATTTCAAATAACGGAATGAGGTAAAACAATTATTTGGTAAGTAGATTTATACTCCTTGTGTGAACAATAAATTAATAGATATGAATTACTAAGTTATAACAATTGATTTTTTCCTCATCCCATCGATTAATCCGTTTTGGAAATTATTTTGTAATCAATAGAATTAAATGTAATTGAAATCTTTTAAATAAAAGGAAAGAGAACATTAATCGTAATTAATGGACGTAATAATAGAAACGTATGTTTGAACTAAAATAAAAGATGGAGTTGAGGAAATAGAAAGGAAACATATGTTTTAAGGGAAAGGGAAATTTGATGTAATATAATGAACATGTAAATCGAAATAAAAGGATAAAACTTTGTTTGAATTATTTAATGAAAATAAAACGATTAATGTGTAACCACCAATAAATTGGAAATTTATAACCACCATGTAATTTGAAATATATATATTGAATTGATTGGCATTTAACCTTTTAAATATGATAAGGGGAAACAAATTAATATTGCATTAATTGACATTACATCTTTTAATTAAGATAAAGAGAAACAAATTAGAAGTGAATCAATTGACATTAAATTGAATTAATTGGCATTAATTTACCAACATTCAAATTGAAAATTTAATATTGAATTTATGGACATTAAATCTTTTAATAAAGGGAAACAGATGGTACTTAATTCAGTCGATTTTAAATTATATTATTTTGAATTAAATTGAGTTTTTAAAATTTAAATTTAAATAAGAAATTTGTGATGTTGAGTGTTTTATTTAACCAAATTTAATAGAATAAATTTTTATGTGAAATTTCAAATTTTGGTCAAAGTTTGACTTTTGGTTGGAAAATTTAAATTTGAATTTTTAATTTTTATTATTTTTATATGATACTAGACTGAATTCTGATCTCCTGTCCACTTTTCATTTTGTCAAAATCAAATTCATGTTTCTCTAAAAATTTAAAATACTATGAAAAATTGACAAGAATTTGCAGTGTATATTTGTGTTTTATTTGGCTAAGTGTTGATGGATTTGTTTAGTCTAATGGGCCTTGTTAATCCAAGAGATTCTAGTAATCCTAAGAGTCTTGTGACCATTCCTTTGCCCATGACTTTCTGAATCCTAAGAGTCTTGTGACCATTCCTTTGCCCATGACTTTCTGTTTTCTATCCGACTAAACAACTACATATAGATAATTCCTCTTGAGAAACTTTATGTTCAATCTTCCTTCTTCTTCTCAAATCTACAGAGAACTCTAGATCTCCAAATCTCAAAACTCCAAAATTCTCAAATCCTAAAACTCCTTTCCTCCTCTCTTTCAAACCCTTCCATCCTCCTCCTCTTGCCGCCCTCTCTACCATCTCCAAGGCCATCTCCTCCCCTCTTCCTCTCGGCCACCATCCCTTCCTCCCAAGGCTGAAAACACCTTCCCTTCCCTAGGCCATAGCCGAGCCTACCACCAACAAAACCCCCTCCTCTCGACCACTATCTCCTCCTCTGGTCTAGCCGCACCCAAACCTCCACCTTATCCTACCTAGGCTGCACCCAAACCCACCCAAAAACCCTTGGTCGAGCCCTCATTTCCTCCCTAGGCCAATCCCCTTAATCCCTCTCTTCCTTCTCTTTTTATAAAAAAACAAAAGCTATATATCTATATAATTTGTGGTTCTTCAATTCAAGTCCGCTTTGATTTCCTTTGGAATTGAGATTCAAATTCGTGGCTTTGTTTTGTCATGTTTTCCTAGCCTCGAAAGGTGAGCCATTCACTCATGATTGATAATCTTATGCTAAGTGAATGAATATCAATTGATATATTATTGGAATGTTGCAATAGTTTGGATTTTGCATAGTTTATTTATGATTTTGATATGATAGATATTCGCTTATGTTCACCTATGATTTTGACATGATATTGTTATTAATAATATGTTGTTCATTTATAAAAATAGATGTGATGATTTGCGTAGGATATATGCTTCGTAATGTTAATATGAAATTGCTTTGTTGAAAAAGAAGAAAATGTTATATTGATTTAAAAGTCGTCACACATGTTATTAAAATGTCTCTATTATTGTATGTAAATAAAAATATGTGTAAAAAGAAAAGAAAAAAAGAAAAGAAAAGAAAGAAAAATGATTTGTTATGAAATAAAAAGAGAAGAAAAAAATTGATATGTATATATGTGTTATGTGTGAATATATAGGAATCACCTAAAGTGCTATGTTAGAAATGATTACATATGATATTATGTTATGACAACAAATCCTATGTCACATGTTATGTTAAATGTGAATATGTGTTATTGTATATAATTAGTTATGTAAGTTATATGCTATGTTATGTAATTTGTTATGTAAGTTATATGCTATTTTATGCAATTTGTTATGTAAGTTATGTGTTGCCTTATGTAATGTGTTATGTATGAATATGTGTTATGTTTTATTTATTTATTTTATGTAAATCATGCTACAAGTTCCCTTAGCTTTAGGAAATCACTATAGGTTGAAATGATACATACCCGAATGACCTTTTAGATTAAGGAAAATCGTTATGGGTTGAAATGATAAACCCAAGTGATTTTATTGATTTTGAAATTTGGGATTGCGGGTTGAAATGATATATACTCATAAATTTTAAATTATTAGGGATTGAAATGATAAATATCTTTATCACTTGACCCTAGGATTGAAAACTATATACGGACACTATTGGTCTGTTTTTTAAGTGATTTTTGAAATTTTGGAAATGTGTGTTTTAATAAAAATTGATTTTTTAAATTTTAATATAAAGATTTTTATTTTAATATATATATGTAAAAATTTAGATTTTAAATTATATGTTTTGGAAATTTTAAAATTTTTAAGTTAAAATTTTAAAATGTAAATTTTAAGATTTTACTTATAATTTTAATTTTAAAAATATATAATATAAGATTTAATTTAATAAAATTATTGTAATAAAATTTAATTTAATAGAACTTAATTTAATAAAATTTAATAAATATATATTATGTTTTGAAATATTTAAATAAAATTTGTATTAATATTTTGAAAATAGATTTTGTAATAACTTTAATAAATAAAGTTTGGAATGATAAATTAGAATTTATCTGTAATTTAATTTGTTAAGAATTGAATTTAAATAAGAATTGACTTGAACTTATTGATTTGAGTTATTAAAAAGATATGACTTTATAATTTGATTTGATAAAAAGTGATTAAGTAAATAGTTTCAAAACTAAATATAATTGAAGTTAGACATTTAATTTTGATTTTAATTTGTAATTTGAGATTTTATTAAAGTGATTTCATAAAATGACCACGGTGTGAAATAAGCGTTTGGTTGTTAAAGAGACCGGAATCGGATATTGTCATACTCTCTGTCAATACCGAAACCCACTTTAACAACTGTATACGTGGTGGAGAATCCAGAATGAAGTACGATGGTTTGGCTAACGCTACTGGAATGAAGTAAGAGAACGATGATGGATAGCATTGACCTTCGGGTCATAATTAAAATGACTAAAACAGGAGCCATGTCGGGCCAAGTGGGGTTGCTCCCCCTATCGGGCACATTTCTTCGATGCCATATTTATTACTTTGTGATTGATTTGGTGGCCATCCCTCGATTTGATTTGGGAGTGTGTCTCTAGGTGGGTGGTAGTAGCGGGTATGCGTAACCACAAGTCCGGATCCGGAAAACGGTAGTATCCTACCTTGGGCATTGCCTCACATGCCTTGTCATATTTATCCTGATCGCACCCACTACGAGTTTGGTTTGTATCGTGCCTATAGAGTGCTCATTGAGTAAACCACCGATTTGGTGGAGCTTACAGTATCTGTATAGACTACGATATTTATATAAAAATGTGTTAAGGGGGATATGGGTAACACGTTAACGCTATTTTAATATTTTACTTTACTATAGACATTATTTATGTAGTGTATTGTATTATGTATGTAGATAGTTCCAAGGATCCTTAAAGGATGGAAATCCCAAGCATCCTTTAAGTTATATTGCATTTCATTTGGACATTACACTTTAGTTGATTTACTTACATAAGAATGTTAATCTTGACTCGAGTGTTTTGATTTTTGGCTTTATGCTCGGGCCAGCCTGAGTATTTCAGCCTTTGAGACTCACCTTTTGAGCTTGGAGATTCATCTTTATCTATTCAGCTTTCAGTCATCTTGTTATTTC
Organism: Allium fistulosum; assembly: GCA_030737815.1. Lineage (NCBI taxonomy): Eukaryota > Viridiplantae > Streptophyta > Magnoliopsida > Asparagales > Amaryllidaceae > Allium > Allium fistulosum. Next base: position 1,511,515,713 of record CM060901.1, read on the forward strand.
AGTTTTTTTCAGTTATTTATGTTTAGACTTTGTCAGTCTCTTATGTATTAGCAGACTTCTATGTATTTAGGATTTCTGTTGTATTTGCTTTAGACTCTAAGGTTGTAGTAGCTTAATGAACTACTACTTACCTATTCCGCTGCATATTGTTGTATTACTCTGTGTCTGTGATTCTGTGATTGATTTATTTACTGTATATGCTAAGTTTTGCCAAACATAAATAGCAATCTGTTGTTTCGAGCAATTCAAGTCTGACATGTGTGGTTTATTGTCGATTTGAATGGTTCAAAATAGCAGGTTCGTTACATATAGTTTGGTGATCGACATATTAGGAGCAGTAAACTAAGGTCGACTATTTCTTGGAGTTGAGGAGGAATGAGATCAAACGAAGCCTGAAATTGGAATCGTGAGAGTGTGTAGCACCTTGGCGCCAAGATAGGGATGTGCGGTTCACTAGAGAGGGAGGCGACACCTGTAGCAGCGATGAGAGACTAGCGAGGTCGTGTTTCACGTGGGTGTGGCGAAGTCGATGAATTCGGTATTGACAGGTCGAGATTCGCAAGAGAAGTTTAATGCAATCGTCGGATTTTAGATTCACGTTGCGGAGCGTCGTGTCATCGAGAGGACGTGCATGGAAATGGTGCATAGAGTATCAGTTAATATGGATTTGGGGAAGAATAGGAAATAGGGGTAGGGCAATCTTGTAATTCTTTTGAAATTTGGGTATATTAATTTTTATAAATAAATCGATAACTTATAAAATTGATAACTCCTTAATACGAGGTCAGATCGAGACGAAATTTTTTGTGTTGCGATCGTAACGACGAAAGCTTCACGATGGAACTAGTTTGGGCAAATTTGGGTTAAAATCGAATGTCGTTCGTTTTTATTTTCAAACCGAAACACCTCGGCGATAATAGGATATTTCGGTGAGTTACACTCACCATTTTGGTTAACTAGTATGAAATATAGTTGATAAAAATTGTTGGATGATTGTTTGAATGAATTATTATATTTATATTAGTTGGTTTGGATATATTCCCACCTATTGGAGCGGATGAGACCCTACTGCATTCCCGTGTAAGAGCAGATAACCCTTTATATACGATTCCCACCTCGAAGTGGTTGATTTATATTGTATGATTGTATAACGTTTGTGATGCAGGGAAACACGTTGGAGGGATCCGACGGGATTCCTCGCTAGTACGGAATTGTTTCAACAATATTTCTTTTATATGGATTATAGAAAAATTAACCTGATTGTGGACACTATGGTTATAACATCGTTATATGTTTGAAAATAAAACCCAGTAGTTGTAAAAAAATCAATATCAATATTGGTTAAGAGTTGGGTGCTTATTAGCCTCAAATTAGTATTTTAAAAATACTATAGATTGTCGTTTAAGTCAGAATTGGTTTTTGAGACGAGAATGATTTTTGAATCCGAAATTGGGTTTCTAAAATATTTTGTTTAAGGATTAGCCAATTAAATATATAATATTGTTTTAAGTTAATTAAATATATTAATATTGTTTTGAGTTATTTAATTATAGTAATATTAATTTAGAGTTATTTAATTATAATAATATAAATTTATGCTTATTTAACTATATTTATATTATTTTAAAGTTATTTAATTATATTAAAATTGTTTTAAAGTTATATAATCATATTAATATTATTTTAATTTTATTTAATTATTTAATATTGTTTAAAAGTTATTTGTTTATAGTTGATATGTTTTAAGAAATTATAAAAGGTTTAATAAATTGAAAGATTAATTATTTAAGAATAGTTATGGTTTGGAATTAATAATGAGGATTTATTAATAAGGTTTTGAAATAAATTATTATTATTTATAAAATGGTAAAGATTAATTATTATTATTTCTTAAACAATATTTTGGAATGATTAATTACTATTTTAAGATATTTTAAAGTTAATAATTTCCATTTATTTATAATGATCATTATTAATAATTATTATTATATAACGATGTTTTGAAGTAAATGATTTTAATTATTTATAAATATTTCTGAGACCATGAATAGAGTTGAAAGACTTCCATTTTATAAAGAAATTTATAAAATGGATTGAAGACTTAAGGAAAGATTATTTACAAGGTTAAAGAGTTTATAAATGGTCAGATGTTTATAAATGAATTTTAGAAACAGGTTTATAGATTTATAAAAGAAGTTTTTATAAATGGTTTATGGATTCATAAATGGTTTATAAGTGATTTTTGAAATGTATAAGAAACTTACAAGGGATTATAAATGGTTTTTAGAGGTTTAAAAAATGGTTTATAAATGGTTTTGGAGAATTGTAATGAAATTATAAATGATTTGAGAACCGAATGAAAAGAGAATCTTTCTTAGTTTTGTAAATATACTTATACTGTTGAAATAAGTATATAGATATTTTCTAAGTATTGAAAATATAGGAATCGGTGGATATATCTTTGTAAAAGTATTCTTATACAAGAACTTTACAAAGTGGTTTTTATTTATAAAAGGTTTTTAAAACGAGGCTAGTGATTGCTTATATGCTGAACCAATGATGGTTTTCCCTATGAAATAAATCCTTGATTGAAAATTTCTTATTCGATAGTTAAATAACCGACTATCGAAATTGGACCCAACATAAATTTGGAAATATCTAGGGGAAGCACATGAGTTATATGGCATAGTCATCTCCGATGATGTTGTACCGTGCGTATAAATCTCATTTCGTTCTCCTAGGACAATGATAAGGAAATCAGTCGACTAACGGATAGGAGATGATCTCCGATCTTATCTTTGACTATTTGTTTCCTAATAAACCGGGATGAGTTTACCAGAAATTATCGAAAGTTGTTTCGAAGAGACCGGGATCGGGTATTTTACCCAAAAACCACTTCGATCCAACGAAGGCGTTTCGAAGTGAAGACAACTTGAAGATGATGGAATTGGAGATGGAGCTCTCAAATGTTTCGTTCAGTCCCAGAACGAACTTGTATGGATGAATGCTGATATTGCACTGTTGCCTGGAAGGTAGTATTAGCATTCCAAATGGAAAGTGCTATATAAAAAGGTAAACGTAGCCTCGAACCTCATCAACCAGTCAATGACAAAAATCGGGCATGCAGTAAGGCCAAGTGGGTAGCTCCCAAGTAAGGTATGGTCATTCCAAATCTAGATAGGTTATTATCTATTCTTGTATGCTTCGAGGCCGAAGCGGGGTGACCAAATTCGGTAGTACTAGTCAAGTGGTAGGACAGTCCTGTATGGTAGGGGTACAAGATGTTCTTATCATACCCTGGTGCATTCATCTAGAGATGTATCTTCGGAAGGCAGTTCCTTACCTTGTCATGGTATGGAATCCATTCTCCACTACGAGCCTTCCGATTTAAGTTGTATACCAAATATGTTAGAATGTGAGATGCAAGCATTTCATCTATATTCATATTTTACTTTGACCCTGGGACATTATTATAATATAAATGGGTTTCCTATAAAAAGGGTTTGGGTCATCGTAAGGTAAAAACCCGTCCGTGTTTATGTGCGGTGTGGTCTTATGAGATACCTTTGATTTCAAAGATATTTATATAACTTAAAGTCCAGTTGGGTGTGTTTTCTCACGCTGGTTATCCAGACTAACTCGGGTGTTATTTTATTATAATGCTCGGGTCAGATCGAGCATATTACAGATTAGTTTGGATGCTTATAGCTTCAAGAGACGAGATGGAGGTCCAAAGACGTATTCACGTATATGGTTATTTTCCACTGTATTCATTATTCTGTTTATCAGTAATTGTGCGGACAAGCTGTTATAACTGTCCAGGCTGAAATATGTTAGTATACTCTAATTAATGTTTGTATATACACATATTACAATTTTGCTTTTGTGTAAAGATTTGTGGTATATTATAGATTATTCATTCCGCTATGAGATTCTGTGTTGTTTGGTTTTCTTCTTATCTTCTTCCTTCTTTCTTTTTCCCTAACAATTGGGTTTTCCAGCATTCTATTACTCGGCATGCGATACATGGGACGTATTAGTGTTGATTTTCGAGGGTCGAAAATCCGGTTTGTTACAGAAATGGGAATGATTTACATGGTGACACGTGTAAATACGTTGCCAAACTTATCAGTTGGGAGCTTAGGCGACGGCCTAATGCTGTATAAAAGAATTACACATACATGGTAGGAGGTAGTGATTCACAAAGGGATCTAGAAACTTTTTGGGGAAAGTAAGGTTGCACCGCAATTTGTGGAAGACATACCATGTCGCAAAAATGGAAGGAAGGAAAGGTCTGAACTGCACAATGTGTAGAGGTCATTTTGCACCACAATTTGGAAGGGAACACTTAAATAAGAGAAGTGTACAACACCAGGGTTTGGGGCAGGGTGGAACTATGCCAGAGAAAGAAGTAAATGCAACCTTATAAAAGTCAATTTGGTAGGACTTAGGAAGAGGCCAGGATAGTAAGGGAAAGGGTTCTTGTGCTAGAAATAAGGTTGAAGGCCTATTAATGCCTGTTAAGGATGCTCACTCGAATGCACACATTAGGAAGGTGAGAAGAGGCATTCAGTTTCCTGGGACTGCGGCGGAAGTTCCAAATTAAACAAATGTCTAAGTGGAAGTACACCATGGGATGGTAAAGAGAGGCATTCATAAATGCATACCTTAGAAAAACGAGGAGTGGTATTCAACTGCGACGGAGGCGCAGGACCGTTAAAGGAATGACCTAAAATGGAGAAAATTAAAGAAGCTATGCCAGGGGTGCAGTAGTAAATGGGAATAATAGATTATAGAATAGCCTAAGTGGGGAAGATAAGTGGGGACTATGCCGGGGAGCAATAGTAAATGGGAATCGCTTAAGAATGCATAAAGGAGCAATTGTAAATAAGAATAACTTGCGTCGGTAACTATGATTGTTTATTTTATGATGTTTTGGGATAGTGAGGGGGAAACCCATTTTATACCTAGCAATTTAGTCTCACTATGTGTTTATTTGGGGTAAGTGATATCCACACCAAACTTTATGTCTGATCCATGTTATTATTATTATTTTCCCTATAAACTCAGGGGTGCTCATTTGAGTAGGCCGAGTTTATAGGAGAGGTAGGTTAATGATAAGCGCCATAATAGCATATCAAAATGGAGTAGGAGGCTTGGTTAACTAGTAAAGATTTTGTTGTCGTTGTTTAAGTAGTTTAGGAAGCATCTTCATTTGTTGACCTGACTCCTACTATGTTATTTTCTTTTGTTATTTGACCCCTACGTGGGCACGACATTGATGGTTAATGTTGATGTAAGATGTATGTAATGAATATTAAATAGAATTTCTATGTAATAAAAAGATTAGCTGCTCTTTTAACTTAATCTATAATTGATTATATAAACTGAACTCACTTCCATCGTTGGAAGATAATTCTGGTGATGATTGCAGCATCATTGGCATTTATCTTCGGGTCTCTAAGTAGGGGATGTTACAACAGCTCCCAACCATGTACCACGAGCATCGATATATACTGCAAAGCTTTTGAGTCATCAGGGAGTATTAAAGCAGGTGCACTAGTTAATAACTCATTTATCTTAACAAAAGCATGCTCGTACTCCGAGCTCCATGAGAAAAATAAATTCTTCATAGTATGGCTTGTCAGTAGTGTAGAAATATTTGTGAAGTCCTTAATAAACTTCACATAATTTCCAGCAAAACTAACAAAACTTCTTACCTCCGTAGCAATTTTCGGTACATGACAATCCGGTATTGCATCAACTTTACTAGGATCAGCTGATAATCCTTTTTTAGAAACAACATGACCTAGAAGACAAACCTCCTTGTGCCAAAAGCCACACTTGGAAAATTTCGCTTTCAACTTATGTCTATAGAGAATATTGAGCACTTCTCTCAAATGCAATTTCAGCTCTTCCTCACTTTTCGAATAAACAAGTACATTGTTAACAAATACCACAACAAACTTATTCAGTAACCCTCTAAAGACCCGACTCATGAGGTCGACGAAATATGTCGAGACATTGGTCAGTCCAAATATCATGACTAACCACTCATAAAGTCTGTCAGGTATACGAAAAGCAATTTTCTAAATACTGTCATTGGCCACATGCAACCAATGGAATCTGGTAGCCAATTCAAGATGGGAAAAATCCATGCTTCAACTAGTTGATTGAATAGCTAACAATTCATGGCGATGGATAATGATTCTTCTTTGTCAACTTTTTAGTTCACGGTAACCGATGCAAAGCCTTAAAGAGCCATCTACTTTAGTAGCAAAGACAATAGTTGCCCCCATTTTGAAATTCTGCTTTGAATTAAGCCCTTCTCCAACAATTCATTCACTTGCTTACTAAGATCACATCTTTTTCTAGAAAGCATATGCCTAAGGGGGTAATGCACCAATTCTGACATCGTTTCTAAATAAACTCGAAATTCGGTCTCCCTATAAGGAGGAAGACCAGAAACTTCGGTAAAGATATCTAGGAAGTCACGAACTACCGGTATAGAAGCTAACTCATCATGTGACGGCCTAGAGCTATGTAGTTAAAGCGCTTAGTGGTTCTATAATGGTGGAGGTGTACAAAGTTATAGTAGGGATAAAGCGGAGATATAGCAGAACATAGCGGACTTGCAAAAAGCTTCCGTAGATATAATAGCAAATATTCAAAGTTAATTTTTTCCAATTCCCACATCATTTGTGTAGAAAAAAGAATATTGTTTAATCTTATATAATAAAATCGAAGAATATCATGAGTTATATAATCCAAATTTGGTGATTGCAACAGATTTCTGAATTATACTAAGCATTTATGCCTTAAAATTAGGTCTTTACCCTAACTTTGTTGATTTATTTTAAAAGAGAGTTAGTCAAATTGAATTTTTTATATTAATGTTGCTAAAGTGAATGCTAAAACACCTTGATTTAGCGGGTGTAGAAAAAAATAGTGGGGCTTAAAGTGAATCTTGTAATAACCCGTATTTTACGTATCGAAGGATCGTAAAATATTTTTATTTCATTCATATGAGATTACATGATTATATAATTTTGGGATATGACTCTTAGGGACATTTTGCACACCTATGATTTTTCCAAATTTACATGTGACCATTTTGATCCTAAAACCTTATTTGGGCTATAAGTTTTGTTAGGAGTCAAATTAGGGTCTCAAACTAGTTCTATTGCTTTAGGATGATTGTTTCCTATTCTGTAGAGTGGTCATAATAGAAAAATAGACTTACGGTTAGAAAGTTATGCCTGATTAAATTTTAGATAACTACTGGCTAGAAAGTGTGTAATTTATTAAGCTCATTAGTTGGCTCATTAATCCAATTAGAGATTACTATAAATAGAGGCTGTAGGTGTCAAATTAGAACTTTTCTCTCTCATTCCAGATTAGGTCTAAAACCTAATTAGCTCTAGATCCATCTTAATTCATCCAAATTGCTCTCTAAATCAAACTAGATTGTGGATTAGAGATTAGATTCTCGATTAGAAGCTAGAGATCATCAAATTGGCTGATTAGAAGTGCTTTTCATCGCTGTTCTAATTGGATCTATAATCAAATTAGTTGAATTTGGTAATTGGTGAGTGGTTTATGACTTATCACTATCCTATTCATGTTTATATAATAGAATTGTAGGTCTTAACGTGGTTTCTGATCTAAAAATCCATTTCCAACTCTAAATAACAAGTGTGTGTGTATATATATATATATATATGCTAGGGCATACATCAATGACATATAATATGATTCTTTAGAAATTGCCTTGTGATTCATCTTATTATACCATATATTCATTGATTACTTAGATTTGGATTAGAAATTGTTTGATTGCTATAATTCCATGTATTTCCTATGTGATTAGATGTGAATGCATGTTATTCTATGTTGTATGTTGTTCCTTGATGTTGTTTGTAAGTGTTTTGGATGCATAGGAAGATAGGTTGGTGAATTTGGAAAATAGAAGACTAAGTTGGTCGGAATTGGATGAAACTAGGAGGGAAACTTTTGGAGCAAACCAGAAGTCTACATGATAAGTCGCACCTCATTGTTGAAGACAAGAATCGGTGCTGAATTATCCTTAATGAGTCGGCATCGGTTTATGGTTGTGATGGCTATGGGTCGGTCATTGGCATGGGCATGTAGAACATGGCTAGATGAGGTGTTTTATAGCAATGATGCAAGAGATTTATCTAAGCATTAAGGGTACCATCGAGTTATCTCTAGAATTTAGAAGAAGAGCTTTGGATTGATGACAAGTTATCTAGGATGGATGGGCCAGGGTCCAAGGCACTGGAAGAAGAGTATTAGAGACATGAAAAGAACTTAGCCATTGGTTGGCTAAGTGTATAACTCGGCACCGAGTAATAACTATAGCTCGGTACCGAGTTATCTTGGTATAGGGTATGGAGTTGGAATTTCTGGGAACTGCTGTTGAGGTTTTGTAGGTCATGCTAGAGGTGTTGGTGCTCATTAGCATCAGGGTTGGATGACAATGTAATAGCATGATGAAAAGCTGGAATGTTCGGATGTTGGCTCGTGTTGGGAGTAGATTCCAAAGATGGCAGCTTGGTAAAGCAGGGTGCCGTAGGATCGAGGAATGTGGAAGGGTTTCTCATGAATAATGGAAACTAGATTATGCAAGAAGGGCTCGGTGTCCAAATGGAGCAAAGGAGGGCTCGGATGAGTACGTGTTAACGAATCGTTGATGCTCGGAGTATTTTCTTGTATGCTGAAAGCAGGGGTACTATAAGGGGGAGACCCATGGGTCAATTGAGTGACCTGTATACCCTGGACCAATGGCTTTAGGTCAAGTGTCTAGCTTTGGGCTACGAGGTAGGTATCGAGCTTTGGGTTGCATGATACGAGAGTATACAGAAAACAGAAGCTTCCACCAGTCCCTGGCAGTAAGGAGGCCATACGAGTTATATATTCAAGATACAAGGGTGAGTGGTAGTGAGTATTTCTTGATGGATGTTATGGTTGCTTTGATTGCTTTCTTTAGTGGGCTATCACTCGGGGATATCATTAGGAGTAGGTACTAGAGATGAGAATATTTGGACATCCATTATTGTATACTGTATCGTACCTTTATGATATTGTAGAGTAGCATATTATAGTGTTATGTGCTAAATCTTTGGTTGCAGTGACATGTTAGGTATGCTTCGTGTACTCTTGTTCCTTACCAATGTACCTGTATATTATTTTGAGATTCATTTACCGCTCATACCAGACTATCATCCGACCTAAGGTTTTATGTTTTACTTCTTATTATCCTGGGTACTCTTAAAGATAACAGGTCTAGGTGACGCAATAACTGTTTGGAGGACGAGCTGGATAGAGCTATCCTATATTATATACTTATATGGATTCTATGTTTATTCCACTGTGCAACACTAGGGAGCCTTTAGTGACTTCTTATACTTGTATTTGAGACAATTATTGAGTTTATTTCCATTATATAAATTCTATAACATTTGATGTATAACTCTGTGGATCTGTACTCTAGTGATTTGTCGCACAATTGTTACCGTCTCTTCTGTTATATCTGCGATATTATAATTTATCCATGCCCTGTGAGATATAATAGGTTATATATTTTATTTGTTAATATCCATCTAGATGATCTTCCTATTTCAATCGGGAACAATTGCAGCGTACTATTAAGTTATTATTTGTGTCGGTTGTATAGGGCAGTCGCCACAGAATCTACTCTTCAATAGCGCTACATCAAAAAAGCATAGAGGTCGAAAAGCGCTATACGCTACAATAGGGATTTTGCAGGGCTTTAACTACATAGGTCCAAAGAATATAAGTAACTCAACATTATTAAACTTTTGGGATTGTAATAAACCTCTGAGTTACGCCCACTACAAGTACCCAAATAAATCACCTCCCTATCACAATCCAACACTGCTCCATATATAGCTTTCCAGTCCATTCCTGGAATCAAAACAAAACTAGAAAATCCTAACACAAAAGTATTTGAATCAAATTCGGCATCCAAAATAAATAGTTTCAAACCCTTATAAATCATAGATAAATGGATCGATCCCCTAACAGGATTCAATACTATTATAGGGACATTGACTATACTAGTCTCTATGTGTAGTTCATCTACTAGCTTACTTGAAATAAACGAGTGAGATTCTCCAGTGTTAAATAAATTATAAATAGATATATTAGAAAGAGTTAACACACCCTCCAAGATGACTTTCTTCCTTTTTCTATAGTCGGAGCTGTGCTCAAGTTTGGAACAACATCAAGTGCATAAGATGGAACTAGTAGAAGACTTATGCATGTTCGAACACTCCCTCTTCGTATGTCTGAACTAGTTGTGATTGTAGCACTTGACCTTTGTAGGATTTAACTTGCAATCTCTTTTCATATGTTCTTGTTATTGCACTTCATACACATGAATCCTTGTATCTTTATCTTGCCCTGAGCCCCCATTCCACCCTTGTATGTATTCTGCTAAACTGGCTTCCCTTTTACTTTCTTAGATTCTTCCTTAATAATTGAATTCAGTAGCGCTAGCTCAACTAAGATCTCAAAAGTATCCCTAATGGGTACAAGGCTCGAAGCAATATCCCTTAAAGAAGGATTTAACCCCTTAGCAATTTTTTTGCCTTCTTCACTACTGTATTGATAAGGTCTAGGCCGTACTTTGCTAGCTAATTGAACTCATTGACTCCTTGACACTATGGTCTACCTTTTCCAAATAAATGGACTTCTCTAGCTCTACTCCCTATTTGGCCTCTGATATAAACATAGCCTCAAAGCGTCTCTTCATATCAATCCAAGTAATCACAATCTCATCTGGCTTAGCAATGACAATATCCCACAAGTTCAAGGTCTCCCCATACAAATGCCACGAAGCCAATTATGTGACGACTCGGGTTTTGCCCGCTCGAAAATCAACATCCGTACTTCACATTGTACTAGAATGCCGCAGATTCGACCGTTCAAATCCGATTCGCCGGAGCTATAACACAATTAAGTAAATAACACAGCGGAAAAAAAGAATAATACATTGATATATAATATCTGATACAACAGAGTGATACAATGAATATCAATATCATCAGAGATATGATACAAGAAATAGCAGCGGAAAAGAAAAGATAACAACAGCAGCGGAGCAATATCAATAGAAGTGATAACTCCAAAATGATCTTCAGACAAGAATGAATCCACAACTCCAAGATAAGCAACTCCGATGAATGAACTAGCTCCAGATAATCTACTAAACCTGAATATCTGAAAAGAAACCCAACTCTAGACTGCTCGTGTGGAAAATTATGAGCACCCAGAGTTTAGGAAGGGAACAATAAACTCCGGATCAGTCATGGGACTGGTGTGAGCAACAAAAACAGTTTATCTTTAAACAAACACAAAAGGTTTTAAACATTGAAATCCGCAATGCTTTTGGAAAATGAAACTACCATAAGACCTCCCGCCACACACACAATGCAAACGCAGAATTGGAGGAGATTTCTTCTTATGATAGTCAAAGATGCTTACTACGCCAAATCATCTTGATATTATTATTAGTGCATAGTGCAGAAAACATTTCGAAAGTATAATATTAATCTTAGCCAACATACGACCAGTATCGTATGCCTACTATAGCTACCATGTTCAATAGCAGGTTACCGCCACATTCCATAGCAGGTAATACAACTAAAACCGTACACGTCGCATATTGTTTCTTTGGATTTCCAACAAATGGTCAGGCTAAGGAACTTCCTTCCGCCGCATGGGATCGCCTCTGGCGGGACGTCCCGAGAGACAAACTGCTCTCTGCAAAACAAGGCCGGGTTACCCCTGTAACAGGTAACTCACGAATATGCCACCCCCCGGTCCTTTGGGACCTTTATCCGAGGCGCCTCTAAACCAACATCACACATAATAAAGTGTATCCACATGAGTAAGTATCTGGGCTCCATACCATGATACCACCCCTTTCCAGAAGGAAATGACATACCCTAAAGGGCGCGACCCTCATAACCTTGCCGCAACATTCCTGTTTCGACCATTTCCGGGTTGTGAGGCCCTGACGAAGTCTCGTCCACAAAGCTACGCTTTTTCAAAAAGCCATGCTTTGGGTCAACAGATGATCAACCTATGATCACAAAGATAAATGATCAAACAAATAATCATATCACAAATGATCAAACACTGATCATCACACAGCAACACTCAGCATGTCACATTACCAAATTGGGATATATTGCTGATAAATTTCAACTACATAACCTCTGAGCTCGTACGTCTCAGAGAAGGGTGTTAAGCTAAGAGAATAAATTCTCCGCCACCAACAGATATGTATTTGAAAGAAAACGGCTTTATATCTCAAAGTGTAATGTCAGACATACAATCCATACAAGTCTGTTCCGGGATCGAACAGAACCGAAGGCACTTCTCACGAAGCCCTTGCAAATCCGGATAATTTCCAATCACGTCCGGACTTCCCGTCACTAAGGGTGATAAAACCTCTATACCGGGGATCAGCCGATGTAGAGTAACTCGACGGTAATCCTTCCGTTTTCAAAAATATCCGGTTTTCAACACCGGTCTTCAAATGCTATCCATATACGACATATCACATATTCGGAATGGGTTATACGACCCAAAGGTCCTCTCCCGGCTAAACTGAATAGTGAGCGAAATATTCGAAAATCATATGGATATGGGATTTTAATTAAGTCACAACTTAAAACCCAAAACTTTCCGTTTGAATGGTTAAAACAAATTACCATTTAAATCTTTTAAACAAAAAGATTCAATTCACAAAGTTAACCCCATTCACAAATATCCATTTATGGATTTCAAAACATTTCCATTTCAATTGAATTAACTCGTTAAATCCTTAAATCAAGATTTAACTTATAGCTTTCAAAACAATCCCATTTCGAATGGTTTAAAAAAAACATCATTTTAAATCTGTTAAAGATAACAGATTCAAATCATAGCTTTTCAAAACAATTCATTCATAACTTGGAAAACCATTTTTCAATTCAATCTTGAAATTCCTTTAACTAAATTAGAATTTCATTTTTTATATGAAAGCTTTTATCATTTAAAAACAAACAGTTCCATTTCAGAAAATCTGATTCATTCATACGAGTTAAAGTCTTTGGGTTAAATCCAAATTCTCAAAATTTCACTTTTAAATGGTTTAGATTCATACAAACACATTTATAACATTTTCAATCCCTAGTTTCAAATCATAGGATTCAACTTCAAACTTGAATTCAAATTTAAATCCAATTATTTAAATTTTCAAAACTCGATTAAGTTATTCAAAATAACTTTTATCTTTGAAATTCTATTTCAAAAGCTTCTCACTTTAAACCCCAATTTCCAATTTCAAAATCAATTGAAATTAAAATTTCAATTTCAAATACATCAAATTTAAATCATATGTGACTTAACCGATTTCCACGTGAAATCCATATTTGTGTGTGTAAAGGTGTAGTCCAGGGGTTTCACACAATAGTGCAACACAATGAATCATCACAAATCAAAATACAGGATATAGTTGATAAACGATATAAACTATATCGCTTATCTTTTATTCACAGATCACAGATATATATAATTTTCAGATAAATAAACTGCAGTAAAGATTACACACAAATCAGAATATATCACAAAGCATCACAGATCGGGAAATATCAAACAATTCAATCATCCAATCAAATCCAAATATTCATAAGTAAGGTCAGTTAATTATCTGATTTATTCAAATTTGATTAATTACTTATGAATTTCTAATCCTGGTTAATTAACATAAATGAATTACAAATCATTTTAATTTACTACTTTTTAATCCTTTATTAATCAACCATTAAAAATAAATAAATTAACTTTTAATTATAATTCATCAACCTTTAATCATTTAATAATTAGCCTTTAATCATTTAATTCACCATTTAATTAATTATCTTTGATTAATAAATTATTTGATTAATCCTTAATTAACTTCTTTAACTACTTTCATAGATTTATTACTCTTCATTATTATTTTTCTCTTTCTCAACAACAAATCTTAATGTAATTTAAAGGTTAATCCTTATCTTGATTAATCACTTAATTCCTAATTAACTTAATTAACTTCAAGAAAATGAAGCTTCTTTAACTTAAGATAAACATTATCTTAATTACCATTTACATTTTAAAACCCTTAATTTTTATAATTAACTTTACTTAACAAAAATTTAGATTAAATAAATTTTAACACTTCTTAACAAATATTAAGAACAATTTGATATTTATAAAGTAATGCTATAAAAGAAGTTTTGACAAAATTTGTTTAATTTTTCAAAATCCTATTTTAAAACGTTTATAAAAACTAGGCATCTCTCCCACTTCGGGTCCTACCCGAATATTACTCGGGACTATCCCCGAGTTTTCTCCCTTCTTCCCCTTTATTACCAAAACTTAGATAAATTTGCAGCTTTAAAACTGTAGCTATTACCCACCAAACACTCGAGTATAACTCGAGTTAAACCCCAAAATTCCCGAGGCACTCACGAGTCGAACTCCACAAAACTCGAGCAACAGAAACTTCGTCTTCCCCAAACTAAAACTACCCAGATATTCACGCGACCCCAAACGTGTACGTGTACGTGTACACCACCATGGCGACGCTCCGGCCATCACCACTAGCGTCGACAAGTCGACTATCACCCTCGCACACCATTCTGACCACCAAATCGTCAATAACTACTCGAAATCAAAATCGAGTATTCAAGCCCACATCTGGAACTACAGACCCCACCTAAAACAGCCTCGCGCGCACACCCTCGACCACCGGAGACTCCACAATCTCGGCCACGCCACCATCACCCACCCAGCCATCACCTCCAAAGGCCACGTGCAACTCGATGCACGAACGAGGCCACTTCGACCAGATTTTCGATCACAGTCCAAACTAGGTTTAGGAATTAGATCGACTCGCCATCGTCGCCACAGTGGACGATGTCACCTCCTATCATTTTTCCTACCACCACCGTAGGTTCGACCATCACCATGAACAACCCCGTCACCCCCAGAACCTCCGATCACCGGAATTCGCCCAAAAACAACTTCCCGTTCATTTCCAAACTGCTCTCGAAACACCACACTAAAAATCATCAAACTTGCATTAAAAATCTTAGTTTCCAATAAGGATTCAAGACATATATAGGAATTCGCAAATTGTTATGTTTGAATTTATTCGAAAATCAAACTTTGCCTGTAAAAACTCATTTCTTGCTCACTGTGCATTCTTTCTTCTTGAAATCTATTTTTAAGTTATAGCTCAGGACTAAACATAACTCTTTGTTTTTAAAATCTAAGCTTGATACTGATTACATGATAAGAAAAATTCTATGTCTTGGTTGGCTTTACCCTGAGAAACTAAACAGAGATGAAGATGCATAGCTCAACCCAGTTAAATACACATATACACACAGTGTTAAACAAGAAGATATTCAAGTATCCATATTAAACATAAGCCATTATGATTAGCTTAAGCATTTATGTTATGTTGTTTACTCATAATGATGACAGAAAAGAACAGAGCCTATTTGAAAGTTGAAACAGGTTTGGAAATAAAATGTTACTCACAATTGTTTCCAGGAAAGAACAGAGATGCATTTTTGTTGAACAGGCTTTTAAAATTTGTAAGCTGAAGCTTCCTTTTCCCTTGATCTCTGGTTTTAGTTGATGGTATTGTTGTTTTAATTTGAATTCTTGTTTATGTTGAAGATGATAGTTGCTTCAGATGTGCTCAACTTTTAGTGAACGAATTGAAATGAAGATGATGAATATATGGGAGAGGTGTTTACTGGTTGATGACATTATTTTTGTACAGGATGATAATATTTGTTTGTACAAGTGATAAAACTTGTTGTACAAATCTTCAGTGATTTTTTTCTCTTTTGTTGGCTGATAGTTTTTGAACATCTCGAGTTGACTAAAATGTTATGTACTAAGGAATATAGCATTAATTGCACTTGTACTTCATGTTCCTACTTATCCTATTTTATAAAGATATTTTACCTATTTCTTACTTCTTGTTTCGGTTGGAAATGATATTGAGGAGATTTTGTGATAGCTTTTCTTTGTCTCCCTATACAAGCTTACATACTCATATTTATTATTATCATTTATTATTAAATAATTTATTTACTATTTAAATTCAAACCAAAACATATATATATATATCTACATATATATACAACATTTTAAATTTAAATGATTTAACGCATTTTTATTCGGTTTCGGGGAAACTCGCATTACTTCATCGATTTATTTCACAATTTTAATTCAAATATTCAATAAATTATCAATTTAAATTTAATTAAAATCCGGGGTCGTTACAGACTTCCCCCCTTAAAAGAATTTCGTCCTCGAAATTGCCAAGGAGACACAAAGATAGATGAAGAATATTTCATCAACTCAAACTGAATATCTATTCTGCATTTGGCTTACCAAATCAGAATATCAATAACAGATACAAGAACGAATCTGTTTAAAACTTCACAAGATACTCGGGTTATCCAGATCTACGAAATATACAAGGGCATCGGTTAGTTCAAAGTGATAACTAACCATCCGTAGAACATATCCGGACCCAAGGAATAGATAGATAGATGGATACGATTTCAAAATTTTTAGTTTAGAACTAAATTATACCTATCAACCATAACAAACAAAGCAACTAATTCATCCAAACAAACAATTTTGGCCATTTCGGAGTTTATGTCCCATATTAATATATCGAATCTTTTCCTGGATCTACCAGAAACTATCGAAGAATTGAGAAGAGATATTTGAACAAAAAAGATTAATAGAGAAATGATGGCTTCCTCGTTGTTACAGAGTATCGACCATTTATAGTCGTATTCCCCTGTCCCCTATCTCATACTCTTCTTGCACTCATACTTACTATCAGTGGATAGCAAGAGAATTTACTAAGGCATACGGAAGGATATCTGAGAATTACTCATTCTAGAGTTTACTTCACTCTATCTCTAATGAGCTACTTAACGTGTTATACTCCTGAGATAAAGTTCAACCTTAGCTCTGATACCACATGTGACGACTCGGGTTTTGCCCGCTCGAAAATCAACATCCGTACTTCACATTGTACTAGAATGCCGCAGATTCGACCGTTCAAATCCGATTCGCCGGAGCTATAACACAATTAAGTAAATAACACAGCGGAAAAAAAGAATAATACATTGATATATAATATCTGATACAACAGAGTGATACAATGAATATCAATATACATCAGAGATATGATACAAGAAATAGCAGCGGAAAAGAAAAGATAACAACAGCAGCGGAGCAATATCAATAGAAGTGATAACTCCAAAATGATCTTCAGACAAGAATGAATCCACAACTCCAAGATAAGCAACTCCGATGAATGAACTAGCTCCAGATAATCTACTAAACCTGAATATCTGAAAAGAAACCCAACTCTAGACTGCTCGTGTGGAAAATTATGAGCACCCAGAGTTTAGGAAGGGAACAATAAACTCCGGATCAGTCATGGGACTGGTGTGAGCAACAAAAACAGTTTATCTTTAAACAAACACAAAAGGTTTTAAACATTGAAATCCGAAATGCTTTTGGAAAATGAAACTACAATAAGACCTCCCGCCACACACACAATGCAAACGCAGAATTGGAGGAGATTTCTTCTTATGATAGTCAAAGATGCTTACTACGCCAAATCATCTTGATATTATTATTAGTGCATAGTGCAGAAAACATTTCGAAAGTATAATATTAATCTTAGCCAACATACGACCAGTATCGTATGCCTACTATAGCTACCATGTTCAATAGCAGGTTACCGCCACATTCCA
This sequence comes from Allium fistulosum, assembly GCA_030737815.1. Lineage (NCBI taxonomy): Eukaryota > Viridiplantae > Streptophyta > Magnoliopsida > Asparagales > Amaryllidaceae > Allium > Allium fistulosum. Next base: position 1,511,533,589 of record CM060901.1, read on the forward strand.
TAGCAGGTAATACAACTAAAACCGTACACGTCGCGTATTGTTTCTTTGGATTTCCAACAAATGATCAGGCTAAGGAACTTCCTTCCGCCGCATGGGATCGCCTCTGGCGGGACGTCCCGAGAGACAAACTGCTCTCTGCAAAACAAGGCCGGGTTACCCCTGTAACAGGTAACTCACGAATATGCCACCCCCCGGTCCTTTGGGACCTTTATCCGAGGCGCCTCTAAACCAACATCACACATAATAAAGTGTATCCACATGAGTAAGTATCTGGGCTCCATACCATGATACCACCCCTTTCCAGAAGGAAATGACATACCCTAAAGGGCGCGACCCTCATAACCTTGCCGCAACATTCCTGTTTCGACCATTTCCGGGTTGTGAGGCCCTGACGAAGTCTCGTCCACAAAGCTACGCTTTTTCAAAAAGCCACGCTTTGGGTCAACAGATGATCAACCTATGATCACAAAGATAAATGATCAAACAAATGATCATATCACAAATGATCAAACACTGATCATCACACAGCAACACTCAGCATGTCACATTACCAACTTGGGATATATCGCTGATAAATTTCAACTACATAACCTCTGAGCTCGTACGTCTCAGAGAAGGGTGTTAAGCTAAGAGAATAAATTCTCCGCCACCAACAGATATGTATTTGAAAGAAATCGGCTTTATATCTCAAAGTGTAATGTCAGACATACAATCCATACAAGTCTGTTCCGGGATCGAACAGAACCGAAGGCACTTCTCACGAAGCCCTTGCAAATCCGGATAATTTCCAATCACGTCCGGACTTCCCGTCACTAAGGGTGATAAAACCTCTATACCGGGGATCAGCCAATGTAGAGTAACTCGACGGTAATCCTTCCGTTTTCAAAAATATCCGGTCTTCAACACCGGTCTTCAAATGCTATCCATATACGACGTATCACATATTCGGAATGGGTTATACGACCCAAAGGTCCTCTCCCGGCTAAACCGAATAGTGAGCGAAATATTCGAAAATCATATGGATATGGGATTTTAATTAAGTCACAACTTAAAACCCAAAACTTTCCGTTTGAATGGTTAAAACAAATTACCATTTAAATCTTTTAAACAAAAAGATTCAATTCACAAAGTTAACCCCATTCACAAATATCCATTTATGGATTTCAAAACATTTCCATTTCAATTGAATTAACTCGTTAAATCCTTAAATCAAGATTTAACTTATAGCTTTCAAAACAATCCCATTTAGAATGGTTTAAACAAAACATCATTTTAAATCTGTTAAAGATAACAGATTCAAATCATAGCTTTTCAAAACAATTCATTCATAACTTGGAAAACCATTTTTCAATTCAATCTTGAAATTCCTTTAACTAAATTAGAATTTCATTTTTTATATGAAAGCTTTTATCATTTAAAAACAAACAGTTCCATTTCAGAAAATCTGATTCATTCATACGAGTTAAAGTCTTTGGGTTAAATCCAAATTGTCAAAATTTCACTTTTAAATGGTTTAGATTCATACAAACACATTTATAACATTTTCAATCCCTAGTTTCAAATCATAGGATTCAACTTCAAACTTGAATTCAAATTTAAATCCAATTATTTAAATTTTCAAAACTCGATTAAGTTATTCAAAATAACTTTTATCTTTGAAATTCTATTTCAAAAGCTTCTCACTTTAAACCCCAATTTCCAATTTCAAAATCAATTGAAATTAAAATTTCAATTTCAAATACATCAAATTTAAATCATATGTGACTTAACAGATTTCCACGTGAAATCCATATTTGTGTGTGTAAAGGTGTAGTCCAGGGGTTTCACACAATAGTGCAACACAATGAATCATCACAGATCAAAATACAGGATATAGTTGATAAACGATATAAACTATATCGCTTATCTTTTATTCACAGATCACAGATATATATAATTTTCAAATAAATAAACTGCAGTAAAGATTACACACAAATCAGAATATATCACAAAGCATCACAGATCGGGAAATATCAAACAATTCAATCATCCAATCAAATCCAAATATTCATAAGTAAGGTCAGTTAATTATCTGATTTATTCAAATTTGATTAATTACTTATGAATTTCTAATCCTGGTTAATTAACATAAATGAATTACAAATCATTTTAATTTACTACTTTTTAATCCTTTATTAATCAACCATTAAAAATAAATAAATTAACTTTTAATTATAATTCATCAACCTTTAATCATTTAATAATTAGCCTTTAATCATTTAATTCACCATTTAATTAATTATCTTTGATTAATAAATTATTTGATTAATCCTTAATTAACTTCTTTAACTACTTTCATAGATTTATTACTCTTCATTATTATTTTTCTCTTTCTCAACAACAAATCTTAATGTAATTTAAAGGTTAATCCTTATCTTGATTAATCACTTAATTCCTAATTAACTTAATTAACTTCAAGAAAATGAAGCTTCTTTAACTTAAGATAAACATTATCTTAATTACCATTTACATTTTAAAACCCTTAATTTTTATAATTAACTTTACTTAACAAAAATTTAGATTAAATAAATTTTAACACTTCTTAACAAATATTAAGAACAATTTGATATTTATAAAGTAATGCTATAAAAGAAGTTTTGACAAAATTTGTTTAATTTTTCAAAATCCTATTTTAAAACGTTTATAAAAACTAGGCATCTCTCCCACTTCGGGTCCTACCCGAATATTACTCGGGACTATCCCCGAGTTTTCTCCCTTCTTCCCCTTTATTACCAAAACTTAGATAAATTTGCAGCTTTAAAACTGTAGCTATTACCCACCAAACACTCGAGTATAACTCGAGTTAAACCCCAAAATTCCCGAGGCACTCACGAGTCGAACTCCACAAAACTCGAGCAACAGAAACTTCGTCTTCCCCAAACTAAAACTACCCAGATATTCACGCGACCCTAAACGTGTACGTGTACGTGTACACCACCATGGCGACGCTCCGGCCATCACCACTAGCGTCGACAAGTCGACTATCACCCTCGCACACCATTCTGACCACCAAATCGTCAATAACTACTCGAAATCAAAATCGAGTATTCAAGCCCACATCTGGAACTACAGACCCCACCTAAAACAGCCTCGCGCGCACACCCTCGACCACCAGAGACCCCACAATCTCGGCCACGCCACCATCACCCACCCAGCCATCACCTCCAAAGGCCACGTGCAACTCGATGCACGAACGAGGCCACTTCGACCAGATTTTCGATCACAGTCCAAACTAGGTTTAGGAATTAGATCGACTCGCCATCGTCGCCACAGTGGACGATGTCACCTCCTATCATTTTTCCTACCACCACCGTAGGTTCGACCATCACCATGAACAACCCCGTCACCCCCAGAACCTCCGATCACCGGAATTCGCCCAAAAACAACTTCCCGTTCATTTCCAAACTGCTCTCGAAACACCACACTAAAAATCATCAAACTTGCATTAAAAATCTTAGTTTCCAATAAGGATTCAAGACATATATAGGAATTCGCAAATTGTTATGTTTGAATTTATTCGAAAATCAAACTTTGCCTGTAAAAACTCATTTCTTGCTCATTGTGCATTCTTTCTTCTTGAAATCTATTTTTAAGTTATAGCTCAGGACTAAACATAACTCTTTGTTTTTAAAATCTAAGCTTGATACTGATTACATGATAAGAAAAATTCGATGTCTTGGTTGGCTTTACCCTGAGAAACTAAACAGAGATGAAGATGCATAGCTCAACCCAGTTAAATACACATATACACACAGTGTTAAACAAGAAGATATTCAAGTATCCATATTAAACATAAGCCATTATGATTAGCTTAAGCATTTATGTTATGTTGTTTACTCATATTGATGACAGAAAAGAACAGAGCCTATTTGAAAGTTGAAACAGGTTTGGAAATAAAATGTTACTCACAATTTTTTCCAGGAAAGAACAGAGATGCATTTTTGTTGAACAGGCTTTTAAAATTTGTAAGCTGAAGCTTCCTTTTCCCTTGATCTCTGGTTTTAGTTGATGGTATTGTTGTTTTAATTTGAATTCTTGTTTAAGTTGAAGATGATAGTTGCTTCAGATGTGCTCAACTTTTAGTGAACGAATTGAAATGAAGATGATGAATATATGGGAGAGGTGTTTACTGGTTGATGACATTATTTTTGTACAGGATGATAATATTTGTTTGTACAAGTGATAAAACTTGTTGTACAAATCTTCAGTGATTTTTTTCTCTTTTGTTGGCTGATAGTTTTTGAACATCTCGAGTTGACTAAAATGTTATGTACTAAGGAATATAGCATTAATTGCACTTGTACTTCATGTTCCTACTTATCCTATTTTATAAAGATATTTTACCTATTTCTTACTTCTTGTTTCGGCTGGAAATGATATTGAGGAGATTTTGTGATAGCTTTTCTTTGTCTCCCTATACAAGCTTACATACTCATATTTATTATTATCATTTATTATTAAACAATTTATTTACTATTTAAATTCAAACCAAAACATATATATATATATATCTACATATATATACAACATTTTAAATTTAAATGATTTAACGCATTTTTATTCGATTTCGGGGAAACTCGCATTACTTCATCGATTTATTTCACAATTTTAATTCAAATATTCAATAAATTATCAATTTAAATTTAATTAAAATTCGGGGTCGTTACAAATTATCTCCTCATTTCATCCTCTATACATATCGTAGAAAATATCTGATCGTAATTTCTCAACCATCTTTGCATCTCGCAAATGATTTAGTCCAAAAGTATTTCTTTCCACCCAGAATCTAGAAACCTAACATAATTAGGAAAGTCCAAAGCAAGCGACGGGGCTAGGACTACCTCATGTGCTTATGTTGCGGGCCCTCAATAGAGGTTAAGTTCAGTCTGACCTCTTGCTTGAAGATACTTGTGAAACCATACTAGAATATTGATGCTTGGAACCTCAGCTGCCTCCCTGGGTCCATCCTGTTTAATTACTCATTTTCACTTATCTATAAATAGGAATTATAAGCAACTTCCTTAGATAGTAAGCGTCGCAGGAATGTATGCATATGTTTATGTTATTCTTATATATAAAAGTAATAACTTTTAAAATATTCAAGTGTGTTCACTCAATATGCACATAATCCCTTAGAAATCCTGAACCTATGGTCTAATACTAGCATTAACAACCCGCACCTCTAGACACACCGATTTAAAGACCAAAACGGTACTTGAACTTGCATTATGCCAAGAAGTACGAATCATTAGGTTTTTGATTGTTTATAAGGTACATATATAAATATAACTTTAAAATATTCTACATTTTCAGTTCTCATAAAAGAAGAAATAAAATATAGTCCTAGCAAATACCGTCTCAAAATAGCATCGGTCTATATAAGAAGTGTCTAAAAAGATTCCCCAAATAGGAATGCAACATAAGTCTTACTGATAAATATAATAAGGTACATAGGAAAATGACTACAAAAAAATATCTATAAAGCGCACTATCACCTCCTCCACGTATCTTAACCTTGTTACCTCATCTACTACCCTATCCTCCTATAATATATATAAAGAGGAAAAAATAGAGGGGATCAGATAAGATTTGGTGAGAGAGTTATATCACTAGTGGTATGATGGAATCAGGTAGTTAAATTATCGTTTATAATCTACACTACCTAGGGTGTCCACTTGTATGCACATATAAGGAATTAGTCAATTTACAAACTATAATGTAATTAATATGCCTAAATCTAATAATAATGTGTGAGATTTCCATTGAAGTTTGGGCATCTTGAAAGCGAGTAAACCTAGGGTTATCCCGAGTATATGATCTCGATAATAAACCGCCTAAGCATACATGTAACATCCCTAATTTTTTATAACATTATTTAGAAGATTTAATTAGATAAATTAAATAGAATAGTGATGATAAGGAGATTGAGATTTTATTAAATTAACATATGGTCGTGCTTACTAATAAGATAAATGGGCTTTGATTTGGATTATTGGTTAATTAACTTACACATGGGCATATTAGTAAAATAGCCTTCTTATTCTACACGGCTACTACTTCTCATTTTGTCCATTTACATATCATTTTTCTCACGATCACAAACAAAAATCCGAAACCTAAAGCCAGCCGTTACCAATGAAGAGAAGGAAAATTTTCAATCTAAAGCTAAGAATCAAGCTAGGAAGGATAAATCAACATCAAATCTCAAGTTCCATATCAATTTTAAGGTGAATAATAATTCTTACCATCTCTTTTTGGTTTTATAATCATGTGATTTTAGATTTTAATATTTATTTTGTTCGCTTGATATATTGGATGATGATATATTCAAATTTATTGAATTTTTAATTTAAACCATTCAATCATATGAGATTCGTACGGTTTAGGATCAAAACTATGATTTACTGATTTTAAAATGCCATGGAAAATTTTTATGTGAAGTAAAAATACGATTTTAGAGATGAGTTTTAATTTTTGGAATTTTCCAAGTTATGGAAATTTTATTTTGAATTTTTGATGGAAAATATGATAAAATTAGGTTAAATATTTATTTTGTGAATTTCAGGAGGAAATTAGATCTAAAATTTTTAATATGTTTGATTACAGGATTAATTCGAATTTCTATGATTTTTGAGGATTTTCCCAATTGATTTATTTGGGGAAATAAATTATTTAAAAGGATGGGCTTTTCTGAAAATGTCGGTTTTAAGTTATTGGAAAGGTTAGCGTTTAAATCCTTTAATTTAGGATCTAAATGAATGTAGCGGTTTCAGAAGTAAAGAAATTGGAAATTTTTATGGCAGTCAGTCATTGTTTTATAACTAGGCAAGTTGTTAAAAAGAGATTACTTAATATGGTTATAATTTAGCCTTTAATCAGAAAAAGGTTTTTCGCTTTTAATGGAAATGTACCTTTCGACTCCCCTGATTCCGCCCCATCATAGTCAAAACCATCACTGTTGAAACCACCATTATCAGAACCAATACACATAGTATCTCCTGGAAGATACATAATGAATTGGAAGATGGGCGGAACCTTTGGTGTAACAACCCACACCTCATTTAATGCATATATTGTCCCCAACTTAGTCACCTCCATCACATGGGCCAAGCCAAGGTGTGGGGTTTTGTTCCTCAAAAGTCCTCGACGTTGTTATGAGGTGAAGGCTTTGGTATATAAGCATCCACTTCATAGTGTTTTTCCGTGATGTGGGACTATTATTCCCATTGTTTGAAGGGGTGTTACAATCTTCGTGCCAGTACTGGACCTTCGGGTCATTGTCATTGCGGCGTATTTGTCTTCGAGACGTTTGCCATTGCGGCGTATTTGTCATTGTGACGTTTTGCCTTCGGGCGGTGTACCTATTTGAGATAACGGTACCTGGCAAGGCTTCGGCCACATGCATGTGCAAACACTTTTGAGATGATTTCTTTGACTATTTTCCCTAGTGTATCGCCCTTTTCCAGAATTGGTCCTTTGAACCATTCGATGTATATTTGTGGCGATTACCTTTCGGGAATTGAAACTCTTGGGAGTTCTATTTTTGAGATTTGAATTGCCTACACTGGCGTTATTGTGATTTGCCTTTTGGCGTTTACTTGAGATTTTTTATTCTCCTATTTGGAGACATATTTGCCTTACGGCGTGCTTGAGATGGGATCTCTTTGGGCATGTTTTGGGTTGCCGATTTGGCGGGTTTAGGTTTTCCCCTAAACCATATTTGATGTTTTATGAAATGCCGATGATATAAGGCTCGCTACATTTAGCGTTTTATGGGTTATTCTATCTCTTGGAGATTGTATGTTTATGTAGTGATACCATATTATCACTTGATGTAATCATACACTTTAATTGTCCCTTCTCACTTGAGAATATTATCACATTATCCTTATGCTCATATTATCGCTTATCCTTGTAAACTGATTTATTTAGCTTGACTGACCCGTGTATTTTATACTCGGGGTCAGACCGAGGTGTTTCAGGTTAGGTACATTTGGACTTAGCCTATTCTACTTCCGCATGGACTATTCTCCTAGCTCTTTTTGTTATAGCTTTTTGTGTAGTCCTTTTTGTTTGCTACTCTGATACGCATATTCTTTTGACTCGCTTGTATATTGTGGTTGCGATACCACAAGACATGTATCATTTTGTATACTCTGTGATGTATCTGTATACGTGTCTATATGTGATGATCTATTGTTCTGTAATGTGTTTTGCATTTGAGTTATTACATTTTGTTCTGATAGACCCTATAGCCACCTATAGCTTTGTGTTAAGTATTTATTGGATATGTCGATCCACTTAAGTTAGAAAAAAAATATAGCAATTGTCAATGTATTCAATAGATATTTAAGAAAAGGGTATAGACGGTCGCTCCTAACCCGCCCTATTCTCCGCATTAGCAGACGGTATTACCTAGTAATACTCTTTGTTAATGTGGGTCTCAGGGTGGGGCGTCACAGCTTGGTTCAGAGCAGAGTTTAGAACAAAATATGATAAACACAGAACAAAAGCACATATTACGGTACATCTAAGTGTAATACAAGTGTTACGAATCCCTGAATCATCGTGCCTTTGACCTTTTCTTGTCCTTTGGGTAGATAGAAGTTTGGGAATACGTCTAGGAATGCGTTTTAATTCCATAGTATTCCTTACTGAATTAATGATATCTACCCTGTGAATAATCTTTATCTTGTCTTAACTTTCAGCTAACGGCTGGAAGAGGTAGAGGACGACGCTCGGATTCTGGGCAATCCAGCGGCTCGAATCCGGATGGCGTTTATATGTCTACCGATCAGTTTATGGAGTTATTTAAGAGCACTCAGCCTCCAGCTCCCACTCGAGCATCTCCTCCATGCAAGTCTGTCTTTGCACGCTTGTGCGGTGATTTCTCTCATCTCGGAGGAAAGCCGTTCAAAGGCTCCGAGTCCGTTCTAGAGGTCCAAGCTTGGATTAGTACGTGCGAGTGCATCTTTTCTTGCATGAATCTTTCTGACCATGATAGAGTTCTTGTGGCATCTAGCATGTTGCAAGAGCGTGCCCTTGACTAGTACGAGCTTCTCATAGCCAAGCTCGATGAGTCTACTCTTTCTTGAACTCAGTTTCGGGAACGATTCAAGCTCAAGTTCGTTCATGAATCTGAGAAATCTTTATTAGTCTGTCGCTTCCTCAAACTGAAGCAAGGGAAATCCTCCGTCTTTGATTATGTTTCATCATTTGAGGCCTTAACTAAGTATGGTCTTGAATACATCAGCACTCCCTATAAGAAGAATCTGAATTTTGTCTTTGGTCTTAAGAAGTATCTCAAGAAGTCTTTGATGCTCCAGCTCAAGCTTTCTTTCGAGGAGTTGGTTGACTCGGTGCTTCATCTCGAAGACGTCGGGAAGGAGTGCGATAGTGGTGATGAGGCTATGGTTTGTAAGAACCCAAATAAGAAGAATTTCCCATTTCATACGCCGAAGTCTTTTCCTCGGAAGAAGAAGAAGTTTGTTGGTCCTAGTTCTCAACCAAGTGGATCACCTCCTACTCGGAAGGGGTGTTTCAATTGTGGTTCTTCTGACCATATGATTCGTGATTGTCCTAATCCTCTCTTCTGTCATTATTGCAAGAAGGAAGGCCACCGTCTTGCCACTTGTCCCATTGCTCCTAGTAATACCCAGTCTCGCAAGTTGAATGTAGTGGATGCTTCTGGAGGGTCTTCTCAGTGCAGAGGTACATCTCCTTCTATCCTTGAAGGCTCTATTTTATTCCATGATCGTTCTATTCGAGTTCTCTTCGATACGGGTGTGTCGCATTCATCTGTATCGAAAGAGCTCGTTGATGCTGTTTCTTTGGATGTTTCTTGCCTTGTTACTTCATTAAGGATTGCAAATCCTATCCGGGGATCCGCAACCCTTAGCATGCTTTATGATGATGTCGAGATTGTTTTATGTGGCTTTTCTTTTCGTGCGAATCTTCACGTTATTTCTTATTTGGGTTTTGATATGATTATGGGTATGGACTGGCTAGTGCGATACTATAACGACCTGAAATTTTCAACCATTCGCATCCATACATGTCGGATTTGAATTGCTCAAAATATCAGATTGTTAATTTAAATTGGCAAAACTCAGCATATACAATAAATAAATAATCACAAAATCACAGACACGGAGTAATATAAAATAATGCAGCGGAAACAAAAGAATAGTAGTTCATGAAGCTACTATATATATAACAGAGTTAAACAAGATACAATAGAAGTCTCGAATACATAGATGTCTCAATACAATAGTCAAATACAAGATCTGAATACATCACTGGAATCAACTGAATAACTGATAGCAGAATCGATATAGCTGGATCTCCAAGCGAAGCTCCAACTCCAAAGGTGAGTCTCAAATGCTGCATCACTCAGTCTGACCCGAGCGTAAAGCAAAACACAAAACACTCGAGTCAGGATTAACATTCTTATATCAATAAATCCAACTCAAGTGAAATATCAACTGAAATACAAATAACTCAAAGGATGTTTGGGATAACCATCCTTTAAGGATCCGTTAAACTATCTACTATGTAGTAATATACGCTATTAGAATAATGTCTAAAGTAAAGTAAACTTACTTAAAATAGCGTTAAGGCTTTACATTTTCCACCTTAACACATATATAGTGCCAATAGTCTATACAGTACCGTAGTACCTCCAGATCGGGAGGCTACCAGAGGATACTCCATAGGTACGACACAAATCAAACTCGTAGTAAGGGTCGCTATGGTAGGTGACACGACACAACTAGGCAATGCTAGGGTAGATATACCAATTACACTTCCGGGCCGGTGGTAACGCATAGTAGCCACTACCGCCCACCTCGAGCCACACTCTCGAAATCCGAAGGTGCGTACCAAATCAATCACAAAGTAATAGAATGGCATACGATGGAGTGTGTCCGATTAGAGGTGCTACCTCATTAGGCCGTCAATTGCTCCTGTTTTAGCCACCTTATGCCAACTCACGGGAGTCGGGTCCACGTATATCCTCATATAGGATCGTCGCCACCATCCTACTTCATTCTGGAATCTCCATCGCGTACAAAGTTGTTAAAGTGGTTTTCGGTATCGACAGAGAGTATGCCCATATCTGATCCCGGTCTCTTTAACAACCAATCGTTATTATAACACCGCGGTCATTTCAAAATAGTTTATACTTCAAAACCAAAATATCATTTCCATTTCAAAACCCAAATCAATACGATATCATTTCCATTTCAAAAATATTCACTTCCAAAATCATAGTACTTTCAAAGATATAATACTTTCGAAACCAAAACAATTTGAAATAATAATACTTTGGAAATCATAATACTTTGAAATTCATAACTTTGGAAATCATAACACTTTGAAATCATAACATTTTCCTTCAAACAGTTTAGATATTAATAATAGTATATAAAATAAAATAATTTATAAAATAAAATAATTTATATAAAATAGTTATAAGTTAAAACAATTTATATTAAAATAATTAGTATATTTAAAATAGTTTATAAAATAAAAATAGTTTGTATAAAATAGTTATAAGTTAAAATAGTTTATAATAAAATAATTTATATTGAAAATGATTTATATTAAAATAGTTTATATTAAAATAATTTATAAAGTAAAATATAAATAGTTTTAGATATAGTTTAAAAAAATACTTTATATAAAAATAGTTTCCTCAAATTTCACAAATCGATTCAAATAAACTCGAATTCCAAAGTTCAAATTTAATCAAATCTCAAATCATCAATTTCAACTCGATTCAGCTCCTCAATAAACCATTTCAAATTATCGAGTTTCAAATACATATTTGAACCATAAAATAATCCATTTCGATTTCAATATATTTAAAGTTTTAAATATTCAACATTTCAAAACTAAATTCTATAATTTCATATATATATATATATATCAAATTCACTTTACTGTTATTTTAGTTGTGAAATATTCACTTAATAAATCCAATATCATCTAAATAAAACCCCAAATTTCAAACCACTAAATATTTCTTTCGATTCATTAAACTTGAAATATTCATTTAATCACTTTAAACCAAAATCAAGTTATAAAATCATCTCTTTAAAATCTCAAATTTAAAAATTTTAAATCAAACTTATTTAAGTAAATTTCTTAAATAAATAACATTTCAAATCAATTTTAAATTTATCTTTCCAATCTGAATCAATATAAATTCTATATTTGAAAATATATATTTTAAATAAATACTTAAACATATTATATATATCAACTTTATTAAATCAATTTTAATAAATCTTTAAAATCAATATTTATCAAAACCATATATTTCCTTTCAAAATCATAGAAATCATTTTCAAAATATTTATATATAGACCAACGGTGTCTGTATATAATTTTCTATCCTATGGTAAAGTGATACGGATATTTATCATTTCAATCCGCTATTTAAATATATATACGGGTATATATCTTTTCAACCCGCAATCCCAAATTCAATGTCAATGAAAATCGCTTGGGTTTATCATTTCATCCAATAACAATTTTCTCCTATTCAACAGATCGTTCGGGTATGTATCATTTCAACCCATAGTGAATTCTATACTAACAGGGAACTTGCAGAGTGATAACAGATATGACAATAATATAACAATCAGTAACAGACATATATCATCAGTGATAAATAACAGATAATGGTGTCAGATGTCACAGGTGAATAGATGCAGATAATGATATATATATAGCAATATAAATAACAGATAATGGTGTCAGATGTCACAGGTGAACAGATACAGATAGTGGCATATATATAGCAATATAAATGACTAACAATAGCATATTTCAATTGTCGTTTCAATTGAAATCAAAATTAATAAATGTAAGAACGTTAATCGTGAGTGATTGCTCGCCTTTCGAGGTTAGAGATGATGCACGAGGTTTGAGACGAGTTATGCATCCAAACACGAATTTCAAAGCGAAACAAGATGGGCACAGATTCGATGATCAAGGCAAGGCTGGAATCGATGAGAACAATTAATCAGAACTGGATTGATGAAGATAATTGGTATAAGTGAACTTATATATACTGTGTATAACTATATATATATATAATTTCAAATCAATGTTAAATTTAACACCTAAAATCTCTAAAACATACAGAAAATAAACTCAAGTATAAATATATTGACTAGTATATAACTTATGCACACAATATCAAAATGGCTTTATAAAGGAATAACATAAAATATCTACATAACCTATATATTATACTGTAACAATATATATAATACTGCTTTCATTTGATAACAAACAGTTAAACAATAAGTAGTGTATACAGATGATATATATAACTAAACATAAACTGATATGTAATAACTATTATATAAACTTTATACCTATAAAACATAATATATATATAATAAAAATCGATAATAAAATAATATTATACAGTATATATAAAGTATACGTATATATATAAAGCAAGAGCAATTCCCAAATTCACTTTATATACTAATATAACCTACATATGCACATTCAGCTACTTTATAATAATATAGATAGTACTTATTTTATATAATTTTTTTTTCACTCAGTAGGGAAAATATACATTAGAAAATCAAAACATCAGACATATAAACCGAAGGGAACATATCATACACAAATCTTAGTTTAGCTTTTTATATATATGTATATATATATATATACAGATAACTATAAATTTTATAAATCATATAATATATAACATAGATAAAATTTTATATAAGCAAATAGACAAAATAAATATGCTAAAATCTCGGAATGCCAAAATAAAAATCATTATCAAAATTTACGTATACTTATACTAATAAACCGGCTATATACATATGTATATGACTTAACTTAACTTATAGACAAAATATGTAAACCATATTAATAAGGTAAGATCTATATATACATATAGATCAGAATATCTATGACTAAAAGTATGGGTACAGCAAACACTACATGGCTCCTGACATATATTATATTTTTAAAAACAATATCTGACATATATATCTAATACATTGCAACATATAATATATATAGATATATATACCTTCACATATATTCAAGGACGAGAAGAATTGCAGGCAAAGTTTGTGTGTTGGAGCGATGAGGTCAGCACGGGGCGGAAGATCGGAGGTTGTGCGGGTAAGAAGATGAACACGGCAGGGGAAGAAGTGGTTTGATGCTTGAGTTGGCGGGTGTGGACGCGGCGGTGCAGCTAAGTGAAGGGTTGCGTGAGATCTGAGTGGCATAGTGCCCCCGAGAGAGAATCAGAGGGTAGGGTGAGAGAGAGGGGAAGAAGACGAGCATATATTTGAAGCAAATGAATATAATCTTTTCAGAGAAGTGGAGCAGGACGAAAACTGAAAATTGAACCCAAAGGAAAGTAAACGTACCAGAAATGTATTAATCATTGGGAATGGGGAGAGCCACACACATGAATTCAGGAATTAATAATTGCAGATAGCTGTTTGGTTTCAAACGGTAGGTAGATGAAAGGACAGATGGAACAAAAGCCTGGAAATGGATACCGTTACGACTAACCGTATCGCGGTTTCGCCGTGCACCGGTCTCTGAAATTGACAATTGAATATACCGTAGAGATCAACACGACGAGATGATCAAAACGGTACACAGATATCAGTGATACGACCGAACTATCAAAAGTAGATATTCGGTATCGAAAATGCTGCTATTTTGCCGAAAATAAGAAAAACGGAGCAATAGGATTCAAAATTTGGAGAAACAAAAGATGACGTCTCACTCAGAAGATGATTTACAAATTTTCTATGTAAAAATATTCAGGTTTGCAAAACATTTTATTAATATCAAAATTTAACTGATTTAAACTGAAATAGAATTACACAATAAAATAAACTTCCATATTATATGATGAAAATTTACCATTTGCTATGTTTAAATAGACGTATTCCAAATATCAAATTTTTATTTCAATTTTTTATTTTTTAAAATTTCAAAAAATTTCAATTAAATATATTAATAAAAAATATAAAATTATTTTAAAATTTACGGGTCGTTACACTCTCCCCCACTCAAAACTTTTCATCCCCGAAAAAGAAGGAGGTAGGAGAATAGAAACAACCAGAAAGAAAATAGATTGAAAAACAAAATAAAACAATTAATTTTAAAACCATATAAATTTCAAATTAAACTAATTATTATTCAACATTTTGGTTTAATCCATTTGAGTTCACTTAAGTTAAATCAATCCATCTATTTCTAAATTCATTATCTTATTGTCTAGTCATCCTCAATTAACAATTTCTAAACCATCAATTTGTATAATCATTTATTATAGTCATATTTTATTCAACAAATTTAATTCTTTTATTCCAAATTATTATTAACTTTATTCCACTTAATATATCTTATCACATATATTTAAACCATATAAATTAATTTAAACCATATAAATTTCAATTTCAATTAATTTATATTCAATAATTGATTTTAAATTCAAGGTATTTCCATAAGTTAATCTAATATCAATTTATTAATTCCTTCTAACAAATTTATTTGTCTCATCTATTATTCAATTAACTTATTATTCTATTTATCTCTATTAACATCTTTATAATCAAAAATTTAGTGTATAACATTTATTATAACACTCAAATTTTATTTATAAAATCATTTACCATCAATTTACATTGTAAATTATTCAATTACATACTCAACTTCTGGATGATTAAGGTAAGTTATATTGGAATGTAATTAAGTGTTATACAAGTAAAATTTTCTCACTCAACTTATTTCTAGTTTAAATATGTATTCAAAATTTTGGCTTTATTTTATAATTGAAATCATCCTTTAAGGAAATTTAAAAATTAAATTTCTGATTCACTTCAAACCCTTTAGAGATAAATATATACACTATATATATCAATCAAATTAAATTTAAAATAATATACCTATATATATATATAAGTCAAATCATACTTAAGAAATTCAAATCAAACTAATTTCTAAAACAAAAGTGTAGCAAAGCTACTGATGGTCCCTCCACTTCGAAACTCGAAAATGAATGTCGATGATGCGGCCGCCATCACCGAAATTATTTTCCAGCGACAATAGAGAAGAGAGTACCGATTTAAACTTTAAAATTCTCTGAAAATAATTTCTATTTGAAAATACTTTGAATAATATAAACTTTAAAACTTCAAAGCCAAAGTTTAAATCACCGGAAATTAAATTCTCCAATTCCTGATTTAAATCCATTTCAATTCCAAATCAATTTATAAACCATGTTTATAAATTCATTTATAGAACAATAAATGATGACCAATTATTATCATTTCAAACAACCAATTTAATTAACTTTTTAAATTCCAGAAAATTTTACTTATATATTTATAATATAAACATACAAATTTATTTCATTAACCAAATTTGAAAATAATATTGTGTTAGTTTGCTTTGTTCAAGTGTTTTGGAAATCCTATCGGTAGCGTTGATCAGACGAATCGATCAAAAACCCAAATCAACATCAACAACTCAAACAACACAATATAAAACATATTTATATTAATTACAAATACACTCTCTCACTCGATGATTTTAGAATGGAATCTATAACAAGGATAGAGATTCAAATACAAGGGGACTCTAATCGAAAATTCAACTAGAAGAAAGGCTCGATAGGGAGATAAATAGATTTCAAAGAGAGAAACGAATGGATAAACTTATACAAATCGCGGGCAACCTTAACCGGGTCAACCGTGACTTCAGAATAAGCTCGAGGTAGAATTTTGGAGCAAATCAACATTCGATCGCCAAAGATTGAATTTGGGTATAGCAAAAGGTATCAGCATCGTAAACCAAGGATACAGAAATCTTCTGTGAGTCAATGTTGTTGTAAAGGAGTTTCACTCTTTTACAATTAATTTAGTAGAGCTATGGGGTGCTCCGGAATTAAGAAAACATAAATAGGGAGAGACAAGAGTGGACTTTGGAACTGTGGGGAATATTCCAAATTCAAAGGAAACCGAATAAAAGAGGAAGAGATTCAAGCTCAAACGAAAGTGATTCTGTAATTAAATTCACTATATATGCCAAGTTTGCCTAAAACCAGAGCTCTGATACCACATGTAACGACCTGAAAGTTTCAACCATTCGCATCCATACATGTCGGATTTGAAT
Source organism: Allium fistulosum (assembly GCA_030737815.1). Taxonomy (NCBI): domain Eukaryota; kingdom Viridiplantae; phylum Streptophyta; class Magnoliopsida; order Asparagales; family Amaryllidaceae; genus Allium; species Allium fistulosum. The sequence continues at coordinate 1,511,550,806 of CM060901.1, forward strand.
TGCTCAAAATATCAGATTGTTAATTTAAATTTGGCAAAACTCAGCATATACAATAAATAAATAATTACAGAATCACAAACACAGAGTAATATAAAACAATGCAGCGGAAACAAAAGAATAATAGTTCATGAAGCTATTATATATATAACAGAGTTAAACAAGATACAACAGAAGTCTCGAATACATAGATGTCTCAATACAATTGTCAAATACAAGATCTGAATACATCACTGGAATCAACTGAATAACTGATAGCAGAATCGATATAGCTGGATCTCCAAGCGAAGCTCCAACTCCAAAGGTGAGTCTCAAATGCTGCATCACTCAGTCTGACTCGAGCGTAAAGCAAAACACAAAACACTCAAGTCAGGATTAACATTCTTATATCAATAAATCCAACTCAAGTGAAATATCAACTGAAATGCAAGTAACTCAAAGGATGTTTGGGATAACCATCCTCTAGTATCCGTTAAACTATCTACTATGTAGTAATATACGCTATTATAATAATGTCTAAAGTAAAGTAAACTTACTTAAAAATAGCGTTAAGGCTTTACATTTTCCACCTTAACACCTATATAGTGCCAATAGTCTATACAGTACCGTAGTACCTCCAGATCGGGAGGCTACCAGAGGATACTCCATAGGTACGACACAAATCAAACTCGTAGTAAGGCTCGCTATGGTAGGTGACACGGCACAACTAGGCAATGCCAGGGTAGATATACCAATTACACTTCCGGTTCGGTGGTAACGCATAGCAGCCACTACCACCCACCTCGAGCCACACTCCCGAAATCCGAAGTTGCGCACCAAATCAATCACAAATTAATAGAATGGCATATGATGGATCGTGTCCGATTAGAGGTGCTACCTCATTAGCCCGTCAATTGCTCCTGTTTTAGCCACCTTATGCCAACTCACGGGAGTCGGGTCCACGTATATACCTCATATAGGATCGTCGCAACATCCTACTTCATTCTGGAATCTCCACCGCGTACACAGTTGTTAAAGTGGTTTTCGGTACCGACAGAGAGTATGCCCATATCCAATCCCGGTCTCTTTAACAACCAATCGTTATTATAACACCACGGTCATTTCAAAATAGTTTATACTTCAAAACCAAAATATTATTTCCATTTCAAAACCCAAATCAATACGATATCATTTCCATTTCAAAAATATTCACTTCCAAAATCATAGTACTTTCAAAGATATAATACTTTCGAAACCAAAACAATTTGAAATAATAATACTTTGGAAATCATAATACTTTGAAATTCATAACTTTGGAAATCATAACACTTTGAAATCATAACATTTTCCTTCAAACAGTTTAGATATTAATAATAGTATATAAAATAAAATAATTTATAAAATAAAATAATTTATATAAAATAGTTATAAGTTAAATCAATTTATATTAATATAATTAGTATATTTAAAATAGTTTATAAAATAAAAATAGTTTGTACAAAATAGTTACAAGTTAAAATAGTTTATAATAAAATAATTTATATTGAAAATGATTTATATTAAAATAGTTTATATTAAAATAATTTATAAAGTAAAATATAAATAGTTTTAGATATAGTTTAAAAAAATACTTTATATAAAAATAGTTTCCTCAAATTTCACAAATCGATTCAAATCAACTCGAATTCCAAAGTTCAAATTTAATCAAATCTCAAATCATCAATTTCAATTCGATTCAGCTCCTCAATAAACCATTTCAAATTATCGATTTTCAAATACATATTTGAACCATAAAATAATCCATTTCAATTTCAATATATTTAAAGTTTTAAATATTCAACATTTCAAAACTAAATTCTATAATTTCATATATATATATATATATATATATCAAATTCACTTTACTATTATTTTAGTTGTGAAATATTCACTTAATAAATCAAATATCATCTAAATAAAAACCCAAATTTCAAACCACTAAATATTTCTTTCGATTCATTAAACGTGAAATATTCATTTAATCACTTTAACCCAAAATCAAGTTATAAAATCATCTCTTTAAAATCTCAAATTTAAAATTTTCAAATCAAACTTATTTAAGTAAATTTCTTAAATAAATAACATTTCAAATCAATTTTTAATTTATCTTTCCAACCTGAATCAATATAAATTCTATATTTGAAAATATATATTTTAAATAAATACTGAAACATATTATATATATCAACTTTATTAAATCAATTTTAATAAATCTTTAAAATCAATATTTATCAAAACCATATATTTCCTTTCAAAACCATAGAAATCATTTTCAAAATATTTATATATAGACCAACGGTGTCTGTATATAATTTTCTATCCTATGGTCAAGTGATACGGATATTTATCATTTCAATCCGCAATTTAAATATATATACGGGTATATATCTTTTCAACCCACAATCCCAAATTCAATGTCAATGAAAATCGCTTGGGTTTATCATTTCAACCCATAACGATTTTCTCTTATTTTACAGATCGTTCAGGTATGTATCATTTCAACCCATAGTGAATTCTATACTAACAGGGAACTTGTAGAGTGATAACAGATATGACAATAATATAACAATCAGTAACAGACATATATCATCAGTGATAAATAACAGATAATGGTGTCAGATGTCACAGGTGAACAGATATAGATAATGATATATATATATATATATACCAATATAAATAATAGATAATGGTGTCAGATGTCACATGTGAACAGATACAGATAGTGGCATATATATAGCAATATAAATGACTAACAGCAGCATATTTCAATTGTCATTTCAATTGAAATCAAATTTAATAAATATAAAAACGTTAATTGTGAGTGATTGCTCGCCTTCCGAGGTTAGAGATGATGCACGAGGTTTGAGATGAGTTATGCATCCAAACACGAATTTCAAAGCGAAACAAGATGGGCACGGATTCGACGATCAAGGCAAGGCTAGAATCGATGAGAACAATAAATCAGAACTGGATTGATGAAGATAATTGATATAAGTGAACTTATATACACTGTGTATAACTATATATATATAATTTCAAATCAATGTTAAATTTAACACCTAAAATCTCTAAAACATACAGAAACTAAACTCAAGTATAAATATATTGACTAGTATATAACTTATGTACACAATATCAAAATGGCTTTATATAAAGGAATAACTGTTATCCCACCTTTTGGCAAGGCCGTGACACCAAGGAATTGACTAGTAACCAATGACTGATCGTCTTAGAGATCGGTTATACGCAGGTTCACTATGGATATCGATGAATTTTGTCCGAGTCTGGATCGAGCTAAAATTGATATGACACGACAAGCGAAGCCATGAAAGTCAATGTTCCAAATTTCAAGTCAATCCGAGTTCATATGCTCAAGTTACGATCGATGCAAAATGAATGGAACAACTCAGTTTTCGTATCCATCACTTTCGTATCGATCAGAGCGACATCGACCTCACATTCTTCCTAGAGCCTCAGTTCGAATCGATCGGGTTCGACTCCATCAACTAGCCGCTGTTCGAATCGATCGTACTCGAATCCATCAGGAAGCTTCTGTTCGAATCCATCTAGTTCGACTCTATCACAGAGCCGTAGTTCGAATCCATCTAGTTCGACTCCATCACAGAGCCGATGTTCGTATCCATCTAGGTAGGTCACTCTTATCGATACGAAATAGGCCACTTCCCATCGATTCGAACAAGACAAGTGCCTCAATACGAAGAGAACTGCTGCTGATCGATTCGAAGTGGGCAACAGACTTCGATGCAAGGCAAAGATCAACGATGACTCGGCCAACTCGGCAAGGAAAGTGGATCGATGCAAGGAAGGCTCACCACGTCACCTCCAGATCACACGTGCCCATCGATTCGAAGCGATCGAGTCGAACAGGATCGAGTCGAAATGAGGGAGTCGAACGAAACAGCCAACCAAATATCCTAATTCGTATCGATCATATCTCCTAATCTACAAGTCCAAATGCTATGAAATTTTCACAGAAGCTTACGTACATGCGAAGGAATGTCCATGCCAAATTTCGACTCCATCGGACGCAATCTTGATCGATACGAAATCTGTTCGTATCGATCACGGATCGGACCGAAACTTCGCGGGCTTGGGCGCGCGGGCCTAGTCATGTGCAAGAGGGAGCCTCCCGAGATCTGAGCGAAATATCAGCCTCCTACACTTATAAATAGAGCCCCAGGGCATACAGAAAAGGGGATCTTCTTCTTCTTTTAACGCTCCAACGCCTAGACTCCGCCGGATCCAGATCTAAACTCCATAGCTGCTGCCAATAACGAAATTCACTGCTGTAAATCATCATTATCTGCTGTAATTCATTGAATTCACTTGTAATCATCAAAGAAACATCAATAAAGCAATCAACTTCATAGTGGACGTAGGCAACACGCCGAACCACTCTAAATTCTTGTGTTTCTGTGCATTTTACTTACATCCATATCTATTTTTTGGAGTTTTTGTTAGATAATCCTCCTTTTCCATTCATTTTCTTCATTTTATCTCTTCAAAAACTTCCGAAGAGTGTTGTGCCCAATTTTGGTACAAACACTTTGGTGCTTTCATTGAGAAAACCCAATTTTTCTCCTGCTCCTTGGATCTCCTATCGATACCGGATTGCATAAATCCAAGAAGAAGATCCAGATCTTAAATTTTGAAGCCCTTCCATTCTATTAGATCTGCATCAGATCTAGGAAAGGACTTTCATCAATTCACCATGGTAAGTACACGGACTACCTCTACAGCTGCTGATCAGGGAGGACGGGACAGGCAGAATCCCACGCAATTGTCTCCATCAAACCAAGATGCCGCCGGACCTTCAGATCCAACAGGCCCGGTTACCAGACAAGAGTTTCAGATGCTGCTCCAAGAATTGACCCAGAGTCGACAACAGCTAACTGAACAACTGCGCGCCAACACGGAGTTGACCAACCAGCTGAATCACCAAAGGCGCAGAAGATCCAGAAGAGACCAAGGTTCTTATTCATCCACAGAGAGTTCAGCCTCATCTGATGGTCATCACCGATCCACATGCCCACGGCTGGATTTAAGCTACACCCAGGCCACAGGGCACCAACCTGCTTCGAATCTTGGACAACCCAGAACTGGGCCATCTACTAGTCACCGTACATGACCCTCATCCCGAGGAGGTGCTGCTCCTTATCATGTTACAGGCAATATCGCTACCACCACCACAACTGAACAAGGGGTTGATGTTGGAAACCGAACTGATCCTCATCGAAGCCAGCGAGAGCATACTCCAGAGCCTTATGTCCCTAAGAATGTTGAACCAAGGAGGAGAGGCACGGACCGTCTACCGCGTCCGGTCCAGACTCGCACTGTGGAACCCGACCATACCTTGGCGTAACATGCTCCAAGTATCTGTATGCCAGATATACCGACGATGATTCATCAAATGATCCGTGAAAGTCAGGGTCTCACTAATGACGACTGGAGAATCTCCCAGAGTCATACCCCTTTCACCGATGAAATATTGTATGCTGAACCACCTCGGCGCTTCAGGATGCCAACTCTACCAGTCTATGAAGGAAGTTCTGATCCCAACCAACACATCCTGAAGTATGAATGGCTAATGAATGCTGCGAGAGCTGATGATGCAGTAAAATGCCGTAGTTTCCCTATTCCCTAGGGGGCATTGCTACCATGTGGTTTACTCGTTTGCCACCACGATCCATCTCTAATTTTGACCAGATGGCCACCAAGTTTGTTGAGCAATTCTGTATGCACGTGGTGAGGCCTAAAGACGTTAACACTCTGTCTAGTGTTACACAAGCTCCCGAAGAAACGCTTAGACGTTACTTGGAGCGATTTCATGCTGCGTGTGCAGAAATAAGTAATCCCAATGATAACTCTATCCTCATGGCATTGACTAAGGGGATTGATGCTGATTCTGAGTTCGGAAATTGGTTAGCTGGGAAGCCACTTGCGTCATTGGACCGTTTCTATTCCAAGGCAGCCCAATTCTTGAGAAGGGAGGATGCGAAACAGTCTAGGAAGTAGGATGACGCAGGGCCCAACATCGAAGGAATTCAGAGTAATATCGCCGTTAAACAGTCCGGGGAGAGTTCTGGAAAGGTTCAGTTGAACATACAAAATAAACAGAATCAGCAGAGGGACAATGGAAATCAGGGTAAGAAGCGAGATCAGAATCGTGGTCCACGACGTAGAGCTCCCATGTACGATAATTATACTCCATTGAACACGTCGTTGGAAAATGTGTATTTGCAGACTTGTAACACCATGCAATACAAGAAACCTGCCCCGAAACCACCAACTGAAAGACAAATCCAGACAGGGAAGTTTTGTAGATTCCATGAGATTTATGGCCATAATAAAAATGAGTGTCGTCATTTACAAGATCTCATTGAGAAACTGATACGTGAGCGGAAGTTGGATCAGTATGTGCGGGCACCGCAGTCAGGTGGTGCGGGCCCATCAAATCAAAATCATGCACCAAACCAAGAAACGCAAGAGGAAACCGCTCGAACTGGCGGGAGGTTGGTTATTAATACAATAAGTGGTGGTCCTTACCCAGCAAACCAAAGCTGGAAGGAAATGGAGTCGTATGCCAGCTCTATCAGGCATGCGGACTTCGAGTGCTATAGTAGTCTTGATGAAGGGGCTCCGGCCAAGCAACAGAAGACGATGACAGATGACGTCGTGTTCAGAAACAGAGACGTTGATAAGGTTGAAGCCCCCACCATTGATCCACTGGTCATCTCAGCTCAAGTAGGTCCTGCTTGGATAAAGAGGATCTTAGTTGACAGTGGAAGCTCTATGAATATTTTGTTCAAGAGAGCTTATGATCAAATGAGAATGGAGGCCACGGACTTGAAACCTTGTCAATCCCGAATCCATGGTTTCAACGGAAGTGTTACTGTACCCACTGAAATGGTGGAACTGCCAGTGGAGTTGGGAGTTGGAGAACGTCGGAGAGTACAGATGTTACAGTTCGTTGTTTTTGACATAGACTCCCCTTATAATGCTTTCCTAGGTCGACCGACCCTCGCTGAATTCAAGGCAGCCATCGCCCCGTGGTGTTTGACTTTAAAGTTTCCTACTGATCATGGAGTGGGAATCATTCAGGGAGATCAGGCTGCTGGAAGAGCCTGTTATGTCGCAGAGCTGCGGGAGGCGCAGCGAAAGAAAAAGGAAAGGGCGTAGAGGAATCTCTCTGCGTCTGCTTTGCTGATAATTAACAATTAACGCCCGGGCCTAGGCCCGAGCACCCCAACCAATTCCAAAGGGATCTTGACCCAAGAGAAACTTAAGATGAAGAAGAATCTAAAGAAAGTCAAGCATCCCCGGCCGAACTGACGATTGATGTCCCAATTGACGATGACGATGATTCAAAAATGATGAAGATTGGGTCTCAGCTAAGCCAGCAAACTCAAGAGGAATTGGTTAAATTTCTGCAGGCGAATCATGACGTATTCGCCTGGATGCATTCTGACATGTGTGGGATCTCGCCGGACATCGCGAGCCACACTCTGAATATTGACCCGCGGCTTGTCCCGGTCAAACAAAAAAGGCGTGGTATGGATCAAGAGAGATCTGTCGCCCTTAAAGAAGAAGTAGAAAAGCTTAAAGCGAACGGGTTCATTCGAGATGCTCTGTATCCTGAATGGGTGTCGAATCCCGTGCTCGTCCGAAAGCCGAACGGAAAGTGGAGAACATGCGTCGACTATTCTGATCTGAATAAAGCTTGTCCCAAAGACAGTTTCCCGCTTCCCAGAATTGATCAGCTAGTGGATTCGACAGCTGGGCATGAGCTCCTATCCTTCATGGACGCGTATTCTGGCTACAATCAGATACCGATGCATTTACCTGATCAAGAACATACCAGCTTCGTAACTAATCTGGGAGTTTATTGTTACAAAGTTATGCCATTTGGACTCAAGAATCCCAGGGCTACTTATCAATGATTGGTCAATCGAATGTTTGCCAATCAAATCGGGAAAACAATGGAAGTATATGTAGACGACATGCTTGTGAAGTCACGATTTTCCACTGACCATGTTAAAGACTTGGAAACTATGTTCAACATACTTCGAGAATACAGAATGAAGCTCAATCCACTGAAATGTCATTTTGGAGTTGCATCCGGAAAATTCCTTGGGTTTATCGTCAACGCTCGGTGAATCGAAGCTAATCCTGAAAAGATTTGGGCAATCAGAAATCTTGAAACTCCGAAAACTATAAAGCAAGTCCAGAGTCTCAATGGGAAAGTAGCGGCACTGAGCAGGTTCATTTCAAAGTCCATAGACAAATGCATTCCCTTCTTCGATCTGATCCGAAAAGGAAAATGGAACTTTAAATGGACCACGGAGTGTGAGGGCGCTTTCCAAGCACTAGTTCAACATCTATCGACACCACATATCTTGTCAAAGCCCATTGATCATGAGAAGTTGTACATATACTTGGCGATATCAGAAAACGCTATCAGCGCTGCCTTAATTCGAGAAGAAGACAGGATACAAAAGCCAGTATACTACGTCAGCAAACGATTGACCGGGGCTGAAAGGAATTATCTGAAATTGGAGAAGTTGGCTTATTGCCTTGTTATTGCATCAAGAAAACTCCGGCCATATTTCCAGGCACATCCCATTATTGTTTACACCGACCAGCCGTTACGACATGTCCTTTCGCGGCCTGAGACGTCTGGTAGGTTACTCAAGTGGAACATCGAACTGAGCCAGTTTGACATTACTTACAATCCAAGACGAGCCATTCAAGGACAAGTCCTAGCCGATTTCATAGCTGAATTTACCATTCCAGAGGACTTGCCCGAAACCAGTGAATCTCCCGAACACGTCTGGAAGCTTTATACCAACGGTGCATCAAACGACCGGTGTTCGGGCGCTGGTGTTGTACTTGAAACTCCCGAAGGCCGATCTTTATGTTATGCTTTGAAATTCGATTTTCATGCGACCAATAATGAAGCTGAATATGAAGCCCTCTTAGCTGGTTTAAAACTTGCTAGAGATTTGAGAATTATCGTTGTGGAAATTTATTGTGATTCACAGTTAGTTGTGTGTTAAGTACGGGGAGAGTATCAAGTGAGAGATCGAAGGCTGGCTGCTTACTTAGCTCGAGTTCAGGAAGTACTGAATCAGTTTGATTATTATGCCATTTTTTGTATACCTCGAGAACGCAACCAAAAAGCCGATTCATTGGCAAAGTTAGCTAGCACAGGTGAAGCTCAGCAAATGGGACTCGTTCCCGTAGAGACGTTATCTTCCCCAAGCATTGACCGTGCTGAAATAGACTAGGTATGCGAAACCGTCCCCGAAAAGGATTCATGGATGACTCCACTTAGAAATTACATTGAGCACGGAACCCTGCCAGAGCACAGGAGTGAAAAAAGACAAGTCCATCGGAAGGCCTCACGATTCACCATCCAGAATGGAATCATGTACAGAAAAGGGTACTCTGTTCCCTTACTCCGGTGTATCGCTCACGATGAAGTTAAACGTGTATTACACAATGTGCACGAGGGAGAATGTGGCGATCACACTAGGGGACAAGCACTTGCCAAGAAAATACTTCGATACGGATATTACTGGCCGACTGTGAATCACGATGCATCAGATCATGTGAAGAAGTGTGATAGATGTCAAAAGTATGCTTGAATTCCTAGAGCCCCTCCTACCAAGATAACGCAAATGGTCAGCCCATGGCCATTTGCAATGTGGGGCATCGACATCATTGGTACTCTACCTTTGGCAAAAGGTGGTGTGAAATACGCCATCGTCGCAGTTGATTACTTTTCAAAGTGGGTTGAAGCTGAAGCTTTTGCTACCATAACGACGAAGAAAGTAATCAACTTTGTAGTCCGCAACATCATCTGCCGATTCGGTCTCCCACACACCATTATTACGGACAACGGAACTCAATTCGACAATGCTGAATTTAAAGATTTTTGCAAATGATTTCACATCCAAAAGAAATTCTCTGCAGTTGCACACACTCAGGCGAACGGATAGGTCGAAGCGGTTAATAAAGTTATAAAGTCCATTCTGAAAAAACGACTGGAAAAGGTCGGGGGCAAGTGGGTCGATGAACTTCTTATGGCTTTATGGGCTTACCGAATAACCCACAAGACCGCGACCGGCCACACTCCATTCTCTCTCTCTTATGGTTCAGAAGCCATTATTCCAGTTGAGCTAGAAGTACCTTCTCATCATGTGACATACTATGATCCAAAGACAAATGTTATATTGCTTGCTGAATCTCTCGATCTACTAGATGAGAAGCGTGAGGAGGCTGATTTGAGGGCAGCCGCGCATCGAAGTCGAGTCGCCCGATTGTACAACGCCAAGGTCCGCCCGCGAACTTTTGAGCTAGGCGATCTCGTCCTGAAAAGAATCTATCTGGTTCCTTCGCATATGAAGCAAACATGGGAGGGACCGTATGTTATTAAACGAAGGCTCGGAGATGGCACATTCAAATTATCGACCGTTGACGGTCTTACTTTGCTAAGAGCCTGGAATAGCGAGAGTCTTCGTCGCTACTACACATGACAGACTATGTTTATTCATTTAGTTAATTTTCCATTTTGCAATTTGTTTCTGCATTTCGAAATTAGAATTTGTAATAAGGCAACCGACTTTGCCATTTTTTCTTATTTCAGCAATAAAATGCAATCTCTTCGAGCCCGAGCTGTGATTTACTTGAAATGCTTCATATGATCATCACAATGCATGGAGAGCTAAGTTTCACCATACGGTGGAATTTATTCAAATAGGGAGTGACTGCGATGCAACCGTTCACTCACTAAGTGAAACCCGAGCTCGGGGACAAGCCATCACATCAAGGCCAAAAACGGATTGATACACGACAATCCCTCACTTAACTCCCAGTTCCCAGAGTGCGAACTAGAGTACTAAAATGCCTACGAAGAGGGTGGATCCATCCACCTAACGACTTCGTCTGTATCTGCACCAAGTTTGAGGAGGATGGACCCGTCCATCTAACGACCTCACTTGTTAACTCAGGGTGGATGTGATCCGACCATCCATGATCCTGATACACCTTTCGTTCCCAGAGTGCGAGCGAAATCCAAAAATATACAGTAGATGTGACCGACCATCTGCTTATCAACTCCGAGTTCCCAGAGTGCGAAATGGAGTATAAACATCAACTCCAGATTCCCAGAGTGCGAAATGGAGTATAAACACCAACTCCGAACTCCCAGAGTGCGAGTCAAAGTATAAACATCAACTCCAAATTCCCAGAGCGCGAATTGGAGTATAAACAATAACTTCGGATTTCCAGAGTGCGAAACGGAGTATAAACATCAACTCCGGATTCCCATAGTGCGAAATGGAGTATAAACAATAACTCCAGATTCCCAGAGTGCGAAACGAAGTATAAACATCAACTTTAAGTTCCCAGAGCGTGAATTGAAGCATAAATATCAACTCCGAACTCCCAGAGTGCGAATCGGAGTACAAATGTCGATTCCGAGTCCCCAGAGCGCGGACGTATGAGTTAAACTTAAGCCGGCATGACCAACCGCCATTAAACAAATGAGAATCCCCGAAGTGCGGATATGATTGTCAACAATCGGGCAAGCGTGAATAAACCCCTCAATCTCCGCTCGTCTCAGACATCCATTCAGTGGCACTAGACTCAACATGTTATAAGTGAGAAGCAATCGTTGACTGATGTTCCACGACTCATCCCCGAGACTGGGGGACAGGACTTAAGCATCAACCATTGACTGAAGCGATATGACGTCAAAATTCAACTCGCTTCCCAGTCGTGAACCATGTCCACAGTTTCCAGACTTGGTGCAAAAAGACAAACTTGACTCGGAAGCTGAAACTTTACAAGTACATTTCAAACATTGAAACACTTAAACAAAGGCACAAAGAAGCTCAAAAAGAAAAAAGTTTCATTTCTACTATTCATGAAAGAAATTCGTGTACAAGTTTGTTCCAAAAAATTCTTACTAGTAGGGGACGAACCTGCATCTATATACGGCCAACAAAATGCAAGTCAAAATAAACCGAGGAAGCATGTCTAATCTTTCTTCTTCCTTGGCTTCCTTCTCGGTGTAGACTCGCTGGAGCCGCCACTATTTTTCCTCTTTGAGCCTTTGCCTTTTGGTGGTCGGTCTCCAGGCGATGGAATAATCTCGACATCCTCCTCCGAGCTCGAGTGAATAGGGATGCTTCCTGCGGGCGGAGTCGGAGGAACAGGATCAAGTACAAAAGGTGGAATGGGCACGCTAGTGATGAAAACGGTGCCACCAGGAGATATCATTCTAAGCGGAGCTGGTCCCGGTGCTGCCATCCCACCTCCAGAACTGCCACCATGAGCCGCTGTTGTCATTTCAGCGTCGATTTGGGCGAACATCTCCTCTTCAGTAACTGCTCGAGCCCCGCTGGTGCATCAGTAGTCGGCATTGAAGAACTTGTAGCAGGAGCGCTTCCACCCATGACAAATGGCAAGTCAGCTAAAGGATCGCCATGACGGCGAAAGAGTTCCTCCATCAACTGCTCATCAAACACAATCGTGCTTCCTTGCATATCGTCAAGTGGGGCAGTTGTGGTTATGGTGATCGCTTCAGTAACGATAGCCTCCTGTGTCTGATGTGATTCTTGAGTAACAGGAGGCCCGACATGAGCAGCATCGATCACTGGACAAAGAATAAGAGAACTGTCAGAATTTAATTCAAATAAAGATTCCGACCTAAGGCAGATATGTGGAATGTTCAGAATACCTTCCTCAATTTGACTTGTCGGGGGCAGAACGGCTTCAGTAACTTGCTCTGTAGCCGGATACATCTGTGGCTGATCTAGATTATAAGCAGGAACAGCTTGGGGATCGACCGCAGATGAGGATTCGGGCTGGGTTGACACTAGAACTTCAAGACTCGCCTCATGATGTTCAACCTCTGAACCCTCTCCTAATTCGAAGTGCTGGGCGCCGAGTCTTTCCTTTTCATGCAGAATCATTGACTCGTGAAGAATCTTCCTTTCATCTTCATTCAGAATGCGATTCTCGAGTTCAAACTCATCCACAGACTCACCCAGATACGCCTCCTTCTCTTCTTCAACTAATCGGCCCCAAGCGTTGTATAAATGCGTCGGATAATCATCGAGCCAGGCTAGACCCCTGTGCCTCAGCACATTAGCGTTGTAAACAATGAGAAGGTCTTCGATATCAGCCTCTAGCCTGGACTCGGCCGACTTCACTTTCTCCTCGACCTCAGTCTCCACCTTGCAGACTTTAGCCACAGCCGCATTCCATTCACCCCTAAGCAGAACAGCTTGTTCGCACGCCTCCTGGGCTGCGTTGTTCGCATCATCCTTTTCCTTGGCCATGTCGGAGAATTTAGCCTTAAGCTCATTGAGTTCCTTGACCGCCGCATCCCGCTCGGCGGTAACTGTAGTATTCCAATGGCACATCTCCTCCACCAAGGCAACATGCGTTTGCCTCAACCTCTCCATTGCCACGTTCACTTCATCAGCTTTTTTGGTGGCCTCAATTTCAGATTTCCGAGAAGACTCGGCCTCAGCGGTGAGCACTTGAATGATCAGGTCCCTTTGAGCGAGTTCGGTCTCCATTTTCTCAAGCGCTTTTGCTCGCTCAAAGGCCACCCTAGAATCGTTCTCTACAGCCTTTACCCACTCTCTATACTGGGTGTAGATGTCATGAACGTAATCATGCATCGTGTTTTCTACTCCAGATGGAATTCTCTTTAAGTGAGGTGGGAAGACCTAGCCATCGAAGCATATGTTCGGAAAATCCTTCCTCATCTGAACCAATTTAATGGCCCTTCTCCTGTGGGCTCAGTCGGGACCTGCTCTGCAATTATGTAGGCTGTGGTTTCGACTCTCTGGAGATGAGTCTCGGATCTAGAAGTATGAGAAGATGGTCTGTGATGAGGAGGCTCTGGTGGATGTGGAACAAGAACGGGAGGTGGAGATGGGAGTCTAAGAGGAGGAGAGCGTGATCTAGACCGATGTCTGTATTCTCTATCCCTATCACGCCCGTACCTATCTTGGTTAGAGTACTTGCGATCGCGGTCTCTATTCGAGTCCCTCCTACGGGAATCATAATAGGTAGAAGACTTTCGGGCCGAGCGAATATTCCCGAGCATTGATCCTCTTCCGGACATCGTACCTGAAAATGAGAGACGAAGGAAAAGTTAGTGGTTTCTTAAGTTGGACGATTTACAGTTAGGAATCATGTAGTGCAGTGAAGTGTATGCATGTGCAACCCCTCGACCAACCGGAAATATCGGCCGCACTCATAGCAAGCGACTCGCTCAGCTCAAGAGCATTGTCAAGCTCCTCCATCCCGGTGTCGTGTTGAGATGACACATAATCTGGAATCGGAATATCAGCAAGCCCTTCAAAAGGATTCTCTACTGGCGGGGGAGGAGCCTCCGAAATTCTAATCCCCGGGACGGGCAAGGACACAACCACGGATTTTAATCTCTCGGATTTAGAACGCTTGTGAGCAACAACCTTGCCTTTTCTCCTTCCTCCTGAATCCTGGACATCGGAAGAAGGCCCAGCTTGGAGCTCGTTATCGGTAGGCATTCTCTCCGGATCAACTTCTTCGGCTCTTACGACTCCGGGCGCTTTGCGCTTCACCCATTTCTTTGAGACTACTCCAAGTGTCCCTTCCAGCCGTATACTTTGCCTCCGTTCAATTAGCCCGACAGTCCTCAAATTTCTGTCAGTCGGAACCAAGTCGATATGCCTCTCTTCGCCCGGAACCGCTTGGAGGATCCGGACTAGCTCTCTAAAATATCCACCATCGGGTTGAGAAATTGCGGCTGTAAAAGGAGAGAAGTATGTCATTTTTGAAGTCGGTTATTATTATCTCAATAATTCAAGAGAAAGATTACAATGCTTACGTCTATCCAACCATCGCCTAGCGAACCCAGGGGGGCACCGAACGTAGAACCATTCAGTTTTAAAGTAGCTTAGCCTTCCCCAGGAGCCCGTTACAATTTGGCAATTCCTAACCACTTCCAAGAAGGTGAAAGAAGGGCTGTCTCCACGAGTCTTAATGTTAAATAGATATCTGATCTCGATCGGCTTTGGTGGTCGAAAGAGAATCTCCATAAACAAAATGAAGGTGCTGTTCAGCAAAGCGTACCCGTTGGGGTGTAGCTGGGATGGAGCTATTCCAAGGAATGATAACATCTCTCTTATATATTGATTGAAAGGAGGGAGTGTCCCCGCTGTGAAAGCGTGACAGTTGAAGGCAGTAAACCCCTCCGGGGGATCATTGTGACAACCCAGAGTTTTATAACGATTTATTTTCGTCCAACGACGATAAAAATTGTTGTTAATTGCTATTTGGAGTTTTAATTCGAGTTGAAATTCTTTGAGAAAAATTGGTTTGGTATTATTAGGCTTCAAAAATTTAATTATCCACTACTTTTGTGGCCGAGATAATCATGTATAACCGTTTCTCTCCTTCATTTTCGAAGGCCCGACCCTCATTCAATTTGTTTTCGTTCGATCAAAACCCTAAGTCTAAGAAAAACAAAATAATGGCAGTCTCGTCCTGGCGAATTAGGGCTTCGACTCGATTTCCTTTGAGAGATGATGGCTGCTCATGATTTCTCTCGTTCGTTCTTCAATCAAATTGGGGCATGCTCGGTGTTTTCGTTCGTCTCCCCGAAAACTAGGGCTTCACAAATTAAGGGCTACCCTTCCTCGTCGAGAAATGGTGAGTTGCTCACATCTAATTCTTACTTCAGATGCTTGGTTTTCTTGGCTATTCGATTTCGTTTAATATTGAGATTGATTACATTCGAGACTTTCGCGTTTGAACTCGTGTGTTGCCTTTGGTGTTTCTGTTCATATAGGGTTTGAAGCCCTTATTTTCGTTGTGGGTATTTCATGGCTTCGCCTGATAATTCTATGGCTTGTTGTTCAATTATTTTCGAATACTCGTGATTTTCCTGACTTGTTTATATGAGTATATATGATGATTTCTTGGTTTTCTCGGCATTGATTTAGAACTTGGTTGACACCATGATTTCCACGGCTTTGATTTTGATTTTTGGCCATTACTGCAGTTCGATTATTTCACGTTGTGCCGGTCCCTTTTTCGTTGGTTACTATTATCTCTTGACAGCCTCGAATTGCTTGATGAACTTTAGTGCTTTGATTTAATTGTTGTCAGTTTACAGAGGTGTTGTTACCACTCACAGCCGCGTTGCTTCATTGATAGTGTGGTCTTGAGTCAAATTCCATTAGCTTAATGTCATCATGCTATTATTCTAGAGTCTTGTACATTTGGGCTTGCATTGGTATTTAGTTGGAGTTCATGTAGAACAGACTGCATCGTTACTGCCTTTGTTGGGATGAGGATACATACGTGTTTGGGTCTATTACATTCACTGCTACAATCTGCATTCATGTAGCCTGGTGTTGTATCATATACTGATGCACTTTAACCCAATTTGAGTTAATTGTATTCATCACTTGCCTGTTACATTAGCAGTGTCTTGACATTTAGGTCTGCACTCTTTCATTAGATAGTTGCCTGTATTCGAATCTTGAGAAGTGCTGGCTACCCTTGCATACAGTCACTGCCTTGTATTTGCAGTGCCTTATTGTCACTGTCTTGATTGGTTTCTGTCGTATTGGTATTGCTTAGCATTTATTGTTCCGGCCCATTGCTTCACTCGAAATCCAATACTTCACCATTGCATACCACTTCATTTTTATCACTGCACTATTATTTGCATATAAACTTGGATTCAGGTTGTACTTGTCTCTGTTTTGAGTCTGACATTTAGAAAGTTTCCATCTGTAGCCTACATTGTTGCCAGTTACATTCCATTGTCACCAGTGGCATTACTTTGTATTAGAGTCTGTTGTTTTGGAGCTTTGTACTGGTGCCCTTGACTTGCGCATATGTGTTATATATGATGTTAAGGCCTTGCCTTCGTGGTCTGCATTTGCATGCCTGCCACTGATCGTAGGTCGAAGTCGTTCATGTGCTCGACTTTGACCATTTACTGTTGCATTTACATTTCGAGTCATGTTGACATTGTGGTGACTGTAGAATAGTTGCAGTCTGCCCTTGTCTTTGTACCTGTTTCAACTGCAGTTTTATTGTGCAGTTGTTTCTGTTTTCTTTTGTGCAGTTTGCCCCTCGCATTCATTTGGGATTGCAGTTTCTCTGCATATTGAGTTTCCTTGCTTCACTTTGGAAATAGCAGTTTCAATATTGTACACTGCCTTGACTTGTACTTGACTCACTAGTTCGAGTCACTTGTGCATGTCGCTATGCATTTCTATTGCACTTGACTCTCTTCTGAGTGAGTTGATGCCATTTTGTTTCTGGTATTCAACCTCGACCATACTAGTTTTATATAGTTATGGTCTAGATGTTATTTTCTTGGCCATAGGTTCATCCATATGTATAACTGATTTGGGTTGTTAGATCACTGTCTGGCATTCACTTTAAATATGGTTGACTCCACTGGAGCATATGCACTAGTTCTCCATAAGCT
The DNA here is from genome assembly GCA_030737815.1 of Allium fistulosum. Lineage (NCBI taxonomy): Eukaryota > Viridiplantae > Streptophyta > Magnoliopsida > Asparagales > Amaryllidaceae > Allium > Allium fistulosum. The sequence continues at coordinate 1,511,568,357 of CM060901.1, forward strand.
TGAGTTTGCATATTGTAGCCTTGATCATTGCATTTTTCTTGCATTTGGTTCATCCCGTCTACACTCGTATTGCCTCTGACCTTTTGGCACACAGACTTTATTTCATGTTGGTCTTCACTGTACCATATTGTCACGGTTTGATTGTCTGTAGTTGGATCCTGTTGCATTATTGTCATTAACTCATCTATGCTCATTCTTGAGTTTGGCTTCACTGCCTTGTTCATATTGAAGCATACATTCTGGCCTTAGTATTATATGCTTGCATCCATGTAGATATCGACTGTTCCTATATTCACTTGTTCAAACTGTTTTCTCTGACCAGTCTTGAACACTTTGCATTTTGGTTGTTGTTTGGTGCCTCCTTGAATTTGGGTAGACTGTTTTGACCACTTGATTGTATTCGAATTTGATTTTCGAATTACACCTGAGTTGTATCCGATCTGGGTTTGACCTTGTGATCATTCTTGACTTTCACTGAGCTTTAGGGTATCTCTGGCGATAGTGGCGAGGCAGTACACGCGTGCGTGTACTGCAGCCCTATCATCTTTGACAGTTTTAAATTGACGTTCCGATTTGTTAAATTGTTTCGTTGGTTAGTTTCAATGTTTTGAAGTTGTATTCTGATTTGGATTTGCTGATTAACACTATTTAGTGTTATAATTGCTGTTATCCGATTCTCTTATTGAGAAGTTGGATATACGAGATTTCTGTGACTGTCAACTATTTGGTATTGATTATTATTGCTTCTATGCACTAATAACTGAGTTTGAATTAGACTGACCCGTGTATTATTTTCTTTTGAATGTAATACTCGGGTCAGACCCGAGTTATTTCAGGTTGTAGATTTCCTGCTTTGAGTTGCTGTTTGAGCTATGAAGACTTTTCACATCTTTTGGAGTAATCGTGTCATAGTATAGGTTGATATGTATTCATGTATATTAGTTGATAATGTACGTGTATATATATAATTTCCAGAGTCGACAATTGTAGTTGTATCATATGTATTATATCAACTGTATTGTAACTGACATCAGTTATATATATATGAGACTTTTGTTTTTATCTGTGTTCCGCATTCTTTGTGTATCTGTGTTGTTTTTATATATATTGTCCTAAACCATTATGAACCATCGTAGTTCGTTCTATACTAGAATTGGATATGTCGATGGGAGTGAATAAATAAGAGATGAAAATTTTAAAATATATACCACTCCTATCAAGGTAACCAATACTAGTGTAAGGCCAACTACGGATGGCCGCTCCTACCCAGCCTTATTCTTCATAATAACAGACAGTATGTCTTTTAATACTCTTTGTTATTGTGAGTATAGAGGTGGGGCGTCACAGTTGGTATCAGAGCTTGGGGTTTATGGACATAATATAAAACATAACTTAGATGGAACATGTGTTACAACTATTTGTCGATGTTTTCTTTGTGTTTTGAGTCAAAACTAAAGTTTTGAAATTATGATGAAATTTTTAAATATCTTTATTTAAAAATAAAAGTGAAACTGTGTTTTGTTGATATGATTAAATTGTGTTCTGTTTATCAAAGTGCGTAGCGGAAACAGTGAAACTGTCTTCGCTAAGTACAACTGATAATCTTTTTGATTTAAAAATCAAAATATGAAATTGAAATAAATTTCATTTGCTGTTTACATAGCTGTGTTTATTTTGTTTCTTTGAGAATTTCGAATCCGAATTGAGGATTCGAAACGATTGCAGTTATGTGATTCTTGTTGAGATTTTTGCTGATTTTCTTTTATGCTAATCACATGTTGATTAGATTTTTGTTGTTTTGAATTATCTTCATTGAAGATATATTCGAATGATTTCTTTGTTCATTTTGTAGTACGTGCAAATTTGAGTTGCACGTTACTGCATTAATTTTACGTTGAACCGATGCTTGGTTATGAAACGTATTTTGTTGTCGTTACCTTTATAACGGGATTTTTACACTGGTGCTATATTTTGAAGCACGATGTTTAGTTGAAAATTTTATAAATGAAAATTCACTGGTGTTACATTGTGGTGTAAATGATTTTGATGAGATTTTGACGTTTAAAAAAAAATTACTGTCGCTTTGGCTTCAGTAACCGTCAAATTTTTAAAAGTGGATTTTCAAGCGGTTATACCGCAATGCTGATTTGTGACCCGTTTTTACGGTATTTGAGAAGTACAATTTCCTTATCGAAATTGTTACTAATATTGCTGCTTTAATCACATAATTGGGAAATCGTTTTAAAATGAAAATTGTTTTATAAAATTTCTAACGGTTTGCACTTTCAAAAGAAGAGGAAAGTAAGTGATAATCACTTATGAGATTTATGGCATTAAGACCCAAGTAAGGGCAGCCAATTATTTTATATGAAAATCATAATTATGATTTCTGTTAAATTTCTCTGAATAAATATATGATGATCATGAATGACATTTTGGTTGAATTTTTGGTTGCTGTTTAGATTTGTTTTTGGCTAATTTTGTTTTGAAAATTGTTTAATCAATCATATAACCTGATTACAGAAATGAGTTTATGACTCAGTTTTTATAAGAAAATAATTTGATTAATTTACTGAGAAATATGGTATTGAATAATAATAATGGATTAGGCAGTATGAACAAAGAGGTTTATGCTCATGTCTAGTTCATTTAAAAATTGATATGAACAAAGCAATATTGAAAAAAAATGTGCGATCAAGCAGAAATGACTTTGAAATGGGTTGTAAAATTTGGCATGAAAGTTGGTATGTGTAGATATGATTTTTAAAGAAATTAAATTCCCTACTTATGAAATGAAGAAAAGATTACAAGAGTATTTCTGGAGTTAAAAAGGAAAAATTCCTTAAATGAATAAATATGTATGGTCTCTAAATTACCAAGTAATTTAGAAGAGGTGCCTTGATCTACTCATCATCAGGTGGATGGTGGGTATGTGCATGACTTGTTAAAGTCCTGAAGGCCTCTGTGCAAAGGTTAACAGAATTGAGTCCTTTGCAATGCACACTTTTTGTTCAAAGGCAAGAGTTTGGACCATATAAAAATGTAAGATGGAATTGGAAAATAAGCTATGTAGTGTGAACAAAGGAGGTTCATGCTTATGTCTAGATAGTTTTAAATTGGAGATGAACAATGCAATAAATTATTTATGTGCTGATTTGTTCAGATCTAAAGCTAAAATGTTTTATGGGTTTTTCTCTAAAAACCTTACCCTATGTTCACAATAGAATTGAGTATAAGAATTTTTATAGAATTCTACTGGATTTGTTTAAGAGATCATGACATTCTTGAATATAGGAGATATGCAAGTGATAAAATAAATTTTGAATGAGACAACTAGATCAAAAAAAAAAAATTATTTTCATGAATGAAGTCATGGTCAGTGAAATCCATGAAAGAGTTTAATTCTCTCTCATTGAGGGAAAAAGGGAAAGAAGGAATGTAAAAGCATTCCATGAGTTAATAAATCTTTCTGAAATAAGAGATGAGACTGGTCACTAGATTATAAAACTAATCTAGGAGAGAAGCCTTGATCTATTCATCATAAGGAGTATGATGGGTATGTGCATGACTTGTTTAAGTCCTATAGGCCTTTGTGTAGGGGTTAACAGATTGAGTCCCTTGCAATGCACACATGGTGTTCAATGGCAAAGAGATATGACCAAATTAAATTGATAAATCGAGATTTAGAGCTGAGCTATGGAATTAAAATGAGTTAATTCCATAAGAGTATGTGTACATGTATACTGTATTGAACATTTGTTGATTTGAGATTCGATTATCGTTTTTGATAATTGAATATTGTTGATTTGAGATTCGATTATCGTTTTTGATAATTGAATATTTATTGATTTGAGATTCGATTATCATTTTTGATAATTGAATATTTGTTGATTTGAGATTCGATTATCGTTTTTGATAATTGAATAATTGTTGATTTGGGATTTCTGATTATCGTTTTGATAATTAAAAATTATCGTTTTGATAATTTGACAATTACTAATTTTGCTGATTGTAAGATTTTCTAGTCTCTAATTGATTCTAGATTATGTTGATTATATTAAACCGCTGTTTTCTATCTATCTCTGTTGATAGTTATAGTTTGCTGATTATGAAGTTCGTGTTTTCTATTTATCGATTGGATAACTAGATATTTGCAGTTTTGCGATTTGCGAATTTTGTTTTTTAATTATCTTTGTTGATAATTAAATATTGCTGATAATTGCATTTATTCAGTTTTGTTGTTTTTTGATTATCTATTTGATGATTAGATTTTGTGAGAATTTGTGAATTTCTTTTATGGAATTAAAAGTTTTCTTCGGTGTTGGTGTTCTCGATCTTTATTTTTCTAGCTTAACCGGTGTATGTTAGAAAAATAATTGTTATTGGCAACCTTAATCGTGAAAATTGCGGGGACGCAATTTCTATAAGGAGGGGAGTCTGTGACAACCCAGAGTTTTATAACGATTTATTTTCGTCCAACGACGATAAAAATTGTTGTTAATTGCTATTTGGAGTTTTAATTCGAGTTGAAATTCTTTGAGAAAAATTGGTTTGGTATTATTGGGCTTCAAAAATTTAATTATCCACTACTTTTGTGGCCGAGATAATCATGTATAACCGTTTCTCTCCTTCATTTTCGAAGGCCCAACCCTCATTCAATTTGTTTTCGTTCGATCAAAACCCTAAGTCTAAGAAAAACAAAATAATGGCGGTCTCGTCCTGGCGAATTAGGGCTTCGACTCGATTTCCTTTGAGAGATGATGGCTGCTCATGATTTCTCTCGTTCGTTCTTCAATCAAATTGGGGCATGCTCGGTGTTTTCGTTCGTCTCCCCGAAAACTAGGGCTTCACAAATTAAGGGCTACCCTTCCTCGTCGAGAAATGGTGAGTTGCTCACATCTAATTCTTACTTCAGATGCTTGGTTTTCTTGGCTATTCGATTTCGTTTAATATTGAGATTGATTACATTCGAGACTTTCGCGTTTGAACTCGTGTGTTGCCTTTGGTGTTTCTGTTCATATAGGGTTTGAAGCCCTTATTTTCGTTGTGGGAATTTCATGGCTTCGCCTGATAATTCTATGGCTTGTTGTTCAATTATTTTCGAATACTCGTGATTTTCCTGACTTGTTTATATGAGTATATATGATGATTTCTTGGTTTTCTCGGCATTGATTTAGAACTTGGTTGACACCATGATTTCCACGGCTTTGATTTTGATTTTTGGCCATTACTGCAGTTCGATTATTTCACGTTGTGCCGGTCCCTTTTTCGTTGGTTACTATTATCTCTTGACAGCCTCGAATTGCTTGATGAACTTTAGTGCTTTGATTTAATTGTTGTCAGTTTACAGAGGTGTTGTTACCACTCACAGCCGCGTTGCTTCATTGATAGTGTGGTCTTGAGTCAAATTCCATTAGCTTAATGTCATCATGCTATTATTCTAGAGTCTTGTACATTTGGGCTTGCATTGGTATTTAGTTGGAGTTCATGTAGAACAGACTGCATCGTTACTGCCTTTGTTGGGATGAGGATACATACGTGTTTGGGTCTATTACATTCACTGCTACAATCTGCATTCATGTAGCCTGGTGTTGTATCATATACTGATGCACTTTAACCCAATTTGAGTTAATTGTATTCATCACTTGCCTGTTACATTAGCAGTGTCTTGACATTTAGGTCTGCACTCTTTCATTAGATAGTTGCCTGTATTCGAATCTTGAGAAGTGCTGGCTACCCTTGCATACAGTCACTGCCTTGTATTTGCAGTGCCTTATTGTCACTGTCTTGATTGGTTTCTGTCGTATTGGTATTGCTTAGCATTTATTGTTCCGGCCCATTGCTTCACTCAAAATCCAATACTTCACCATTGCATACCACTTCATTTTTATCACTGCACTATTATTTGCATATAAACTTGGATTCAGGTTGTACTTGTCTCTGTTTTGAGTCTGACATTTAGAAAGTTTCCATCTGTAGCCTACATTGTTGCCAGTTACATTCCATTGTCACCAGTGGCATTACTTTGTATTAGAGTCTGTTGTTTTGGAGCTTTGTACTGGTGCCCTTGACTTGCGCATATGTGTTTGTTCTTTGCCTCATATATGATGTTAAGGCCTTGCCTTCGTGGTCTGCATTTGCATGCCTGCCACTGATCGTAGGTCGAAGTCGTTCATGTGCTCGACTTTGACCATTACTATTGCATTTACATTTCAAGTCATGTTGACATTGTGGTGACTGTAGAATAGTTGCAGTCTGCCCTTGTCTTTGTACCTGTTTCAACTGCAGTTTTATTGTGCAGTTGTTTCTGTTTTCTTTTGTGCAGTTTGCCCCTCGCATTCATTTGGGATTGCAGTTTCTCTGCATATTGAGTTTCCTTGCTTCACTTTGGAAATAGCAGTTTCAATATTGTACACTGCCTTGACTTGTACTTGACTCACTAGTTCGAGTCACTTGTGCATGTCGCTATGCATTTCTATTGCACTTGACTCTCTTCTGAGTGAGTTGATGCCATTTTGTTTCTGGTATTCGACCTCGACCATACTAGTTTTATATAGTTATGGTCTAGATGTTATTTTCTTGGCCATAGGTTCATCCATATGTATAACTGATTTGGGTTGTTAGATCACTGTCTGGCATTCACTTTAAATATGGTTGACTCCACTGGAGCATATGCACTAGTTCTCCATAAGCTTGAGTTTGCATATTGTAGCCTTGATCATTGCATTTTTCTTGCATTTGGTTCATCCCGTCTACACTCGTATTGCCTCTGACCTTTTGGCACACAGAATTTATTTCATGTTGGTCTTCACTGTACCATATTGTCACGGTTTGATTGTCTGTAGTTGGATCCTGTTGCATTATTGTCATTAACTCATCTATGCTCATTCTTGAGTTTGGCTTCACTGCCTTGTTCATATTGAAGCATACATTCTGGCCTTAGTATTATATGCTTGCATCCATGTAGATATCGACTGTTCCTATATTCACTTGTTCAAACTGTTTTCTCTGACCAGTCTTGAACACTTTGCATTTTGGTTGTTGTTTGGTGCCTCCTTGAATTTGGGTAGACTGTTTTGACCACTTGATTGTATTCGAATTTGATTTTCGAATTACACCTGAGTTGAATCCGATCTGGGTTTGACCTTGTGATCATTCTTGACTTTCACTGAGCTTTAGGGTATCTCTGGCGATAGTGGCGAGGCAGTACACGCGTGCGTGTACTGCAGCCCTATCAGCTTTGACAGTTTTAAATTGACGTTCCGATTTGTTAAATTGTTTCGTTGGTTAGTTTCAATGTTTTGAAGTTGTATTCTGATTTGGATTTGCTGATTAACACTATTTAGTGTTATAATTGCTGTTATCCGATTCTCTTATTGAGAAGTTGGATATACGAGATTTCTGTGACTGTCAACTATTTGGTATTGATTATTATTGCTTCTATGCACTAATAACTGAGTTTGAATTAGACTGACCCATGTATTATTTTCTTTTGAATGTAATACTCGGGTCAGACCCGAGTTATTTCAGGTTGTAGATTTCCTGCTTTGAGTTGCTGTTTGAGCTATGAAGACTTTTCACATCTTTTGGAGTAATCGTGTCATAGTATAGGTTGATATGTATTCATGTATATTAGTTGATAATGTACGTGTATATATATAATTTCCAGAGTCGACAATTGTAGTTGTATCATATGTATTATATCAACTGTATTGTAACTGACATCAGTTATATATATATGAGACTTTTGTTTTTATCTGTGTTCCGCATTCTTTGTGTATCTGTGTTGTTTTTATATATATTGTCCTAAACCATTATGAACCATCGTAGTTCGTTCTATACTAGAATTGGATATGTCGATGGGAGTGAATAAATAAGAGATGAAAAATTTAAAATATATACCACTCCTATCAAGGTAACCAATACTAGTGTAAGGCCAACTACGGATGGCCGCTCCTACCCAGCCTTATTCTTCAAAATAACAGACAGTATTTCTTTTAATACTCTTTGTTATTGTGAGTATAGAGGTGGGGCGTCACAATCATGTGTCCTGTCATTTGGCCCAGGCAGTAACACGTCGTCGAGCGACAAGCCGTGCCTTAACAAATCCGTCCCAGCATATCTTCAGAGATACCGGACGGCATAGAATCTTGTGGACGACAAATGAACCGGGCACCTGGAAGCTCATCCGGAGCTGGGTCTATAACTTCGGCTTCAATGACCGGTATCTCGATAATGGAAGGAATTGAACTTGGGAGTTCCTGCTGCTGTGAACTTGAAGGTTCCATGACTAACTAGCTTATGAAAAATCATAGTTAAACAAACAATAACGCTCGTGCATCCCCCATTGTAAAGTGCGTGAGTGTGTTGTGCAATGCAGTACTATATATCACTTGAGAAGTTCTACAGAATTGGAGAAAGCATGAAAACGATAAGACTTCAAAATTCAGTCGGAACGACCGTCATCGCTGACCGTCACAACCGTGCCATCCAGTTATTAGCGATCGATCCGAGTCAAAGTTTGTTAAAGTTTTGTTAAGTCACAGTTCCGTCGACGAGCTTCGATAGGCAGTTAAATATGTAGGGTAATAGTTAAGTCCAGATATTCAAGAATGAAGCTCATCGGAAGTCATGTTATTAGTTATTCAAGGTTGCGTGTCCATCAAGGTCCGGGTTCATATCAGTCGTCAGGAATTCGCTTCGAATCGATTGTCAGTATCTGATTTCGAATCGATCAAGGCCAGGGAAGCACCAGCTTCGTATCGATCACGTTCGCCCGATGTATTTTGCATCGATACGAAGGAGTACTTTTCGAATCGATCTGAAGCCATGGACTTCGACTCGGTCACATTCACTCGAAACATTTCGTATCGATCGGAGGAGTATTCTTCGAATCAGTCTGAAGCCAAGGACTTCGACTCAATCAAATTCACTCGATACATGTCGTATCGATCGAGGGAGTATTCTTCGAATCGATCTGAAGCCAAGGACTTCGACATCACTGGCCTTGCTCAGGCATCAAATTTTGGAGATAAAGTTTCGTATCGATCGTACAAGATGAGCCCATGCAATAATCATTGCAGATCGACATGAAAAGAGCATCAAGCCATCCTCCTCCACACTCCTTCTTCCCCAGACCGATTCGAACTCCATTTTACCCTTCCTCGACCTCGCACCTTATCTACTTCCTCGAGGCAACATTTGGACATGGATTCGAATGGAATAGCATGTAAATTTGAGTCTCGTCGTTTTAGGATGGATTTTGTTCAATTGTTTACCTGATTTCGACAACTGGTTAAAGAGTTTAAAGATTTTGGTTCGATTCGAAATCGAGCAGTTTTCCTTTTCTTTGGAAGCGATAAGAAGACAAGGCAAAAGAATAGAAGAGTAAAAAGTGGAAAACGGCTAAGTCCACAGTATTTATATGGACTCCAAAGCAAAGGCAAAAAACGGTTCACATCCCGGTGGATTCGACCGGTTACGAGACATCACCACGGATCGATTCGAATAAGCCAATCGAATCCATCAACACGAGCTTTTATCGATACGAAGTTGCCAACGAAGGCTTTTCTGAGTCACCCAAGTACATCGATACGAAACCACAGTTCATATCGATCACCTTCGACTCCGTTTCCTGTGTAGTTCGAATCCATCGGATCACGGCTCTCAGAGGCCAACTCCATCGATACGAATTGTCTATTCGTATCCAGTGACTCCAGGTCCATCGATTCAAAATATACAACAAGGGCTCTCAGAGGCCAACTCCATCGATACAAATTGTCTGTTCGTATCTAGTGACTCCAGGTCCATCGACTCGAAATACACAACAGGGGCTGTTCTGAAGGCATTGAACTCCATCGATACGAACGACCGCTTCATATCCATCGAACCCCACATCCATCGATTCGAAATGCTCAATTCGTATCCATTAATGCAATGAATACCGAAGCAAAAACAATGTTTCAACCCTTCACATCGATTCAGGAGAGGATCGTTACGAAGGAACATTCAAAATCAACCATCGAGCGTTGTTACAACGAATTTCACGTCGGTTCAGGAGAGGATCGATACGGAATTCAATATAAAATAAACTGACAACGACTCGTGAACGACAGCGAGAATCAGATTAACGTATATGCATATGCGTCGGACTAATATTCAATATTCCAGATTTACAGGAATTAGAAACTTATTTGATAACGATAACAACAACAAACGGTTAATCACTAGCATACAGCAATCAGTTGCAACAATACAGGGTACAGTAGTTGGCAGTCAACAGTTTACATTATCGAGCAAATCAGTCAAAGATTACAGCTGTCATTGAAAAGACGATAACTATTCAAAAACTTCCGAAGATTGCAGCATTTCAAAGCACATCATGTTTCCACAAGACGTACTTTGGGGGGAAAATGTTATCCTACATTTTGGCAAGGCCGTGACACCAAGGAATTGACTAGTAACCAATGACTGTTCGTCTTAGAGATTGGTTATATGCAGGTTCACTATGCATATCAACGAATTTTGTCCGAGTCCGGATCGAGCTAAAATTGATATGACACGACAAGCGAAGCCATGAAAGTCAATGTTCCAAATTTCAAGTCAATCCGACTTCATATGCTCAAGTTACGATCGATGCAAAATGAAGGGAACAACTCAATTTTCGTATCGATAGCTACGCCTCTGTTCAAATCCATCACTTTCGTATCGATCAGAGCGACAGCGACCTTACATTCGTCCTAGAGTCTCAGTTCGAATCGATCGGGTTCGACTCCATCAACTAGCTGCTGTTCGAATCGATCGTACTCGACTCCATCAGAAAGCTTCTGTACGAATCCATCTAGTTCGACTCCATCACAGAGCCGCAGTTCGAATCCATCTAGTTCGACTCCATCACAGAGCCGTTGTTCATATCCATCTAGGTGGGTCACTCTTATCGATACGAAATAGGCCACCTCCCATCGATTCGAACAAGACAAGTGCCTCGATACGAAGGGAACTGCTGCTGATCGATTCGAAGTGGGCAACGGACTTCGATGCGAACAAGGCGAAGATCAACAATGACTCGGCCAACTCGGCGAGGAAAGTGGATCGATGCAAGGAAGGCTTGCCACGTCACCTCCAGATCACGCGCGCCCATCGATTCGAAGCGATCGAGTCGAACCGGATCGAGTCGAAATGAGGGAGTCGAACGAAACAGCCTACCGAATATCCTAATTCGTATCGATCATATCTCCTAATCTACAAGTCCAAATGCTATGAAATTTTCACAGAAGCTTACGTACATGCTAAGGAATGTCCATGCCAAATTTCGACTCCATCGGACGCAATCTTGATCAATACGAAATCTGTTTGTATCGATCACGGATCGGACCGAAACTTCGCGGGCTTGGGCGCGCGGGCCTAGTCACGTGCCAGAGGGAGCCTCCCGAGATCTGAGAGAAATATCAGCCTCTTACACTTATAATAGAGCCCAGGGCATACAGAAAAGGGGATCTTCTTCTTCTTTGAACGCTCCAATGCCTAGACTCCACCGGATCCAGATCTAAACTCCATAGCTGCTGCCAATAACGAAATTCACTGCTGTAAATCATCATTATCTACTGTAATTCATTGAATTCACTTATAATCATCAAAGAAACATCAATAAAGCAATCAACTTCATAGTGGACGTAGGCAACACGCCGGACCACTCTAAATTCTTGTGTTTCTGTGCATTTTACTTACATCCATATCTGTTTTTTGGAGTTTTTGTTAGATAATCCTCTTTTTCCATTCATTTTCTTCATTTTATCTCTTCAAAAACTTTCGAAGAGTGTTGTGCCCAATTTTGGTACAAACAATAACATAAAATATCTACATAACCTATATATTATACTGTAACAATATATATATATATATATAATACTGCTTTCATTTGATAACAAACAGTTAAACAATAAGTACTGTATACAGACGATATATATAACTAAACATAAACTGATATGTAATAACTATTATATAAACTTTATACCTATAAAACAAAATATATATATAAAATAAAAATCGATAATAAAATAATATTATACAGTATATATAAAGTATACGTATATATATAAAGCAACAGCAATTCCCAAATTCACTTTATATACTAATATAACCTACATATGCACATTCAGCTACTTTATAATAATATAGATAGTACTTATTTTATATAATATATTTTTTCACTCATTAGGGAAAATATACATTAGAAAATCAAAACATCAAACATATAAACCGAAGGCAACATATCATATACAAATCTTAGTTTAGCTTTATATATATATATATATACAGATAACTATAAATTTTCTAAATCATATACTATATAACATATATAAAAATTTATATAAGCAAATAGACAAAATAAATATGCTAAAATCTAGGAATGCCAAAATAAAAATCATTATCAAAATTTACGTATACTTATACTAATAAACATGCTATATACATATGTATATTACTTAACTTAACTTATAGACAACATATGTAAACCATATTAATAAGGTAAGATCTATATATACATATAGATCAGAATATCTATGACTAAAAGTATGGCTACAGTAAACACTACATGGCTCCTGACATATATTATATTTTTAAAAACAATATCTGACGTATATATCTAATACATTGCAACATATAATATATATAGATATATATACCTTTACATATATTCACGGACGAGAAGAATTGAAGGCAAATTTTGTGAGTTGGAGCGATGAGGTCAGCGCGAGGCGGAAGATCAGAGGTTGTGCTGGTGAGAAGATGAACATGGTAGGGGAAGGAGTGGTTCGGCGCTTGGGTTGGCGGGTGTGGACGTGGCGGTGCAGCTAAGTAAAGGGTTGCGTGAGATCTGAGTGGCATAGTGCTGCCGAGAGAGAATCGGAGGGTAGGGTGAGAGAGAGGGAAAGAAGACGAGCATATATTTGAAGCAAATGAATATAATCTTTTCAGAGAAGTGGAGCAGGACGAAAACTGAAAATGGAACCCAAAGGAAAGTGAACATACCAGAAATGTATTAATCATTGGGCATAAGGAGAGCCACACACATGAATTCAGGAATTAATAATTGCAGATGGTTGTTTGGTTTCAAATGGTAGGTAGATGAAAGGACAGATGGAACAAAAGCCTGGAAATGGATACCGTTACGACTAACCGTATCGCGGTTTCACCGCGCACTGGTCTCTGAAATTGACAATTGAATATACCATAGAGATCAACACGACAAGATGATCAAAACGGTACAAAGATATCAGTGATACGACCGAACTATCAAAAGTTGATATTCGGTATCGAAAATTCTACTATTTAGCCGAAAATAAGAAAAACGGAGCAATAGCAGTCAAAATTTGGAGAAACAAAAGATGACGTCTCACTCAGAAGATGATTTACAAATTTTCTATGAAAAAATATTCAGGTTTGGAAAACATTTTATTATCATCAAAATTTAGCTGATTTAAATTGAAATAGAATTACATAATAAAATAAACTTCCATATTATCTGATGAAAATTTACCATTTGCTATGTTTAAATAGACGTATTCCAAATAACAAATTTTTATTTCAAAATTTTATTGTTTAAAATTTCACAAAATTTCAATTAAATACATTAAGAAAACAAATAAAATTATTTTAAAATTTACGGGTCGTTACAGATACGATGCCAGAATTATTTATTCTGAAAGAGTTTTATGTCTTCGACATCCAGATTCGTCTGCTCAGCTATCACTTGTTCTTCGGAATGTGAATAATTACGAAGCATCTTTATTTTCTCTCGACTCACGAGATGATGATGATATATCTCGTATTCCTTTTGTTTTTGATTTCTCTGATGTGTTTGAGCCTGTTTTGGATTTGCCACCCAAGTGGGCGATTGAGTTCCACATTGATCTCATTCCAGGCATGCAACCAGTTAGTCGTCCTCCCATGAGGATGTCTACAAAGGAAAATGAGGAACTCAAGAAGCATCTTTTAGAGCTTGAGTCTAAGCAATTGATTCAGTCTAGTTTTTCACCGTGAGGTGCCACGGTCGTCTTTGTGAAGAAGTCCAATGAAACTCTTAGGCTTTGCATTGACTATCGCAGGCTTAACGAGTTGACCATCAAGAATAGGTATCCATTGCCTAGGATCGACGATATGTTCGATCAATTGAGTGGTGCTAAGGTATTTTCTCAGCTCGACCTTGCCACTGGTTTTCATCAGCTCCGAGTTGTGGATGATAGCATTCCTCTTACAGCTTTCCATACTCGATATGGATCTTACGAGTGGCTTGTTATGCCATTCGGTTTGACGAATGCTCCTGCTTTCTTTGTCGATATTATGAATCGAGTATTCCAGGAATATCTCGATAAGTTCGTCCTTTGTGTTCATCGACGACATCCTTGTTTATTTGAAGTCTGAAGCCGAGCATGCTAATCACTTGAGAATTGTCTTGAGTACTATTCGTCATCATCAGCTTAAAGCCAAATTCTCCAAGTGCCACTTCTGGGAGAATAAGGTTAAGTTCTTGGGCCATGTTATTTTTACCGAAGGCATTTTGGTTTATCCCTCGAAGATCAAAGCCATCCAGAATTGGAAGAGGCCTGAGAATGTTCATGAGATTCGCAGCTTCCTTGGATTGGCCGGTTACTACCGCCGATTCATTAAGGATTTTTTCCGCATTGTGCTTCCTCTCACCGGCCTTACTCGGAAAGGCGTTCGATTTATTTGGTTCGACAAGTGTGAAGCTTCTTTTCAGCAATTAAAGGAGCTTCTCGCTAATGCACCCATTCTAGTGGTTCCCGAAGGGAATCATGATCTTGTTGTCTACACCGATGCTAGTAGATGTGGCCTCAGTGCCGTGCTTATGCAGAAGGATCGGGTAGTTGCTTATGCTTCTAGGCAACTGCGATCGAATGAAGTTTGTTATGCCACTGATGACCTCGAGTTAGCCGCCATTATCTTCGCCCTTAAGTTTTGGCGACATTATCTATTAGGCGAGCACTTCATTCTCTATGCCGATCACAAGTCCTTGAAATATATGTTCACTCAGAAGGAGCTCAATATGAGGCAACAGTGTTGGCTCGAGTTCCTTGCCTCCTATGACCTCGATATCCAGTATACCCTTGGTAAGGGTAATCATGTTGATGATGCGCTTAGTCGCAAACATTCGGCTGTTGTTTCTATGATGCTAGCCGAGTGGGATGTTCTATAGACCTTATCCCTTTGTGATATTCATGATCAAGCTCCATCTTCTAATTCTCCTATTTTATTATTCAGTTTGGAAGCTCGAACCAATCTATTGGATCGTATTGCAGATGCTCAGCAGCGTGATCCCGATCTTGTGCACGTTATCCAGATTTGTGAGTCTAAGTCCCATGATAAGGAGTTTCGGGATTTTAGTATTAATTCTCATTGGTGTCTTCGTAAGAAGAACCATCTTATCGTGCCTTCTGATTCTGCACTTAGGCGTGACATTCTCGATGACTGTCATCATTCTAAGTATACCATTCATCCCGGTAATAGTAAGATGTATGCCGATATGCATCGCCTTTATTTTTAGGAAGGCATGAAGCACGATGTGGTGAGTTATGTGAGTAATTGTATGACTTGTCAACTTATCAATGCCGAGAATCAACGCCCTTCTGGTCTTCTTCGGCCTCTAGAGATTCCATTATGGAAATGGGATCTGATTTCGATGGATTTCATTGATGGCCTACCTCGTTCGAGATCGGGCCATTCTAGCATTTGGGTTATTGTTGATCGCCTCACCAAATCAGCTCATTTCATTCCTATTAAGTCTAATAGGAGTGCTTCTCATTTGGCCAATTTGTATATCAAGGAAATCGTGAGACTTCACAGTGTTCCTAGTTCGATTGTTTGTGACCTTGATCCGCTATTCACGAGTCATTTCTGGTAGAGTCTTCAGCAAGCTTTAGGAACAAAGCTTAATTTCAGCATATCATATCATCCGCAGTTTGATGGATAGACTGAACGGGTAAATCGTATCTTGGAAGATCTGCTACGTGCTTGTATCTTGGATTTTGGTGGTAGCTGGGAGGATCATCTTCCTCTAGTTGAGTTTGCTTATAATAATAGCTACCAAACTTCTATTGGCATGACTCCTTTCAAAGCCTTATATGGAAGGCCGTGTCATTCTCCATCTTATTTGCTCGAGTAGAGGGAAAAACTCATTCTACGCCTCGAGTCTATTCGAGAATCATCCGAGAAGATTTAGCTTATTCGAGCGAGAATGAAAGAGGCTTAGAGTCGATAGAAATCCTACGCGGACAACCGTAAAAGGCCTCATGAATTCTCAGTGGGTGATGTTGTGTATATTGAGCTTCTCCTCTAAAGGGAGTGATATGCTTCAGCCAGATAGGGAAATTGGCACCACGCTATATTGGGCCATTTCCTATTACAGAGCGTATCGGTCCTGTTGCATATCGTGTAGCACTTCCCGAGCAGTTATCTGGAGTTCATGACGTATTCCACGTCTCTCAGTTAAGGAAGTGTCTACGAGATTCAGATTCTGTGCTTAATTCTCGTGCTTTAGAGAAGTTGGAGGTATCTCCTGATCTATCTTATGTGCAACATCCCGTGAGAGTTCTTGCTTCGGAGACTAGACGTCTTCGAAACAAGAGTGTTCTGCTCGTGAAGATTCAATTGCTCGTGAAGATTTAGTCGGAACCAATACACATAGTATCTCCTTGAAGATACATAGTGGATTTGAAGATGGTCGAAACCCTTGGTGTCGAAGGGTAAGCCTCTGATGGGGTCGAAACCCTACTTTGTTTTAACAGTTAAATTAAGCTAATGTCTTTGCCTTGTTTTGCTTAAAGATTTCAACTTAGTCGAAACTTATTGTTTTCGAAAAGGTATATGTTTAGCTTTCAAAGAAGGTTGCCATGTTATTCTAAAAGTACTAGCCTTTGAAGGAGATCTTTTTCTTGAAATAAAAGATTTTGAAAGGGGTTGGTCGACCTAGTCGAAGCCCAGCCGCTACTCTACCTTTTGACCACGTTGACCAGTAATGCTTTTGAAGGGTTGCACTTTTTTACCTTAAACCAGACCTTTTTCCTAATCGTTTTCGAAAGGGGTTGGGGTTTCGAAGGAGATAGAGTCAAAAGGGGGTTTCGACTCAAACCTTCGAAGTTTTAATTTTAAAGTCTTTTGCTTTTGAACTAGATGGCTCCGACACCATCAATTTTTCCCAATTCTAGTTTTTGTTGGTTTCGAAAGAGATACTTTCATATATAACCAATTTGGCCCAAATGTTGATTTTGAAGAAGTAAACCCAATGCTTTCGAAAGGGGTACTTTCGTATGTTTTGAAGGTTTATGTTTTAAAAGATGACTTAATACTTTCGAAAGGTGTTTAACGGCAAGTTTTCTATCGATTAGAAAAATGCCGAAAAAAATTAAAATTAAAATAACTGCAAGCGCACGTCGTACTATCGTAGTACGTGGCGAGTACGGGACAATCCGCAGGGAATTGTTGATTTTAAATCTATATTCAATCAAATTAACCAAAGTTGAAAGTGATTAGCTAGAAAATGTAGAAAAAAAGACAAAAAGAAAGTGATAGAAATATGAGAGTTAAATGACAATTTAGAGATAATTCCACTCTCTAGATCATATATTTCAACAAATTATGAAATTATGATCTCTCTTTTTTGGTCATAAGTGAATTTAAATGATGTGTTTATCATAAGTATGACTCATTTGTGCTATTAATTAGCTCAACATAAGCCATCAAACTATAACACAACCTTTAAACCACTTTTAATTCTCAAGAAAAATGACAATAAGTTGAAAGCAAAATCTATTTTAAGTATGGTCTATTAACTATTAATTAGAAATATAGATCATCAAATTTCAATTTCAACATTCACTTCTTTGCCATAATCATATTTAGATGAAGAGGCAATTTTTGTTTGTGATTGTTTAAGCATAGCCTATTTGTTATGAACAACATAGACTACCAAATTCAACAAGAAACAATAAATCACATCAACATTCATTTAAGCACAAAAGAGAGCAATAATTATCAAAATGTTGAAGCTACATGATTAGAGGCTTCATTACCCCTAAATTGAAGGGATTAGCATCTCATTTGTGTTATCATAACAGCACAAGTAGCTTGCAACATGAATGAAAAAGAAGAGGAAAAGAGAGCTAATTAACAAGAAATAAAACTAATCTACTTGCATTAAAATCAAACTACACTACTAGCATGAAAGGAAATAAACAAGAAAAGAAAAGAGCAATGTGTTAAAGTTGTATAAAAAAATTACATAAAGAGAAAATGGCTAAGTAGCCATGAAAAGAGAAGAGAAGCTTTCTTTTATTTTGAGCCTAAAACTAACTAAGAGGAAGAGAGGGTTACATGAAGATATGGGGTATTTAGACAAGTTAGAAACCCTAATCCATATTTTTGGGGAATGCCCAAACTACCCCTTAGGAAGTGTGGTGGCCAAGTAACCATTAGCATCCACTAATCATCCAATAAGTGTGCATGAAGATTTAATGGCCTTTTATCATGTGCATTAGCTCCTAAGTGTACATTAAGGTAGGTGGGTAAGTGGGGTCCTCCATGATCTTCACTTTGATTATTTCCATCTTCATTTGTTCTCTTCACTCTTGTGCATGCATATATCATCATGAAACCACTTGTAAAATTCACTACATTTCCTACAAAACAACATAGAAAATTCCAAGTAAATTTTTACAATTTAATAAATGCAAAAACTGACCATTTTTCCCTTGAATGAAGATGAATATGTGATGATTTGAAATAATTAGAATTTTGGTTTAAACAAGCTAAAATACCCAATATGATCATTTATTTAATTTAAATAGATTAAATATGGTGGTAAAAATATGCACATTTACGTGCACATCAAAAGGTACCAATGATTTCGAAATAGGAAATTTTCTAATTGGTTCGAAAGGTATGTATACTATGTTTTGAAAAGAAGCCTTTGCTTTCGAAGGAGGCCATCCAGGGTTTCGAAAGAGACGTTTTTATGATTTCAAAACACAACCCAATCTCAATTTTAAAAAGTAATAACCATGGCATAAATAAAGATTTTGGAAACACAAAACTAGAATTGTCAATTCACAATACTTATAACCGTTACAAATAAAATTTGTAACTCTTATAGACGTTAAAAATAGGTACGTGACAAAATCTACAACATATTTCCCAACGGTTATAACCGTTGGGAATATGAAAATTCCCAACGGTTATAACCGTTGGTATATAACGTATTTACCAACAGCTATAACCATTGGTAAATATGTTACTAAAATACATCATTTATAACATCAAATAGTTTTCATTTAAATAATGCAACAAAAAACAGCTAATAGTGCTGATCATGAGCTATGTGCGTTATTTTTTTCAACTACATAGACTAGGTGCAAATATACAAGAAAATCGTCAACACAAAGATGTCAATGAAATAAACAAAATTCATATAATCTGAACATAAATGTTTGAATGATACCAACAAAAATATAAGTAATATTCTCTTACAATAAAGCTAGTGAGTTTACACAAAATACAAGAATTTACTAAAGTTGTTTTTACAATGTTATAATAATTATAATAGTACAACACCTACTTTGACTATCTGCAAGCTGAAACCAATCCTACCACGTAAACTCTTCCAGTTTTTCTTTAATTAAATTGTCTCAAGCTCTTCATTCAGCCTCTGTGCAAAATGGTAGACCTCAAAATCAACTGAAGTTGCAGCAACATCTGCTCTCTTTATTGAATATAATACTACTACCAGTTGAAGTAAAATGTTATTTTGGAAGCAGTAGAAGTAAAATAGTAGATGTCAATAGTAGTAGTGAAAAAAAATGTTATTTTGGAAGCGAAATTTAACAATTAAACACTGAGTGCCATGGTGGATATGTATTTATGCTATTTTCAAATTAAATCGATTAACATGATTCTTGTAATTAATTAGGTTAATATTCATAAAAAAGAAACCATAATGGAGACATCATGGTGAATCTATCTTGTTGGATAGCTAATAGATACTCATAGGATTGAAGCAATAACCTCTAACATAAGCTCTTCATATATTAACAAATTTATTTTTCGGAAGTTTACGCATATAATTTTTTTATACATATACCATTGTTGGATCCAACAATGGTAATAATAAGACTGACCAAAGCCCATTTTCACATTTATCAAAGTAGTCCATAACCCCACACTCAAAAATATATTAGATGCATATATTGTATTTTTTATTCACATAAGGCAATCACTGAATACCTTACATATCTATTAATTACACGTATTTTGTACCAGTTGAAGTAAAATAAAGTTAAATGAATTAAAATAATGGGGTATTTTATTAATAAATGTACCTGAACTTCAAAAAAAAATCGTAACACGAGATATCTCTGTGATCTGCTTGATAAAGTAATCTGACAAACGTAGCCTAACTTTTACTGCAAACTGCTTAGTAATAAGCTAAAACTAAAAGGTAACATGATTATCATTATTAAAGCAGGATTTTATGACATACCGAGCTGGTTTAAGAAGCACTGTTTTATCATTGAAGCATGTATGTATAAATTATTTTTATTAGGACTGTAGGAGCCTTATTCTCAAGCTATAAGGTAGTACGTCTCATAATTTACCATGTATTAATTTGCTAAAAATGGTAGGGAGATATAATAATAAAAAACTCCCAACCACCAACTAACGTGCCAAACAAATATTTAAAAATTTATATAGCATATCATAGGTTGAACTAGATGGATAGTCGAAGGATTATTATAGATAATAATAATAATATATATATAATCATAATAAGCAGTTCAATGGTTAAAACATGTTAAAGTTTATAATACTTAGTTAATTTTTGAACACTTTATTAATTTTTATAAATCTTAGTTAATTTTTTTAAAACTTAGATAATTTTTAAATTTTTATAAACTTTGTCAAATTATTATTATTATTATTAACTTAGTTAATTTTTATCAAACTATAGTTTACTATTATTATAAACTTGTTAATTTATATAAAACTTAGTTTAATTTTTATAGACTTTTTTATTTAGAATAATTTTATAAACTTATTTATTTTTTATAAAATTTAGTTAGTTTTTATAATACTTAGCTAACTTGTTTAATTTGTATAACCTTACTTAATTTATTATTATTATTACTACAAATTTAGTTAATTTTTATCAAACTTAATTATAATAATAATTATGATTATTAATGATTTTTTTTAATTTTTTAAAAACTTAGTTAAATTAGTCCAACGCCTAACGTCGACAGCAGCGCCTGAATCAAGCGCAAGAGCAACGACGAAATCGAATCGTCTGGAATCGCAAGTCGATTTTTTTTAGAGCGGCTGAATGAAAGCATTGAGAAGGTATTAGGGTATGGATGACTAAAGGTTGCTTATCAATTTTTTTAATGCTCCCCTTCAGTTTATATTATTTTTGTGATTTTAATATTTGACTGACCAGCCATATCAATCTCCTATGATAAGTTCATTTTATATATTCCAATTATTATTGTTGTCCTTAAATATTTTCTAAATTATGGTTTAGGATGCTTTAAATTTGTAATTAGAGGTCATATATTAAATTAATTTCTACTATTAGTATTTACAAGGGTTTCAAACTAAGTGAATGGTGGCTAATTCCAACTCTCCATATTAATAATTATTAAAATAACAAAAACATTTTAAACTATGAATGTCTAACCTACTGATTATAATTTTAAAATACATTCTAGTGATAATTTAAAGAAAAAAACTCTTTTACATAACAAAATTTCTTCTATGCCCTTATTTTAGTGATAGATATTATTATATTTCTCAATTTTTTCATATTCTATTATGTGTAAAAATAAACTAAACTTGGCACGGCTCAGTTATGGAAACTGGGGACAGCTCATGTTTATCTAAACATGGCACAACCCATTTATGTAAACTGGGCACAGCCCAGTTTTATGCACACTGGGCACATGCTTAGTTTAGCAAACTGGGCACATGCTCAGTTTAGCAAACAAGCACAGGAGACACAGCTCACTTATGTAAACTGGGCACACGCACAACTCAGTTTTGTAAACTGAGCACAACTTAGTTTATGTAAACTGAGCTTTGCTCAGTTATTCTAAACTAAGCACATGCCCAGTTATGCAAACTGAGCACATGTCTTAAAAGTCGTAAAATATGCAAATTTTACAGTACATAAAGTTATATGTTTTTCTGGGCAAAAACAAAGCTTACAAGCAAGTCGCCACTTAATATTTTGTTGTAGAATGTCTAGCCGCCGTAAAGTCATAGAAGCACTTGAACGTAGGTAGAAAATTCCAATGAGATCCTTTCACCAATCAAATTTTATGATATTAACAACTTTTGTACTTTGTACTAAAAATATACTATGCTAAATTTTACTCCATGTTTGTTTTCAATTTTTCCTCAAAACTTATGAATACCTTTTTTTGAACATAACGTAATGAATAACATTTTTTTATAAAAACTATGGACTGGCCGCTCTCGATTAACTATAAAGTGCTACAAACATCACACTTCTGAGTACACACACAACTTACAGAGCACTGCATATATGAATATATAGTTGAAAATTGCTAAAATCATGATAGTTTAATGCATGTTACCATGTCAAACATATATGGTATTTTAACCAGAAGATATGTAATAGTTGACCATAAATTTTGGAATAACATGGTACATGATTAATACTTAGGCCACAATTGAACAAAGATAACCTTTGATAGGGAGAGAAACAATATCATAGGAAAAATGTGGATGTTTAACTTTAATTTGTTGTAGCTATTTGGCTCAAACACATTCAATCAATGTTATTTAACTTGCATGACACAACTAGCGAGCTACCAAATTATTTACTTGCAATTCAATCAATTTTTAGTATAAGCTCATTCATATCAACCAGAAGGACAAATTATTGTTGTCAATTTAGCTATATTAAATATGAAATAAAGAAAAAGAGAATTTTTTTGTGAAATTCAACCATTTTCTTCCTGAAATTTTAGCTTTGCACCAATACCTAAATATAAAAATGTCAGAGTTTAGTGAAGCTGGAATATACGTATCTAGTCTAACCAGGTAAAATCCGTAAAATACTGACCGTATATCCAAATTTCTTTCATTTCAATATTTTGCAGAACAAGAAGAAAGAAAATTTTTGAGTGGCTAAAGGCCATATGGTGGGAACGGTGGATAGAGCAATAATGATGGGAACGCAATTTCTAATTTATGCAATAATTGTTCTACGGTAATGGTTAGAACATAAATCTGCTATTTTTTAAATCGAATCATACAAACATGGAGAGAGATGAAATAACAAAAAGTGAATTCAGTTGACATTCAATCAAATATGGAATTACCAGATATTCAGACGATATTCAAGCTTCGAAACACTGCTGCGATTCAGACGATGCTTCAGATTTGAAAAATAGCTTGGATTCAGCTTGAAATTTTGGAACATTTGATGATAATCTTATCTGCATATGAAATGTATTAACTGGCTCTTTCCTAGTGCAAACACAAATGACCATGTTAAATCACTAAAGCAATCGAGATAAAACATGTCTATAAGCACACATTGTTTTGCAATACAATAGTTCTCTAAACTAATGTATTACATAGGTATACTAGAACAGACATCAACCACTTCTTTCTGATACGATCCATCAGTTGAAAAATATATTATGCTTCCAAATAGCTGTACGTACCTTTATATAATCTGGCATTAAGATCCTGCCCGACCCCTCATCTGCATTTGGCATCATTTTGATTAGGTAATATAAAAGAGCTATCGCCCATCAGTTCTGACTGAGCTTAAATGTACCCAATGAATAAGATGTTACAAGCTGTACGTACATTTTAGTTTAATTGATTAGGTAGATCTTAATTAGTTACATCCATTTTTCTTGTCTAAGAATTAAATATAGAAGCAATATCAGATGATGTGCTACAATCTTCAGGGTTCCAATCTGATACTACTCGAATAAATCTTGGGTTTCGTATTGATATTCCCTTGGATTGGTGAATCAATCCTATCGCAGCATGATGAACAAGAGAAATCGATAGGTCTATAAAATAAAATAAATAGATTAAAACATTTTAGTTTCTTGATAAAATGAGTAATATGAAACTAGTTTTTAGGGTGCGGTTGTAAGCATACTTAACCCTTTGATTTCCCAAATTAGTTCAGGAGAAAACCATAGATCCGGTGTCTCATCAGCTTTGTAGTAGGCAAGCTTCCTGGAAAGAATTTTATCTACAGAAAAGAACTCTTTCATCTGGAAAGATTATACATTATAGTGTAACATAAGAAAGCAGAGCCTAATTTTTCATCAGTGTATCAGTAATAGCTCCAAAATTCACAAGGATATAGCTATTCATCTGCCACAAGCGTGACAGCCTAAGATACTCGTATATAAAAAATGTGTGCGAGCGGGCGTTATACTATATTTATTGTTTTTAAACATGAACTGCTCTTACCTCAACATAGAATAAATCTGAGAACCCAGACATGACTCTACAAACACTTTCATATTCTTGGGCAACAGGATTGTAGCATGCCATTAAGAAAGGGCTGTACCTGAAGACATGACATTCAACACACTGCAATGAGAATAATCATAACAGTAGGGTAAAAAGCATGGGAATACAGAACAAATATGAACCTTTACCATCCAGCTTTTCGTCCATTCCCATACCAAGCACCAATAGGCACCAAATCAAAACTATCACCTAAGCCTTCAACATAGCCACGCTTGACCTATATATAATAAATATACAACAAATTAGAAAAAAAAAAAAAAAGGGGAAAAGGGGAAAAAATCTCAAACCATAGAACCATTTTTGCAACCTTGGTGATAAAATAATATTAAGGGTGTGTGGACTGAAGAAATGCCTTTAACCAAGAATCACAGCGCTTTGATGCACAATACGCAGCATCCACATCTAAAGATATAACCATTATTCCTTTGCACGAAGATTTATAGGCATCTTCAAAAAAGGAATTTATCCGAGATAATGTGTTTTCATTTCTCAACTATGCTTTATCTACATCCACCTGTTTAGAAGCAAAATTTAGAAAACAAGATTTGTAAATTAACATGCCTATTAGGTGAACGGAACTTACTATTATTTGGTTTGCCAATTCCAAGAAGCCAGGCTTTTCATTAGGAAACAAATCTTTCAAATCTAAGAGATACAATACCATATTTAAAAACTATATACAAGTATGGTGAGAAATGTAACAAAATCTATCCATCTTGTTATTCAAACTTGGTAATATTGAAAAAACATACAAGTCCTCCTTTGATGGAATGGTAATCCAACAACCTGAGAAAAAAAGAACGACAGTATAAATACCTAAATTAGTAATACTTTTGTAAATTGTAATTTAGAGCAATATGTAAAGCAACTAGTTAACAGTTTAGCTGAAGGTACTAAATATGTTCTATATACAGCTCAATATAGAATATCAAATTACAAAGGGATCTATTTATCATATTGATGATACAAAGAATTATAGTCTGATCATAAATTTAATAACTAACCAGACGGTACTATGCAGTAGTGCTACCGTGCAGAACTTCATGCACAAACCTTATGTAACAACCCGCATATTTCACGATTCGTATATTTAAATGTTTAATTTAAATATAGCATCATTAGTCGGATTTTAGTCCGAAAAAGTCACTATTCGTAGAAGAACAGTCGAATTAGTAAAAAGTCTATGCAGATTGTGCTATTTGGAAGTACCTATTTGAAAACACATTCAAATAGGAATTCAGACGTCTGAAATGGGTCGTTCAGACGTCTGAAATTGTTCGAGTCAATCCAGAAAGGAAATAGGCTAAAATTGCCATTTTCAGACGTCTGAAATGAACGATTCAGACGTCTGAATATTGTTATAGACAGCTTCTATTTTTCCAGATTCAGACGTCTTAATCGTTCATTTCAGACGTCTGAATGAAGTTAGAAAACTCGTATCTTTCCAGATTCAGACGTCTGGTTTGAAAATTTCAGACGTCTGAATAAAGAAGGAAGTTGATAATCATCAATTTGGACTCGAGTCCACTTCCATTGAGTTCAAAATGCCGTTTGCGACCTTTTTGAGTATAAACATCGATATGTTTGGAGTTGAGTGAATTTTGCTATTTTTCACTTAGGGCTTTGGGTTTGGGTTTCAGCCCAATAACCTAACATAAGACCCTAGCTCCACCCCTCTTCTCTTCATTCACTTTCATTTCCTAATACCTTCAAGTTTTAGCAAAAATAGGGGAAGAGAAAAGGAAATAGAAATTCCTAAGCACTAGTTTCTTTTACAAATCCAAGTGTTAGCTCCAAAATCAAAGAGAAGCTTAGGTAAGCATCCTCTTCATCTTCTCCAACTCATTCTCTCTTTAATTTCAGAAACTTCCTAAACCTAACTTTGGAAATGTTCTTCTTTTGAGCTTAGATTCAAGCTTCTTGGGTTGAAGTGAAGAGTGGTTGATCTCCCCTTTGTGATTAAGCTTCTCATTCATTGTTTTTGGGTTTAAAGGTGAGTTTTTGAACTCGCATCTACGTCTATATCTTTGATAGTGTTAGGTAGCAATTCCTAACATCTATTCCTTGTCTATTTGCTTTTGAATTGAATTGGTTTGATGAATATTCAAATTTTTGGTGTTTAAAGTCAAAATCTATGAAGAATCATTATATGGATGTTTGGACATGTTGGTCGGAGTGTATTGGTGAGTCTTTAAGGTTGGGTACTCGTTTGGCGTAAACCCCTAGCCATCGTCACTCATCTGATCGCTTCCGATATGATTTGGCCATCATTGGCCTAGGCAAAGTATTGCCTGAGCCCCAGGTTCATACGTCTGAAATATACAAGTCAGGCGTCTGAATCTGCTTGTCTCGGCTCAATTTTCCTATTTTATGTGGGTTTCCAATTTTAATCGATTCGTGTTGATCCGATTTGTTGTTATCTTTTATATCGACTTTGATGACTTCTCTCTTTGGATTTTTAGGAATATCCATTTTGATGGATTTGGTATCGATTTCTTTGGATTTAATTCACGTCTTCGAATGTGGATTTTTGTGATTGATTGTTTCTACAATCATTTTGTGATTTGTCACTTCTAAATACAAAGGTTTCTATACTAGTAGTAAATATTCAATCTCTTTCATCAAAATGATTTCAACTCTATTTTTAATACAAAGCTCGTTTATAAAACCGTTTTCTAATCTATTAGTATATACAAACCTTTATCTCATTCGTATGAGAAATCTAATTAAACGACTTAGTAAAACAAGTGGTACGAAACGCTTGCGTTTACTTCATCGGTTAATTCTTGGACTTGTTCGATTGAACTCTTGTGACAATTTTCGAGTGGAAATCTACAATCTATTCGTAAATATTTAAGTTAAGCAAGTGGTTATGGGACATGAAGCTAAACTCTTATATTTACTATCTTAGTGTGATTGACACTTCTTGATGATCGATGATGATCATTTTGTGATTTAGACTAGCATTGTGCGATGTCTCTTTTTCCACGTGGGGGACTATACCCTGTTCTGTTGAACTTCATCTCGCTTTTATGGGCTAGCGACCCATGGTCTTTGGACTGTTCGTTGAGCAATCGGCTCATTAAGTCGGTGCATGGGGTGTATCATTTTAGGTGCATCGATGTTCGACTAGGCATGGGTTGTATCTTTTTAGGTGCATCGATGTTAGTTTATACATGGGGCGTATCTTTTCAGGTGCGTCGATGTTCGACTAGGCATGGGGTGTATCTTTTTAGGTGCATCGATGTTAGTTTATACATGGGGCGTATCTTTTCAGGTGCGTCGATGTTCGACTATGCATGGGGCGTATCTTTCTAGGTGCGTCAATGTTCGGTTTATGGTTAGCAACCATGGAATAGCGTTCCGTTTGTGATACACGTGTTGGTGAGTTTTCATGCTCCCGTTTGTGATAGGCCTTCCCCCCTTTTGAGATTTCTGGATTTCTGGTTGTGATTTCTAGAATTTGTGTTTCACCAATTTTCGTGGATTGACATTGATATGTTTTGTCAATATTTGTGTTTTGGTGAATTATTTAAAGAATGTGTTTCTTTTTGGTGTTTTGAGATGATTCGAGATATTGTATGATTTTTTATTGTTATTTGATGTATACTTGACACAGTATGACATTTCTTTGTTATCATACGATTTTGGTCATATCTCTTATCCTATCTCATTTTATCTGATATTTATAGCTAGACTGATCTGTTTATTATTTTCTTCTTAAATAATACTCGGGTCAGACCGAGGTATTTTAGGTGCTTCTGCTTGACTTCCTATGTGGGATTATCATCTGATTTTTTGCTAACTACTTTAGATTAGTAGTTTTTGTTATTATACATTTGAGATATAGACTTCTTGATGTATAATTATTCTTTTGTCTCGCACTTGTATCTATTCATTATGATGTAGTGGATCTTATATGACCACTATTTTGATGTACACTTTCATGTGATATATTCATATCTTATTCCGCCTATGTGATATGAATGTCTGTGACTGATTTGTGTTATGCTTATTTCTACGTTTGTTTCCGAGGTCCACTTAGCCACTGTGTGGTAGCTTTGAGTTTGTATTCGGTATGTCGGATTTCCTCTTGAAATGAAATGCATGTTATACTATCTGACATATCGGTGCTTGCACAAAGCAATTACACAGATGGTCGCTCCTCAACAGCCTTATTCTTCGTGCTAGTCGACAGCATTACTCCGTAGTGTTCTTGGCTAGCGTGAGTATAAAGGTGGGGCGTCACACATTACAATTTCAAATTTTAACTATAAATTTTTGTTCATGATGGTTGACCAACAAAACATGCCATATGCACCCTTTTGACAGATTGAAATGGCAAAAACTTAAAAGCTTTAATTTATTTTTTTACACGATATCAGTAAGTCTACACTTCTAGTGCATTCAGTAAAACCATAAAGTACATTGAGTTCATCTCCTGTCCTAGGATTTCATATGGCATTAAATATCTAGCTTAACATATTTTCTGACTGTTAATAATACAAACTTGACCATAACAACAAGTATAAGCTTATCTCTCATTAAATTCCCGACATATGTAATGTTGTCATTATACTTCAGTTAGACATAAGAAACTCAATATTGGTGATGCTTAACATTTAGAGATATTCCAACAATATTTACAACAAATCTAGTCAATTTACCATTGCTTATAGTTGTTCGTTTACCTGTTCACAATAGTTAGGTGCCGAAAAGATGGTAATGAGCTTCCTGTCATGGTCAATTTCACAGCCTTTATCTATAACTTCATGTGACCGAACAACAAGATCTGCAATGGTAGACAACATAATTAAGTGCACATATTTTTCATTTATTTCTTTTATTTTTTAGCTAGCAAAAAATTGAAAAATTATCATTAAACTACATCTTTAGTGTAGGATTTGACTCTTCATATGAGCAATACAATGTAAATTTTTTGGAAAATCCCTATACGTATTCTATGCTCAAATTTAATTACTTCAATTATGTCTACTGCACATATATGCAACAAACCTAAAACAAAACCAGTTACAATCGATTTGAAAATTAGCCATTCTCAAAAAATCAACATGTAAGATTATGAGATATGTTACCAAATAGAAGCATCTTCATCATTAAAAATAGCAACAGGCTATGTTAAAGATCTAGAAGAAATTTCACATCAGCCTGAAACGCATAAAAAGAGAGAAAATAATGAAACTGTGAGAACATAAGAAGAAGTTCTCAAATATTGTATAAAATGATATGGAAAGGTAGAAAGTTTAATGTAAAACTATATTTGGTAGTAAACACTATTAGAAAAATAAATTAAGTTGGATAAAAAATCAAAAGTTTGATAGGTGAAATCTTGAAAGTATCATGTGAAGAGCTCAATACAAAATAAGTAGGCATTAATTTGATTTGTGCACAAGGATTATAGTTTTCTTGATTGGATTATAAATCACAATATACAAAGGCCAAATAAAGATAACAGAGATACTAAATTTATAAATCCAAAATAAGTGTTTTTAATGTAACATATTAAAATTTAGGAAAACTAGCTGGCGTTTCAAATCTACATGAAGAAGTGATAGTAGTTCAAAAATTACGCCCCTTAGCCTCGGATTGGAGTCTCTGCCTCGTGGAATCTGCAGTCATCGCCTTGAAATTGGAGTCGCCGCTGCCTGCCGAGTCGCCGTCGAGTAGTCGTAGTCACCATTAGAGAGTCTGGAGTTGTGCAGTGCGCCTTCTTCTAGGTCGCGGTGGTGTTGATGCGATCTGTTTTTTTTTACTGATAGCCGTTGCGTCATTCAATATGTAAATGAACCGGTGCCCTAGAAAATTTATGGCGTAAAGCCATTGCTTTGCTTGCTTTGCCAATAGGCCAGCCCTGGGCGGAGGTGGCAATAATGGAGGGGTGAAAACCCTAGATTTGAATTTTTGATTTACAAAACGAAGCGTGAGAAACAGGGTGAGTACTGATAATAAACAAAATGACATTCCTATCCATATTGCTATTAATTATTTACCAAACTACCAGATTTAGTAACAGTTATAACCATGATAAATGGTTGTAATGGAAATAACCGTTTAAAATTTATAACGGTTATTACCATTACAAATTGAAAGTGGAAAAGTGTTGCAAAATGAGCTGTTTGGTGTTGTGAAATACTATTCACATTGTTAATAACCCATAATTGTATCTTGGGGAAAGGGCAGAATAACCAGTTAGGTTGACTCAGTAGTGAATATAACTTAACAGATGTTAAATTCTAAATCTAATAATATTGGCAGGGGCCAATAGGTTTACAGTAAGCCCATGAAATCAATATGATATTGGCAGGGGCCAATAGGTTCATAGTCAGCCCATGAAAACTATGATTTGATACTGTAGGGGCTAGTAGGATTATAGTTAGCCCATGAAAACTATATCCGGATTAAGATATTGGCAGTCGGCCAATTGGTTCCTAGTTAACCCATGAAAACTAGGATAAGAAATATAATACTGGAGATACTAATAGGTTCTTAGTAATCCCATGAAAACTAAGTAATTGTTGGACAGATAGTCCATTGTTGTAGGTATTTTCGCCTACCACGTAGTGAATATGAAAAGTCAGGAGAAAAATTGTCATAGTCCTGGAATAGACTCTAAGCTGATTAGAAATGTTCGCAAGGTCAAAATGTGAGCATAGGTTCGAACCGTTTCTCAATCCGAATAACAGTTTGAAAGATATGATTATTCTAAGATTTGCCTCACGCGGAAACGACAGTGAAGACCCCCAATGGTCCAACCAAGTAGGACCGGGTCGGCAGATCAAGCCCAACAAGCCGGACCTGCATAGGTCCAGCCCAGCAAGGCCGGACCCGCCTAGGTCCGGCCCAACCGGGCCGGACACACACAGGTCCGACCCCACAGGGCCGGACAGCCTAGTCCGGCCTAGGATGGCCAGACCCGCACAGGTATGACCATCTTGGACCGGACCCCGTGGTCCGACACCCTGGTGTCGAACCCACCTGGTCCGGCACCTTAGTGCCAAACCACCTGGTCTGGCACAGTGCCGAACCACCCAGTCCAGCCCCAGGCCGGACCCGCTTGGACCTGCCCTTCTGGGGCTGGACCCACCGGACCTACCTTGTCCAGCCCTTCTGGGGCTGGATCCATCCATTTCTGTCCTAGCGGGGCTGGACCTACCTGGTCCGGCATTCAGGATTCCAAGGTCGGGATGGGCGACTGAAGTGAGCTACTAGGATAGTATTCAACTAGCATCCCAGAGCAATGGAACAATAGCAAGGTTGAACCAAAATTCAAGGGAAGGAAGGTTGAACCAAAGCCTATAAGCCATGTACTCAGCTGCCTCTCCTCACGACCTCACTCTATAAATACTAGGCATATGGCATCATAAAAAGGGATGGATAGAAAATAGTGAAGCTTCCATCAACAATGGCAGACAACTTTGAGAGAGAAAATCCTTAGTCCTAACAACAAGTTTATTCATATTCAAAGCTTGTACTTGTAATCAGATATGAAAGAGATAATACAAGAGGAACAGTGGACGTAGGCACATTCAGGCAGAACCACTATAAATTCTATGTCTTTTTACATTTCAGTCCTTTATTTATTCTTTATTACAAACTATTGATTTTCTACCACATACACTCACAACTAAAATTCATCAAACGATAGCTGTATACTACAAATAGTATTCCTAACCCTACTACAACGTCTTGGAGGTGTTTGCCCATTTTTTTGCAAACATTTTTTGTGCTTTCACTGAGAGCTGAACTTTCCTTTTTTAAAAGAAATTCTCTCTTTCTTAATTTTCTTTTTATTTTGAAACCTACTATTTCTAATCTTCTAACTTGAGATTATCGTTTCTTCTCTTAAGAAACTCTCTCCCCTTTTCTAAGATCTAAAATCTATGTTTCTTTTCAGATCTACCCTAACTGTTTTACATAAAACAAAAAATCCTCTTTTTCTCTTCAAATCTGAACATCCATTTTACTACATTGAGAAATTCTCTTGTCCACTTTTTAGATCTTACTTTTACTATCCACAGACACTGTTTATTAGCAAAAAGAAAATGTCATCTCTTAGATCTGAAATCCTTAGATATTACTTTTACTATTCCGGATCCACAAACACATGTCACTTGACCAAAAAGAAACATGTACCCATTCTTTGGATCTAAAATCAAGCCACCTATCTTTTCTCATTTGGAATCCAAAAACATGGTTTCTTGGCATAAGAAACCATGTTTTCCCTCTGTTTAGATCTAGATCATTATTTTCTTTCACAAAAGAAAACCTGTTTCTAGTCTTGAGATCTGAAATTGCATTTTTTAATAAAATTTATTCCTTTTTCTCTTCAGATCTAAAGTCACTGTCTCCTTGGCATGAGAGATTCTCTTTTTCTTACTTTCCCAGTTTGAGATCATTGTTTCTTGGACTAAAATCCTCTATATCTCCAAGATCTAAAACCGTTACTTTAGGAAAATTTATTTCTCTTTTTAGATCTGCAATCACTATTCCTTCAAGATGAAAAAATTTCTATCTTTCTTTTCTCTTATTTCAGATCTACAAATGATGCTCCTTAACCAACAAGAAACATGCATTCACTTTCTCGAACTAAAATCACTCTATCTCCATTCAGATCTGCAAACGCTATTTCTCAACCAAAAAGAAACGCGTATTTATTTCTTAGATCTGAAATTGTTCCATCTTCTTTTTCTCATTTCAGATCAAAAAAAACAGTTTTGACCAAAAGAAACACTTAGTCATTTTTCAGATCTAAAACCAAATCTTGTTCTCTTTCCATCTAGAAGCATTGCTTCTTTAACATAAGAAAACTATCTTCCCCTTTTGTATAAGAGGAACCTATTCCCCTAGTAAAATATAAAATTTCGGTTCTAAGAATATCCTTTTCCCCCTCTAAACTTGAAATCCTTTCTCCCGATCTAAAGTCATTGTCTCTTTGAAATTAGAGTTTTTCTCTTTTTTTTCAAGTTTGTAATCACCATTTCTCGGATTGAGAAGCTATACCTCCTATCTCAAGATTCTCTCTTTATTTTAAGAGTTGGACCATCAACCCTTCGAAACTACAAAATCTCCCAATCCTTTCCGAAAATTATATTATCTCTCTCGAAAAGTACAAACTCTCTTGGAAGGGAAGGAGAACAACTTCCCAATATGCTGCCTAAAGTGAGAGAACTCTATTGCAAAGAATTCAAAGGCTATCCAGATGTGAAAAGGCAGGAAGACTAGTCTAATAACCTCCCGGTGCTAAAAATCATTAGACGTAAATTCGACATAGATGTGATTGAAATCAGTAAACACTTCAGTGCTTAACATAAAGCTTTGGTGGATAAACTCCTGACACGCTTAGGGCAGATAGAAGTATTCGACCTCAATGTCATAATACAAGGAAAGTCCCAGTTTAGAGAACACAAGGGGCATTCCACATAACCAAATGAACCTCAAGCATAGCCCTTTTTCCATCCAGCATCAAATCAAAGTACTACAATTGGAATCCCACTGATGGATCGAAATATCACAACTTGAAGACCGAAGTCATGATGATTGAATACTCAAATTCTAGGTATGACAAGCACGACACTTCGTCACTCCTATCATGCACGAAGGCATCACCAATCCAACGCATACCAGACATGATTCAAATAATGTAAATAGCTCTCCTTACCTAGGGATATGTTCAACAAATATGAAAAGAGAAGGAGATAAGACAAAGAGTTACTAGTCCACTCTCCAGGAAAGCAAAAATTTTGGAGTGCTAACTACAAACCTTTATAAGGGGCTAACCCGGCCCCCTAGACACTTGCCAAGATCTCCATACTTGCTGATAAACGGGGGGCACAAAGGAGGTACTATATAATTACTTTTATTTCATTCTAATCAATCTTACGCTATTGCAGGGCTCTACCATCTACTCTTGGATCTCCATCCTTGGAAAAGGGTGAAGAAGGATTCATAAATCTGTTGCATATGCTAATCGACCCGTGGGTGCTTACACGCTACACGGAGTAAACACAAAAAATCAAACTAGTCCCTACAACTATGCATGACCTCTCCATTGGGTCAGCAAGGCACATAAAGATGAGAAAACATCACTGTCAGGAGTTCAGATAGATGGTCACCCAAGGAAGCTAGCACAGCTTGCAGTACAAATGCTATAGCAAAATGGAAGAGATACAAATCTCTTCCTCCAGAGCTCGAATGATCAATAATCAGAGAGAAGCCATCCATTTGAGTATGGTGTTACCTTAAAGGGTAAGGAAGAGGACGCGATGGAAACGACATTTGCCGAGAACTTGGACAACATAATAGTTTATACAGAAAGGCTTTGAAAGACAGAGCTCCAGCAATATATTTGGCCCGCAGCAGAAAGGCGAGAGATATCCTGAACCACCACCACCACTCCTCATATCACAATTCAACATGAATCAACAATATATATAGTAAACCACTAGGACATTGCAGTCACCAATCAAGATACTAGCTTCACCACCCCATCATAATCCAATAATCAAAAAACATAATTCAAATTGATTAAGAACTAAGGATAGCGGGATGCACACTGGGGAGGTCCACTATAAGTCCACCAAACTAGCCGGAGTCAACCTGACAAAATGACTAGACAAATAACTGCTAGAAGGCAGCACTAAAATGCCAAACAAGAATCTTGGCACAGTAAAAACCCCGTTATCAAATAGAGTACTTGTAGAAAAATCTTATGAGGAGCTCTCCCATCACACAATATGCTCGCAGAAACATGTCATACGCATGACAATAGATGGTCCTGCAAAGGAGGTACCATAACAAACCACTTCTTTCGTTTTTGTCTAACTTGGGTGTTGTCATTTCAGGACAATGCAATCGGCTCCTGGGTTCCATAAAGTCTTACAGAAATACCAAGCGAGAATTCCTATTCAAGAGAACATCTTAAACCAGGCATACTACATAACCTGGTACTTTGCACTTCTTTCGAAGCGGCAGGTTTGATCTAAACTACTCTTTCCCTTTGACCATGACAAGAGACTAATGCATTCACTTAACACATATGCAGTTATATTCACTTAACTCCTATGTTGTTATAACCACTACTTCTTTTGTGATTAGCAACCCAAATCACAAGCATGTGTTAGCAGTAGTGAAAATAAGATAGCCATAACTAAGGCCACTAGCCTGGGCAGTTCACTATTGACGACTACCCCTTTCCCTGGCAATGACTTACCAGTCGGGCATCCAGGCACAATTCTAGCTTGAGTAACTCAAAGAATAAATGCATTCAAAGCCTAGCATGGATTGACTCATAACTGGAGTTGCCTCAGGCCAATGGGCAGGTTGAAGCTGTCAACAAAGTCTTGCAAACACTAATTATGGAAAAGCTAGATAAATCCAAAGGAGCATGGGTTGACGAACTACCCATGGCACTGTGGGCCTACCAAACCTTCTACAAAATAGCAGCAGGACATATTCTATTTGCATTAAGCATACGGGGCTAAGGCCATGCTTCTGGTCGAAACAGTTGTCCCTTCACATCGTAGGACACATTATAATCTGGAAGAAAATGAGGAGCTCCTCAACATGTCCTTAGACCTGATTGAAGAAAGAAGGAATAACACCGCTCTCTAGACCGCCGCACACAGACGGAAAGTGGCAAACGAATACAAATCTAAGGTGAAGCACCAAGAGTTACAAGAGGGAGATATTGTTCTTAAGCAAGTCTTCCCCCGTCCAGGCGCACTAGATCCAGTTTAGGAAGGACCATTTGTTGTTCATAAGAATCTCTACAACGGAGCTTACATTCGGTCGGCAGTTGATGGAAAAGGTGTTTGGGAAAGGAAGGAATCTCTAGTATCTCCGCCATTACTTCTCTCAGCTTATAAAAAGCATGTATCACCTGAAACAATAAAAGAAAGACAGTGGACATAGGCATATTCTGGCCAAAACACTGTAAAAATTGATGTTTTGCTTGATCGTTTGTCTGATACTTTTCCTATTGCGATCAATCGCAAACTCTCGTCGGCAACAGTGAAAGCAAGATAACCATGACTAATGGCACAAAAATAGCCTGGGTATTTCACTACTAACGATTGGCCCCCCAGCCAACAATGATAAACCGACTATAAGCCACGGATTAGGCACGATTATAGCCTACGCAGTTTATCATTGGTGTTCGGCTCGTCCGCAACTGCAAACCGATAATAAATCCCACGATTAAGGCATGGTTGTAGCCAGGGATAGTTCGTAGTTGACGATCGGCACCCACGCTAGCTAGGCTATAGTAAATCGAATAATACTCATGATACATGCCATAATGGCCCGGGTAGTTACTGTGTGCGAATCCCGGCTCTAAATCTTAAGTACGGCAGTCGTAAAAGTTACCCTCCCTTGGAACATAGGTTGGGCTAACAAACCATATGTCACCAAAATCCACAATCAGGGCAAGTAACTTATGTGCCATGAATCTTAAGTTTAGAAGGACTCTCTTGATGAAGAATATAGTTCGTTGTACTTAAATTAGAAGCTTCTAACGATTTCATTTTGTCTTATGGCATTACATACAGATAGTAGAAATATGAATTCCACTCTGCCAATCACAGCAGGATATTCATTCGCTTCCACTCCACCAAAGGAAGTGGAGCATCGACTCAACACCGTCAGAGATAGCGAAACATCAATCCAACATTTCCACAAGAATTAGAATATCCCCTCCAGCCAACTTCGCTCAAGAAACTGTAGGATTCTCCCAAAGCTGAGCACACTTACGCAACCTGAGAAAAACTCGGTGCAAAGGTATGACTAACTTTTGTAAGATAAGCTAAATTCGATGAAAAATACTTTGGGGCATAGCACCACCTCACCCCTTGATTATACACATACACTACCACTCATCTTGGTAATAGCACATTGGAATCATGACCTTAATTTCGCAAGTTTAGAACCTATTCATGATACAAGGCAGCATGTTGTGAGAAGCAACCAAGTGCACTATACTGGGGGCAAACCTTGACAAATAATGAGTGCTCCCGGACGACTTTTGAAAACGTTGCTAGTGGGTGCTCTGGAGGATGTGATGAGTATTTGTGGGCTGCCACGTCCCCCAAATTACTCTCTAAACCTTAGTAATAGGGAATCACATTGAATGATAAGGACCTCTCTAAACAGAAGTGATTCGATCTCTAACCTTCTGAATGTAATTAACTAATATCAAAGTATTTTAACACAAATAGCTTGATACCTTTACCTAATAAATCAATCCCGAGGACACGCGGGATGACTCTAACACATATCTATGGTAAAATTCAAAATAAAAATGTATTAATAGTCTGTAACTAATTCTAAGGCAAGGATGAAAGTCCTTGACCACAATAGGCCTAAAAGGACCCTAAACTGGTAGGTAAAGTCAACAGAATAGGACGATCCTCTACCGCCAAAGCCAACGGGACATTTGAGTTGAAATATTGATTCCACCTGATCAATATAGGGATAGCAAGCCGAAGTCACCAATGAACACCCCACGCCGAAGGAATCTGACTGCGATAATCCGCATAAACCGGACCGACAATAGAACTCCTAATTCACAATGCCGACAAATTTCCTTGAGCTCCGCTCAAAGGAGCCAGGACCACTCGCTCAGACCCAACACCTACCCTATTAACGCTTGCCAGTAGTCGACTCCAAATAGATACACGAGATATCAGCAGGCAAACTACCAAGGAAATTGGCTAAGATAATCTTATACAAATGTGCCTGGGGACAAGTCCTGGAAGAGCTAATGGAGGACCAAGGAATTACTCCAAATATCATCACTTTACTAGACTAGATGGAACATAAGCCTATTAGCCCAGCTTGGTCATA
Source organism: Allium fistulosum (assembly GCA_030737815.1). Classification (NCBI taxonomy): domain Eukaryota; kingdom Viridiplantae; phylum Streptophyta; class Magnoliopsida; order Asparagales; family Amaryllidaceae; genus Allium; species Allium fistulosum. Next base: position 1,511,606,814 of record CM060901.1, read on the forward strand.
CATGGCCAACATCCACTCAATGACGCTATGCATAATATTTTACATACAAATACCCTCCAATGAAAATTATTACTCCATCAAATTCATCAATGATTGACCTTGTCCGAGCATGCACCAAAGTGGAGAAAGAATTAACGAAGAAATATACAAACATAACAATCAGATGGTGCGGCCATACTCACTCAACCTGGCCATATGATGGTCGGGACCAAAAGTTCCGCGTCACAGGTCCCAAGTTAAATGCTACGAAGGGTATATCACCTGGTTCATGTACTACTTAAGGTCTTGAAGCCGAAAACAGAAAGGCTAAGACATAATGCCGCCCTGCCAAATGAAGGATAATTAAAGATGTCGTCAAGTGAGCAGCAGGCCCTCCTTAAGACAAATGAAGCATCGCATCCAACTAACGAAAGAAAACTCATCTAAGGGACGAAGATGAGATGTGGATAGTCAAGCACCAAGATGACCTAGATCAAACAAAGCGTACTTTGCATTCGCGAAGGTATAGTTTGGGGGGCAAATGTTGTAGGCATTCTCACCCACCATGTAGTGAACATGAAAAGCCGGGAGGAAATTTGTCATAGTCCTGGAATAGGTTCTAAGCTGATTAGGAATGTTCGCAAGGTCAAAATGTGAGCATAGGTTTGAACCGCGTCTCAATCCGAATAATGGTTTGAAAGATATGATTATTCTAAGATTTGCCTCACGCGGTAACGACAGTGAAGACCTGCAATGGTCCAGCCCAGCAGGACCGGGCCCGCAGATCCAGCCCAACAAGCCCAGACTTGCATAGGTCCGGCCTAGCCGAGTCCGGCCCGGCAGGGCCGAACCCACACAGGTCTGTCCCCGCAGGGCCGGACAGCCTCGTCCAGCCTAGAAGGGCCGGACTCGCACAGGTTCGGCCCTCTAGGACCGGACCCCATGGTCCGACACCCTGGTGCTGGACCCACCTGGTCCAACCACCTAGTCCGGCACCATTGTGCTGGACCGACCTGGTCCGGCCTCAGGCCGGACCCACCTGGTCCGGCACCCTTGTGCCGGACCCGCCTGTTCCTGACCCAGGCCGGACCCACTTGGTCCGGCCCTTCTGGGGCTGGACCCACCTGACCTACCTGGTCCAGCCCTTCTGGGGCTGGATCCATCCGTTTCTATCATCCCGGGGCTGGACCTACCTGGTCCGGCATTCAGGATTTCAAGGTCGGGATAGACGACTGAAGGGAGCTACCATGATTGTATTCAACTAGCATCCCAGAGCAGTGGAACAACAGCAAGGTTAAACCAAAATTCAAGGGAAGGAAGGTTGAACCAAAGCCTAGAAGCCATGTACTTAGCTGCCTCTCTTCACAACCTCACTCTATAAATACTAGGCATATGGCATCATAAAAAGGGATGGATAGAAAATAGTGAAGCTTCCATCAACAATGGCAGACAACTTTGAGAGAGAAAATCCTTAGTCCTAACAATAAGTTTGTTCATATTCAAAGCTTGTACTTGTAATCAGATATGAAAGAGATAATTAAAGAGGAACAATGGAGGTAGGCACATTCAGGTCGAACCACTATAAATTCTGTGTCTTTTTACATTTCAGTCCTTTATTTATTCTTTACTGCAAACTATTGATTTTCTACCACATACACTTGCGACTAAAATTCATCAAACAATAGCTGTAAACTACAAGCAGTATTCACAATCCTACTACAACGTCTTAGAGGTGCTTGCCCATTTTTTGTGAAAACATCCATAAACATTTATCATGATAATAGTAACCTTAGAAACTATAATTGAGACAGATAGGCAGAATGAATGGGGATGGGTAATTCAGAATTAAATTAATTGTTTTGCATATCATCATAATGCTTTGAAATACTATGTTTTAAGCACTGTGGATGTAGGAGCACAGTATTTGGTTTTATAAATGTTTTAGGATACTATTGAGTGGAATACCCGTTCCGCTAACCGACGTTGTCTCACTAGATATCCAAATGGTTTGAGATGGTAAATTATTATTTATACTAGGCTTTATTCTGACATGAAGTTTTTGTTTTCCCCTTAAACTCTCGTGTACTCAATTGGTTTTGAGTAGGTTTAGATTTAAGGTTTCCAGGTGTTCCTTTTGACGAATAAAGCTTCCGGGGACGTGCAGGAGGCAGTATTGTTATTAGATTTCTTTTTATTTCCTCTATGGGTTTTGTTTGTAAAGACAAATTGTTTTCTTGCCTATCTATATACTCTAATCTACCAAGGGGGCATCTTCATATGTATGTCGCTCTTGGCATATTTTGCAATAATTATATGTTATCTGAACGTGGTCTGTGAATTGGGATTATGTAATCAATTTGGAATATTTTGAAATGGAATGTTGAATTTGTTTTGTTGTTTAATTTTTTTTTCATATTCTTGTGTTTCTATGTATCAATGTATCTAATATAACCGTGTTTGGTCTCCGTGGATTAATAACCGAGGATGACTGCAGTATCCGTAGTTTTGGGCCTCCAAATAGGGGAATGTTACAATACATTAAGCAAACGTTCTCAATGGTAGACCACTTAGGTTGCACACACACCGAATATATACCATAATGCTTGAGTAGAAAACAGTCCCAATAATAACTTGCCACATAAGCAGTAACTAACCCCTTATTGGTGCTTATATCCTATACCCTATATCATTCAACATTATAACAAAAAAGGTTGATCAACAATTCGACCCCTCGAAGGCGCAACCTCTTAATCGCATGCTCATTCTATTATAGCAGACGTCTTCACCCATCCCTCCTCCAAAGTTAGCAAATAAGTGACCAGAACTGGCTACAGTAATAATAACAACATCTAGTTGTAATATAATCGGATGCTGCGTTTAGTGTTACATTATACAATGTCATGAAGTATGAACCTAGGTACATCACCAAGCATGAAACAAGTCCAACATGTTACACAGCTCTTTGTAGTTATGTGAACTTCCTGAAGTCAAGGAAGTGGGATCAAGTTTCTCTAAAATATCCTACTTGGCTTGCACAAAGTCTAGGTACAACCTGGGTTGTCTATAGGTTTTCGGTTGACTAGATGAACGAGTTAGTCAATTGGTTCCTTGTATCCTTTTTTTTCTACAGACTGCAAAACCAGTTGTCTGGACAACAAATTTAGTCGACTAGAAGGAATTTTAGTCGAATGGATTCTCCAACGAGTTAATTTTTGACCCCAAAAATGAATTATTTACTTGGGCTGGACTCATGTTTTTCTCAGGGTTTTATAGAGCAAATTCAGTCAACCGACCCTATTTTCAGTCAATTGGGTTTCCAGTACCTAGGTTTTTTCAACATGTTTGAATTATCATTTTGATCAAAATTTGATGGTTTATCTTCATTTCTTTTATTCAAGATTTACGAATGAACTTTGACTACTATAATCTCAATTTTCGAACAGTTATTTACGTACAATTTCAACTTTTTATACATTTTATCCCATAACTATATGTAATTGATCAACGTTTCATCTATGTATTGAATTTCATTCGAAGTTGATAGGATAAGATTTAGGATATTTATGGGATGTATACCCAAATTCGGTTTTATCAATTCAAGCCAATTACATAAATTAGATCTATATTTTTAAGAGGTGAGTCCTAACCAATTTACCCTTCCCCAAGTTTCAATAATTATATTATCGAACCATTACCTAGGGTTTTTCAATTATCTCAACTCATATAGTACTTCGGTTAAAATTACCAATTCAAATCAAAAATTATATGTTTAATCCTAAATAGATGTATAAAGGAAATTAGGTAATTATCAACATCATAGTCATGTCATAGATAAATCCACACAACTTATATACTGTTTTGAAGAAATCTCCAAATAAAAACTTCAAGCCTTTCCCTTTTATTTGATTTGTATGTAGGTATTCTTCTTCTATTTATCGTGATAAATATTTGTATTAGATCTTTTCTCTTTTCTTTATTTGATTTGAAATTTATTTGAAGAATTTTGGTTTAGAAATGTGGAAGAAGGAGAAGAAAAGAATGGAATTTGAAGCTAAGGTTTTGTGGCAGCTCTGAAATAAAGAGGTATGAACGTAGAATGAATTAGGGTTACACATCCTTCCTATTTATGGCCTAAAACTCGAAATTCCTCTTTCGCCCACTTGGACCTCGACCCGTTCCACTTCAAAATGTGTGCTACGTTAAACAATTCATATCTCTTTCATTTGATATTTGTTTTTGATGTTTTATATATGAATTTAGGCTAGGAAAATCTACTTAATGCAATGAAAAAGTTATATTCTATAAATTCCTTCATTTGTAAAAATTTACATTTCATCTTTATGTAAAATTACTAAAATGCCCGTTTCAATTAATTATTTATTTTTATTTAATATACAGGTTAAAGCAGTTTTAAGGATATACTTTAAAGTGGTGGAATACTATAACTATGGATATCTAGAGGATGATATTACTTAGGCTAATTTCATGAAATGCTTGAGGAACAGTTCAACATGAAGCAACAAAATATACTCTATTCAAGAAATTTGTGGACATTAACAAGGAGATAAGTCATTTCTAGAGTATGCAATCAAGTTCAGTGGACTCTCAAGGCATAGGCAAGCCATCATCAACACTTTGGTCAAGAAGAGTGAGTAGTTTATTCGGGAATTGAAGCCCAAAATATCTAGAGAAACTATTTCATACCTTAGAGATCCATTTAACATTATGGTAGACATGGATCTAAGCAATGAAGATAACCTTGTATCAGTTGGGATAATGTAACACCCTTAATTTTAGTTTAACATTATTCATGATACTTAATTGGATAGATTAAATAGAATAATGTAAATGGTAAAGGAGAATGAGTTTTGGTTATTAACAAGGTAGTGCCTTAATAATTAAGTAATGATAATTTTTTAAAGAAAAAAAACTTAACACAAAAGAGAATATATAAGAGGGGAAAAATAGGTAGATCCATCTTTTGATCCTTAGACCTTCTCCACTTCATTTCATTCTTATTTTACTTACAAAAAAACAATCAAAAGAAGAACATAAGGAGGCCAGCAATAACCTAGGGTAAAAGGGAATGAAATCAAGGGAGATTCACGAGATAAAGCTTAGGGAAACTTGAACAACATCAAATCTCAACTCCCACATCAAATTTAAGGTGAATAATTGATAAAACCATCTCTTTTATCTTTTATTTAATTCGATTATTGATAGTACCAGAAGTTATCGTGTTTGATTTGCGAAGTTCTGGTTAGATAATCATTGTTTGGATAGAATAATGGTTTATGGAATTTTTATGAAATTAGTTGAGCCACATTTTAAGGGTAAAACCTAAGTTCTTAATCTTCAAATGCTTTGATTTTCTGGTGTGTTGCATAAAACATTAATTTGGAGATGTATTTTTAATTTCATAATTTTCAAATTTAAAATGAATATTTTTTGAATTTCCTAAGGTGGAAATTAGGTTTTAATTAAATATAGTTTTGTCCCTGAAATTTTTATATGGTAAAGAATAAGGTATTTCTGAAATTTTGGGATGTTTGGGGATTTTTCCTAAGTGATTTCAAATTTTTATGAATTTATTTTGCTAGATGAGCATTTAATTTAATAATTAATTAAGGTTATTAATTAAGTTGACAAATGATTTTCGGACTTTAAAAACTGAATGCAGTAGATTTTCTGAAAACAGTTGGGTAAAGCATTTCATCGTCCTATAGGGTTTTGACAAAGAATAAGATTTGGTGAAAAGTATTTGCTTTTTATTGATATTAAATCAATTTTCATAATAATTACGATAATGTCACATCGCTGTTATCAAAAGCTAAGATAACGTCGGAGCTAAGAAGATTAACATCAATATGGAGGGAAGCATATGATAACTAGTTAGGTAGTTATAGGGTGATTCCTACAATGTAGAAGTCAACTTCGACGACAACCTTTTATCGACGGCATTGCGTTCTTATGATTCGTTTAAGTGTTTAGAGTTTTAATGCCACAATCATTGAGGCCGACTCACTTATGTCTTCATCATTGATGCTGCCTGTTTTAACTTTGACTTTATAAATTTGGTGGCATAGTAGCCAGAGTTTGGTAAGTATAATGTTTTACAATGACGCCACAAGTTTTGATGCCGTTATTCATCAGTGTCGAGAAGGTTTTATATTGCATTGTGTTGGCAACAATGCCGCACCACATCAATGTTGCATTTCTTCCTTTTAATGCCGACGAGGCTTAGTTTTATGCAAATCAAAACTATATTTTAATGAGGCGATATAGCCAATGTTCAAGAGGGTCGACAACCGTATGATTTTGGCAGTTAGCTATATGATTTATAAATATCTAAAGTTTTGTTTTAAAAGGTGGATAGCCTATATCATATGTATGTCGACAACCTTGTTTTCGACATAAAGTTTTATACTTAAAAGGATTTAATTTTTTGTTTCTACCTTGGATATAGGTTGACATTATTATTAACATCGAAAATATTCTCTACTGTCATAGTTAACTACTGTGAGCCATATGTTGTATGACTTCGAATATGATCATTGGGGCTACCAATGTTTTGCATTAATATGTGTTATAATTATACAAGGTTGGCATTATTTATTAGGGTTACCAAGATAGAATAAACTTGATACTAATCATTGGGGATACCAATGTATATTTTAATGAGTTTGATGTAGACTATTGGGGATATCAATGTATGTTGATTTGAGATGTTATAAGTTTAAGGGGTATACAACCTTACTGGAGACATTAATAGGCATAGGTTAAACATGTGGGTTAAACATGAATTAAATTGATAAGTGATGGATTCATAGTCATCTTAGCAAAACTATGGGATGTGAGATGGATAGTCCGCACCATGCCGAAGATGGATAATCTCTATGGTTAATGAAGGGTTTATAGTCATCCTAGGAACACTATGGGACGTGTGATGAATAGTCCACATCATTTTAAATGAATAAAAACCATATGCGATGGGTAGTCCACATGGGAGGGGATTGATAATCCATAAACATTACATGTGAGATGGGTAGTCCACATAAATCTAAGATGGATAGACATTTGTAATTAAGACAGATAGTCAAATGAAAATTAAGTTGGATAGTCTAATAAAGTTAGGATGGGTAGTCCAAAGTGTATTGCATAACTAATAGTGCTTGTTTTCTATATTCCAACCATTGTGGATGCAGGAGCACAATATACGGTTAATGTGTTCTGATTAAGATACTAGTGAGGGGAAACCCTGCTCTGCTCAGTTGCATGGTCTCACTAGATATCTACTTTTGGTTCGAAATGATAGGTTATTATTCACACCAGACTGTTTGTCTGACCTGAAGTTTTTTTCCTTTAAACTCTAGGGTACTCATTTGAGTAGGTCGGGAGTAAGGGATTTCAGGTTTCCAGTTAAACAAATAAGCTTTTAGAGACGTGCAGGAGGCAATCTAGCTATTCGGGAGTTCTTATCTAATATGTTGTGTTGTTTGATATTGTCTATATGGATGTAATGGAAAGTTTATAATTGCCAAGTGTTAGGCTCTAATCAACCAAGGGGGCATCTTTATATGTTGCCCTAAGAGTATTTTGTATTTATTATATTCTCTCTAAACATGGGATTGCAAATGGGATTATGTAATGGATATGAAATGTTATTTATAAAATGAAATGTGAATGCCTACTTTTAAATTATGTTTAATAATTTTCATATTCATGTGCTTCTAACTATTGATATAATTAACATAGCTGCATTTTTCCATCGAAAATTAATACTATGGGTGACTGCAGCATCCATAGCGCTTAGTTTCAGGCCTCAAAATGGGAGATGTTACAAGTTGGTATCATAGCATAGGTTTATATAAAACTTAAAAGTTTAAAAGATTTTTGGAAACATAATCCCAATGAATCAGAGAATATGATTGGGGCATAGGATAACGCTATAGTAACATACTTGTATTTTCTATGTATAAGTTTGTATTCTATTTCCATTTTCCCCTCTCTCTTATACCGTTCTTCTATATCTTACTAGGGTTCGAATGCAGATTATGAGAAAGCAAGGTATGGAAGCAAGAAATGGAAGAGTGAATCTAGGTGGTGGAAGCACCACAACCAATAGAAATGATCAATCCAACTCTAGAAGAAATCCTAGTAGATAGGCAAATGCTAATATGGGTGCTGGAATCCCACCAGTAGATATGGGGACTACGTATCAATTCTTTATTAATCTTATGCAAGTTGGAGCAGTTGAAGGAGTAGTTGGGGATAATACTGCTAATGCTGTAGGAGTTAATCCCGTAGTTCCACTTTGCAATAACTATGCAGACATGAAGAGAAAGCAGGTGGAATATGGAGTGGGAGACTTTGTTTTCATCAAGGTTTCACCCATGAAAAAGGTCCTGAGGTTTGGCAAGCAAGGAAAACTCACACCAAGGTATGTTGGACCCTACAAAATTCTGGAAAGAATAGGCTCTTTAGCATACAAATTGGAACTACAAGAGGAAATGCAAGCAATGCATAATGTTTTTCATGTGTCACAACTTAGAAGATTGGTACATGATAAAGAAGAAATTCTGGAAAAGCTTACCCAAATTCAAATAAATCCTAATTTGGTTTATGAGAAAGAACCAGTGGGGATTTTAGCTAAAGAAGAAAAGAAATTGAGAAGCAAAACTTTGAAACTAGTGAAGGTCCAGTGGAGTCTTGATCCTAATGATTGTACATGGGAGATAGAAGACAAAATTAGGATGGATTATCCTAAACTTTTTGTAGATTAAAGGTAATTTTTAATTTCTGGAGAATTTAATATGTGTGGTTATTATGGTTGAATTTGTTTGCTTATGCATATGTTTGATGGATTCCTTAGAGTCAGTAAATGCTTGTTATAAGTATTAGAAAAATTATGAGGACACAATTCCTAAAAGGAAGGGTGAATGTAATACCCCAAAATTTTGTGAAAAATTATTTTAATGAGATAATTTAAATTTTGAAATATTTAGGTTTAATATGGTAGAATTTTTGGGTTTAAATAATGTGCAAGGATATGTGTGCATATGCACATTGGAAATGGCACAGGGAAAATCCAAGAATTTGTGGAAAAAAAAGGGGGACAGAAAAGTTTTATTTAAAAATAAGAAAGTGAATTCTTATTTAAAGCATTGGATTTTAACTTAGGCCTAACTAAGTTAAAAATGAAATATATGCCTATATGTATTTTTTTCTGTGAAACATGGGGAAATTAAATAAATATTTATATACCTATACACATGCATATTTTCTATGAGCAGAAAATGTTAAAGTTAAGCAAGAAGAAATAGCATCAAAAATGACATGAAATATAATACAAGTCAATATGTTAGTGTAGGTAAAAATGGAAAGGAAGATTTCTGGAAAAGAATAAAAGAAAAGAAAAATATAAAATGACTGAGTCACACATTTATCATGACTTGGGTGAGTATACAAAAATAGCTATTTTCTGGAAAAAAGTAAAGAGAAAGGAGTACTGACCATAATTGGCTAAGGTAGCCGGGGTATCAAGGAGGGAAATGTGAAAACATAAAAAATGCAAAATACATGATTTTAGCTAGGACAAAAGTGGAATTTTATCTTGGTAAAACCCTAGAGGAAAACATTTATATAAATAGGCAGTTATAACCAGAAAATCATTTTTACCCGAATTGCTTAAAAATAAGAAAGAAAGGAAAAAAAAAGAGGGAGAAACATATAGGGATTTTTGATCAAAGGCAGGAAGAACTTTGGTGTGTGATCTCACTAAACTCATGGAATTAAGACTTGATATGAAGCGGCCAAATTTCTACATTGCTATTTGCATTTTTCTTGGTTTTGTTGAACATGATTTTATCAATGCTCTTTGGATGATTCTGATCTGTCATGATTTTTATTATGGATGTTTTTGGATGATTTTTGATCTGTTATGATGTTTCCTTCTGATGTGAAACCCACTATTTTTTTTACTGCATCCAGAAAAGCTAAGAATACTCTTAACTGATATGGATCTATGGCATGGAAATTTTAATAAAGAAAAATATTATGAGCTGCATTATACTTTGTATAAGTGTTGAGGCTAAAATAATAATAATAATAATATTAGGGGTGCAATAGAAATTCTATATGTGCTGAGCCCTTAACTAAATAGATAAACCACAAGTTAAAAATTATGGTTAAGCTAGATTTTGAATCTGGTTCAATCATAGTAATTAGCAAATTCAAATAACTCAACATGCCATGTCTCTATTGTTCAGCTGAGAATATCCTTGTATTTCTATTTGAGATCAAGACATTTATTGACCACATCCCTGTAAATGATTGTTTGCTTATTCCTGGAAAATTATGCTAGTAAGATGTATGGATGTTTCTTTGTTTACAGTGACATGTACACCTAGCTATATGATGGTAGGATTTAAATTAAAACTACTAGTAAATAAACTAGGAATGGTAAACCAAGAAGGCTGCTGGAATGCTTGTTATATTAGAAGTAGGCAAGTTGGAACATGGTTTGTTTAAGCCCTGAGATCTTTGTGCAATGATGTGAATTAGTTCATTGCAATGTGCCCCCGTGATTCCTTGATAGCAGATGAGGTTAGGAATTTTAAATGGATAATACAATCTATAAATGAAGAAATAGAAACTTGAGTTTTTCTTAGAATTGGTTGGAGTGGAACCATGGTTGTTCCAGTGGTTCTATCTGTAATTATTAAATGCTCATGTTTGCACAATCATTTAGGTGTATATGAATGATTGACAAAGATACCATTCATGTACAAAAAATTATATGAAACATAGTAAAACAGATGATTAAAGGAATTGAATATGTAAGAAGCCAGTATATATGCTTATCTTCTATCTGCTTAATGTTATGAGTATTTTGTTGTTGCTCATACCAGATCATTGATCTGACCCTTATTTGCTCATGGCATATGGGGTTGTCTCATTTCAAACTGAGGCAGCCACCAATGCTCTTTCAGGGGATGCAAGACTTAAGTAGGAAGGAAGATTATGGCTAATGAGAAAAATGGATGAGCATGCTTGCTAGTTTTAATAGAGTTTTCAAATTTCTTGTTATGTAATGACTTTGTTATGTTGGTTAAACTGGATTGCTAGAGTTGAATTCTGTTATGTGTAAATGGTTTGAGTACTGAAGTATGGTCTGAGATATGAAAAAAAAAATATGCTTAAACTATTAGTTATGAAAATCTGGAAAAAGGAATATATATATATATATATATATATATATATATATGTATGTATATTTAAGCAGTTGTCTAGCCTAACCTATATTGAGTACTAGGCAAATTTGAGTTATTTATAAGTATTGAGTTTGGGGTAAAATATGGGTTTAAACCGGATAAAATTCTTTTAAGTATTTAGTTTCCTTTTACTGGAATATTTTGTGAAAAGATTCAAGTCCATTTCTGGGTTGTTTTGAGAAGAGTAAATAAATAAAAAAGAGCTTCAGATGCTATGCAAATGAATGGGATATCATTGTTCCATGATCAAAGTGTCTGGCTGACACAATCTCATGAATTAACCAGCTTCAAAAGAATGGGGTTCTGGTTGAACATGTTTGATTGTATTTTGACAGTAAAAGGTACTTCAAAATATTTAGTTTTCTTTTGCAAATGTTTAACCAAAAACTCTCTTTAAAAGGCTACAAACAGATGTGCATATTGAACTGGTTTGAACTATCAAAATGAGGAGACACTCTAGATTCTTTTAAAAAGTTTAAAGTTTAGATTCTTGTCATTGCAAAATTTTATGCAAACTCTCAACCCACAGTTGTGTCAAATTGGTTAAGATTAAATCAGAAAAGCTATATTGATTGAATCAAAAGTAAAAGGGTTACAAAGGAGACACCTAAATTGAAAATGATAAATGTAAATATCATTTTCTGGTACTTAGTATAATATCAAACATTTGAACTATGCTAAAGAGAAAAAAAATGATAATCTCAAGTATTCTGAGATTATCTGCTAAGATAAAAATTAACAGAAAAATCATGGTTAGTATGATCAAATCTAGTATAAATAAATATGCACAGGATCTACTTATATATTGCAAATATCAAGGAATCTGGGAATTTAATTATGAGTAGACTAACTCAAATTCAAATCAAACAGAACTTACTCTTGTTTACAAAATTATAAATAAATATATATACTCTGATTTAAACAAGAGGGACATATACATCATCATATGTATATGTATGTTTTATGATTAAACTGATATATTTATATTAGTAGGAATTTTAAAATCCTGGACAAATTGTTTGAAAAGAAAATGACTTTGAGAATTTAAATTGAATTGTAAATATAGAAATGTAAAAAAAAATTCCATTAAAATTAAGGTAAAAATTTGGAGGGTCATTTCAGTTGGTATCAGAGAAAATGGTTGCATTGATTGTTGAATACTATAGAAATGTATTATATCTGTTTGTTTTGGATGAAATAATTTAGATAGGAAAATATTAACTATAGAAAATACTCACAGTACACTAACACTATTTGCCCATAACTTGGTTATCAAACCATGGTAGGAAGGGGATCACATCAAGCAGGAACCAGTGCACCACAAATGCTTGATATGCAAGAGTTTGTAAGGGTTTTAAGGGATGGAATTGGGCATAGGCCTGAGAATCCACATGAGGAACTTTTAAAACTATTAAAGGCTTATACAAACTTGGGAGGCAAAAGCTTTGAAGGGACTGAGAATGTGATGGAAATTCAAGCATGGTTGAGAACACTGGATAGGATTTTCAATGACATGCAGCTTGATGATCAGAGGAAGAGGCAAGTGGCTTCAAGACAGCTGAAAGGAGTAGCTTTCGGCTGGTGGGAGGTGATCATAGCTGGGAGAATTGAAAATGAAATCACTTGGAATCAATTCAAGGAGATGTTGGAGGCAAGATTTGTACCAGCATCAGCTAAGACCACATTACTTGAAGAATTTATAAGACTCGGGCAAGGAACTTTGAATGTCACTGAGTATACTCAAAAGTTTGAGGGATTATCCAAATATGGAGCAATGCTAGTGGCAGATGAAGCATCCAAAAATGATAGGTACATTAGAGGTTTGAACCCAGGACTAAGCAGAGCCATGCTACCATATGCAGATAGGACTTTTGATCAAGTAATAGATCTGGCTTTAAAATTGGAACAGCATGATAAGGAAAGAGAGAAGTATAGGAATTTTAAGAACCAAAGTAACAAGAAGAATAAGGGAAGATATCACCCTTATGATAAAAAGAAGGAGGAGACAGACAACAAGAAGGCTAATGACACCAAGGCTAATGATGCTAAGAAGAAATTGGTCTGCCATCATTGTGGAAAGGAAGGACACATTAAACCAAGGTGCCCAGAGTTAAAAGAAGGAGCCTTCAAATGCTACCTATGTGGGAAAGAGGGGCATATGAAGAGGAACTGTCCTGAGTACAAGCAGCAAGGGAAGTTAGCAAATCTGGACGGCAAAAGCAAATCTACAATGGAAATTAATACTGTAAACCATAGCCAAGTGGAAGGTACATTACTTATTTGTACCGTACCCATAGCAGTAGTATATGACACTGGGGCAACTCACTCTTTGATTTCTTATGAACTAGTTAAAATGCTAAAATTGAATTGCATATTGGTTGAAACTCCATTGTTTATACAAAGTCCACTGGGGAGTTCTAGTGTTTTAGATATGATTTGTGTGGATGTGGAATTAAACATAGGAGGAAATACTTTTATTTCCAATTTATATGTTTTAAATTACCCAAATATAGGTGTTATATTAGGGGTAGACTGGTTAAGGCAATTTAAAGCCATAATTAACTTAGATTCATCCACCATATCATTGCAAAATCTTAGAGGCCAGAGAATCACAATTTTATGTGAAGTAGCTAAAGAAAGAAAATTATATCACTTAATTGACTTGGGAAAAGATTTCAGTGAACTTACTATTGAAGAAATTCCCATAGTCAATGAATACTTGGATGTGTTTGGGGAGGTTAAGGGTGTTCCACACCATAGACCAGTAGAGTTTCAAATCAATCTTGTTCCCGGAGCAAGCCCAATAATAAAGAAACCCTATAGAATGGGACCAAGTGAACTAAAAGAATTGAAAATTCAGTTAGAAGAATTAGAAAGCAAAGGATTTATAAGGCCAAGCAATTCATGCTGGGGTGCTCCAGTAGTGTTTGTAAGAAAACATGATGGTACTTTGAGAATGTGTATAGATTACAGAGAGCTAAATAAGGTTACTATTAAGAATAAATACCCATTGCCTAGAATTGATGATCTCTTTGATCAACTCAGTGGAGCTAAAATATTTTCTAGGTTAGACTTAGCATCTGGGTTCCATCAGATGAAGGTTGAGGACTCAAGTGTTAAGTACACTACATTTAACACCAGATATGGTTTGTATGAGTTTCTAGTTATGCCATTTGGGCTGACAAATGCCCCTTCATATTTTGTAGATTTAATGAATAGAATATTCAGAGATTATTTAGACAAGTTTGTGCTAATTTTTATTGATGATATTTTGGTTTATTCCAAAACAGTAGAAGAGCATAAAAATCATTTGCATCTGGTTTTGTCTAGATTGAGGGAAAAAGATTTAAAGGCAAAATTTTCAAAATGTGCATTTTGGAAAGAGGAAGTACATTTCCTTGGCCATGTTATTTCTGCAAAAGGAATTTCAGTGAACCCCAATAAGGCTGTAGCAATTCAAGCATGGAAAAGACCAAGTACAGTAAGTGAGGTAAGATCATTTATGGGGATGGCAGGATATTATAGGAGATTTATAAAAGATTTTTCTAAAATGTCATCACCACTTACAAATTTAACTAGAAAGAATCAAGTGTTTATATGGACTGAAAAATGTGAGCAAGCTTTTATCAAAATAAAGAAAGCCTTAGTTAATGCACCAGTGTTGAGAGTACCTGAAGGAAATGAGGGATTAATTGTGTATACTGATGCAAGTGGCTCTGGGCTAGGGGTTGTGTTGATGCAACAAGACCAAGTAATAGCCTATGCATCTAGGCAATTAAAGCCACATGAAACTAGGTATGCAACCCATGATCTTGAACTAGCAGCAGTAGTGTATGCCTTAAAGCTATGGAGACATTACTTATTAGGTGCCAAATTTATTTTGTACACTGATCATAAGGCACTGTAATATCTTTTCTCACAAAAAGATTTAAACATGAGGCAACATAGGTGGGTGGAGTTTCTAGCTGCCTATGACTTAGATATACTCTATACACCATGTAAAGCAAACAAAGTTGATGATGCTCTAAGTAGACAACATGCTAAGTTAGCTATGATGATGATAGAAGAGTTTAAGGACTTGTCTTTGCTTGCTGAGTTAGAAATTGGGGAGAATGGCTGTGTGCACATGGATGTACATGTGCATGGTGCACAGGAAAATAGAGGGAAGTTGAGCTTGATGACACTTCAATCTGAATTAATTTTGAAGGTAAGTAAAATGCAAGACCAAGTCCCTATTATAGTTGAGAAGAAAATTCTCATATCAAAAGGGGAAGAAGTGACAAATTACCATATTGATAAAAATGGTTATTTAAGGAACAAGAATAGGATATGTGTTCCAGAAAACACAGAATTGAAGGAGGAAATATTAAATGAATATCATAGGAGTAAGTACTCCATACACCCAGGCAGTACAAAAATGTATCAAAATTTGAAAAGAATATTTTTGTGGAAAGGAATGAAATCAGATGTGGCCAAACATGTTGCAAAGTGTATGACTTGCCAACAAGTTAAGGCACAAACACAAAGACCATCAGGGTTGTTACAACCTCTAAGCATACCACAGTGGAAATGGGAGGATATATCTATGGATTTCATAGATGGACTGCCTAGATCTAAAAGAGGAAACACAAGTATATGGGTGATAGTAGATAGGCTAACTAAAGTGGCACATTTCATTCCAGTCAAATCATAAAGGAATGCACCAAAATTAGCATAAGTATTTATGAAGGGGGTGGTAAGATTGCATGGCATTCCCAAAACCATTGTGAGTGATAGGGATACCATCTTCACCTCAAAATTTTGGAAAAGTTTTCAAGAAGCCATGGGGAGTGAATTATGCTTAAGCACTGCCTACCATCCACAATCAGATGGGCAAACTGAGGTGGTGAACAAAGTTCTAGAAGACTTATTGAGAGCATGTGCATTGGATTTTGGAGGCAACTAGGAGGATCATCTCCATCTAGCTGAGTTTACATACAATAACAGCTATCAAAGCACCATAGGGATGGCTCCATTTGAAGACTTATATGGCAAGCCATGTTTATCACCTGTATGTTGGGTAAAGACAGGAGAGAGGGCTGTTTTAGGGCCTGAATATGTAAAAGAGACTACAGAGAAAATTGGGATAATAAGAAAAAGGATGGCAGCAGCTCAAGATAGGCAAAAGAAGTTTGCAGACATGAAGAGAAAGCAAGTGGAATATGGAGTGGGAGACTTTGTTTTCATCAAGGTTTCACCCATGAAAAAGGTCCTGAGGTTTGGCAAGCAAGGAAAACTCACACCAAGGTATGTTGGACTCTACAAAATTCTGGAAAGAATAGGCTCTTTAGCATACAAATTGGAACTACTAGAGGAAATTAAAGCAATGCATAATGTTTTTCATGTGTCACAACTTAGAAGATGGGTACATGATAAAGAAGAAATTCTGGAAAAGCTTACCCAAATTCAAATAAATCCAAATTTGGTTTATGAGAAAGAACTAGTGGGGATTTTAGCTAAAGAAGAAAAGAAATTGGGAAGCAAAACTTTGAAACTAGTGAAGGTCCAGTGGAGTCTTGATCCTAATGATTGTACATGGGAGATAGAAGACAAAATTAGGATGGATTATCCTAAACTTTTTGTAGATTAAAGGTAATTTTTAATTTCTGGAGAATTTAATATGTGTGGTTATTATGGTTGAATTTGTTTGCTTATGCATATGTTTGATGGATTCCTTAGAGTCAGTAAATGCTTGTTATAAGTATTAGAAAAATTGTGAGGACACAATTCCTAAAAGGAGGGGTGAATGTAATACCCCAAAATTTTGTGAAAAATTATTTTAATGAGATAATTTAAATTTTGAAATATTTAGATTTAATATGGTAGAATTTTTGGGTTTAAATAATGTGCAAGGATATGTGTGCATATGCACACTCGAAATGGCACAGGGAAAATCCAAGAATTTGTGGAAAAAAAAGGGGGACAGAAAAGTTTTATTTAAAAATAAGAAAGTGAATTCTTATTTAAAGCATTGGATTTTAACTTAGGCCTAACCAAGTTAAAAATGAAATATATGCCTATATGTATTTTTTTCTGTGAAACATGGGGAAATTAAATAAATATTTATATACCTATACACATGCATATTTTCTTTGAGCAGAAAATGTTAAAGTTAAGCAAGAAGAAATAGCATCAAAAATGACATGAAATATAATACAAGTCAATATGTTAGTGTAGGTAAAAATGGAAAGGAAGATTTCTGGAAAAGAATAAAATAAAAATATAAAATGACTGAGTCACACATTTATCATGACTTGGGTGAGTATACAAAAATAGCTATTTTCTGGAAAAAAGTAAAGAGAAAGGAGTACTGACCATAATTGGCTAAGGTAGTTGGGGTATCAAGGAGGGAAATGTGAAAACATAAAAATGCAAAATACATGATTTTAGCTAGGATAAAAGTGGAATTTTATCTTCGTAAAACCCTAGAGGAAAACATTTATATAAATAGGCAGTTATAACCAGAAAATCATTTTTACCCGAGTTGCTTAAAAATAAGAAAGAAAGAAAAAAAAGAAGGAGAAACATATAGGGATTTTTTATCAAAGGCAGGAAGAACTTTGGTGAGTGATCTCACTAAACTCATGGCATTAAGACTTGATATGAAGCAGCCAAATTTCTATATTGCTATTTGCATTTTTCTTGGTTTTGTTGAACATGATTTTATCAATGCTCTTTAGATGATTCTGATCTGTCATGATTTTTATTATGGATGTTTTTGGATGATTTTTGATCTGTTATGATGTTTCCTTCTGATGTGAAACCCACTATTTTTTTTACTACATCCAGAAAAGCTAAGAATAATCTTAACTGATATGGATCTATGACATGGAAATTTTAATAAAGAAAAATATTGTGAGCTACATTATACTTTGTATAAGTGCTGAGGCTAAAAAAATAATAATAATATTATTAGGGGTGCAATAGAAATTTTATATGTGCTGAGCCCTTAACTAAATAGATAAACCACAAGTTAAAAATTATGGTTAAGCTAGATCTTGAATCTGGTTCAATCATATTAATTAGCAAATTCAAATAACTCAACATGCCATGTCTCTATTGTTCAGCTGAGAATATCCTTGTATTTCTATTTGAGATCAAGACATTTATTGACCACATCCCTGTAAATGATTGTTTGCTTATTCCTGGAAAATTATGCTAGTAAGATGTATGGATGTTTCTTTGTTTACAGTGACATGTACACCTAGCTATCTGATGGTAGGATTTAAACTAAAACTACTAGTAAATAAACTAGGAATGGTAAACCAAGAAGGCTGCTGGAATGCTTGTTATATTTGAAGTAGGTAAGTTGGCACATGGTTTGTTTAAGCCCTGAGATCTTTGTGCAATGATGTGAATTAGTTCATTGCAATGTGCCCCCGTGATTCCTTGATAGCAGATGAGGTTAGGAATTTTAAATGGATAATACAATCTATAAATAAAGAAATAGAAACTTGAGTTTTTCTTAGAATTGGTTGGAGTGGAACCATGGTTGTTCCAGTGCTTCTATCTGTAATTATTAAATGCTCATGTTTGCATAATCATTTAGGTGTATATGAATGATTGACAAAGATACCATTCATGTACAAAAAATTATCTGAAACATAGTAAAACAGATGATTAAAGGAATTGAATATGTAAGAAGCCAGTATATATGCTTATCTTCTATCTGCTTAATGTTATGAGTATTTTGTTGTTGCTCATACCAGATCATTGATCTGACCCTTATTTGCTCATGGCATATGGGGGTGTCTCATTTCAAACTGAGGCAGCCACCAATGCTCTTTTAGGGGATGCAAGACTTAAGTAGGAAGGAAGATTATGGCTAATGAGAAAAATGGATGAGCATGCTTGCTAGTTTTAATAAGAGCATAGAATGAGATATCTGCATGTATTCATGGAAATAGAGTTTTCAAATTTCTTGTTATGTAATGACTTTGTTATGTTGGTTAAACTGGATTGCTAGAGTTGAATTTTGTTATGTGTAAATGGTTTGCGTACTGAAGTATGGTCTGAGATATGAAAACAAAAATAATATGCTTAAACTATTAGTTATGAAAATCTGGAAAAAGGAATATATATATATATATGTATGTATATTTAAGCAGTTGTCTAGCCTAACCTATATTTAGTACTAGGCAAATTTGAGTTATTTATAAGTATTGAGTTTGGGGTAAAATATGGGTTTAAACTGGAGAAAATTCTTTTAAGTATTTAGTTGCCTTTCACTGGAATATTTTGTGAAAAGATTCAAGTCCATTTTTGGGTTGTTTTGAGAAGAGTAAATAAAAAAATGTGCTTCAGATGCTATGCAAATGAATGGCATATCATTGTTCCATGATCAAAGTGTCTGGCTGACACAATCTCATGAATTAACCAGCTTCAAAAGAATGGGGTTCTGGTTGAACATGTGTTTGATTGTATTTTGACAGTAAAAGGCACTTCAAAATCTTTAGTTTTCTTTTGCAAATGTTTAACCAAAAACTCTCTTTAAAAGGCTACAAACAGATGTGCATATTGAACTGGTTTGAACTATCAAAATCAGGAGACACTCTACATTCTTTTAAACACTTTAAAGTTTAGATTCTTTTCATAGCAAAATTTTATGCAAACACTCAACCCACAGTTGTGTCAAATTGGTTAAGATTAAATCAGAAAAGCTATATTGATTGAATCAAAAGTAAAAGGGTTACAAAGGAGACACCTAAATTGAAAATGATAAATGTAAATATCATTTTCTGGTACTTAGTCTCATATCAAACATTTGAACTATGCTAAAGAGAAAAAAAATGATAATCTCAAGTATTCTGAGATTATCTGCTAAGATAAAAATTAACAGAAAAATCATGGTTAGTATGATCAAATCTAGTATAAATAAATATGCACAGGATCTACTTATATATTGCAAATATCAAGGAATCTGGGAATTTAATTATGAGTAGACTAACTCAAATTCAAATCAAACAGAACTTACTCCTGTTTACAAAATTATAAATAAATATATATATACTCTGATTTAAACAAGAGGGACATATACATCATCATATGTATATGTATGTTTTATGATTAAACTGATATATTTATATTAGTAGGAATTTTAAAATCCTGGACAAATTGTTTGAAAAGAAAATGACTCTGAGAATTTAAATTGAATTGTAAATATAGAAATGTAAAAAAAAATTCCATTAAAATTAAGGTAAAAATTTGGAGGGTCATTTCAAAATGACGGGTAGAAAAGGAGGTTGACTTCCATAAAGTTGCAAGGTGTTGCATTATTATGGTGTAATGGGGTGATCATAAGGGTACTAGAGGAGGAATTGACTTGGACAAAACTCCAAAGGAGATTTGAGGGAAGATTTCTATCCGAGGTAGCCAAGACAGCCCTCCTTAGGAAGTTCATGGAATTGAAGCAAGGGCAAATGTCAGTGTTGGAATACTCTATTAAGTTTGATGAATTATCTAAAAATGGATTTGCCACTATCGATACCATTATCAAGGGGAACGAGAAATTTATCCGAGGGTTAAGGCCGGAGATTGCTTGGGAAACTATGCCACATCTCAAGGATCCATCGAATGTATTGGTGGAAATAGCTATTAGGAATGAGGAGATGCTTTTTACTTTTGGGAAGGACCATTGGAACCCAGAATTATAAGAATAAGAAGAGGAAGTTCATTAAGGGAAAGGGAGCTCAGAAAGGTGGATCTGCTAAGAAAGGAATAACATATATCGTTTGTTATAAGTGTGATAAGAAAGGGCACTATGCTAATGAGTGTCGATCGGATGATGGCAAGATGGTTGTGGTAAAGCAGAATGTGAAATGCTTTAACTGCAACCAAGTGGGGCATTATAAGAACAAATGTTAAGAAATGACCATGGCTAATGAAGGAAAGGGGTTTGCTGTGGAGCCATTTGCATCAAGACCGACTGCTATTGAGAAAGGAAAGTCTATGATAGAAGGTATGCTTTTGGTTCATAGCATACCAGTTAGAGTATTGTTTGATACGGGTGCATCACATTCTTTTATCTCTCATTGTTTGGTTGATAAATTATGTTTAGAACCATCATACCTTGTTACTTCCTTGAGGTTCGCTAATCTAAGAGGAGGTATGCAACTCTTGGGATATTTTTCCAAGATAAGAAAATATTAGTTAGACACCTTGATAGTAATGATCGAATTATATGCTTAGTAGAAAACTCGAGTGTGTATGTTTGTACTTTTGTGGGTGCAATGGACGTAGAAAAAGAAGTAAATCAGTTTTTAGTTACAAGAGAATTTGCAGATGTTTTTGAGCTAGTTACAAGACTACCACCGAAACGTTCTATTGAGTTTCGAATTGATCTTGTACCTGGAGCTAAACCCGTAAGTAGAACACCTAGCAGAATGACACCCATCGAGATGAAGGAGTTAAAGGTGTAGCTAGTGGAATTTGAAGGAAAGAGTTTTATTAGACCAAGCAGTTTGCCTTCGGGAGCGGCCATGGTGTTAGTAAAGAAATCAGATGGGTCGTTGAGATTATGTATTGATTATCCTAAGCTAAATGAGAATACAATAAAAAATAGGTATTCTTTTTCGAGAATTGATGATTTTTTTAATCAGCCGAGTGGAGCCAAGATATTTTCCCATTTGGATTTGGCGACAGGGTTCCATTAATTGTAGGTGATAGAGGACAGCTTCCTTTGATGGAGTTTCGACCGAGATATAGTTCATACGAGTGGTTAGTGATGCCATTTGGATTGACTAATGCACTTGCTTTCTTTATGGACTTGAAAAATGGCTTTTCCGAGATCACTTAAATTTCTTCATGTTGGTATTCATTGATGACATTTTGATATATTCTAAGGATGAAAGAGATTATAAGATTCATCTTAGAATAGTGCTTCAGACGTTGAGGCATCATCAACTAAAGCAAAGTTTTCAAAGTGTTACTTTTGGAAGAGAGAAGTGAAACCCTTGGTTATATTGTTTCAAAGAAAGAGTTATCCGTGGATCCAGCTAAGATCGAAGCTGTAAATGATTGGAAGAGAACCGAGACAATGACCGAGATAAGGAGTTTTCTTGGATTAGCTGGCTATTACCGGAGATTTATCAAAGATTTCTCGTGGATAGCAGCACCCTTGACTAAACTAACCAGAAAGGACGTAAAGTTTATTTGGTCCGTTAAATATAAGGAAGCATTCCTTAAGTCAAAGCATTGGTTGAGCAATGCACCCATGTTAGTTGTTCCAAGTAGGAATTAGGATTTGGTGGTGTATACGAATGCATGTGGAACTAGATTAGGAGCTGTGCTGATGCAAATGGGTAAAGTGATGCTACGCTTCTTGCCAGCTTAGACCGCATGAAGTTAGATATCTAACGCATGATTTGGAGTTGGCAGTGGTGATTTTCGCACTAAAAGTGTGGAGACACTACCTCTTAGGAGAATGATTTGAGTTGTATACGGATCATAAGTCTTTGAGATATTTATTTCCTTAGAATGAGTTGATTATGAGACAGCAGAGGTGGCTGCAATTTTTGGCGTCTTATGATTTTGGTATTGAGTACACGTCCGTTAAAGGAAATAAAGTGGTGGATGCACTTAGTAGAAAAACATCAGAATGTGGTGTTAGCTGCGTTGGTAGAATGGAAGGATTTAGAGGCATTGACTATTTGTAGTGTATGGTTAAAATCGACTGCTAGTTCTAGTAAGAGTACCGCCGTATTGTCATGTTTAGAAGTTTGACTGGTATTGATCGAAAGGATTGATTCTAAGCAGAGGGATGATCAATTACTAGCTGAAAGGATTAGAAGATTGGAGGGTGGAACCGAGATCAATGATTTAAAAGATTTTTGTCTTGACCAAAGAGGATGATTAAGGAAGAAGGGATGGTCATGTGTTCTGGATGTTGGTGACCTATGGAAGAAAGTTCTTAGGGAATGCTATCAGTCGAAGTTTACTATACATCCTGGAGGAACCAAGATGTATTAAGATATGAAGAGGGGTTTCTTCTGGGAAGGAATGCAGAAGGAGGTAGGCTTATGGATGAAGCAATATGCGAATTGCCAATAGGTGAAAGCCAAGCATCAAAAGCCAAGTGGATTGCTTCAACCTTTAGATATACTAATTTGGAAATGGGATTCAAAATCCTTGGATTTTGTAGATGTGTTGCCTAGGTCGAACTGGGGAAATGAAAGTATTTGGGTCATAGTGGATAGACTAATCAAGAGTGCACATTTCATTCCCGTTAAGTCAACCAGGATGGCACCTATATTGGCTAAGTTATTCATGAAGAACATTGTTAGACTGCATGGGATTTCTAGTAGTATAGTTAGCAACAGGGGTGCTTTTTTCACTACTGAATTCAGGAAGAGTCTACATGAGGTATTAGGTACCAAGATGAAGATGAGTACCAGCTATCACCCTCAGACAGATGGGCAGAAAGATAGAGTCAACAAGGTACTTGAAGATTTGTTGAGAGCTTGTGTACTAGATTTTGGTGGGTCGTGGCAAGACCATTGACACGTAGTTGAATGTTCCTATAATAATAGATATCAGACTAGTATAGGAATGACACCTTTCGAAATTTTTTAATGGAAGGCCATGCAAATCACCAACGTGCTGGCTAGAGGCCGAAGACAGATTGGTCCTTGGTCAAGATATGGTCACAGAGACCACAGAAAAGATTGAGTTGATCCGAGCAAGGTTAAAAGGAGCTCAGTCTAGGTAGAAAAGTTACGCAGATAAGAGGCGTAAGGATTTAGAGTTCTCAGTTGGAGATCATGCTTTTATTAAAGTATCACTGATGAAGGGTGTGGTACGGTTTGGATAGTCAGGGAAACTAGCACAAAGATATGTTGGGCCGTTCCCTATTATAGAAAGGATCGGGAAACTTGCATACCGGTAGAGTTGCCAAGTAGTTTGGTAGGAGTACATAATGTGTTTCATGTTTCTAATCTTAGAAAGTATGTACATGATCCAGAAACTACTATTCCTCCGTCTGCACTGCAAGATTTAGTAGTGGAACTAGATCTGACTAATGTAAAACAACCAGTTGTGTTGTGGCCAGAGATGAGAAGAGACTAAGGAACAAGACAGTCAAGTTAGTGAAAGTCCAGTGGAGTGACAATGAGAAAGACTGTACTTGGGACACAGAGGAAAATATTAGGAATACTTATCCGTAGCTGTTAGGATGGTATGTTCTATATTTGTTGTAAATAATCTTTATAGCTGGTAGGATATACTAGCATTGTTTGCATGTCTGATATGCTTGTCATGTAGTTCTTACTGAATTTCAAGGATGAAATTCTTGGAGAGGAAGCCTTTAACACCCATAATTTTAGTTTAACATTATTCAGGATATTTAATTAGATAGATTAAATAGAATAATGTAAATGGTTAAGGAGAATGAGATTTGGTTATTAACAAGGCCGTGCCATAATAAATTAAGTAATGAGATTGTTTTGAAAAAAACTGAACACATAAGAGAATATATGAGAGGGGGAAAATTGGTAGATCCATCTTTTGATCCTTAAACCTTCTCCCCCTCATTTCATTCTCATTTCACTCACATAAAAACAATCAAAAGAAGAACATAAGGAGGCTAGCCATAATCTAAGGGAAAAGGGACTGAAATCAAGGGAGATTAACAAGATAAAGCTTAGGGAAACTAGAGCAGCATCAAATCTCAATTCCAACACCAAATTTCAAGTGAATAATTGATAAAACCATCTTTGTTATTTTTTGTTTAATTCGGTTATGGGTAGCACCCGAAGTTATCTTGTTTGATTTGCCAAGTTATGGTTGAATAATCATTGTTTGCATAGAATAATGATTTGTGGAATTTTCATGAAATTGTTTGAATGGGGTTTAAAGGTAAAACCGAAGTTTCTAATCTTTAAATACTTTGATGTCCTAGTATGCTGCATAAAACATTAATTTGAAGATGGGTATTTAATTTCATAATTTTCCAAGTTAAAATGAATATTTTTTGAGTTTCCTAAGGTGGAAATTGGGTTTAGAGGTTTTAATTATTTAAAATAATTAAATATAGTTTTTGGCCCTGAATTTTCTATATGGTAAAGAATAAGGTATTTCTGAATTTCTAGGGTTTTTGGAGATTTTTCCCAAGAGATTTCTAATTATTTTGAATTTATTTTACTAGATAAGAATTTAAATTAATAATTAATTAAGGTTATTAATTAAGTTTACAAATGATTTTAGGTCTTTAAAAACTGAATGTGATAGATTTTCTGAAAAAGAATTGGGCAAAGCATTTCATTCTCCAATAAGGTTTTGACAAAGAATAAGATTTGGTGAAAAGTATTTAGTTTTATTGATAATAAATCAGTTTTCATAATAATTATGATAATGCCATGCCACTCCTATCCAAAGCTAAGATAACGCCGGAGCTAATAAGAACGACGTTGATATGGAAGCATATGATTAGAACTTAGGTAGTTATGAAGTGATTCCTACACCGTAAAAGTTTACTTCAATGGCAACATATTATCGACGGCATCACATTCTCGTGATTCATTTAAATGTTTAGAGCTTTAATGCCGCAATCATTGTAACACCCCTAGGTTTAAATAATATTATCCAGGAGATTTAATTAGATAAATTAAATAGAATAATGTAGAGGTCAGAGTGATAAGGGGATTGAGATTTGGAAACTAATTAGGGTCGTGCCATAACTAATGAAATTATAAGTGTGATTTATAAATTAGAAACCCTAAGAAGTAGAGGAGCACAAAATCCATTTAGAGGCCAAGATTCAAGCTAGGAAGATTAAATCAAGAACAAAGCTCGAGTTTCTTATCCAAACAAGGTGAATAATAATCTAAACCATCTCATATAAGTCATCTTCAATGTTTAAATTTGGGTTTGAGGTTTATAACCGTATGATTGGATGAATGATGATATGTTTTGATTTAAATGCCATGTTATAATTTAAACAAGGGTTTTGTGGAATAATATAGTTCGGTTTTAAGGCTAAAATCATGAAAATTTATTTCCAAATGCCATGATTTTTTAATATTTATGTAAAATATTATTTTGGAGATGGGTTTTAATTTTCATAATATTTCAAGCTATGGATAATTTATTATGAACTTTTGAGTGAATGAAAGGTATATTTTAGGTTTTAATTAATTTGAGGAATAAATTAATTAATTTGAGGAATTAATTCCACGGATGGCTTGTTTGCTCTATGAAGTTGAAAGGGAGAATGACGGAGGGTAACTCATGATGTCACAATGATCCAAAGGATATAGTCGAAAGCCTTGGTTTTCAAATTTGAGAACCCAATCTTATTTTTAAAGTAAATACATGGCAATATAAAAGAGTTTTGAAATGGTATTTAACTTTGAAATTTTACAGGAAGCTTTCCTTGCTAAAGATAGTGGGTTAAGGTTATCAACTATATTTCTTAAGAAAATGATTACAAGGAATTAAACCATGGATGTTTATGTTGTTGTGTTATTTGATCAATTATCATATATACTCGTGTAATCGTATTCACTTCATTATTAACCCATAACTACATTTTGTGGTGTTAAGGGCAGAATAATAGGGTAGGTTGTCCCAGTAGTGAATATATATTGAATTAACTCATGTGTGAGTAGAATTTCATCCAGGAGGTCAGACAGACCAGAATATAGGATGCTAAGACTGTTCAAAAGACTATTGGTTTAGACAGGTTCTTAGTAAGCCCATAAAAACTATGTTATGGAAATTGTTATTGGCAGGGGCCAATAGGTTCTTAGTGATCCCATGAAAACTATGTCCGAAATAGGTTGTTGATAGGGATCAATAGGTTCATTGTCAGCCCATGAAAACTATGACATGAGAGATATTATTGGAGAATCCAATAGGTTTATAGTGATCCAATGAAAACTATGATTGGATGATGTTATTGGTAGACACCAATAGGTTCTTAGTGATCCCATAAAACTATGAAACCAGATAGATAGTCTGTAAGGTTGGAACATGTTATTAGTTAGCTCACGAAAAATAATAGGTTAATGTGACCCTAGAAACTATAACTTGAGACAGATAGTATGGTGAATGGGAATGGGAAATTCAGAGCATATTGCATGTTTGCATATCATCCTGATACGTTTTATTATGCTATGTATTAATCATTGTGGATGCAGGTGCACAATATATGGTAATTATAAATTGGGTTAAGATACTAGTGAGGGGAAAACCCTTTCCGTTAAGTGACATGGTCTCACTAGATATCTACATGCCTCAAGATGGTGGTTATTATTCACGCTAGACTTTTTGTTTAACTCGAACTTTATGTTTTCCCCTTAAACTCTTGGGTGCTCAATTGATTTTGAGTAGTTTGAGAGTTAAGGTTATCAGGTTCTCCTTTGGATGAAGTAAGCTTTCGGAGAGTGTAGGAGGCAAGCTAGCTATTAGGAGTTCTTTCTTTTTTATTCCGCTGTGTAATTGGATGAAATGGCAAAGTTGTTTAAAAGTTGTTTAATTGCTTATATTAGACTCTGATCAACCAAGGGGCATCTTCATATGTCGTTCTTGGCGTAATTTGTAATAACTATATTTCTCTGAATGTGGTTTATGAATTAGGATTATGTAATGAAACTGAAATGCTATTTGTAATGAAATGAGAAGTTTGTTTTGAATCGAGTTTAATTTTTTTTTCATATTCATGTGTTTCTGGTATATTAATTTATTTAACATTACCGCATTTGGTCACCGAGAATTAATAACTATGGATGACTGCAGCATCCATAGAAGTTAGTTTTAGGCCTCCAAATGGGGGATGTTACAAGTTGGTATTAGAGCATAGGTTTATGTAAATTTAAAAGAAATTTGAACCTAAAAGATTTTCAAAACATAACCTAATGAATCAAAAAATGAGACCGGGGTTTGGGTTAATGCTATAGTAACGTACTTGCATTATATATATATAAGTACATATTCCTCTCTCTCTTGGATCATTTTTCTATATCTTACTAAGGCTCGTATGCAGATATATGAGAAAGGAAGATATGTAGGCAGGAAATGAAAGAGGAAATCTAGATGGAGGAATCACCACAACTAATGGAAATGCTCGACCCAATACTAGGAGTAATCCGAGTCGACAGGAAAATGCTAATACAAATGCAAATGCCATTGTAGGTGATGGAACCCCGCTAGTAGATATGGGGATAATGTATTATTTCTTCGTCAATCTGATGCAAGCTGGAGCAACTGTAGGAGTAGCTGGGGGAAATGCCATAAATGTTTGAGGGGTTAATCCCATGGCTCCAGTTGGAAATAACTATGCCAAGCTGAGCAGGGATTACACCAGTCTTGGTGGGAAGCTCTTTTTGGGAACAAAGGATGCCGTTGAAGTAGAAAACTGGTTATTGCACTGTGAAAGGATTTTCGCTGAATTGGGATTAGATGATGAGCAGAAGAGGATACTTGCATATAAATAGTTGCGGGGAGCAGCACTTTATTGGTGGAATGGTATTACCGTGGGAGTTCTCGATGAAGAGTTGACTTGGGCAGAGTTTCGAAGGAGATTTGAAGATAGGTTCTTGTCTGAAGTTTCCAAGTCAGTATTGCTGAAGAAGTTCATGGACTTAGTGTAAGGTGAGATGTCGGTGATTGAGTATGCTACGATGTTTGATGTGTTGTCCAGATATGGATATGCTACAATTGATGCCGTCATCAAAAGGAATGAGAAGTCTATTAGAGGGTTGAAGGCTGAGATTGCTAGGATGACTATGCCACATCTCTGTGATCCAAGTACAGTTGTAGTGGAGATAGCAATTAGGAATGAAGAGATGCTCTCTACTTTTAGGAAAGCTAAGCTGGTTGAAACCAAAGATTCTCAGGGCAAGAAGAGGAAATTCTTTAAGAAGAAAGGAGCTCGGAAGGGAGGAGCTGCCAAGAAGGAAAAATCTGATCTGGTTTGTTTTAAATGTGATAAGAAGGGACATTTTGCTCACAAGTGTCGGACAGGAAAAGCAAAGAAGGCTGCCGACAAGAAAGGAGTGAAATGCTTCAACTGTGATCAGATGTGGCACTACAAGAATCAGTGTCCAAAATCAATCAGAGCGGACAATGGAAAGGTTTTTGCTTTAGAACCATCATCTTCTAGACCAACCGCTGCTAAGAGGGAAAGACTGTGATGGAAGGTACGCTTTTGATTCATATTATACTAGTTAGGGTACTATTTGATACCGGTGCATTGCATTCATTTATATCTCAGTGTTTCGTAGATAAGTTATGTTTAGACCTCTCATACCTTGTTATTTCCTTAAGGGTTGCGAATTCGATAAGAGGGTATGCAACTCTGGGGATGAGATGTGACCAATTAGAACTTGATTTGTTAGGTCATAAGTTTGCATGTAGTTTGTATGTTTTTGATTTTAGGATATATTTTGTCAAGATAGAGAAATATAATTAGGACACCCTAATAGTCAGAACCGAATTATATACTTGGTAGAGAAGTCAGACTTAAGTGCTTGTGCTTTACTGAATGCAATGGAAGCGGAAGATGAATTAGATTAGGTGTTGGTAGCAATAAAATTTGCAGATGTTTTTGAGCCAGTTACAGGACTACCACCGAAGTGAGCCATTGAGTTTCAGATAGATCTTGTGCCAAGAGCGAAACTTGTAAGTAGACCACCTAGCAGGATGACACCTACTAAGATGAAGGAATTGAAGGTGCAGCTAATGGATTTAGAAGGAAAGAATTTTGTTAGACCACTCAGTTCACCTTGGGGAGCGGCCGTGGTGTTCGTGAAGAAACTAGATGGGTCATTAAGGATGTGTATCGACTACCGTAAGTTGAATGTGAAGACGATCAAGAATAGGTACCCTTTGCCGATATTTGATGATTTATTTGATCGGTTGAGTGGAGCTAGAGTATTTTCCCATTGGATTTGGCAACAGGTTTCCATCAGTTAAGAGTGACAGAGGATAGTGTTCTGTTAACGTCATTTAGTACCAGATACGAGTCGTATGAGTGGTTAGTGATGTCATTCGGGTTAACGAATGCGCCAGCTTTCTTCGTGGATTTGATGAACCAGGTTTTCCAAGAGCACTTCGATAGGTTCGTTTTAGTATTCATAGATGACATCTTAATATACTCTAAGGATGAAAGAGAGCATGAAGTTCATCTTAGAGTGGTGCTTGAGATGCTATGGCAACATCAATTGAAAGCGAAGTTTTTAAAATGTCATTTCTGGAAGAAAGAAGTTAAGCTTCTTGGTCACGTGGTTTCAGAGAAGGGTTCGTCAGTCAATCCGGATAAGATCGAAGCTGTTAACAATTGGAAGAGACTAGAGATGGTGACTGAGATTAGAAGTTTTCTTGGGCCTACTGGTTACTACACGAGGTTTATTAAGGATTTCTCGAGGATAGCAATGCCTTTGACTAAGCTGACTAGGAAGGACGTGAAGTTTATCTGGTCTAACAAATGTGAGAAAGCATTCCTTAAGTTAAAGCACTTTTTGACCAACGTGCTCATGTTAGTAGTTCCAGATGGGAATCAGGGAGTAGTGGTGTATACAGACGCACGTGGAACCGGATTAGGAGCTGTATTGATGCAGAAAGGTAAAGTTATTGCCTACGCTTCATGACAGCTTAGACCACATGAAGTGAGATATCCTACTCATGATCTAGATTTGGCAGCGATGATCTTCGCATTGAAAGTATGGAGACATTATCCCTTAGTGGAGAGATTTGAGTTATACATATATCATAAGTCCTTAAGGTAATTATTCTCTCAGAAGGAGTTAAATATGCGACAACAGAGGTGGTTGGAGTTTTTAGCAGCATATGATTTTGGTATAGAGTATACACCTGGAAATGGAAATAAAGTAGCGAATGCTCTTAGCAGAAAACATCAGAATGTGGTGTTAGCTATGTTAGCAGGATGGAAGGACCTGGAGGCTTTGACTACTTGTAGTGTGCAGTTAAGATCGACTACTAGATCTAGTCAGAGCACTGCCATGTTATCCTGCTTGGAAGACCGACCAGTTCTGATTGAAAGGATTGCTTCTAAGCAGAAAGAGGATCCATGGTTGGCCGAGAATATTAGAAGGCTTGTGGTTGAATTAGAGGTTGATGATCTAAATTATTTTAGCGTTGACCAGAGGGGATGGTTGAGAAAGAAGGGACGGTTGTGTGTTTCGAATGTTGGGAACCTAAAGAAGAAGTTCTTAGGGAATGTTATCGATCGAAGTTTACGATTCATCCAGGGGGAACCAAGATGTATCAGGATATAAGGAGGAGTTTCTACTGGGAAGGTATAAAGTAGGATGTTGGCTTGTGGGTAAAGCAGTGTGTGAACTGTCAATAAGTAAAGGCCAAACAACAGAACCCAAGTGTGTTGCTTCAACCATTGGGGATACCAGTTTGGAAATGGGATTCGATATCCATGGATTTTATAGATGGGTTGCCAAGGTAAAATCGAGGAAATGAAAGTATATGGGTCATAGTGGATAGGTTGACCAAGAGTGCCCATTTCATTCCAGTTAAGTCAACCAGGACGGCACCTATTTTGGCTAAATTGTTTATGAAGAACATAGTTAGACTACATGGGATTCCTAGCAGTATAGTCGGTGATAGAGATACTTTGTTTACTAGCGAGTTCTAGAAGAATCTACGGGATGTGTTAGGTACCAAGCTCAAGATGACTGCTTATCACCCTAAAACAGATGGGCCAACAGAGAGAGTCAACAAGGTACTTAAGGATTTGTTGAGAGCTTGTGTGCTAGATTTTGGTAGATCATGGAAAGATCGCCTACACTTAGTGTAACGACCCCGAAATTTAAATTTATTTAAATTAATAATTAATTGAGTTTTTGAATTTAAAATTGTTAATTTATTTCATTCTGAATAAAAATAGTAAAACAAAGGGTTTAAAGTGAAATTTATCGATTTATTTATTGCGAGTTTCCCCGATATCCAAGTATATTCTGTATAAACCATTTGAGATTAAAATATTGTAAATAGTGTATATGTGAGTACATGTGTATATATTGAATGTATATATATATATATTTAGGTATATACGAGCAAATTTAATATATATATATGTAGATATATATATTTATATTTGAATTTAAAACTTAAATAAATGGTTTAGAGATAAATGATAAATATATATATATATATATATATATATATATATATATATATATATTTGAATTGATGGTTAAAGATGGTTTGAGTTTATAAAATAAATATAAGACAATAAATATAATACAAATAAAATAGGTACAAGAATAATAAAATAAAATTTAAAAATAAAATAGAATCTCACTTATACTATAAAGTGATAAAAATAAAATACATGTACACTTAAAAAAAATAAGGAAACATTGTACAAACTTAAAAATAATACCCCAGACAAAGCAAAAAGAATCAAACAATCTTCAAGCTTAAAGCATATTTAAATCAAGTATCCAAAGAAAATGCTCAAATACAGGAGCCTGGAAATTTAATTAAACAAGTTAAAAGTCATCTCAGTCAATAAAAGAATGAAAATACATATAGTATCTACAACATGAAAACTGCAAACATACGAAAATGATAAAATCAAATGGATTTTTAATATAGACAAAAGTACACTAGTACAAGCTTATACAACCAAAAATAGGATTTGCATTAAATGCCACATCTTCTCAGCATATCCAAGATCTTCCCAGCTGAAGCAAAGTATGGGTTTAGTCAAAGCAAGATGGAAATATTTGATTTAAAGAAAAATAGTTGGACCAGTTGATGCCTACTTTCCCTACCCTGTACAAACTATCTCCCTTAAAATATACATGCATATTTGCTTTATTTCATTCGAACAAAAACATACCAAGGTAGAAAAGAAAGTATATAAATATACTCAAGTATAAGAAACCAAAACAAAAGCATGAAGACAGTAAAAGATATTCAAGTTGTAAACTAATATGCAGGCAAATACATAAGCATGAACAAACAAAAGAGAAATCTGTAAATCTAAAACCACATGATACGTATACAAATCAAACAGCATATCTATATAAGTAAAGCAAGAGTGTACTTGCAAGAATTAAATAAGATTGCATGTTACAAGGAAGCATGCTTGCATTTAATGCTTTCAAATTTCAGCCCTACACAAGTAACATCCTCCCTGTACAAACATATTAACCTGTAAACTTCTTTATATCTCCTCCTCATCTCATTTTTCGTTCATCAATGGAAAATTAGAAAAAAAAAAGAAAACAAAACTACAACCTGAACTAAATACAATCAAACTCGATCAACATCATCAACAACTACAAGATCAACCAGAGATCAAGAGGATTAAAGATAAAGACTTCAGTTAGCAGTTTCTTTGTTATATATGAAAGGATTTAAAACTATCTAAGCTTCAAAAGAAATTAAAGAAAAAAAATGCAGGCTTTGCTTCCTCTCTGTTCTTCTCTGTTGCAAAATATTTCCAGGTGAGCAACTCCCTCTTTAAAGTCAAATTTTATTGATTCATTGAAATGTTGGTGAGCAAACTTATCCCTTTGATTTGATTTACAACCTGATGTTGGATTGTATTGAATGATGTGTGATGAAAAGTTGTTAAATCTATGTGCATGTTTGGTTAAAAGGCAATATTTGCCTCTGTTGATTACAGGCTCTTAAACCTGTCTTCAAGTTAAAAGAAAGAAAATTAAACTGCTCTTCTCTGATCATCTTTAGAAATAACAAAAAAAAAAATTTCTTTTCAAATTTAATATGAAGAGTTGCTGCCTGGAAGTAGGAATATCTGTAGGAATTCCAAGTTTTACCTCATTTTTGAATTTCATGAACTTGAATCTGGGTTGCATCATCTAAAAGCATTTTGGAAGTAGTGATTTTTAGAACAAAATCTAGAATTTTTAGTTGCCAGATTAGGGCGAAATCGCGAGATGAATGGAAATCGTTCCTTGGTCAATTGCCGTCGATCGAGGTCAAACCGGGGTTTAGAATTTTCGTCAGAGGAAGCTCGTAGTTTGAGGATGGTGGGAAAAATACTCGATGAATTTTTAGATCATCGTAGTGGGTAATCGGAGTCGAAATAGGGTTTACAACCTACTTTGGGTGATGGACGGAAAACTTATTTCCGCGTCACCGTCGATGAACCGGAAGTGTTCGCTCTAGTGGCGATCGAAGCTGGAGTGTTTCGCGGAGCTGTGGCCAGCAGTACGTAACCTCGGATGGTCGGAGAAGGAGGAGCGAGGTGGTTTTGAGTTGGGTGTTTTGTTCCAGTTCCAAAGCTTTTACTCGTTTTTGAACTCGATGTTGTATAGGGATTCTGGATGGTCTGAAGGGTAGTGGAGTTCATCGGTGATAGGTCGAGCCTGTCGTTGGTGGTCAGAACGTGGAGAAGTCATCGTGCATGTGCACGGTGCACCTTTGTTGTCTGATGAAGGTTGGTGTTGGGGAAGAAGAATAGTTCTCGGGTTGGATTGACAAGGACTCGAAGCAAATGGGAAATAGGCTCAGGGAAAACGTGAATTAGGCCGTGTTTTTCAATAATTCGCTGGGGTTGAATATTTCCAGATTTGTAGTTGACTAACCATATACTTGTATAAAGCTTTTAAATCAAATAGAATAGTGACCAGGTTTTATATATAGGAGTTTTTTTTTAGGCAATGGTTACTGAAAGTATTGAACGAGTTTAAGCTAAAATATATATATATATATATTAAAAGTAAATAACTTTAATTAAGTTTTAATGAAGAATTAAACATGTTTAACCATATTAAAATAAATGTTGTCTATGTAAAGAAAAGGAATTTTATGGAGTTTAACATATAAAGATAAATTGTAGTTTCAAATTGTAATGAAATATAGTAAGTTTTAAAGTGGTAGGTTATTCAAATTTATTTAACAAGTTGATTTAGTTCTTCCCAAAGGTTTTTAAATGTGAAATTGAATGGTAATTTGTTATCATTTCAAATAAACCATTTATCTTTAATTTTAAGAATTGATTAAGTTTATTAATTAAAGTAATTAGTTGATGGTAATTAATCAATTAAATGGTGAATTAAATGATTTAAGGTTAATTAATTAAAATGGTTTATAATTAATTTATGATTAATTAACCAAGATATGTAGTTTATTCATAAGTAATTAATCTGATTTGAATTAATCAGAAAATTAACTGACCTTACTTATGAATGTTTGGATCCTATTGATTTGATTGTTTGATATATCTGATATATGATGCTTTGTGATACACCCTGATTTATGCTGTGATCTGTAATTTACTTATCTGTGATATATATCTGTGATCTGTGAATGAACGATAAGCGGGATAGTTAATACCGCTTATCAAATTATATTTCTGTATTCTGATATGTGATGATTGATGTTGCACTATTGTGTGTTAAACCCCTGGATCACACTGTTACACACACAAATATGGATTTCACGTGGAAATCGGTTAAGTCACAGATAATTTAAATTTGATATTTTTGAAATTGAAATTTTAATTTCAATTGAATTTGAAATTAGGGGTTTTAAAATGAAAAGCTTTTGAAATGGAGTTTCAAAGATAAAAGTTATTTTGAATAACTTAATCGAGTTTTGAAAATTTAAATAATTAGATTTAAATTTGAATTCAAGTTTGAAATTAAATCTATGATTTGGAAACTAGGGATAAAAGATGATATAAATGTGTTTGTATGAATTAAACCATTTTAAAAGTATAAGTTGGAAATTTGAATTTAACCCAAGGATTTCAACTCGTATGAATGAATCAGATTTCCAAATTGAAAACTGTTGTTTTAAAAGGATAAAAGCTTTCAGATAAGAAATGAAATTCCAGTTTAATTAAAGGAATTTCAAGAGTGAATTGAAAAATGGATTTTCCAAGTTATGAATGAATTCTTTTCGAAAGCTATGAATCAAATCTGTTTTTTTTTAACAGATTTAAAATGATGTTTTGTTTAAACCATTTGAAATGAAATTGTTTTGAAAGCTATGAGTTAAATCTTTGATTTAAAGATTTAACGAATTAATCAAATTGAAAGGGAAATTGATTTGGAAAATCTGTGAATGAATCTTTGTGAAATTAAGTGAACTTTGTGAATTGAATCTTTTTGTTTAAAAGATTAAAAATGGTAATTTGTTAAACCATTTGAAAAGAAAGTTTGGGTTTAAATTGTGACTTAATTGAAATCCCAATATCCATATGTTTTCGAATATTACGCTCACTATTCGGGTTAGCCGGGAAAGGACCTTTGGGTCGTATAACTCATTCCGAATAGTGATACGTCGTATATGGATAGCATTTGAAGACCGGTGTTGAAGACCGGATATTTTCGAAAATGAAAGGACAACCTGTCGAATGTCTCTGCACTGAGTCGCGCCGGTATAGAGATTTATATCACTCTTTTGTGACGGGAAGTCCGGACGTGATTGAAAATTATCCGGATTTGCAAGGGCTTCGTGAGAAGTGCCTTCGGTTCTGTTCGAACCCGGAACAGACTTATATGGATACATGTCTGACATTACACTTTGAGATATAAAGCCGATTTCTTTCAAATACATTTCTGTTTGGTGGCGGAGAATTTATTCTCTTAGCTTAACACCCTTCTCTGAGACGTACGAGCTCAGAGGTTATGTAGTTGAAATTTATCAGCGATATATCCCAATTTGGTAATGTGACATGCTGAGTGTTGCTGTGTGATGATCAGTGTTTGATCATTCGTGATATGATCATTTGTTTGATCATTTATCTTTGTGATCATAGGTTGATCATCTGTTGACTCAAAGCGTGGCTTTTTGAAAAAGCGTAGCTTTGTGGACGAGACTTCGTCGAGCCTCACAACCCGGTAATGGTCGAAACAGGAATGTTGCGGCAAGGTTTTCAGGGGTAGCTCCCCTAGGGTATGACCATTCCTTCTGGAAAAGGGTAGTATCATGGTATGGAGCCCAGATACTTACTCATGTGGACACACTTTATTTATGACGTGTGATGTTGGATTCGAGGCGCCTCGGTTAAAGGTCCCAAAGGACCGGGGGTGGCATATCTGAGGTTTCTTTTATCCCTTGGGAAAAGGGGTTGCCAGCCTTGTTTGGCAGAGAACAGTTGGTTCTCGGAACGTCCCGCCAGAGGCGTTTCTTTCGTGGAATAGGAAGTTCCTTAGCCTGACCATTTGTTGGAAATCCATCTTCCAAATACGAACTTTGTACGGTATTAGTTGTAGAACCTGCCATTTACGTACGGTGGTCACCACCGTTTAGATGGTAGCTATAGTAGGCATACGATACTGGTCGTATGTTGGCTAAGATTTATATTCTACTTTCGAAATTGTTTTCTACACTATGCACTAGTAATAATATCAAATGATTTGATTTTGCGTAGTAAGCATCTTTGACTATCATAAGAAGAAATCTCCTCCAATTCTGCGTTTGCATTGTGTGTGTGGTGGGAGGTCTTATGGTAGTTTCATTTTCCAAAAGCATTGCGGTTTTCAATGTTTAAATTTCTCTGCTATTTGTTTTAAAGATAAACTGTTTTTGTTGCTCACACCAGTCCCATGACTGATCCGGAGTTTATTGTTTCTTTCCTAAACTCTGGATGCTCAAAATTTTTCTACACGAGCAGTCTAGAGTTTGGTTTTTCAGATAGTCAGATTAGTAGGTTATCTGGAGCTAGTTCAGTCTTTGGATCAGACTGCACTTGCTTATCTTTGTGCCTCGTTATTGGGAGTTCGAGCCATTTCTGGATCGTGCTTTGGAGATGAAGATTATCCGCTGCTGATGTTATCTATTTTTCTTTCCGCTGCAAATTTATTGTATCATATCTCTGATGTGTATAGATATTCATGGTATCATCATTGTATCTGGATATTGTATCAGATGTTGTATATCTATATTCTTTTTATTCCGCTGTGATATTTACTTAATTGTGTTATAAGCTCCGGAGAACCAGATTTGGCATTTGAATCTACGGCATTCGAGTACAAGTGGAGTACGGGTGCCGATTTTCGAAGGCCAAATTTTGGGTCTTTACACTTAGTTGAGTTTTCCTATAATAAAAGTTATCAGACTAGTATATGAATGGCACCTTTCAAAGCTTTATATAGAAAGCCATGCAAGCTACCATCATGTTGGTTGGAAAGTGGAGACAGATTAGTCTTAGGTCCAGATTCGGTAAGAGAGGTAACGGAGAAGATTGAGATGATCCGAGGTAGGATGAAGGAAGCTCGGTCTAGACAAAAGAGTTATGCAGATAAGACGCATAAGGATCTGGAGTTCTTAGTTGGAGATAGGGTTTTCATTAAAGTATCATCGATGAAGGGTGTGGTACGATTCAGGAAGTTAGGGAAACTGGCACCGAGATATGTTGGATCGTTCCCAATTATAGAGAGGATTGGAACGCTCGCATACAGAGTAGAGTTTCCGAACAATTTGGCAGTTGTCCATAATGTGTTTCATGTATTTCATCTTCGTAAGTACATGCATGATCCAGAGGCTACTATCCCTCTGCCTGCATTGGAAGACTTAATAGTAGAATCAGATCAGACAATTGTTAGGCAACCAATTTGGGTTACAGCGAGAGACGAGAAGAGGTTAAGAAACAAGACAGTCAAGTTGTGAAAGCTTAGTAGAGCAACAAAGAGAAGGACTGTACTTGGGAGACAGAAGGCAAGATTTGAGATACTTATCCTGATCTATTATATGGGTATGTTCTATGTATGTTATATATATAGATTATTTGCTAGTCAGGTAGGCTAGTATGATAGTTAGAAGATGTTACAGATGATTGTTATGTTTAGTATTTAGTACTTGCTGAATTTCGAGGAGGAAATTCTTTAAGGAGGGGAACCTATAACACCCCAAATTTTAAATAACATTATTCAGGAGATTTAATTAGATAAATTAAATAGAATAATGTAGAGGTTAGAGTGATAAGGAAATTGAGATTTGGAAACTAATTAGAGCCGTGCCTTAACTAATGAAATTATAAGTGTGATTTATAAATTAGAAACTTAAGAGAATAAGGCAAGGGAAAAATAGGAATAGTCGTATACCAAAAAGCCTAAACCCCTTACCTCATTCGCATTCACAATTTCATAAACCAAAAACATAAACAAAGAAAGTTGAAGGTCAGTCATAACCTTAAGAAGAAGAGGAGCACAAAATCCATTTACAGGCTAAGATTCAAGCTAGGAAGATTAAATCAAGAACAAATCTCAAGTTCCTTACCCAAATAAGGTGAATAATGTTCTCAACCATCTTATATAAGTCATCTTAAATGTTTAAATTTGGGTTTGAGGTTTAAAACAGTATGTAATTTATTATGATTTCCAAATGCTATGATTTTTGATAATATTCCAAGCTATGAATAATTTATTATGAATTTTTGAGTGAAAAAAGGTATATTTTTTGTTTTAATTAATTTGAGGAATTAATTAATTACTTTTGGGCTGAAATCTTTATATGATAAAGATATTATCATTTTTGATTTATATGAATTTCTGAGATTTTTCTCAAGAGATTTGGGTGAGTTTTGGATTTAATTAGAAAAATTAGTATTTAATGATTAATTTACTACAGGGGTTAGTTAATAATTTTAATTAAATATTGGAGCATTGGGGATTACATGCGGCAGCAAATCCTAAAAAGAATTTTATAAAGGTTTTGTTATCCAATAGAAAATTGACAAAATAAGGGGTTAAGTAAAAAGAAATTACTTAAAAAAAGCATAAAATCAGTTTTATAGCGAATTACAACTTCACCACTTACCATGCTGGCTTTCGCGACCATACTCCCATTTATAACCTTTCGTATCCACCCGAAACCAATGCACATGGTATCAAGCATTTGGTACATAGTGTATTGGAGAAAGGCAAAAGGAAAGAATGGTGTCGAAGGCATGCTTGCGAAAGGGTTGAAGCCGCTTTTATTTGCTTTCGAATCCATTGACCCGCCCTGTAATGACCCTAAAATAAAATAAAAATAAAATGAAAAATATACATTTATATTAAGAAATTCTGAAATTATATATATATTGCATCAAAAAAAAATGGAACTCAAAAAAAAATATAGCTCTATGTCCAAAGAATTATGCAAATACATACATATGGGGTGTTTTCTGTTTTATATAAAGATAGAATAAAATGAAGTTTAATAAAAAGGTTTATATGTCTTATAATTGTGCCAAAAATAATTAGCATAATATATGTGATTTTTATTTAAATATAGAAGGAGTTACTGATTTGACAAAGAGGCAGAAATATATATATATATATACATACAGAATCAAATAAAAATTTCCATATATTATATTTATTTCAAGCAAATAATATGGGTGAATGATTTTTACATTACATAATAAGGTATGATAGTATGCATGATTGAATGGAGATAATAGATAGGTAGAAAATACAAAGGAGATTTTCAGATTCCTTAAACTTATAAAAAGAAATGAATAAAGGATCACATGCATATGGCATGAATAAAATGGAGACATGAAAATAGCATGCAGTGTTAAAAATGCATGATCCCCGAAATAACTAATTAAAGTAACCTAATGTGTGCATTTCCAACTTAGGGTCACACAGGAATGTGATATGTACATGAACACCTAAGGGTATCAGGGGAATTAGCCATTTTCTTAAACCCTAGAATGGATTTATAAATAACTGCACATAACCAAATCCATCATTCTCTCGGGATCAAAACAAAAATAAAATAAACTAGGAGAAACACTAGCTTGAGGCTTTGGGGGATTTGCTGTTCAAAGGATTAAGGCAGTGAAAGGAAAACATTAGGTGAGTATTTATCCTTTGTATGCAATGGCATTAAGTCCTATTGCAGGCAGCCTAAAATATTATGAGTCATTTAAATCTCTGAAATGATTTGTTATGGGTGATATGGAAGTTTGTTTGTGCATTTTTGATTGGAGCATTAATCTGTAAGTGGGCTTTTAGAGTTAACATGTTTTGAGCATTCTTGTTCTATCTTATCATCATTAAACATGGATATAGATTAAATAGGGGAACATGGGGTTGAATCAGAAAATATACAAGCAGTTATATCTTTCTGAAATATGAATGAAAGAAAAACTAAATTGGTCACTTGGGAGTTAGTCAATGATCTGCTTACTTCAGGTGGGAGCAAGTATATGCATGGTGCAACTGCACCCTGAGGCCTTTGTGTGTTGGAATAATTTAAACAACCTGGGAGTTTCCTTCACAATGCATACATAGTGTTCATTTGACAAGGAGTTAAAGACCATAAAATAAATGGGGACAGGGGTTTAAAAATCTGGGTTATAAATATCCAGATATGGTGTTAATTTAATCAAGATAAACATTGTTCATTGATTAGTTGTTGGGTGAAAATTTGGAGTATAAAACCTGAGTTTATTTATCTAGATTTGGGGAGAATGAATTAAGAATTGTATATATGTTTATTTTAACTGTTTGTTGTGTATTGTTTAAATAGATGAATGTGTTTGTATCTCTTTGTATGAACCAAAACATGCTAAGTATAAAAATCCGTTAAACTAGGAAGGCACTGCGAGATTATCAAAAAAAAAATTATGAATATGTATACAAAATTGATAAATGCTCATACCAGTGAAAACTGACCCTTTTGGTTGCCCTTGCAATCATCTGGGTGTCTCATTAAAATTGGGCAGCTCGGTGATTTGCTTGTAGGAAGATGAAGTTGGCTTGATGAATGAAGATGGCAATTAGCTGCTAGTATAAATAAAAGAAACCAGTTTTAAAAATCTGTAGTTGCTTTGTAATGAACTTATTAGTCAAATTTTATGTTGTAACTGAAGTTCCTTGTAAGGAGATTACTAAGTATTTGGGTTGAAAACATGTACTTAAGTAAAACCTGTTGTGAGTGATCATTGATGATGTTTGGTTAACTACTAATTTCTTTTATGAATGTCTGATTTGGAGAAAAATAAGGAGATAGACATATTATATACATATGATATGAGCATATATATTTGATCTTTGATTTTTATTGCTTATATTTTGTCTTAAGAAAATTAAACAGCTAAGGGGGTTGGTTTTTGAAATGAACTCTCAAAAAATTTTAGTAGGATACTCAAGTGAAATGAATTTGTGCATGGCAGGTAAGTGATACTGGCATGTGCACGAATTCTGGAAATTTGTATGTAATTGAGTATTTAAATTTCAAATAGAACTATGAGAGCAGTAGACCTAAAAGATACTGAATTAGTTCAAAATGTTTTTTTTACTCTTTGTTTCAATTTTAAACCTCTGAGACGTCTGTCATAAAAATTTAGACGTCTGAGATCAAATTTAGACATCTGTCATAAAAGTTTAGATGTCTGAGATCAAATTTAGACATCTGTCATAAAAATTTAGACGTCACCTACTGATTTTGCCTAATTTGCCTATTTTTGAGAATATCCATTTTTGATGGATTCGTTACTGATTTCTTTGGATTTTATTCACGTCTTTGAATGTGAATTTTTATGATTGATTGTTTCTACAATCACTTTTATGATTTATCACTTCAAGATAATAAAAAAACAATTGTATATCATCAAATATATAATTGACATAATTTGTTTGTACACTGATATGATTCTATTGGTAAACCAGGGTCTTGGGAAAAATATTTGGAAATTATATAAATATTCCAATATAAAAGTAATGAGGTTTAGTGGTGAATTCCTCTTGAATGTAAAAAAAAATCTATGTGTTATAGAGTGAGGGTCACCACAGTTGGTATCAGAGCTATGTTTTAAATAACATAGTAAATGTTGTTGTATGCATATGGATGTTTGAATGCATTGTTTGAATTATTGGTGTTGAATGCTTTTGTTTTATGTCTGAAAAAAAAATATGTGTGTACATGTGATACATGCACAGTGTGCACAGAAATAAAAATGAACCAAGTAAAGACACCAAAAATTGATAGGGGTAAATAAACTAACATAAAAATCATATTTATAGCATTATGGTAGGACCAAGGCATCACACAGGTGCAGGATCATCACGTGAGCCACCTGTGATGAGCATGGAGGATTTTGTGAGAGCTTTAAGGGATGGAATGGCACCAAGGCAAGACAATCCTCATGAGGAACTCTCCAAACTGCTTAAGACATGTACCACTTTGGGGGGAAAGGATTTTGAAGGTACCGAAGGAGCTATAGGTGTTCAAACTTGGATAAGAACTATGGAGAGGGTTTTCACAGATATGCAAATCAATGACCAAAGGAAGAGACAGATAGCTTCAAGGAAATTGAAGGGGGTTGCACTGGATTGGTGGGAAGTTGTGACAGCAGGAAGACAAGAGGATACTATCACTTGGAATAATTTCAAGGACATGCTTGAGGCCAGATTTGTCCCAGCATCTGCCAAGGCCACACTACTAGAAGACTTTATTAGATTAAGGCAAGGAAGCATGAGTGTGAATGAATACACTCAGAAGTTTGAAGCATTATCCAAGTGTGGAATGGTGTTAATAGGGAATGCAGAAGCAAAGAATGCAAGGTACATTCAAGGCTTGAACCCTAGTCTGTCAAGGGCAATGTTGCCATACAAGGACAAAACCTTTGATCAAGTAATTGATCTAACTCTCTCATTTGAGCAACATGACACTGCAAGGGAGAAATTCAGAAATATGAAGCTCAATAAGAAGAAGGGTGGTCAGAACAAAGTGCAACCTTATGACAAGAGAAATGCAAGTAAAGGAGTTAAGAAAGGGGAAGGAGCAATAGCACCTGAAAGCAGGAAATTCACTCATTGTTTTAATTGTGGAAAAGCTGGACATTATAGTAA
Organism: Allium fistulosum; assembly: GCA_030737815.1. Taxonomy (NCBI): domain Eukaryota; kingdom Viridiplantae; phylum Streptophyta; class Magnoliopsida; order Asparagales; family Amaryllidaceae; genus Allium; species Allium fistulosum. The sequence goes on from CM060901.1 coordinate 1,511,650,846, forward strand.
CCAATGCCCTGACCCTAAAATACCTAGAGGAGGCTGCTATAATTGTGGAAAGATGGGTCATCTCAAGAAGGATTGCCCAGAAACCAATAGGGGAACAGCAAAGGTAGGAGCTTTGGCAGCAGGTAACACTAGGAATGTTGGGCAACTTGAAGGTATAATTCTAATTAATACCCAACCAATATCAGTAGTATATGACACTGGTGCCTCACATTCACTAATATCTTTGGAAATTGTAAAGAAGTTAACACTTGCCTGTGTTTCTATTGATCAGCCCTTGATTGTACACAGTCCCATAGGGAGTCATTGTATGTTAGGGATGAAGTGTATGGGTCTGAAATTAATTATAGGGGGTTATGAATTTAATTCAGATCTATATACCTTAAATTATCCTGGTATTGGGATTATTTTGGGGGTAGATTGGTTAATGAGAAATAAAGCAATTTTAAATTTAGAAAACCTTACTATTTCTTTGGAGACAAATGAAGGTAAAAGAATTACCATCTTAAGTGAAATAGCAAAGAATACATGTTTTAATAAAATCTGGAGTATTAATGAAGTTCAAAAGGAATTAAAAATAGAGGAAATCCCAGTAGTCAATGGATATATCGATGTGTTTGGAGAAGTGAAGGGAATTCCTCAAAATAGACCAGTTGAATTTAAAATAAAATTAATGCCAGGAACAAATCCAATCATTAAGAAGCCTTATAGAATGGGTCCAAAAGAGTTGGTAGACTTAAAACATCAACTAGAAGAATTAGAAGAGAAAGGATTCATAAGATCAAGTAGTTCCAGTTGGGGTTCCCCAGTGCTTTTTGTTAAGAAGCATGATGGAACAATGAGGATGTGTGTGGATTACAGGGATTTAAATAAGGTGACCATCAAGAATAAGTACCCACTTCCTAGAATAGATGATCTATTTGACCAATTGCATGAAGCTAAAATATTTTCAAGGCTAGACTTAGCCTCTGGATTTCACCAAATGAAAGTTGCAGAGGAAAGCATTGAGTACACAGCCTTTAACACAAGGTATGGCCTTTATGAATTTCTAGTAATGCCATTTGGTTTGACCAATGCTCCCTCCTATTTTGTAGACTTGATGAATAGAATTTTTAGAGACTTTTTGGATAAGTTTGTCTTGGTATTTATAGATGACATATTAATTTATTCAAAGACAGAAAATGATCATGCCATGCACCTACATTTAGTATTATCCAGACTTAGAGAACATGAATTAAAAGCCAAGAATTCAAAGTGTATATTTTGGCAACATGAAGTAAAATTCTTAGGACACATAGTGTCACAGCAGGGAGTAAGTGTAGATCCAAGCAAGGTCATTGCAGTTCAAACATGGAGTAGACCCAAGACAATGACTGAGGTGAGGTCATTCTTAGGTTTGGCAGGGTACTATAGGAGGTTCTTCAAGGATTTTTCAAGAATAGCAGCACCAATGACCAAACTAACCAAGAAGAACCAACCATATGTGTGGACTGAGCAGTGTGAACAAGCTTTGGAGAAATTGAAACAAGCATTGGTGGAAGCTCCTGTCCTACAAATCCCAGAAGCAAATGAAGGAATGGTTGTATACACTGATGCTAGTGGGTCTGGGTTAGGTGCAGTGCTTATGCAACATGGCAAGGTGGTGGCATATGCATCAAGACAGCTTAAACCCAATGAAACCAAGTATGCAACTCATGATCTAGAATTAGCTGCACTAGTGTTTGCACTAAAACTATGGAGGCATTATTTGCTTGGGGCAAAATTTGAATTATTCACAGATCATCAAGCATTGAAATATTTATTTTCTCAAAAAGATTTAAATATGAGGCAAGCAAGGTGGTTGGAGTTTCTAACTGCATATGATTTAGATATTTTGTACACTCCTGGAAAAGCTAATAGAGTGGCGGATGCTTTGAGAAGAAATCATATTAGATTAGCCAGTTTGATGATTGATGAATTTAAAAACCTTGCAGTGCTTGGGGAGGCAGATATATACAGCAAGGATGAAGTGAATTTTAAAGAACATGGTGATATGGTGGAGTATGGTACACTGGGAATAATCACAGTGAAGTCTAATCTGGTGGAGAAAATTGGTGGCATGCAAGACCAAGATAAAAATTTGAAGGAAAAGAAGGAAATGTTACTTAGCAACCTTGAGTTGGAAAATTTTAAAATAGATTCCAAGGGTTATTTGAGGAAAAATGATAAGCTTTGTGTACCAGACCTTGCAGAGTTGAAGGAAGAAATCATGAATGAGCATCACAAGACCAAGTACACCATACACCCTGGTGGTACTAAAATGTATCATGATTTAAAAAGAAGCTACTGGTGGCCAGGAATGAAGCAAGCAGTGGCAAGATATGTGGCAAAGTGTTTCACATGTCAACAAATTAAAGCAGAACACCAAAAGCCTTCTGGCATGTTGCAACCTTTGGAGGTACCTCAGTGGAAATGGGAAAGTATTTCCATGGATTTTGTGGATGGTTTGCCTAGAACTAAGAAAGGCAATGATAGTATATGCGTAATTGTCGATAGACTAACCAAATCAGCTCACTTTGTCCCTGTCAGGTCAGATAGAAATGCACATAGGCTCGCACAATTATTTATTAAGGAAGTGGTGAGGCTACATGCTATACCCAAGACTATTGTAAGTGATAGAGACACTTTGTTCACCTCAAGATTTTGGAAAAGCTTCCAAGAAGCAATGGGAACACAACTTTGTTTAAGCACTGCCTACCATCCTCAAAGTGATGGGCAAACAGAGATAGTGAATAAAATATTGGAAGATTTACTTAGAGCATGTGTGCTTGATTTTGGGGGTAATTGGGAGGATCATATTCACTTGGCAGAATTCACTTACAACAATAGCTATCAATCAACAATAGGAATGGCTCCCTTTGAAGCCTTGTATGGGAGACCCTGCATGTCTCCTGCCTGTTGGTTGGAAGCAGGAGAGGGTGTAATGTTGGGGCCAGATCATGTTAAAGAAACTTCCAACATGATTGAATTAATTAGGCATAGAATGAAGGCAGCACAATCAAGACAGAAGTCTTATGCAGATAGAAAGAGAAAGCCAATGGAGTTTGAAGTAGGAGAGCATGTTTTTCTGAAGGTATCACCAATGAAGAAGGTGTTCAGGTTTGGGAAATCTGGTAAGCTATCACCAAGATTTGTAGGACCATATGAAATTATGCAGAGAATTGGTGCTATGGCTTACAGACTTAAGTTACCTGAGGAGTTGAGTGGTGTACATCCAATATTTCATGTTTCTCAATTGAGAAAATGGGTGCATGATAAAGGAGCAGTTCTGGAGTCACCTACTCAAATTCAAGTCCATAAGAATTTGGTTTATACAAATGAACCAGTAGGGATAGTTGCCAAGGAAGAGAAAAAGTTGAGGAACAAGGTGATCAAACTGGTGAAAATCCAATGGAGCTTGGACACTAATGATTGTACATGGGAGGTTGAAGATAAAATGAGGGCTAAATACCCCAATTTGTTTACTGATGGAGAGGTATGTTTAAGCAGCCTATGATGATTTTTCTAAATATATTTATATATTGTTTGTTTTCATAAAATATGAGTATGGGGTTATGGAGTTAAAACGGGCTATAGATTAGTGCTTTTAATTGGAGAAATTAGGTGAAATTATGGGGACATAATTCCTTTAAGGGGGAGGGTATGTAATGACCCTAAAATAAAATAAAAATAAAATGAAAAATATACATTTATATTAAGAAATTCTGAAATTATATATATATTGCATCAAAAAAAAAATTGGAACTCAAAAATAAATATAGCTCTATGTCCAAAAAATTATGCAAATACATACATATGGGGTGTTTTCTGTTTTATATAAAGATAGAATAAAATGAAGTTTAGTAAAAAGGTTTATATGTCTTATAATTGTGCCAAAAATAATTAGCATAATATATGTGATTTTTATTTAAATATAGAAGGAGTTACTGATTTGACAAAGAGGTAGAAATATATATATATATATACATACAGAATCAAATAAAAATTTCCATATATTATATTTATTTCAAGCAAATAATATGGGTGAATGATTTTTACATTACATAATAAGGTATGATAGTATGCATGATTGAATGGAGATAATAGATAGGTAGAAAATACAAAGGAGATTTTCAGATTCCTTAAACTTATAAAAAGAAATGAATAAAGGATCACATGCATATGGCATGAATAAAATGGAGACATGAAAATAGCATGCAGTGTTAAAAATGCATGATCCCCGAAATAACTAATTAAAGTAACCTAATGTGTGCATTTACAACTTAGGACCACACAGGAATGTGATATGTACATGAACACCTGAGGGTATCAGGGGAATTACCCATTTTCTTAAACCCTAGAATGGATTTATAAATAACTGCACATAACCAAATCCATCATTCTCTCGGGATCAAAACAAAAATAAAATAAACTAGGAGAAACACTAGCTTGAGGCTTTGGGGGATTTGCTGTTCAAAGGATTAAGGCAGTGAAAGGAAAACATTAGGTGAGTATTTATCCTTTGTATGCAATGGCATTAAGTCCTATTGCAGGCAGCCTAAAATATTATGAGTCATTTAAATCTCTGAAATGATTTGTTATGGGTGATATGGATGTTTGTTTGTGCATTTTTGATTGGAGCATTAATCTGTAAGTGGGCTTTTAGAGTTAACATGTTTTGAGCATTCTTGTTCTATCTTATCATCATTAAACATGGATATAGATTAAATAGGGGAACATGGGGTTGAACCAGAAAATATACAAGCAGTTATATCTTTCTGAAATATGAATGAAAGAAAAACTAAATTGGTCACTTGGGAGTTAGTCAATGATCTGCTTACTTCAGGTGGGAGCAAGTATATGCATGGTGCAACTGCACCCTGAGGCCTTTGTGTGTTGGAATAATTTAAACAACCTGGGAGTTTCCTTCACAATGCATACATAGTGTTCATTTGACAAGGAGTTAAAGACCATAAAATAAATGGGGACAGGGGTTTAAAAATCTGGGTTATAAATATCCATATATGGTGTTAATTTAATCAAGATAAACATTGTTCATTGATTAGTTGTTGGGTGAAAATTTGGAGTATAAAACCTGAGTTTATTTATCTAGATTTGGGGAGAATGAATTAAGAATTGTATATATGTTTATTTTAACTGTTTGCTGTGTATTGTTTAAATAGATGAATGTGTTTGTATCTCTTTGTATGAACCAAAACATGCTAAGTATAAAAATCCGTTAAACTAGGAAGGCACTGCGAGATTATCAAAAAAAATTATGAATATGTATACAAAATTGATAAATGCTCATGCCAGTGAAAACTGACCCTTTTGGTTGCCCTTGCAATCATCTGGGTGTCTCATTAAAATTGGGGCAGCTCGGTGATTTGCTTGCAGGAAGATGAAGTTGGCTTGATGAATGAAGATGGAAATTAGCTGCTAGTATAAATAAAAGAAACCAGTTTTAAAAATCTGTAGTTGCTTTGTAATGAACTTATTAGTCAAATTTATGTTGTAACTGAAGTTCCTTGTAAGGAGATTACTAAGTATTTGGGTTGAAAACATGTACTTAAGTAAAACCTGTTGTGAGTGATCATTGATGATGTTTGGTTAACTACTAATTTCTTTTATGAATGTCTGATTTGGAGAAAAATAAGGAGATAGACATATTATATACATATGATATGAGCATATATATTTGATCTCTGATTTTTATTGCTTATATTTTGTCTTAAGAAAATTAAACAGCTAAGGGGGTTGGTTTTTGAAATGAACTCTCAAAAAATTTTAGTAGGATACTCAAGTGAAATGAATTTGTGCATGGCAGGTAAGTGATACTGGCATGTGCACGAATTCTGGAAATTTGTATGTAATTGAGTATTTAAATTTCAAATAGAACTATGAGAGAAGTAGACCTGAAAGATACTAAATTAGTTCAAAATGTTTTTTTTTACTCTCTGTTTCAATTTTAAACCTCTGAGACGTCTGTCATAAAAATTTAGACGTCTGAGATCAAATTTAGACATCTGTCATAAAAATTTAGACGTCTGAGATCAAATTTAGACATCTGTAATAAAAATTTAGACGTCTGAAGTGCTGATTTTGCCTAATTTGCCTATTTTTGAGAATATCCATTTTTGATGGATTCGTTACTGATTTCTTTGGATTTTATTCACGTCTTCGAATGTGAATTTTTATGATTGATTGTTTCTACAATCACTTTTATGATTTATCACTTCAAGATAATAAAAAAAACAATTGTATATCATCAAATATATAATTGACATAATTTGTTTGTACACTGATATGATTATATTGGTAAACCAGGGTCTTGGGAAAAATATTTGGAAATTATATAAATATTCAAATATAAAAGTAATGAGGTTTAGTGGTGAATTCCTCTTGAATGTAAAAAAAAATCTATGTGTTATAGAGTGAGGGTCACCACACGCCCATGTTCTAAAAGTAAGCTTTCGAAGGGGTTACCACTTTTGAACCCCTTTGATACCCATGTTGCCGCACCAACACTTCTACCTTAGTTAGAAGCTGCTTTTATAACCCTAGGTCAATGAGTGCGAAAGGTAGGTTTCGAACCAATACCCCTCCGCTACCATTGAAGCCGCCTTCCCCGATGTTGTCGAAAGGATTGATTTAGCCACTTTGCAAATAGTTTCGGAGGCAGTGGTTTTCGAAAGGGTAGCTTTCGAATGTATTCCCTTTTTATACTTTGAAGTTTGTTTTGTTTTAAATCAACGGTTTCGAAAGTGATACTTTTAGTTGGTTTCTAAGCTATGCTTCCATAAATCCTTACCCGAACCTAATGTTTTCAAGAGGTATGTTTTTGAGTGTTTCAAAAGGAATGTTTCTAAGTGTTTCGAAAGGTATGTCTTTAAGTGTTTCGAAAGGTATGTTTTTAAGTGTTTCGAAGGGAATGTTTCCGAATGTTTGAAAGGTATGTTGGATGACTTTGAAAGAGAATGTCTAAGGTTTTAAGTAATGATTTCGAAAAGGGAGAGTGATAGAGGGTTTGTTTGCTCTATGAAGTCGAAAGGGAAAGTGACGGTGGGTAACTCATGATGTCACAATGATCCAAAGGATATAGTCGAAAGCCTTATTTTTCAAATTTGAGAACCCAATCTCATTTAAGTAAATACATGGAAATGTAAAAGAGTTTTAAAATGGCATTTAACCTTGAAATTTTAGAGGAAGTTTTCCTTGCTAAAGATAGAGGGTTAAGGGTATTAACCATATTTCATTAGAAAATGATTACAAGGAATTAAACCATGGATGTTTATGTTGTTGTGTTATTTGATCAGTTATCATGTATACTTATGAAATCATATTCACTTCATTGTTAAACCATAACTGCATTTTGGGTTGTTAAGGGTAGAATGATAGACTAGTTTGAACCAGTAGTGAATATACATTGAATTAACCCCTATGTGAGTATAATTGCATCCAGGAGGTTAGACAGACCAGAATATTGGATGCCCAAAACTGATTAAAAAATTGTTGGTTTAGACAGGTTCTTAGTAAGCCCATAAAACTATGTTATGGAAATTGTTATTGGTAGGGACCAATAAGTTCTTAGTGATCCCATGAAAACTATGTGCAGAACAGGTTGTTAATAGAGATCAATAGGTTCATAGTCAGCCTATGAAAATTATGACAAGAGAGATGTTTTCGGAGAATCCAATAGGTTCATAGTGACCCCATGAAAATTGTGATTGGATGATGTTATTAGTAGACACCAATAGGTTCTTAGTGATCCCATAAAAACTATGAAACCGGCAATTAGTCCGTAAGCTTAGAACATGTTATTAGTTAGCCCATGAAAACTAATAGGTTAATAATGACCCTAGAAACTATAACTTGAGACAGATAGTCAAGTGTATGGGGATGGGAAATCCAGAGCATATTGCATGTTTGCATATCATCCTGATACATTTTATTATGCTATGTCTTAATCATTGTGGATGTAGGTGCACAATATATGGTTATTATAAATTGGGTTAAGATACCAGTGAGGGGAAAACCCGTTCCGCTAAGCGGCGTGGTCTCACTAGATATCTATATGGTGCGAGATGGTAGTTTATTATTCACAACACACTTTTTGTTTGACTCCAAGATTGCTTTCCCCTTAAACTCGTGGGTGCTTAATTGATTGTGAGTAGTTTGAGAGTTAAGGTTTCCATGTTCTCCTTTAGACGAATAAGCTTCCAGAGACGTGCAGGAGGCAAGCTAGCTATTAGGAGTTCTTTCTGTTTGATTCTGCTATGTAATTGGGTGAAATGGTAAAGTTGTTTAATTGCTATATTTAGACTCTAATCAACTAATGGGGCATTTTCATATGTCGCTCTTGGCGTAATTCGTAATAACTATATTTCTCTGAACGTGGTTTACGAATTAGGATTAGTAATGAATCTTAAATGTTATTTGTAATGAAATGAGAATTTATTTTAAATTGAGTTTGAATTTTTTTATATTCATGTGTTTCTAGTATATCAACGTATCAAACATTACCTCATTTGGTCATCGAGAATTAATAACTATGGATGACTGCAGCATCCATAGCAGTTAGTTTTGGGCCTCCAAATGGAGGATGTTACAATCACTGGGGTCGACTCACTTATGTCGCCATCATTAATGCCACCTGTTTTAACTTCGACCTTATATATTTGGCGGCATAGTAGCCGAAGTATGGTAAGTATAATGTTTACAATGACGCCGCTAGTTTTGATGCCCTTATTCATCAATGTCGATAAGGTTTATATTACATTGTGTTGGCAGTGATACCGCACTACATCGATGTTGCATTCTTCCTTTTAACACCGACGAGGCTTAGTTTTATGTAAATTAAAACTATTTTTTAAAGAGGTGATATATCCAATGTTCTAAAGGGTCGACAAACCTATGATTTTGGCAGTTGGCCATATGTTTTGTAAATATCCAAAGTTTCATTTTAAAAGGTGCATAGCCTATATCATATGTATGTCGACAACCTTGTTTTCGACATAGAGTTGTATACTTAAAAGGATTTAAGTTTTTTTTCCTTGGATAAAGGCCGACATTATTATTAACGTCGAAAATATTCTTTCCTTTTCTACGGTTACGGGCATTATGTTGTATGATTTCGACTTTGATCATAGGGGATTCCAATGTTTTACATTGATACATGCTATAATTATATGAAGTTGACATTATTTATTGTAGTTACCAAGATAGAATAAACTTGACACTATTAATTGGGGATACCAATGTATACTTTAATGAATTTGATGTAGATCATTGGGGATACCGATGTATGTTAGTTTGAGATGCTATAAGTTTAAGGGGGTATACAACCTAATTAGGACACTAATAGACATAGGTTGAACATGTGGGTTAAACATAAATTAAATTGATAAGCAATGGGTTTATAGTCATCCTAGGAAAACTATAGGATGTGAGATGGATAGTCTGCATCATGCTGGAGATGGATAATCTCTATATGGTTAATGAAGGGTTCATAGTCATCGTAGGAACACTATAGGATGTGTGATGGATAGTCCACATCATTTTAAGTGAATAAAAACCATATGTGATGGGTAGTTCATTTGGGAGGGGATAGATAATCCATAGACATTACATGTTAGATGGGTAGTTCACATAAATCTAAGACGGATAGTCATTTGTAATTAAGACAGATAGTCAGATGAGAATTAAGATGGATAGTCTAACAAAGTTGGGATGGGTAGTCCAAAGTGTGTTGCATAACTAATAGTGCTTATTTTATATGTTCTAACCATTGTGGATGCAGGAGCACCGTATATGGTTAATGTGTTTTGAATAAGATAATAGTAAGGGGAAAGCCTTTCCGCTCAGCGGCACGGTCTCACTAGATATTTATTTTTAGCTCGAGATGGTTGGTTATTATTTACACCAGACTGTTTGTCTGATCCGAAGTTTTTGTTTTCCCCTCAAATTCTCGGGTGCTCATTTGAGTAGGTCGAAAGTAAGGGATTTCAGGTTTTCAGTTAGATGAATAAGCTTTTGGAGACGTACATGAAGCAATCTAGATATTTAGGAATTCTTATTTAATCCGCTATGTTTTTTGATTTTGTCCATGTGGATGTAATGACAAGTTTTATAATGCCAAGTGTTAGGCTTTAATCAACCAATGGGGCATCTTCATATACCACTCCTGGAATATTTAGTAATATGTGGGATTGCGAATGGGATTATGTAATGAATGTGAAATGTTATTTATAAAATGAAATATGAAAGTCAGCTATTAAATTATGTTTAATATTTTTCATATTCATGTGTTTCTAATGATTGATATGATTAACACAACCATATGTTGTCATCGAAAATTAATACTATGGATGACTGTAGCATCCGTATCGCTTAGTTTCGAGCCTCAAAATAGGGGATGTTATTAAAAATAAGTCCATGGTGGATGAGTATAAGTCCAGGGTTTTCAGGGTAAGAAGAGGCAGTTAGTTAATCTAAAAGGAAAGAAGGGAAATTAGAATGGTGGAGTTTCCATGAAAGGAAAAGTTGATGTAACTTGCTATAAATGTGACAAGAAGGAACATTTTGCTAATGAGTATCATGCTAGGATCAACAAGAAAGTTTTTTAAAAAAGGGAGTGAAATGTAATAATTGCAACAAGCTGGGGCATTTCAAGAGTGATTATCTTAAGCTGGACAAAGCTAAGAGGGGAAAGTCGATGCTTTGGAACCTAAATCATCGAGATCAGTTGTTGAGGAAAAGGGTAAGGCTATACTGGAAGGTACACTTTTGATACATAGCATACATATTAAAGTGTTATTTGATATTGAAGCATCTTATTCTTTTATATTTAAATGTTTGGTAGGTAGATTAAACCTTGAATTAACATACCTTATAACCTCTCTAAGGGTTGTGAATCCCAAAAGAGGCTATACAACTCATAGAATGAGATATGACTGATTAGAATTTGATTTCCTAGGTCAAAAGTTTACTTGAAATTTGCATGTGTTTAATTTTGTGGTTTTTGGGATACTCTTAAGAATGAATTGGTTATACTTATTGATGCTGGGTTATTTTTCTGACATAGAATAATATCCTTAAGTCACAATGAGTGCAGTAATCAAATTGTATACTCATTAGAAGAATCAGGTTTCAATGTATGTGCATTGTTATATGCTATGCAGCGTGCATAAGATGAAATAAAAAGGGTTTTTGTAGTAAAGGAGTATTATGATGTCTGTGATCCAATTATGGGACCACCACTTAAACAAGCAATTGAGTTTCGAAAAGATTGCGTATTAGGATTAAAACCCATAAGTAGGCCATGTAACACCCAATATTCTAAAACGTCATGCTACGTGAAATTAAACTAATAATAGGAAATTATTAAATGATAATTAAGATAATTTAATTAAGGAATCACTTAAGGGAAATTTGATTAATTGAGTGTGGGACATTTGGAAAATTAATTGAATGAACCAAGAGTGATTAGTGCAATTAAGTTCGACCATATAACATATGAATAAATAAAAATCGAAACTTGAATGAAGGGGATCTTGTATTAAGTGAAATTAATTAATGATATTAGGCAAGTGGGATTTTAGCCCAATCCAAAATCATTATATATGTATTTATGTGTGTGTGTGTGTATGTGTGCATGTATATAGACAAAGATCGGTTATACCTCATTTTTGCTAAACCTCAAACCCCTTTGATTTCAACCACATATTATGATCTAAATAATATAGTGAAGTGATAAGAGAGAGAAACTGTAATTATTTGGAACATGCGGTTGAAATTAGGGAGGATTTGAGGTGTAGCTGATCCTTGCCCTATATAAACACACTCTTAACCACATTCTTCTCTTTTTTTACATTCATTTTAATTTCTAAACGAAACAAAACATACACCACTAACGCCGACCACCATTTCTAAGAAGAGGAAAAAGAAATCAAAACCGAGGACTGAATGTAACACCTCGAAAATTTAAGCAGAAATTTTAAATAAAAGAATTAAATTTAAATATAACAAGAGAAAAAATGGAATTTTTGCAAGCATCCGAATTTGGTTATGAAACTTGTACCGTTGTGTTTGTAGTGCCTTTCTGGATGATTTTCATATATAATGTTTTGAAATCGAAGCTAGTATGAAGAATTTATAAACATTTTAAATTTGGAATCGGAAATAAATAAATAAATAAGAAAATAAATATTCTAAAATTAGAAAGCTCCACTGGTCGATAGTGTTACCTTGATCGGTCGACCCTTAGCTGTAATGCCCCCACCTCTATACCTAAACTACCCAAGAGTATTACAGAGTAATACTACCAGATAATACGGAGAATAAGGCGATATAGGTGACATGTAAATTTTCCCTTGGACTCTCACGGGTATGTATCTTGCATCAAATAAAACTCACCATAGATGTACATTGTTTTAGTACAAAGTAAAAAAAACATGTGTGCCTCTATGACAGAATAGTGCACAATATATAATAAACAAAATAAAGAGAATACAGAGTCAAATGCAGTGATAATATATAATAAAATGTATATTATATCCAAATATACATCAAATATATACAGTCTCTAAATACATCTGATACATGAATCAAAATACAACTCAAGTATATACAACAACAATATATAATAAAATCCTAGTCTCCATCGATGCCCAATATCCATAAAATTAGTTATATCGTCCCTTAAACCTGAAATGTCTCGGACAGACCCAAGTATTATAAATAACAAATACATCAGACTGTGTCTATAATGATAGGTGATATGAAATATGTAAAATCAATGAAAGTTATAATAATAATAATACTATGAATGACATTAACAAGTTCAAATATCTCGGGATAACAACCACTACAATTTTACAAATAAAATATCATCACCCATATAAAGAATAGCAGTTAAAAATCACTAAATCAACATTAAATGGGTGAATCATCCATATTCAAAAATCATCATCAAAACCAATTTATATATATAATGTGAGACAGCCTATCAAATCATCCAATCTATATCGAACATCACACAAAATATAAATATAAATCATCCACGAACCAAAGAACCAATAATAGAGCAAGTATATCTCAAAAACACTAAATCATCAAAGAGTATAGATATACGGGGACTGACTATACTTTAGACATAAACAATCTCCAGTCTAGTTAAATCATTATAGGAATGAGACATATATGCCAATACACTACACACTCACAACATTAAACCAGAAAGGGAGACTGATAGCACGCAGCATGCTCCAGGAACCCAGTACTACTTACCAGCCATAGAGTACCGTCTATTCCTACAGCCTTAAGTTACCTCAACGGATATTGTGACCTCATCCACTAATGGCTCGTCAATGCGTAGCCCTGGTCACGACCCTACTTTGCCCCTAATGGTAACAGACTATTGCCATATGCGATACAAGGGGCTATGGGAAACAACCCATCTACTACTACAAATACTATAATGCGCATAGAAGGGACATGTAACTACGATGTCGCAGATCTAGGGCACGGCCCCATAATCAGGCCGCCATGATGGATACTGCCTAATCTGGTTCACTTTTGAAAAATAAATGAAGTTGGACACAATGTGGATGGTCATATAGTACTCATACCCTATAGATACTCATGGCTATAACAGGCTCTCATATGCCACATCTAACAATACGATACTCCTTACCGAGCATCATATATACACCTGAGTGTAATCCCGTTTGAGTGACATTTACTTACAATGAATAAAAAAATAACATAACGGTATTCCATACAACTGCATGTTATTCGGATAATATTCAAGGCTCATAAACTACACTCAATCCATACTAGATATCTCTATATAAAAAATCCAATGAATAATCAGAATAGTAAAATATAATAAGTCTTATAGTTACTGACCAAGATTGACACTTCTAATGTCTAGTGTCCTTATCAGTATCGAGAATGCATAAGAAAACCTACCCTTCCACCGTTCCCGCCTTGCACCAGTACTTTTCCCTCTAAAGCTATCATGTGGGTTGTAATGAGGAGGGGTTAGAACAATGTTTTGATGACTAGTAAATTATGCATTTTACACATAACACTAGTTTATGCCGATCGTCTTACAGCGCATGGTATATCCTTTTATTTTACTTAGTCACGTCAACTCCATGTACGCATACGATATGCCACATCTACCCAAGGTAGACCATAACTACATACGTGTGTGTGTATAATATAAATACCACAGTCCCCTTTGGACCTAGATACTATCCCGCTAGTATCCATAAACCAGCACCCCATAAGGATCAATCATCAACGTAGTATCATGTCCTCGTCATTGTGCATACCAAGAAACTCTTGCAGTGCCCAATAATAGTGTTACAATAGCTTAGCCATATTGTATATTGCCTTAGGGATTTACTACTTGTCTTCTTCCTGTTGTGGACTTAGCTCCACGGACTATAGAGGACTCATCTCGTCGGACTATAGAGGACTCAGCTCCTTGGACTACCCTATTCATTTTGAAAGATCTCTCTTAAGGGTTATCTAGCATTGCCCCTAAGAAACAAACTAGCTAAAAACTATGGTAGTGCATGACCTTAACGTGACCTACACTTGTAGGAGGTGTAACCCATTTAGATGTAACCCTCGTCTTTCCTAATGGCCGCTCAGGACCAATAACGTTCTCAACCTATGTACCGCTCCTACCCCCTAATATGGTACCAACACACTGACTAGCGTCGATCCTTGCTCACTGTCTTATTTAGACCACTTATTCCAATCAAGGAAATACCCTTACTAAAAAGTTGAAGTAGACCCTACTGGGCTCCTTCACCTATATGAGAGCGTATATAATTCCATGGGTCCTGTAGTTGGATATGTCTCACATCAGTATAATGTATACACAACCGCTGGTAGCCCCTACAGAGGGCAGACTTCTATTGTATAATACTACTGACTCGCATTTCAATCCATTTTAATAACTATGCCATTCTTATTTATCTAAGTTATTAGCTGACTTTAATAATTCACACCCGTCATAAACACATACTTAGGGCTACATGTGTGTTTGTATATATGTAAGTACATATCTCCATACCTGTTTAATTATTATGCCTCCATTGTTCAACTGTTAATAATATTCCTTTACTTCTTTTCATGTGTTTACTTCTTATTCAACCAGTATCAATTTAATGTCATTTACCGCTTTTATTAAAAGCTCTAGATATCATTTCCTATTTATTTCCCTTTCTCGTTAATAAATCTTTATTCCTATTCGTTTTTTCCCTTTTCTTTGCAGAATTGATTCACTCTTTATTCTTCTTCTCTTTTATTTTCTGCTATTCTCCACGCGTGCGCGCATACACACACATATATATTACTAATTTATAATTTCTATATTTCCTAGAGTTTGTGGAAAAAAGAAAACAGTGAAGCTTCACTCCTTGATTTAGAAAATATAAAAAGAAAAGTGAGGGGTTAGGCTTGTATTTATAAACGAATAAATCAATTCCCTCTGTTTGTGCATTTTTGTTATGCGTTCATTTAATTCCTTTTATACATTATCCTCTGAATTTTTAACCAGTTTAACCTAACTTTAATTACTCTTAGTTATTAAGCAATGTTAACATTTACGAACTTAATTGATTATATTTATTTCATACCATTTATTGCTGCATTTAATTAATTAATTTTAATGTTATTTTCTAACGTTAGTTAGGGTTTCTTCCTTTTATTACAACGTTAATGTTAATTGTAACATTACTTAGGGATGAAGTATTTGTTTACCGTTAATTACAATATCTATTTCCATTTTGCATTGAATTTACTTATTTTCTTCCATGCTTGCTTATTTGATGAACGTTATTAATTTACATTTATAATTAACATTTGCTTAAATGTTAAGCTGCTAGTATCTATGGTCTTCTTGCTTTTAAACATTAACATTCATCATCTTCATCCCCATAAATCCTTATTTAATTCCTTTTTAAAGTTGGTTTAATTAGATTCACCATATAAATTTCCTTTAACATTAACATTTATACTTAATGTTCATTTTAATGTTAAGTTATTAAGATTTACTTTCTTAGTTAGTTTTGAATTGTTTCCGAACCAAAAACTTCAAACATGAATAACTTTTTCGTTTGAACTCCGATTGTAAAACTTTATATATGAAAACTGATCAGAAAATCGCCACGAACCCAATAATGCAAGTGTTGTAACCAAATATAATTTTTGTAAAAATTTCATTTTCAACATTACTAATTATTAATTAATTTCATATTTAATTAATCGTCAATAAATTTACACGGTGTTACAAAAGTTATGACGACCGCCCTATACCTTCGGCATCCAAAATGCTTGAATAGTTCGATGTAGCGATGCTTGGTCGATGTAGGATGATCATTAAGTGTTGTGTGCAGTAAATAAACTGTTAACATAAAAAATGGATCAACACGCTAGATTGAGTGTGAAAGCACCAGCCCTGTTTATCAAGGCAAATAAAATAGAAAAATCAATAGTAAATCACAGAAAAACTAAAGAGATAAGAGATTTTTATAGTGGTTCGTGTGTTAACGAAGCCTACGTCGACTTTATAGCTTTTATTGATCAATTGCTGTTATAGAGGAGTTTGGATTACAATATGATTTTTCATTCCTAAGTTAGATCAAGCCACCATTGTTAGAGACAACCGAAAGGATCTCAGTTGCCCTTTAATGGCTGTTGTGAGGAAGAAGAAGAGTGAAGAAACAATGGTAGAGTTTCAGCAGAAATCAGAGCAAATTCCCCTTTCTGTTGCAGATGATATGGTATTTATAGGGCTTGGAAAGCTCTTAGGCCATGAATTGCTCTGTAAGAAGTCTATAATCGCCATGCAGAGAGAGCTCAGAAAGTTTGGAGCCAAAATTGGCCATCCTTTTGGATCGTTACAGATCCGATCTAATTGGATCGGTACCAATCCATCGATTTGTTTGGTCAAGCTTTTTTCTTCATAGTGAGGCTCTTCGTATAATTTCATAGCTTGTTGGCTTGTTTTGATGATGAATTTTCTTGTGGGTTAGATTTAACTATATTCTGGATCAGATGAACCTTCAATTCTTGGACTCGGATGCTTGGAATGTTATAAACTTATTGGGTGAGCTTGGTTGAAGCATAGAATCACAATGCAAAAATTTGGGGCCACCACGAAGTATCAATTCGGATCGGTGCAGATCTGAAAAGAGTGTATATTTTTCAACCAAATTTCATTGCCTTTGTCTTGTATTTTTGGGCCTTCCGATCAAGTTTCGAGTCGTTCTGGTTTAAACTAAATATTCTATCTCCATTGTATTCTGCTGGGTTAAAAACCTCGTTAACATTTACCACCCCCCCAAAGTACGCTTTCTTTAAAAACAAGGTATGCTCTGGAATTGTTTATCTTTGGGTTTCTGTTTTAAGGAGTTTCATTAGTCATGTTTGGCCATCTTGTGAAGCTATCTATGATGTACCAGCTAACTATCCAGTCCTTAGTTGTGAATCTACGTTGTTTGTAATTACGGAGTGATCTCGACTTGATAATTTCCAGAATGAATATGAACATTAAGTAGGTCGAATAGGGAAAATTTGAGACCATTCAGGAGAGAAAATTTGGATCAGTACTGATCCAATTGGATCGAATCAGTACCGATCCAAGTACTTGACAATTTTTCCAAACATTCTCTTTCTTTTAGTACGAGTCGACCCCCATTTTACCTCATTTTCATTCGATCCAAGCTTTTGTACTCCAACCGATCTAATCCCTTCGAGACCTTAGCCTGCTGATCCAAGCTCACTGTCCATTTAAGAGCCGCCAATGTCGATCTTACTACAACGCCACTTGCTACCACCTCATGAGCCGCCGCCGTTGAGATTACGCCTATTTTGAGGCGCTATTGATCCAAATCATCCAATACCCTAGTTTAGGCTGTCTTAAATCAGAGATCAAATCACTTTTCTCAATTTCAAAGGTCAATGAAGTGAATTGACATATTATTACAATATTGATTATGATGAAGTTGTATTGGAGATGGATACAGTGGAATACTTGAGCCGATTGTGACTTTGTGGAAGAAGATGGTAAATTGAATCATGAATTCTTCACGAACGAAGCTAGGGTTTTGCCTCGATGCTCGACATGTTTTGCTATCTTTATCCACAGAGCCAGAATTAACTTGCACTGAGTTACACAGTCGATCCCTGCACAGCACCTTGTGGAGTGATTTTGGTTTTTCTATGAGGTGATAATAGCTTAAGTAGTGTATGGTATGTAGTTCATGCTGTTATCACTTTCAGATTACTAAAATCAACTTATGCTAAGAATTATCTACTCGTTTCGGACCCATTGATCTATAGTTGCTTTCTTTGGATTTGTCACGTCATTACACAGTCGATGTACCTGGAATTGGAAGGCTTTCCATGTCGCTTCGAACTACGGGTCTATTATCGATCATTGATTGATAATGGGTAAGTATAGAAGGAAAGAAATTAATAGGTGATACAGATCGCTCTTTTCGGTGTGAGTGGGCATCTACATGGAATGGTATGTTCACAGCGTTCAGGACACCGAACTCATTCTCACTTAGATCACGCATCACAGGCACCCCCGGTTAATACTTGGAATCCGGTCGGTGGTTGGTACACGTCAATTATCTTCCGGATTTCAAGTACCAACAACGCTAGAGTCTATAGTTTAGAGATTAGGCGTACCTGACCATTTGAACACAAGCTTTCTTATGTAAAATGACATGCAAATCCTCTCGGTGCAAATCAGTTGGGAGGAACTCACCTCTTTCTGAAGCGGAGTCATTGTCGATCCCAACTGGATCAGTCGCTTCCGTAACTTCAGGTCAATATGGTCGCCTGATTCCAGTTGGCCCCATCTTCGATCACTCCTCCTAACTTTAGTGTCTTGCATGATCCTCCAGAGAAAGCTCCTTCAATTCTTGCACACAGGATGTTGCGAAGCATTTTTCTCACAATATGGTATCCCAGACGACATACTTCTGCCATCGAGAGGAGAATTTGCTCATGGCCACCTTCTGGATACATGGCTTCCCATCGGCGTATGTGTATGTATGGTGCAGTGCCCCCATTCAACCACTTCTTAATGGCAACGCTTCAAAACATAGGGTTAGCCCCATTCCAGATTCTTCCAAATGGATATGCTATGCTGACATGCTTATATGTTCTGTTCGTGGGACGCTTAATCATGCCTCGAGTTTTGCTGAGTTGCAATATCTTTTATTATTCAAAAATAGAGAGGCTAACTCATCACCCATTTACATCGAGGTGCAACGTAGCCAAATACTTATACTCGATCTTCCCAGCAAAGTTCCTTCATTAAAAAACCAGTTATTTTTCGCTAAATGTCCAGAGGGATTCACTTATTTATGGACACGGGGGTAAAGTTTCTTTCACCATGCTTGGAATTTCCTTTAATTGCTACAAGTCTTCTGAACGATCATATACACATTACAGTTCTTCCGAAGATTAACAAGGATCCAACACTTAGCACTGTTCTTAGCACCATGAAACCGGTCGATGCTCAAGAACGCACAATTAGGTTCTTGCTTACAAATGAAAATATCCGTCAATGTGGGATTTTACACCCTGGGAGGTCCATTGGATTCGTCAGTGCTCCTTTCCACTTTAGAGCTTGGACCCTTTCTATTTCCTCTTCCTACGATTATGGTGAAGATGATGATGGTGTTGAGGAAGAAGAAAGTGACTCATCTGATAGGTCAGAGAAGACCCTTGAGGAGGACCAAATTCAAGTCAGGGTTGACAGTCTGCTTAAAATGTCATCGATCCTAGAGGAGAAAGAAGAAGAATTTATTCAACGGAAGGGCAAGGCTTCGTTGATTGAAGGGAAGGAGGAAGGAGAGATCAGTGAGGAGCATCCTCTGAATGAGGATGAAATAGATTAGGATTCTGATGAGGGTGATGTCAACTTAGGCGACAAGGCCTCGGAGTTGAGCCCTGGACATACTTCCTCACCTCCTTCGAAAGAGCCCATTGAAGGAGCTTCTCCCAAGGATGAACCTTTGTCAAGAACTCTACCGAAAGGTGTTAATATTGACTTAGGAGATACGAGCGACATTTTTGTGAATATGGGTGACCTGATGGATGACTTCACTTTGGAAGGGTTGTCTTCCCAGCTTACTAAGATGATCCCTACAGGAATCAATGTCCTGACATTAGTCGGTGATCAATCTGGTTTGTGTATTCTACTAGGGTCGTTAAAATGTAGCACACACTTCACTAGGATCACACGCTTTACGTTATTATTATTTTCTAGGATGTTTTAGTTCGTCAAATGCCTCTTTTCTCAAGCCGTTTTATTGTTTGCTGTAGGAATTATGTCTCATGGCTTTTACAGTGATCTTGATCGATTATTAGAGTCTCAACATTCGTAGAGACACCCTTTCGGGTACCATGCTCCCGGGGAGACCGACGAGGAGAGGAAGAGGAGAAAGGATAGAAAGCTGGAAGTGTGCTGTCAAGCCGAGAAAGATCAAGGCCATGATAGTGGAAGTGGCTATGAGAAGAGGAAAAGCCCGACTGAGCAGGATGATTTGTCAAAAAGGCGGAAAAGAGACCAAGAGCGAGAACTCGCTCCGCAGCTTCCTGCTTCCACTAGAATAAGCGTTCCTGCTTCCGGTGTCATGACCTCATCCACTCATGCAGATATGATCGCCTCTCTCCTAATTTATAGGTGTGTGCCTTACATTCTCCCCACTAGTCCCCTACATCTACAAGCTGCCTTTCCTAACTTGTTCTTAAGGGTTTTTTTTTGACAAGCCTAATTTGAAGTTAGTTCGTGCTGAATCCTATTCACACCATCTCCAAGCAATTCAAAGTAGTTTGGAGCAAGCCGAGGGGTAGGAAAAACTATGCATGCAGCTATCCATTGTCAATCAAAACAACTACCAAGAAATTCTCTTGTTCGAGTCTATAAAGAATGAGTATGAGAAGGAGCTCGCGGATCGTGACGTGGAGATTGAGTGGCTGAAGAGAGAGAGGGATGATGCCCTCAAGAGAGAGAGCAAAAGTGCTTCTTTTTTTAAGGAGCTGAAAGAATCCACCGACCGAGCTACACTCATATTCAGAGATGAAATAAAGAAATGCTACACTCATGAAGTGGCCTTAAAAGAAAAGTTAAGGATAAACGAGATGATGGTTGAAACGTAGAAGAAAACCATCACCGAACAAGCTCAAGAAAGTGCCTCTCTTCGCGAACAAGTTTCGACTTTAGATGCTAAGAAAAAGCAGCTGGTGGTGGAGAAGGCTAGCATGGAAGGCAGCTTTTCAGAGTTCCAAGATACCTTTGTAAAGAAGATGGAAGGCTTGGTTGCTACCATTTTGGGCTTTTATGTTAACTCCATTCTGCATCAAGGGAGTCTCGGTTACTTGGGTATGTTGTTCCCCCGTATGTTGTTGTAGTCTAGAAGGAGATTCTGGCTCGATTCTAAGACATGGATGGTGGTTACACCAAAGAGGAGTTGGTTTAGGCATACCTGAACGAAAAATCCCGACAAGCTTTAGTAGAGGGCTAGGAAATATTAAGACTGAGAGAGAACGAGAAGCTGTCGATGCAGTGGCCACCGCTAAGGCTATAACCGGGCATTTTCCTTCAGGCCCTGGTGAGCCGTCTTCACATCTCTGTGCTGATGAGGGGGTCGTTTCTACTTCTCCCGTAATTGTGCAGCCCTCAAAGGAGGACACGACGAAGGCTGCGATGTGGTAGCACATAAGCAAACCCTTGCAGCAGGTAGTTTTTCTTATCTCTCCTATGCTTGAAGACTTCCAATTTATGCCTAATGAAATTACCGAGATAACCGCCCTTTATTCTGGTATTATAGATCAACCCTCTCTTCCTGCCGAGTTACCTTCTTATCACGATGTCAGATCTGCTGCCATTCCGACTGCATCAACCTTCATCTCCGCATTTGGCTCGTAGCCCGTTTCGCACTTTGAGAAAATTGCAGCGCTGCATGGTTTGCATGACCCCTTTGTATCTCAAGAGGAAGGCTTGGTGGCTATTGATACACGAGAGCAGGCGAACCAAGCTAGCCAACTAGACAAAGCAAAGGCCGAGCAGCCGATGAGCGAACAACAGATGATAGCGGTGAAGAAAGAGAAGGCTGAAGAGCTAAAGGAGGGTCTGCTAGTGGCTATGTTTCAGAGACCGAGCTCGCCCTGCGAGGGGAGAAGTCTTAGAAGTTGCTGATCAGAGGCAGAAAAGGCGACATGGGAAGCAGTAAAAAGAAGTCACGATTTGTCTTTTACTTTTTGTACAAGTGTAGAGTCTGCACTTAGCACTTCTTGTTGTTATTGTTGTAGCGATGGTGTTTGTATTTTCCTATTCTTGGCCGATATTGTGCGGGCACGACCCCCGTTGTTTTTTGTTGTACATTAAAAACATTATAGGTAATAAAACTATTGAAATTTTGATTTTAAATTTACTTATCCACTTATCTATGTTCCATGCACTGTTGCCTTTTCATGCCACTTTTTTTATTCATCACTATTTTATTTAGTCCCGTAGTTACCAGTAAAATTCATTATTTTAAGTACCAGAACCGTGAAGTATTTGCTAGTTCGGTTGAGTGTTGGTGTGTGCACGCCCCTAGTTCATGGGACTCTTTACTCCAAACACTTGATACGAGACTGGGTGCATTTGGTAGCATTCCGGCTGCCCCTAGTCAGGTTTATACTACAACTATTATCTTTGGTAACTTCTGGCTTGAGATATTCATGAAGCTTTTTAGTGACCTCACGACGAGTAATTACACACTCAAGTGATTATGAACTTAATTAACTTACGTACTAAAGTGATCGGCGATGCCAGAGCAACACCGATTACTTGACTACTTGTTAAGTGATTTTTTCACGATGCCGACATTCAGGCTATCGCACACACGTATCGCTCCTCGAAGTTTTGTTTTCTTGGTTCCGAGGGTGGTACGTGATTTTTGCAATTTGGGAGTTCCTCGTCTTTGGATGCAATTTTACTGATCCAACTAGTAGCGTGGGGCTTACGAAATGCACACAGCGGCAACGAGGCTTGCGTGATCGCAGTTCTACGAACCAATAAGCGATACACAGCTTACGAGATGTGTGGCTTAGGTTATTGAGTTTGCTTGGAAATGATTTCACAATCCAAGAGGCAGTGTGCGGTTTACAAAATCAGTGGCTTTGGATTGGGCCTTCCCGGTGTCGCCGGAGCAACATCGGTTCCGTTTGTACCAAAATTGGGCACAACACTCTTCGGAAGTCTTTGAAGAGATAAAGTGAATAAATTAAATGTAAAAAGAGGATTTATCTAACAAAAACTCCAAATTTCTGAAATGAGAATAACTAAAATGCAGGGAAACACAAGAATTTAGAGTGGTTCGCCATATTGCCTACGTCCACTATGAAGTAGTTTGATTTATTGATCTTTCTTTTATGTTTACAATTGATTTCAGCAAATTACAATGAATAACAATGATTTGCAGCAGTGAAATTCACTGGTCGCGGCAGCAATGGAGTTCAGATCTGGATCTGGCGGAGTCCGGGCGTTGGAGATCTCAAAGAGGAAGAAGAACCCCTTTTCTGTTGGCTTTAGGGGTCTATTTATAGGTGTAGGAGGCTGATATTTCGCTCAGATCTCAGGAGACCCTCTCTGGCACGTGACCAGGCCCGCACGCCCAAGCCCGTGAAGTTTCGGTCTGATCCGTGATCGATACGACCAGATTTCGTATCGATCAAGATTTCATCCAATGGAGTGGAAATTTGGCGTGGACATTCTTTAGCATGCACGTAGTCTTCTGTGAAAATTTCATAGCATTTGGACTTGTAGATTAGGAGATATGATCGATATGAAATGTGATTCTCGGTGGCTGTTTGGTTCGACTCGCTTCTATCTCGACTCGCTCTGTTCGACTCGCTTCCGTTCGACTCGGTGACGTGGCGCTTGAATCTCACTCTGTCCTTGACGTTGTTTTGATCGAGTCAAATCTGTGCATTGATTGAGCGAGTCGAAGGAAGTCTTTCTGATGGTTGGGAAGTGAGTCGAAGGAAGCATATCTGGGGGTTGCGAAGTGAGTCGAAGGAGGCCTATCTGAGGGGTTCAAACGAAGACTCCATGATGGACACGAAGTGAAGCGAGTCGAAGCGTGGCTCGAGGTGAAGCGAGTCGAAGCGGGCTCCTTTGAGGGATGCGAGCGAGTCGAACTAATCACTTTTGAGGGATGCGAAGCGAGTCGAAGGAAGTGAGTCGAACAGAGCGAGTCGATCGGTGATTGGTTTTCATCCAATTTTGTATCGTTCATAACTTGAGCATACGAACTCGGATTGACTTGAGATTTGGAACGTTGATTCTCATGGCTTAGCTTGTCATGTCCTTACAATTTTGGCTTGATCCGGACTCGGACAAAATTCGTTGATATCCATAGTGGGCCTGTGTATAACTGATCTCTAGGACGGGCCGTCGTTGGTTACTAGTCAATTCCTTGGTGTCACGGCCTTGCCAAAAGGCGGGATAACATTTGCCCCCCAAAGTACGTCTTGTGAAAACATGATATGCTTTGAAGTGCTGCAATCTTTATTCTTAATAGTCATCGTCTTTTCGATGAAAGCTGTAATCTTCGACTGTTTTTCTCGATAATGTAAACTGTTGACCGTCAACTGCCATACCCTGTATTGTTGCGACTGATTGTTGTATGCCAGTGGTTACCCGTTTGTTGTTGTAATCGTTATTGGATGATTTTCTGGTTCCTGAAAATCTGGAATATTGAATATTAGTCCGATATACATGCATATATGTTATCCTGACTCTCGTTGACGTTTGTACGTTCTCGAGTCGTTGTCAGTTTATTTTATTTTTGAATTCCGTATCGATCCTCTTCTGGACCGATGTGAATTCGTTGCAACAACGCTTGACGGTTGCTTTTTAATGTTCCTTCATAACGATCCTCTCCTGAATCGATGTGAAGGATTGAAACATCGAAGACAACTTTTATTTAATTTATGGATACGGAGTAAGTATTCCGATTCGATGGTGTTGGCCTCTGGAAGCCATGATTTGATGGGTTCGATGGATGCGAAGCGCTTGTTCGACTTGATGATGGACTCGAACTGAGCGAGTCGAAGTGGAGCGAGTCGACGTAGACTCCCTGGTGGATTCGAACTGCTCGTTGGACTCTGTCTTGGGTTCGAACTGCATAGGAGTCGGAGTCGAAATGCACAGGAGACGGAGTCAAAATGGGTTATCGATACAAAGGGTGGTCTCGTATTGATGGAGTCGAACTGGACACGGGACGGAGTCGAAGGCAAGCGATACGAAGGGGAGCTTCGCATCGATGCACTAGAGATGGAGTCGAAACGCGTGTTCGAATCCATTGGGATACGAATCGTCTATTCCTTTTGTTTCCAAGTTCATATAAATACTTTGTACTTAGCCGTTTTTCACTTTTTACCTTTCGTTTTCCTTCCTTGCCTTCGTATCGCTCAGAAAGTCGAGAAGAACGAACAGAACATTCCTGCCTTCGAACCGATTCTTAACTTCAATCATTTGAACTAACTGACAGATCTAGGTAATCCAATAAACGAATCCACGGGTAAACGATGAGGCTCGAGTTTTCTTAATACCAAATCGATCAGAGTCGTGATCGATCGAAAGCTCTCTGGCCTCAGCTTAGTGTCGATCTGGAGTAGGTGTTTCGAGAGGATGAAGCGGAGGCCTTCACATCGATCGATGGTGGAGCTTTGCACCGAGTCGAATGCTGTGAATCTATGTATCAATATGAAGGGGCTATGTCTGATCGATTTGAAACGATGGTCTTCGATCGAATCGAAGTGGGTGGCTTCAGAGCGAGTCGAAGTGGATGGCTCTGGATCGAGTCGAAGTAGAGGCTTTGGATCGAGTCGAAGTGCGTGGCTCCAGATCGAGTCGAAGTAGAGGCTTCGAAGCGAGTCGAAGCGCATGGCTTTGGATCGAGTCGAAGCAGAGGCTTTGAAGCGAGTCGAAGCTCATGGCTTTGGATTGAGTCGAAGTAGGGGCTTCGAAGCGAGTCGAACTACACAACCCTGAACGATCGATTCGAACTCGAGCCTTAGCGAGCGATTAGAACTTGCACTTGAGTGATTGACTTGAACTTGAACTTTTGATGATTGTACATGGACTTAATTTCGACGATACCAAAAATTCTAATGCATTTGAACACTTAACTCCGACGAGCTTCAGACTTGCATAACTGAACTTAATTGTTTCACCGCATATCTGATTGCCTATCGAAGCTCGTCGACGAAACTGGAACTTATCAAAATGACACCAAACTTTAACTTGGAATGATAGTTAATATCTGGATGGTATGGTTGTGATGGTTAGCGATGACGGTCCTTCCGATTGAATTCCGAAGTCTCGTCGTTTACATGTTTCCTTCAACCTTGTTGATCTTCTCAAATGATATACAGTATTGCACTGCACAACACAATCACACACTTTACACCGGGGGATGCAAGAGCGTTATTTGTCAGTTTAACAATGATTTTTTATAAGCTAGCTAGTCATGGACCCTTCAAGTTCTCAACAGCCGGAACTCTCTAGTTCTATTCCTTCCACCATAGAGATACCGGTTATCGAGGCCGAAGTTATAGAGCCAGCTCCGGATGAGCGTCCGGGTGCCCGGCTTATTTGTAATCCGCAAGATTCAGTGCCATCGGGTATCTCTGAAGATATGCTAGGATGGATTTGCTTGAGGCACGGTTTGTCGCTCGATGACGTGCTACTTCTTGGGCCAAATGATAGGCCGCACGATCCCCCGGAGGGGTTTACTGCTTTCAACCGTCATGCTTGCACAGCGGGGAAACTCACTCCATTCAATCAATATATAAAGGAGATGTTATCGTTTATTGGCATAGCTCCATCTCAGCTACATCCCAACGGGTATGCCTTGTTGAACAGCACCTTCGTCCTGTTTATGGAGATCCTCTTTCGACCACCGAAGCCGATCGAAATCAGATATTTATTCAACGTCAAGAGCCTTGAAGACAGCCCTTCTTTCACCTTCTTGGAAGCGGTCAGAAACTGCCACATTGTACTGGGCTCCTGGGGAAGGCTAAGTTATTATAAAACCGAATGGTTCTACGTTCGGTGCCCTCCTGGATTTGCTAGGCGGTGGTTGGATAGGCGTAAGTGTTGCCTTTTCTCTCTTGAATCGTTGAGATATTAGTAACTGACTCCAAAACTGATATACTTTTCCTTTTTTATAGCTGCAATCTCTCGTCCTGACGGCGCATACTTCAGAGAGCTTGTTCGGATTCTTCAAGCGTTTCCGGGCGAAGAGAGGCATATCGACTTGGTTTTGTCCGACAAAAATTTAAGGACTGTCGGGCTGATAGAACGGAGGCAAAGCATACATCTGGAAGGGACACATAGAGTGATCCCGAAGAGACGGGTGAAGCGCAAGGCGTCCACAGTCGTGATAACCGAGGAAGTTGATCTGGAGAGAACGCCTACCGATACCGAGCCCCTGGCCGGGCCTTCTTCCGATGTTCAAGATTCCGGAGGAAAAAGAAAAGGCAAGGCTGTTGCTCACAAACGCTCTAAATATGAGAGATTTAAATCCGTGGTCGTGTCTTTGCCCATCCCGGGGATTAGAATTGCGGAGGCTTCTCCCCCGCCGGTAGAGAATCTTTTTGAAGGGCTTGCCGATGTTCCGATTCCGTATTTTGTGTCGTCGCAACACGACGCCGGGATGGAGGAGCTTGATAGCGCTCTTAAACTAAGCGGGTCGCTTGCCACGAGTGCGACCGACATTTCCGGTTGGTCGGGGGGTAGCACATGCATAAACTTCACTACATTGCATGATTCACAACTGTAAATCGACCAACTCAAGAAGTCGCTAATTCTTTCTTCGTTTCTTATTTTCAGGTACTATGTCTGGAAGAGGATCGATGCTCGGGAATCTCTGTTCGGCCCGAAAATCTTCTTCTTATTATGATTCTCGCAGGAGGGACTCGGATAGAGATCGCGACCGCGAGTACTCTCACAAAGATAGGTATGAGCGTGATAGGGATAGGGAGTACAGACATTGGTCTAGATCGCGCTCTCCTCCTCCTAGACTTCCATCTCCACCCCCTGTTATCGTCCCACATCCGCCAGAGCCTCCTCGTCATAGGCCATCTTCCCATACTTCTAGATCTGAGACTCATCTTCAGAGAGTCGAGACTACGGCCTCTATAATTACAGAGTAGGTCCCCATCGAGCCCACAGGAGAAGGGGCCCTTAAACTGGCTCAGATGCGGAAGGAATTTCCGAACATCTGCTGCGATGGCTATGTCTTCCCACCACACTTGAAAAGAATTCCGTTTGGAGTGGAAAACACGATGCATGAGTACATTCATGACATCTACACTCAGTACAAAGAGTGGGTAAAGGCTGCGGAGAAGGCTTCTAAGGTGGCTGCTGAGCGAGCCAAAGCACTCGAGAAAATGGAATCCGACCTTGCTCAAAGGGACCGGATCATTCAAGTGCTCACTCCTGAGGCCGAGTCTTCTCAGAAGTCGGAAATCGAGGCTACCAAAAGAGTTGATGAAGCAAAGGAGGCAATGGAGAGGTTGGGGCAGACACACGTTGCCCTGGTGGAGGAGATGGGCCACCGGAACACCAAAGTCACTGCCGAGCGGGATGCGGCGGTCAAGGAGCTTAATGAACTCAAGGCCAAATTTGCTGACATGGCCAAGGAAAAGGATGACGCGAACACCGCAGCCCAGGAGGCGTGCGAGCAGGCGGTTCCGCTCAGGGGTGAACGGGATGCGGCCGTGGCTAAAGTCCACAAGGTGGAGGCTGAGGTGGAGGAAAAAGTGAAGTTGGCCGAGTTCAGGCTAGAGGCCGATATCGAAGACCTCCTCGTTGTTTACAACGCTAATGTGCTGAGGCACAGGGGTCTAGCCTGGCTCGATGATTGTTCGACGCATCTCTATAATGCTTGGAGCCGACTGGTTGAGGAGGAGAAGGAGGCGCATCAGAGCGAGTCCGTGGATGAATTCGAACTCGAGAATCGCATTCTGACTGAGGATGAAAAGAAGATTCTCCACGAGTCGATGATTCTGCGTGAGAAGGAAAGACTTGGCGCCCAGCACTTTGAAGTGGGAGAGGGTTCTGGAGTTGACCACCATGAAGCAAGTCTTGAAGTTCCCGTGTCAACCCAGCCCGAATCCTCGTCTGCGGTCGATCCCCATGCCGTTCCTGCTTATAATCCAGATCAACCGCATATGTCTTCGGTTGCAGCGCAAGTCACTGATGCTGCTCTGCCGCCAACGAGTCAAACTGAGGAAGGTATTCTGAACATTCCACATATCTTTCTTAAGTCGACATCTTCGATCGAGTTAAGTTCTAACAGTTTTCTCATTTTTGTCCAGTGATTGATGCCGCATCGGCCGTGCCCCCTGCTACTCAAGAGTCATATCAAACACAGGGGGTTATCGTTGCTGAAGCGACTGTCGTGACTACTGCCGCATCTCTTGACGATATGCAGGGAGGTTCATTTGTCTTCGACGAGCAGCTGATGGAGGAACTCTTTCGCCGTCATGGTGACCCTTTAGCTGACTTATCATTTGTCATGGGCGGAGGCGCTCCTGCTTCAAGCTTCTCGATACCGTCTGTTGATGCTCCCAGTGCGGCCCGAGCGGTTAACGAAGAGGAAATTTTGGCACAAATTGCCGCTGAAATGGATGCAGCAGCACATGGAGGTAGTTCTGGAGGTGGAACGGTGGCTCTTGGTCCGGCTCCACTTAGAATGATATCGCCTGGTGGTACATTTTCTGACATTAGCACGGCCATTCCATCTTCCATATCTGATCCGATCCCTCCAACTCCGTCGATAGGCAGCATTGCTATCCATTCGAGTTCAGAGGAGAATGTTGATATAATGCCCCCGCCTGGAGACCAGCCACCGAAAGGCAAAGGCTCGAAGAGGAAGACTAGTGGTGGCTCCAGCGGGTCTACACCAAGAAGGAAGCCAAGGAAGAATAAAGATTAAACATGCTTCCCCGGTGTATTTTGACTTTCATTTTGTTGGTCGTGTATAGATGCGGGTTCGGCCCCTACTAGTAGGAATTTTTGGAAACTTGTACACGAACTTCTTTTATAAACAATAGAAATGGAACTTCTCTTTTTTGACTTCTTTTCTGTCATTGTGTATTTGTCCAAGTGTTTCAATATCTGAAGTGTACTTGTGAAGCTTTAGTTCGTGAATCAAGTTTGTTTTTGTTCGCCAAGTTCGGAGACTGCGGACGTGGTTTATGACCAGGAAGCGAGTTAAATTTTGACGTCGCATCGCTTCCGTCGATGGTTGATGCTTAAGTCTTGCCCCTCAGTGTTTGTGCCACGTTGTAAAACATCAGACGATGATCGCTCCTTACTTGTAACATGTTGAGTCTAGTGCCACCGAACGGATGTTTGAGGCAAGCGGAGATCGAGTAATTTGTCCATGCTTGTTTGATTGTTGACGATCAAATCCGCACTCCGGGAATTCTCATTTGTTCATCGGTGGTTGGTCACGCCGGTTTGAGTTTAAATCATACGTCCATGCTCTGGGGACTTGGAGTTGACATTTGTACTCCGACCCGCGCTTTGGGAGTTTGGAGTTGATATCTATACTCCGCTTCGCACTCTGGGAATACGGAGTTGGTGTTTATACTCCGGTTCGCACTCTGGGAACTCAGAGTCGATGTTTATACTCCGACTCGCGCTCTGGGAGTTCAGAGTTGATGTTTATACTCCGCTTCGCACTCCGGGAATACGGAGTTGATGTTTATACTCCGACTCGCGCTCTGGGAGTTCGGAGTTGATGTTTATACACCTCTTCACACTCTGGGAATACAGAGTTGATGTTTATACTCCACTTCACACTCTGGGAATACGGAGTTGATGTTTATACTCCGCTTCGCGCTCTGGGAGTACGGAGTTGATGTTTATACTCCGCTTCGTGCTCTGGGAGTACGGAGTTGATGTTTATACTCCGCTTCGTGCTCTGGGAGTTCGGAGTTGATGTTTATACTCCGACTCGCGCTCTGGGAGTTCGGAGTTGATGTTTATACTCCGCTTCGCACTCTGGGAACTCGGAGTTGATGTTTATACTCCGCTTCGCACTCTGGGAACTCGGAGTTGGTGTTTATACTCTGCTTCGCACTCTGGGAACTCGGAGTTGGTGTTTATACTCCGCTTCGCACTCTGGGAATACGGAGTTGGTGTTTATACTCCGCTTCGCACTTTGGGAATACGGAGTTGGTGTTTATACTCCGGTTTGCACTTTGGGAATACGGAGTTGATGTTTATACTCCGGTTCGCACTCTGGGAACTCGGAGTTGATGTTTATACTCCGCTTCGCACTCTGGGAATACGGAGTTGATGTTTATACTCTGGTTCGCACTATGGGAATACGGAGTTGATGTTTATACTCCGCTTCACACTCTGGGAATACAGAGTTGATGAAGGATTGTCGTGTATCAATCCTTTTTTGACTTTGGTGTGATGGCTTGCCCCCCGAGCTCGGATTTCACTTAGCGAGTGATTGGTTGCATCGCAGCCACTCTCTATTTGAATAAATTCCATCGTATGGTGAAACTTAGCTCTCCGTGCATAGTGATGGTCATATGAAGCATTTCAAGTAAATCATAGCTCTGGCTCGAAGAGATTGCATTTTATTGCTGAAATAAGAAAGTATGGCAAAGTCAGTTGCCTTATTACAAGTTCTAATTTCGAAATGCAGAAACAAATTGCAAAAAAGGAAAGTAAACTAAATGGATAAAGTTATCATGTCATGTGTAATAGCGGCGAAGGCTCTCGCTATTCCAAGCTCTTGGTAGAGTAAGACCGTCAACGGTTGATAACTTGAATGTGCCATCACCGAGCCTTCGTTCAATAACATACGGTCCTTCCCATGTCGGCTTCATATGTGAAGGAACTGAATAGATTCTTTTTAGGACGAGATCGCCCAGTTCGAAGGTTCGCGGATGGACCTTGGCGTTGTACAATCGGGCAACTCGGCTTCGATGCGCAGCTGCCCTCAAATCAGCTTCTTCGCGCTTCTCATCTAGTAGATCGAGAGATTCAGCAAGTAATATAGCATTTGTCTTTGGATCATAGTACGTCACACGATGAGAAGATACTTCTAGTTCAACTGGAATTACGGCTTCCGAACCGTAAGAGAGAGAGAATGGGGTGTGGCTGGTTGCGGTCTTGTGGGTCGTTCGGTAAGCCCATAGAGCCATAGGAAGTTCATCGACCCACTTGCCCCCGACTTTTTCCAGTCGTTTTTTCAGGATGGATTTTATAACTTTATTAACTGCTTCGACCTGTCCATTTGCTTGAGGGTGTGCAACTGTAGAGAATTTCTTTCGGATGTGAAATCGTTTGCAGAAATCTTTAAATTCAGCACTGTCGAATTGGGTTCCGTTGTCCGTAATAATGGTGTGCGGGAGACCGAATCGACAGATGATGTTACGAACCACAAAGTTGATCACTTTCTTCGTTGTAATGGTAGCGAGAGCTTCGGCTTTAGCCCACTTTGTAAAGTAATCAACTGCGACGATGGCGTACTTCGCACCACCGTTTGCCAGAGGTAGAGCACCGATGATGTCGATGCCCCACATTGCAAATGGCCATGGGCTGACCATTTGCGTTATTTCGGTAGGAGGAGCTCTGGGAATACGGGCATATTTCTGGCACCTATCACATTTCTTTGCATAGTTCAACGCATCACGATTCACGATAGGCCAGTAATATCCGTAGCGAAGTATTTTCTTGGCAGTTGCTTGCCTCCCGGTGTGATCGCCACATTCTCCCTCGTGCACATCGCGCAATACTTGTTTAATTTCATCGTGAGCGATACACCGGAGTAAGGGGACTGAGTACCCCCTTCTGTACATGAGTCCATTCTGGATGGTAAATCGTGAGGCCATCCGAAGGACTTGTCTCTTTTCACTCCTGCGCTTCGGTAGGGTTCCGTGCTCAATGTAATTTCTGAGTGGGTTCATCCATGAATCCTTTTCAAGAATGGCTTCGCATACCCAGTTTATTTCTGCCCGGTCGATGCTTGGAGAAAATAGCATTTCTACGGGAACGAGTCCCATTTGTTGAGCTTCACCCGTGCTGGCTAGCTTTGCCAATGAATTGACCCTTTGGTTGCGCTCCCGAGGTATACAATAGATGGCGTAGTAATCGAACTGATTCAGTACTTCCTGAGCTCGAGCTAAGTAAGCAGCCAAACTTCGATCTCTTGCTTGATACTCTCCCCGTACTTGACACACGACTAATTGTGAGTCACAATAAATTTCCACTGTGGTAATTCTCAAATCTCTAGCAAGTTTCAAGCCAGCTAAGAGGGCTTCGTATTCAGCTTCATTATTAGTCGCATGAAAATCGAACTTCATAGCATATCATATGGATCAGCCTTCGGGGGTTTCGAGTACAACACCAGTGCCTGAACATCGGTCGTTTGATGCACCATCAGTATACAGCTTCCAGACGTATTCGGGGGATTTACTGGTTTCGAGCAAGTCCTCTGGAATGGTAAATTCAACTATGAAATCAGCGAGGACTTGTCCTTGGATTGCTCGTCTTGGAGTGTAAGTAATATCAAACTGACTCAGTTCGATGTTCCACTTGAGTAACTTACCAGACGTCTCAGGCCGCGAAAGGACCTGTCGTAACGGCTGGTCGGTGTAAACAACAATGGGGTGTGCCTGGAAATACAGTCGGAGTTTTCTTGATGCAATTACAAGGCAGTATGCCAACTTTTCTAGCTTCGGATAGTTCCTTTCAGCCCCAGTCAATCGTTTGCTGATGTAGTATACTGGCTTCTGTATCCCGTCTTCTTCTCGAACCAAGGCAGCGCTAATAGCATTTTCTGATATCGCCAAGTATGTATACAACTTCTCATGATCAATAGGCTTTGACAGTATTGGAGGTGTGGATAGATGTTGAACTAGTGCTTGGAAAGCACCCTCACACTCTGTGGTCCATTCAAAGTTTCGCTTCCCTTTTCGGATCAGATCGAAGAAGGGAATGCATTTGTCAGTGGACTTTGAAATGAACCTGCTCAATGCCGCTACCTTTCCGTTGAGACTCTGGACTTGCTTTATAGTCTTTGGAGTTTCAAGATTTTTGATTGCCCAAATCTTTTCAGGATTAGCTTCGATTCCCCGAGCGTTAACGATGAACCCAAGGAACTTTCCGGATGCAACTCCAAAGTGACATTTCAGTGGGTTGAGCTTCATTTTGTATTCTCGAAGTATGTTGAACATAGTTTCCAGGTCTTTAACATGGTCGGTGGAGAGTCGTGACTTCACAAGCATGTCGTCTACATATACTTCCATTGTTTTCCCGATTTGATTGGCAAACATCCGATTGACCAATCGTTGATAAGTAGCTCCGGCATTCTTGAGTCTGAATGGCATTACCTTGTAACAGTAAAGTTCTAGATTGGTTACGAAGCTGGTATGTTCTTGATCGGGTAAATGCATTGGTATCTGATTGTAGCCTAAATATGCGTCCATGAAGGATAAAAGTTCATGTCCAGCCGTCGAATCTACTAGTTGATCAATTCTTGGAAGCGGGAAACTGTCTTTGGGACACGCTTTATTCAGATCGGAATAATCGACACATGTTCTCCACTTCCCGTTTGGCTTTCGGACGAGCACGAGATTTGACACCCATTCAGGATATAGCACATCTCGAATGAATCCGTTCGCTTCAAGCTTTTCTACTTCTTCTTTAAGGGCGGCAGATCTCTCTGGATCCATACCGCGCCTTTTTTGTTTGACCGGGACATGCCGCGGGTCAATGTTCAGAGTGTGGCTCGCGATGTCCGGCGAGATCCCACACATATCAGAATGTGTCCAGGCAAATATGTCAAGATTTGCCCGTAGAAATTCAACCAATTCCTCCTGAGTTTGCTGGCTTAGCTGAGATCCAACCTTTATCATTTTTGAATCATCGTTATTGTCAACTGGGACATCGATCGTCAGTTCGGCCGGGGATGCTTGACTTTCTTTAGATTCTCCTTCGTCTTCAGTTTCTCTTGGGTCAAGATCCTTGAGGAATTGGCTGGGGTGCCTGGGCCTGGGCCCGGGCGTTAATTGTCAATTATCAGCGAAACGAACGTAGAGAGATTCCTCCACGCCCTTTCCTTTTTCCTTTCGCTGCGCTTCCCGCAGCTCAGCAACATAGCAGGCTCTGGCAACAGCCTGATCTCCATGAATGATTCCTATTCCATGATCAGTGGGAAACTTTAAAGTCAAACACCATGGGGCGATGGCTACCCTGAATTTAGCGAGGGTCGGTCGGCCCAAGAAAGCATTGTAAGGGGAGTCTATGTCCAAAACAATGAACTGCAACATCCGTACTCTCCGACGTTCTCCAACTCCCAACTCTACGGGTAGATCCACCATTCTGGTGGGTATAGTAGCACTTCCGTTGAAACCATGGACTCGAGATTGACAAGGCTTTAAGTCTGTGGCTTCCATTTTCATTTGATCATAAGCTCACTTGAACAGAATATTCACAGAGCTTCCACTGTCAACTAAGATCCTCTTCATCCAAGCGGGACCGACTTGTGCTGAGATGACCAGTGGATCGATAGTGGGGGCTTCGACTTTATCAGCGTCTCTGTTCCTGAACACGATGTCATCTGTCATCGTCTTCTGTTGCTTGGCCGGAGCTCCTTCATCAAAGTTACTGCAACACTCGAAGTCCGCATGCCTGATAGAACTGGAATACGACTCCATTTCCTTCCAGCTTTGATCTGCTGGGTGAGGACCACCACTTATCGTATTGATAATTAACCTCCCGCCTGTACGAGCGGGTCCCTCCTGTCTTTCCTGATTCGGCGCACGATTTTGGTTTGATGGGCCCGCACCACCAGACTGCGGCACCCGCACATACTGATCCAGCTTCCGCTCACGTATCAGTTTTTCAATGAGGTCTTGTAAGTGACGACACTCATTGGTGTTGTGGCCATAACTCTCATGGAATCTACAGAATTTTCCTGTTTGGATTTATCTCTCAGTTGGCGGTTTTGGGGCAGGTTTCTTGTATTGCATGGTATTGTAGGTCTGCAAATACACATTTTCCAATGACGTGTTCGGTGGAGTGTAATTATCGTACATGGAAGCTCTCCGCCGTGGATTACGATTCTGATCGCGTTTTTTGTTCTGATTCCCATTGTCCCTTTGCTGATTCTGTTTATTTTGTAAGTTCAACTGAATTTTCCCAGAACTATCCCCGGATTGTTTAACAGCGATGTTACTTTGTATTCCTTCGATGTTGGGCCCTACGTCATCCTGCTTCCTAGACTGTTTCGCATCCTCCCTTCTCAGGAATTGGGCTGCCTTGGAATATAAATAGTCCAATGACGCAGGTGGTTTTCCAGCTAACCAATTTCCGAACTCGGAATCAGCATCAATCCCCTTAGTCAGTGCCATCAGGATAGAGTTATCATTGGGATTGCTTATTTCTGCACACGCGGCATGGAATCGCTCCAAGTAACCTCTAAGTGTTTCTCCGGGAGCTTGTGTAACACTAGACAGAGTGTTAACGTCCTTAGGCCTTGCCACATGCAGACGGAATTGTTCGACAAACTTGGTGTCCATCTGGTCAAAGTTGGATATGGATCTTGGTGGCAAACGAGTGAACCACATGGTAGCGATGCCCCCTAGGGAAATGGGGAAACTGCGGCACTTTACTGCATCATCAGCTCTCGCAGCATTCATCAGTCATTCATATTTCAAGACATGTTGATTGGGATCAGAACTTCCTTCATAAACTGGAAAAGCTGGCATCTTGAAGTGCCGAGGTGGTTCAGCATATAATACGTCATCGGTGAAAGGGGTATGACTCCGGGAGATTCCCCAGTCGTCATTACTAAGACCCTAACTTTCATGGATCATTTGACGAATCATCGTTGGTATATCCGGCGTTCGGATGCTGGGAGCATGTTGTGCCAAGGTGTGGTCGAGTTCCACAGCGCGAGTCTGGACCGGAAGCGGTCGACGGTCCGTGCCTCGCCTCCTTGGTTCAACATCCTCAGGGACATAAGGCTCAGGAGTTTGCTCTCATTGGTTACGTTGAGGATTGGCTTGGTTTCTAGCATCACCTCCTCGTCCGGCAGTGGTGGTAGTAGCAATGTTGCCGGTAACATGGTAAGGAGCAGCACCTCCTTGAGACGAAGGTTCTGTACGGAGACTAGCGGATGGCCCAGTTCTAGGTTGCCCAAGATTTGAAGCAGGTTGGTGTCCCGTAGCTTGGGTGTAGCTTACACCTAGCCGTGGGCGTGTGGATCTGGTTTGGCCATCAGTGGAGGCTGAACTCTCCATGGAAGAATAAGAACCTTGGTCTCTTCTGGATCTTCTCCGCCTTTGGCGATTTAGCTAGTTAGTCAACTCTGTGTTGGCGCGCAGTTGTTCAGTTAGCTGCTGTCGACTTTGGGTCAACTCTTGAAGCAATGTCTGGAATTCTTGTCTAGTGATTGGAACTGATGGATCTGAAGGTCCTGCATCATTTTGGTTGGATGAAGGTGATTGCACGGGATTTTGTCGATCTCGTGCTCCTTGACCAGCAGCTGCAGAAGTGGTACGTGTGCTCACCATATTGAATTGATGAAGTCCTTTCCTAGATCTGATTGCAAATCTGAATAGAATGGAAGGGCTTCAAAGTTCTAGATCTGGATCTTCTTCTTAGATTTATGCAATCCAATATAGATAGGATATCCAAAGAGTAGGAGAAAAATTGGGTTTTCTCTTAGTGAAAGCACCAAAGTGTTTGTACCAAAATTGGGCACAACACTCTTCGGAAGTCTTTGAAGAGATAAAGTGAAGAAATTAAATGTAAAAAGAGGATTTATCTAACAAAAACTCCAAATTTCTGAAATGAGAATAACTAAAATGCAGGGAGACACAAGAATTTAGAGTGGTTCGGCGTATTGCCTACGTCCACTATGAAGTAGTTTTCTTTATTGATCTTTCGTTTATGTTTACAATTGATTTCAGCAAATTACAATGAATAAAATGATTTGCAGCAGTGAAATTCGCTGGTCGCAGCAGCAATGGAGTTCAGATCTGGATCTGGCAGAGTCCGGGCGTTGGAGATCTCAAAGAGGAAGAAGAACACCTTTTCTGTTGGCTTTGGGGGTCTATTTATAGGTGTAGGAGGCTGATATTTCATTCAGATCTCAGGCGACCCTCTCTGGCACGTGACCAGGCCCGCACGCCCAAGCCCGTGAAGTTTCGGTCCGATCCGTGATCGATACGAACAGATTTCGTATCGATCAAGATTTCATCCAATGGAGTGGAAATTTGGCATGGACATTCTTTAGCATGCATGTAGTCTTCTGTGAAAATTTCATAGCATTTGGACTTGTAGATTAGGAGATATGATCGATACGAAATGCGATTCTCGGTGGCTGTTTGGTTCGACTCGCTTCTGTCTCGACTCGCTCTGTTCGACTCGCTTCCGTTCGACTCGGTGACGTGGCGCTTGAATCTCACTATGCCCTTGACGCTGTTTTGATCGAGTCGAATCTGTGCATTAATTGAGCGAGTTGAAGGAAGTCTTTCTGATGGTTGGGAAGCGAGTCGAAGGAAGCCTATCTGGGGGTTGCGAAGCGAGTCGAAGGAGGCCTATCTGAGAGGTTCTAAGGAAGGCTCCGTGATGGACACGAAGTGAAGCGAGTCGAAGCATGGCTCGAGGCAAAACGAGTGAAAGCGGGCTCCTTTGAGGGATGCGAGCGAGTCGAACTAATCACTTTTGAGGGATGCGAAGCGAGTCGAAGGAAGCGAGTCGAACAGAGCGAGTCGATCGGTGATTGGTTTTCATCCAATTTTGTATCGTTCATAACTTGAGCATACAAACTCGGATTGACTTGAGATTTGGTACGTTGATTCTCATGGCTTAGCTTGTCATGTCCTACCAATTTTGGCTTGATCCGGACTCGGACAAAATTCGTTGATATCCATAGTGGGCCTGTGTATAACTGATCTCTAGGACGGGCCGTCGTTGGTTACTAGTCAATTCCTTGGTGTCACGGCCTTGCCAAAAGGCGGGATAACAGGTTCTTAAATGGAAGGGATCGAGTTCCGTCGATCTAACGGTTTGAGTCGATTTGCTTCCGTTGACTCGACGGGTAGATGGGGCGTACTTGAGCATGGATCCATTATCTCAAGCAGCGATTGGATGGTTTTGAGTCAATTTGACCTTATAAACTTAGCAGGTTACTTTAGCGAACACAGTTTTATTAAGTTCAAAAAGCAAGCAATTTTATTAATAAAAGTTAGGCAAATTCTGCCTATTTACAATGCCTCCGGTGTTTCGAGATGGCTTATTTGCAGGAAATTGAAAATAAATGAGATAATCTTAAATAAAGTAAGGACGCAGCGATTCGCTCAAGCTTGGGGAATTTGTGTTCCATCAACGGTTGTTAGCTTAAATGTAGCATCCCCTAGCTTCTGGCCGATCACATAGGGCCCTTTCCAGTTTGGTCCGAATGCTCTCGGTACAGGGTAGACCCATTTGAGGTTAAGGTATCCTACTTCAAAATTACGGTTACAGACCTTGGAGTTGAAAATAGTGCAACCCTTTCCTAGTGAGCAGCAGTCCT
Organism: Allium fistulosum; assembly: GCA_030737815.1. Taxonomy (NCBI): domain Eukaryota; kingdom Viridiplantae; phylum Streptophyta; class Magnoliopsida; order Asparagales; family Amaryllidaceae; genus Allium; species Allium fistulosum. Next base: position 1,511,690,514 of record CM060901.1, read on the forward strand.
TAGTTCGGCTTCTTCCCTCTTCTCATCGACCATATCGAGCGATTCGAGTAGGAGCTGCTCGTTCAGGCTTTGATTGAAATTTTTCCTTCGATGAGAGGGGACTTCCAACTCAACTAGGATCATTGCTTCTGAACCATATGCCAGGGCGAACGGAGAGTGCCCAGCTGTAGATTTTTGTGTTGTCCTGTAAGCCCATAGTGCTAGTGGAAGTTCATCAACCCAATTTCCTTTAGCATTAGTTAGCTATGTTTTGATGGTTGACTTGTTGATCTTATTCACTGCTTCCACTTTCCTGTTTTCCTACGGATGTGCAACACCAAAAAAGCTTTTCTTCATTTGGAAGCTTTTGCAAAATTCTTTGAACTCACCACTCTCAAATCGAGTCCCGTTATCCGTAATGATCTATCGTGGCACTCCAAACCTGCAAATAATGTATTTAGTGACAAAGTTAATAACTTTCTTTATGGTAATAGTGGCCAACGATTCTGCTTCGACCCATTTGGTGAAATCATCAACAGCAATGATAGCGTATTTGGCTTCTCCTTTGGCTATTGGCATTACACAAATCAAAACGATTCCCCAAATTGTGAATGGCCACTAGCTGACCATCTATGTTAGCTCTGTTGAAGGAGTTCTTTTGATCTTGCCGAACTTTTGGCATTGGTCGCATTGTCTGGCATAATCTGCTGCATCGCGATTTATTGTTGGCCAAAAATACCCATATTGAGGACTTTTTTTGCAAGGGTTTGCTCCCCCGTGTGATCTCTGCCATTGTCTTCATCGACTTCCCTATGGGTTCTTCGAGCTTCGCCATTGGCTAGATAGTCTGCCTTCATGTTTTGTTTCCTTATGTTTTATGGTGTAATGTTCAATGTCATTTAGCAATTCCTGCACTTTAGATAGATATGAGGCAAGGTTCTCTCCTCGGGCTTGATATTCGCCGTTCACCTGATATACGACTAGCTAGGAGTCGCTATATACGTGTACGGACTTTATCTTGAGTTCCTCCATGACTTTAAGCCTGGCTATCAATGCTTCATATTCCACTTCATTGTTTGTTGCAGGGAATTCCAAGTGCAAGGCATAGCAAAGGGATCGTCCTTCGGGAGTTTCGAGCATAATTCCTGCCCTCGGGCAGAAGTTGTTAGATGCACCATCGATGAGCAACTTCCAGCGTGTCTCCACTTCTGCAGTAATTTCTTCCTCATTATCTCATACTGTAAACTTGACAATAAAGTCTTCCAACATCTTCTCATTGATCGCACTTCGAGGATGGTATGTGATTTCATATTGACTTAATTTGATGTTCCATTTGATAAGCCATCTAGAGGTATCGAGGCGGTATAACAATTGCTTTAAGGGTTAATCTATTAGTACTTTGATCAGGTGTACCCGAAAGTATGGTCGTAGTTTTCTGAAAACGACCAAGAGGCAATATGCTAGTTTTTCCAATTTTGGATAGTCTTTCTCGGCTCCTGTGAATAGTTTACTGATGTAATATATGGGTAGCTGGATCTTAGCTTCTTCTCGTACGAGCGCGGCACTTAATGCATGGGGAGAGACTGATAAGTAGATAAACAAGTCTTCTTCATCTACCGGCTTAGACATGATTGGCGGGGTTTCCATATGTCGCAGCTGCTCTTCGAAGGCGGTCTAACAAGCCTGATTCTAGTCGAAGTTCTTCTTTCCCTTCTTTAGCGCATCGAAGAATGGTATACATTTGTCGATTGCCTTTGAGATGAACCATCTTAGTGCTTCAATCTTTCCATTCAAGCTTTGTAACTCTTTCTTGTTCCTTGGGGCCTTGATTTCCCATAAAGTGGTAATTTGTTCAAGATTTGCTTCGATGCCTCTGGCACTTACAATGAATCCCAAGAACTTTCCAAAGGCTACCTCGAAGTGACAACATTAATTAATTACAGACCAATTAATTAATCATCCCTTAATTATCCATCTTAATTAATCATCCTTGATTAATTATTCTTTAATTACATTAAGTAATTAACCTTCAATTAATTACATAAATTAATTATTCTTTAACCATTCACATTAATCAACCCTTAATTACTCACATATAATTAATTACATTAATTTATGATCCATAATTAATTACATTTCCCTTTAATTAATTAAGTAATAATCCTTTAATTAATCACATTCAGTAATTTCCATTAATTACTTATACTAAGTAATTATACTTCATTAATTACATTAGTAATTATACTTAATAAATTTCATTAAGTAATTATTCTTAATTACTTACATTCCTTATGAAAATTTATTCTCTTTTTAAAACTTCAAAACTTGCTCATACTTTGTTTAAACTTAAGCTTTTGGTTTAATAAATAACATTGGATTCGAAGAGACCGGGGTCGGGTATCAGTAAATACCCGAAACCACTTCGATTTGAAATCTACAATAATTCTTTATAGATTTGATACGTGTAATCAATAGGTTGGAATGGAATAATTTAAGTAACTGGACCACTAAAACTATATAGTGGTACTTAGGGATTGATTTGTGAAATAAGTGTTGGTTCTAACAAGTTAAGAACTCGTTGTGAGGAACGAGTTACCCTGGTTTGCAAATTAGTCTTAACTTAGTATTTCAAATTATATGGGTTTACTCACACTGGTTTCCAGCCTGACTCGGGTGTTACTTTAATGTAATGCTCGGGTCAGACCGAGTATTACAGATTTCTAGGTAAGGACGTTCTGGAATTCAGGTGGCGAGCTGGATGGCAGGAACGTATGGATTATTTTCCATTGTGTATTGGTGTTATATTGTTGTAGACTGGGACAAGTTATTTATAATTGTCCAATTTATTTGTGAATGGTTGTAACTCTGATGTATTGTATATGAGTTGGCAAGTATAGCTTTTCTTTGTATAAATGCTATTATTTGATATTATATTTTGATCCGCTACGAATGTGAGATTCTATGTTTTTTTTTCTTCTTCTACCTCTTTTCTTCTTTACCCAATCAATCTGAAATTTTCGGCGTTCGATTGCTAGGCATTTCTACAGTGAACGTATTAATGTCGAATTTTCGGTTCGAAAATTTCGGGTCGTTACAGTTTCTTTTAAGTGGATTGAGTTTTATTCTATATTTGCGGAGTATTTCGTACATTTCGGCGAGGTTTTCCAAGTGATTTGCAGCTATGCATGATTTAACCAACATATCTTCTACATAGACTTCCATAGTCTTCCTGATCTAATGTTTGAACATGGTGTTCACTGGTCGTTGGTAGGTTGCCCTAGCATTCTTTAAGCCAAATGGCACCACTTTGTAGCAGTATAATCCTAGATCAATAATGAAACTGGTGATTTCTGGCCAGGTTCATGATTCATGATCTAGTTATACCCCGAGTAAGCACCCACAAGATAGCAGTTCATGTCCAACTGTCCCTAATCCACAAGCTGGTCGATTGTAGGCAGAGGAAAGCTGTCTTTTGGGAAAGCTTTGTTTAGGTCCGAGTAGTTGATAAAAATTCGCCATTTTCTATTGGACTTCTTGACCAGGACCGGGTTGGATGCCCATTTGGGGTAGGTTGCATCATGGATAAAGCCATTCTCCATCAGCTTATCCACTTCTTCTCTCGGAGCTTTGGACCGTTTGGGTCCTAGGCTGCGTCTCTTCTAGCTCATTGGTGTATTCTTGGGATCGATATTAAGTGTGTGGCATGTAATCTCTAGCGACACCCCGCACAGATTGGAATTTGTCCAAGTGAATACGTCCAAGTTGGCATGAAGAATTTTGATTAGTTCCTGTCGCATCTTATTTCCAAGATGTGATCCGATTTTCAGCACCCGAGTTAGGTCATCCATATCGACTGGGAAAGAATTCGTCAATTTTGCCGATGCTGCCCGATCCTCTCATGAACTCTTCTTTCTAAGGTCCAAAGCCTTTTCGAATCGGCTATGGTCCTCAAGCCAGGGGCGGCTCTGTAGTTGCTATTCGGTACGTTCATGAATGTGGAGAGTTCTCCCCACATTCTTCCCTTTTTTTCTTCTAGACTCGCAGCTCTACGATGTAGCATTCTCTGGCGACACTTTGATCTCTTTTGATCACTCCAACTCCATTCTCTGTCAGAAATTTCATGGTTAGCCACCACTGAGCTAAAGCAATCTTGAAATCTGCGGGCCGACCTAAGAAAGCATTGTAGGTGGATATTTCATCTACAATCACAAAGGTCTGGATGTGAACGACTCTTCGGTTGCCTTCCCCAAGTTCTACCGGTCAATCAATTGTTCCGACGGGTTGCTTAGGTTCACCGGTTAATCCCTTGAGCTTTTTTCAACAAGCAAATACGTCTTTCATATTGATTTTCATCTGATCAAACATGTGTTTGAAGAGAATATTCACAGAGCTGCCACTGTCCACCAATACTTGTCGGACCACGGCTAGTCCAATTCCTACCATTACGACCATGGGATCGAGGGTCGAAGCTTCTATTCCTTCAGTGTCTCGATTTCACGACACTATGTTATCATTCAAGGTCCTCTGCTGCTTGGCAGGAGTTCCATCTTTGATCTCGAAGCACGAATCTTTCGAAGCATGTCTTGGTGAGCATACATGTTGCTCCATTTCTTCCTAACTTTTCCGCGTGGGATAAGGTCCTCCAGATATTGTTCCGATGATGAGTCTTCGATCGGTCCGTCTAGATCCCTCTTCGCTGGTTTCATCTTGGTTTCCCCTGTCTCTAGAAGCTTGGAGTGCTACAGGCTGGTCAGGATTTTGTGTTTTCTTCACATATTGCTTAAGCTTGTTTACCCGAATCTGCTCTTTAATTAGGTTCTTTAGGTGACGACACTCATTCCTATTGTGACCATGTGTTTCATGGGAGCAACAGTATTTTCCAAAACGCTTTGTTGTTCCGTTGCTTCTTTTTAGGCGGCTTCTTGTACTCCTCTGTCCCCTATGTCACAAGGTAGATGTTTTTTGTAGTATCATTGAGCGGGGTATAGTCTTCAGGCCTTAAGCCTTTAAGTTGGTTGTTTTCTCCGTTTCACTTATTCAAATTCTTGTTCTTCCTTTTTTGGTTCCCATCCTTCCCTGCGTTTGTTGCAGTGGTCCTGAAGGTATTTGCGTCCATTCCATTCTGGCCTGCGCTGGTTGGTTGTAGGTTAACAGGTTTTCCTTTATCTCCTCTGCCTCTTCCAATCTCAAGTACCGGCTCGCCTTTCGGTTAAAGTCCTTCCTAGTGGCAGGTGGTTTCATTTGATCCATTTTCAAAATTCAATGCCGGGATGGATGGCACGGACCAGGGCCATGAAGACCATACCTTTGTTTGGGTTACTTACTTCAGTCACTACGGTGTTGAACCGACTCTTGAAGGATTTTAGAGATTCATTTCGTCCCTTGAATAGGCCAGATAAGGACATCATGTCTTTTGGTTATGCTGTGTGAAGTCTAAGCTGATCAAGGAATTTAGTTGCTAATTCATTGAAAGTGGAGATGACTTTGGTGGGAGCCTGGTGAACCACATAGAAGCAATTCCCTCTAGGAAGATTTTAAAACATCTGCATCGAATAGCATTTGAAACATTTGCTTCATCCACATACCAACCGTACTTTTACAAGTGAGGTTTTGGGTCTCTAGTTCTATCGTAAGATGGAATAGTCAGCATAGTGAACTTTTCGGGGTTCCGTTCATTCAGAATGTCATCAATGAAGGGAGTTCAGCTTAGAGCAGATCCCCATTCATCATCTCTTCAATCCTTACTTTCGTTTATCAAGCCTTGATCATATCCGCGATATATACCTTTGATGTCTGGCAGTCCGTGGGTTGGAGGTCAGTGACTATACTAAGTGTTTGATTTTGCAAACAACCTTGGTAAGTAGGCTGAAGCAGAAGCTCTCCAGTCTTTGGGAGAGCCATTCCCTAGGAGTTCCATTGGCTTGCGGTTGGCCGGGTAGAGGCAGTTTGGACCTCTCTTCCAGTGTTGAGTGCATTAGTGTTTTCTTCCAACTTGTCGTCGTCAAGTTGCTCTCCATCTTCAGAGTCGCAGAGATCATTACTATATCTTCCCATAAGGTCTTCGCCTCTGGATTCAAGTTCATGTTGGGCTATTTTGCAGCTGGTGGTGTGACGACCGCCCATAACCCCTGCACTGAACCTAGAGAAAGTGCGCTGTAAAATGTGCTAGGCAGCCATGGACGATTGTCAAGGTAAATTAAAACAACAGAATCTATCGTATTACTCACAGCGCATGGACAAAATACAATAGAACATATATATAGTGAAGCTTTATAGAATAGAATCTCATCAATAAAACTTCATAATAGTTGAATACAAACATCTGAATAGTCAATACAACAAGCCTCAATACATATCACTCAGAGGATACAAAGCAACGGAACATCCAGTACATATAGTAAGAAGTAATATGCAATACTCCAGCTCGTCTTCGTCATCAGCATCGTGGAAAGCAAGAGCAGCACCTATCACCTGCTACATAGTCTGCCCGTCCCAAAATGGACGAATAGCCCAAGGCAATAAGAGTTAAAAGGAAAAGGAATAGGAATACAACCCTCCCACTCCAACCTCTTTCTACAGTGATAGCCCCCAGACACACACTAAGCAAAAGCAAACATAGCAGAGCATACAATTTAAAGTAAAGTAATTTTCACTCGAGTCAAGGGCGATGTTTTCCAAGTACAAACCCCCAAGGCCTAAACCAAGATCAGATAAGCACCCAGAAAATACCGCTCTTGAGACCGAATGACGATACAACCAAACATCCATGACTCTGGCTATCACTGTTATCATTGCTTCGATATCACCGTTAATTGAATGACCGGCACATTCTTTCAGCCGTCCGTCAAGGGCTAATGGAAACCCCAGTTCTAGACATAACTCCAGCACGTCATCGTGACCCGTGCCTAGGACTATCGAATCTGCCCAGAGTACTTGACTACCAATCCGTAGCCTTCAGGGACTATCGAATCTGCCCAACGTACTCTTGCTTTGAGCATGCTAGAACCTTCAACAACGATGAGATCTCAACCTTCTAGTCATCCTCCTCGACAACTATTTCCATACTAGCTCAAGCGCCTCTCGAGCATCCATTATCCTCAAACTCGAAACATTTCACCGAGTTATCAACCTGCTTGGAATGATCCCGTCTGGATTAGACCAAGACTATCTCATATCATGCTTCGCTTCATTACATCCTCGCAAAGCCTCATCTCATCATCATCATCAAATCTATGCATAAGAGCTTCATCATCCGCTACATATGCCACAAGCAGCTTTCCCAATTCAAGAGCCTTTCTCTTAGCTTTTGAATCATCTTCGGTCTAAATCAAATCATCAATCATCTAATTCATAGCAATCAATCAAGTCAAACATTAATCCAAGCAATCAAGCATTCAAATATGATCTAAGTAGACAATTATAACAATAATGGCAATTTCATAATTAAAGAGTTGAAAGTCTAATAAGCATGAAAACATGAACAATATCTCTATAATCTTGGTGAATGAACTTGCATAGGTTAACACTTAGTAAAATGGTTGTCAAATCATCATGAACAATGGATCAATATGGATCTACACATATGATTAGGAAAATGCATGGAAATAACTATTTTAACACCAAATCAAACCAACGATCCGATATACTCCTTTGGATCCGTGTGAGAGATAATCACCACTCACCAAATCACCTAAACAACCCCAAATCAACACGCTTCAGATCTGGACAGCGAAGGATCAATCTCGATTTATCACCAATTCGCTTCAAACGATGAAATCTCTCTTCGAAGAATGTAGATCTTCAATCTAAGCTCTTCGATCTTCGATTTGATCTTCAATACAAATGGAAGGAATCACTAGATTAGAGTGGAGAAAAGAAGTGAAGAAGTGTAGAAGTCGAGCTCTCAAAATGGCAGCACTTCGTCGCTTCGAAATCCAGATCCCAAAAAGTGAGAAATGGACGAGTATTTATAGCTGAAATCTCCTTAACTCGTCCGCTTTCTTAAGTCGTTGCCGACTTAACCTTTTCTCTGACCTAACATTCCAAACGACTTACGACTTAGTTGCTTTTGTCGACCTAACACTCGCCTGTCTATGCCTTACGACATATCAGCTAACTTCTAAGTCGGTCACGACTTATAACATATGCGCACCTACGACTCAACTGAGACACGACCTAACAACAGCTCCCACCTAACGACTTAAAAAGTGCGCGCGTCCTACGACTTAAGAAGTGCGCGACTTAACTGGGTAACTGACCTACGACTTAACACTTAGCAGATCAGCGCCTTCTATGACTTAACAGCTTTGGGGCCTAATAGGGGATACGACTTAACCCCTAACGACCTAACTCCTCAGACTTCTACGACTTACGACCTAACACCTAAGTCGTCTACGACTTAGTACAGACGACCTAAACTTCAACGACTTATGCCATAACCCTTAAATCGTTAACTCTGCTAGGTTGGTAGCTCTTAGGTCGGTCAATTCCTTAAGTCGTCTAACCGACCTAACTTCTATACAACCTAACTTCTATACGATCTAACTCCTAAGGTCGTCTATCCCTTAGGTCGTCTACTACCATAAGTTGCCAGACCTTATAGGTCGTCCCAAACTGTCATACGACCTAAACCACTACCCCTCTTCCTTAGGTCGTCGCCGACCTACCCCTTAGGTTGTTAACTCGCCAAAACTCATAAGTCATCAACTTTCCTTAAGTCGTCTATGTCTTAAGTCGGTCACTACCTTAAGTCGGTCACTCGACCTAAGCCACCCTATGACTTAACGTCTATAACTCGTACCTTCCTTAGGTCGCTCCCAAACTCCGATACGACCTAGGACTTAAACTCAGGATGACTTATCACAAATGCGACCAAATGTCAACTGTTTTACGATGTTTCGATCCGTGAAAATACGGGTCGTTACATTCTCTCCCTCTTAGGAATTTCGCCCCCGAAATTCCAAACAAACAAAGCAATCAAAGCCTATTCTGCACGCCTACCATCCATAGCAATCAATAAACCATGCATTCAATTCTAGCTTAGCATGCAGAATTCTAAGACTAGAACAAGTTACAATATCGTGAGATGACACGACACCTTAGGGCCATACCTTGAAGAGTTCAGGATGAGCTGCTTTCATCCTCCCTTCCACCTCCCACGTACAGTCGTTATCATCATCACTCCATTGTATCTTGAGCAACTTAACTACCTTCCTCCTAAGCTGTTTTGTGTTGGTTTCCACAACACGAAGCGGCTTACGAGGTCTCCTATCGACTGGATCAACTTCGAAATCTTCATAGCTATCAGCAGAAACCACCATATTTGAGTCGTGCACATACTTCCGTAGATATGATACATGAAAAACATTGTTCACACTCGACATCTTCTCAGGTAACTCCAATCTATAGGCGAGCTTTCCAATTCGCTCGATGATCGGGAATGGTCCAACAAATCTCGGAGTCAATTTTCCTTTCTTCCCGAATCGAATAACATTCTTCAGTGGAGAAACCTTCACAAAAACCATATCACCTACGTCGAATTCCAGATCCTTACGACGCTTATCGGCATAACTTTTCTGACGGTCTTGGGCTGCCTTCATTCGTTGCCGAATGATATCTATACATTCCGAAGTCTGTCGAATCATCTCTGGCCCAAGTATCAACTTTTATCCAGTTTCTAACCAACACGTCGGAGAGTTACACGGTCTTCCATACAATGCCTCATACGGTGCCATACCAATGCTTGACTGGTAACTGTTGTTGTATGCAAACTCCACCAAATGAAGATGATCTTCCCACGATCCTCCGAAATCCAAAACACAAGCTCTGAGGAGATCTTCCAAAACTCGGTTGACTCGCTCGGTCTGACCATCTGTTTGAGGGTGATAAGCTGTACTCAAACACAACTCGGTTCCCAAAACTTCCTGGAAGCTCTTCCAAAATCCACTAGTGAACAATGGGTCTCGATCGCTCACTATACTCTTCGGAATACCATGGAATCGAACTATCCACTTAACATACAACTCAGCCAACTTTGATGTAGTCCTAGATCGAACAGGAATGAATCTTGCGCTCTTAGTCAGACGATCTACGATGACCCAAATCCCTTCATTTCCCGTTCTTGTTCTAGGTAACCCATCAATAAAATCCATTGATACTTGCTCCCACTTCCATGTAGGAACTTCTAATGGCTGAAGCAATCCACTTGGCTTCCTCTGTTCGGCTTTTACCAACTGGCAGTTCATACACTTGGAAATAAAATTTCCAATATCCTTCTTCATGCCTTCCCAGTAGTAGGTTCTCTTCATATCCCGATACATCTTATTTCCACCTGGATGAATTGTCAACTTCGAGTGATGACTTTCCTTCAGAACTTCACTCCTTAATTCATCTATATCGGGAACAACTAGTCGTCCTTGCTTCCGAAGCCAACCCTCTCGATCGACCTCGAATCCTTTATCCTTTTCTGGATCCAATCCAGATTCCAAATCACGGATAATCTTGACAAGCTTATCGTCTCGCTTTTGGCTCTCGCCAATCCTTTCCACAAGAGAAGGTCTTATCGATAAGTTTGCCAACATCTCAGGGTCCAATTCACATCTAGGCCTGAAGTCAAATCCAGCTAAATACTCGAGATTCTTCAATTCTGAAAACATGGCTCCCAATCCTGCATGTCTTCGACTTAACGCATCTGCCACTACGTTACCCTTTCCCGGAGTATAAGCTATACCAAAATCATAAGATGCCAAAAACTCTAGCCAACGTTGCTGCCGAAGATTCAAATCCTTTTGGGAGAAAAGATACTTCAACGACTTATGATCTGTAAACAACTCGAATCGAACTCCCAGTAGATAATGTCTCCACATCTTCAGAGCAAATACAATCGCCGCTAACTCCAAATCATGAGTCGGGTAATTCCTTTCATGCGGCTTCAGTTGTCGACTTGCATACGCAACAACTTTATCCTTCTGCATCAGTACTGCTCCAAGTCCAGTACCACATGCGTCGGTGTAAACCACCATCTCATCATTCCCACTTGGAATAGTCAGAACAGGAGCACTCGTCAATCGCTCTTCCAGGATTCCGAAAGCTTGCTCACACTTAGCATCCCAACTGAACACTTGGTTCTTCTTCGTCAATCCTGTTAACGGTGCAGCTACCTTGGAGAAGTCTTTGATAAACCGTCGATAATATCCTGCTAATCCAAGAAAACTTCTCACATCAGATGCATTCTTAGGTCTAACCCAATCCTGGATTGCTACCACCTTAGTGGGATCAACCGCTATTCCACTTCCAGAAATCACATGGCCTAAGAACCTTACTTCACTCTTCCAGAAGTGACACTTCGAAAACTTAGCCTTCAGCTGATGTTTCCGCAAGATTTCCAAAACAATACACAAGTGTGTCTTGTGCTCTTCTTCAGTTCTGGAATAAATCAGAATATCATCCACAAACACAAGTACGAACTTGTTCAACTGATCTCTAAACACTCTATTCATAAGATCCACAAAATATGCTGGCGCGTTAGTCAACCCAAACGGCATTACCAGCCACTCAAAGAAACCGGATGGTGTTCGGAAAGCAGTCTTCGACACAATATCCTTAGCCACTCTCAACTGGTGAAATCCCGTTGCCAAATCCATCTGAGAAAACACCTTGGCTTCATGAAGCTGATCAAACAAGTCATCTATTCTCGGCAATGGATATTTGTTTTTCTTAGTCACCTTATTCAGCTCACGGTAATCGACGCACAACCTCAGCGATCCATCTGCTTTGGTTACAAACACAACTGGTGCATCCCATTCGGACACACTACGCCGAATGAACCCTTTCTGCAAAAGATCATCAACTTGCACCCTCAACTCATGTTGTTCCCTAGGCGCCATCCGCCTAAGAGGCATCACAACAGGTCTGGCTCCTTCAACTAGATCTATACGAAACTCGATCTCTCTATGCGGCGGTAACCCTTTGACTTCGTCAAAGACATCCTCAAATCCATTAGCGATAGGCACCGATGACAGTCCATCCCGTGGAACAACTAGCGAATACATGAAGCTCATGAAGTCGCCTTCTTCATGCTTACATCGTATCACAATCTTTCGCCCTTCCACATTCTCAACTGTCACTTCCAGCCTCTCACAATCAACCTTTGCCGCATACTTCCTAAGCCAGTCCATACCCAAAATAATTCCGAACCCCGAAAAGTTCAGAACAAAACAATCACAAACAAAAGAGAAACCATGACTCGACACAATCAGACCACGGCATAACATACACAAACAAGACGAACCCCCAACTGGGTTAGTGACAACCAATGGCCTATCAACGATATCCGGTTCTAAACCCAACCGGTCTACAAGTTCACTACAAACAAACGAATGCGACGCCCCAGTATCAAACAGAACTCTAACTGGAACACCACATAGGAAAAGAGTACCTTGAACAACCACACTCTTTCCCTTCTCTTCAGCGGTAGGAGCTTTTGAAGACAATGGGACAGCTCCCAAAGCATAAGCTTGCACAATCTGCTTGTCCCTCCTCGGTTCTGGACAATCCTTCCTGATATGCCCCGGCTTGTCACAGTTGTGACACTTCATCGGTGCCTTCGGATTCTTACAATCCTTCGAGAAATGGCCCTTCTGCTGACAATTGTAGCAAGTCACTTTGCCCTTCAGCTTCTTCTGGCCATCCTTACCCTTCTGCTGCTGCTGCTTCCTCTTCTTGTTTCCACCTTGCAGTGGTTTAGACTCTCCTCTGGTCACAACAACAACAGATCCTTCCTTAGGAAACAAACTCTCATGCCTGAGAGCTTTCTCCACAAGCTTCTCAAATGAATCGTTCAAATGATCCTCCAACTGTCTCCCAAGATAGCTGTCCAAGCCTGTCACAAACTTCTCATTCTTCTGATATGCAGATTCGATATACGAACGGGCATACTTGGACAAAGCTTCAAACTCAGAAACATACTCAAGAACTGGTCTTCCACCTTGCTTGAGCTCCACAAACTTCTTGAACAGAACAGACTTCTGAGCTGTAGAAATGAACTTAGCTTCAAATCTAACTTTGAATTGCTCCCAAGTAATCTCTTCCTCCGGAGTATTGATGGTAATAGAGTTCCACCAATCAGAAGCTCTTCCTTGAAGCTGTCTTGATGCCAACTTCCTCTTAGTTGCATCCTCAATTCCCAAATCACCAAAAATCCTTCTACAAGCATCTATCCATCTCTGGACCTCAATAGTTGATTCTGTTCCCAAGAAAACCTTCCCTCCAAGAGCAGTATAATCTTTGCACAACTTAGCAAAATCCACTGGTTATGGAGTTTGGACTTGAACTCCAACATCAACTGCTGCCCCCGGAACTGGTATCCTTCTCATGATCGAAGTCATCATAGCTTCGAACATAGCTGCATAATCAGCAGCCCCTTCAGTAGCACGGCCTTCCCTAGCAGCTGGTCTCCCTCTTCGACTCATTCTCAATATCTATAAAAAGGAATGATCGGAACATCTAGAGAAACAACTGCATAAAGGACTCAAACTCTACTAAGCTACTATATTATATATAGTAATCATTCATAAAAATACAATTACGTCTCTCATACGTATTTACGTCAGCGAGCTTTGGGTAAAATCGATTAACCAAAGCTCTGATACCAAATGTGACGACCACCCATAACCCCTGCACTAAACCTAGAGAAAGTGCGCTGTAAAATGTGCTAGGCAGCCATGGACGATTGTCAAGGTAAATTAAAACAATAGAATCTATCGTATTACTCACAGCGCATGGACAAAATACAATAGAACATATATATAGTGAAGCTTTACAAAATAGAATCTCATCAATAAAACTTCATAATAGTTGAATACAAACATCTGAATAGTCAATACAACAAGCCTCACTACATATCACTCAGAGGATACAAAGCAGCGGAACATCCAGTACATATAGTAAGAAGTAATATGCAATACTACAGCTCGTCTTCGTCATCAGCATCGTGGAAAGCAAGAGCAGCACCTGTCACCTACTACCTAGTCTGCCCGTCCCAAAATGGACGAACAGCCCAAGGCAATAAGAGTTAAAACATAAAGCCTTGAGTCAGACAACAGTCTTAGTGAGCAGTAAATTAACTAACAACATACCAAAAGAGCATAAAGGAAAAGGAATAGGAATACAACCCTCCCACTCCAACCTCTTTCTACAGTGATAGCCCCCAGACACACACTAAGCAGAAGCAAACATAGCAGAGCATATAATTTAAAGTAAAGTAATTATCACTCGAGTCAAGGGCGATGTTTTCCAAGTACAAACCCCCAAGGCCTAAACCAAGATCAGATAAGCACCCAGAAAATACCGCTATTGAGACCGAATGACGATACAACCAAACATCCATGACTCTGGCTATCACTGTTATCATTGCTTCGATATCACCGTTAATTGAATGACCGGCACATTCTTTCAGCCGTCCGTCAAGGGCTAATGGAAACCCCGGTTCTAGACATAACTCCCGCACGTCATCGTGACCTGTGCTTAGGACTATCGAATCTGCCCAGAGTACTTGACTACCAATCTGTAGCCTTCAGGGACTATCGAATCTGCGCAACGTACTCTTGCTTTGAGCATGCTAGAACCTTCAACAACGATGAGATCTCAACCTTCTAGTCATCCTCCTCGACAACTATTTCCATACTAGCTCAAGCGCCTCTCGAGCATCCATTATCATTAAACTCAAAACATTTCACCGAGTTATCAACCTGCTTGGAATGATCCCGTCTGGATTAGACCAAGACTATCTCATATCATGCTTCGCTTCATTACATCCTCGCAAAGCCTCATCTCATCATCATCATCAAATCTATGCATAAGAGCTTCATCATCCGCTACATATGCCACAAGCAGCTTTCCCAATTCAAGAGCCTTTCTCTTAGCTTTTGAATCATCTTCGGTCTAAATCAAATCATCAATCATCTAATTCATAGCAATCAATCAAGTCAAACATTAATCCAAGCAATCAAGCATTCAAATATGATCTAAGTAGACAATTATAACAATAATGGCAATTTCGTAATTAAAGAGTTGAAAGTCTAATAAGCATGAAAACATGAACAATATCTCTATAATCTTGGTGAATGAACTTGCATAGGTTAACACTTAGTAAAATGGTTGTCAAATCATCATGAACAATGGATCTATATGGATCTACACATATGATTAAGAAAATGCATGGAAATCACTATTTTAACACCAAATCAAACCAACGATCCGATATACTCCTTTGGATCCGTGTGAGAGATAATCACCACTCACCAAATCACCTAAACAACCCCAAATCAACACGCTTCAGATCTGGACAGCGAAGGATCAATCTCGATCTATCACCAATCCGCTTCAAACGATGAAATCTCTCTTCGAAGAATGTAGATCTTCAATCTAAGCTCTTCAATCTTCGATTTGATCTTCAATATGGATGGAAGGAATCACTAGATTAGAGTGGAGAAAAGAAGTAAAGAAGTGTAGAAGTCGAGCTCTCAAAATGGCAGCACTTCGTCGCTTCGAAATCCGGATCCCAAAAAGTGAGAAATGGACGAGTATTTATAGCTGAAATCTCCTTAACTCGTCCGCTTTCTTAAGTCGTTGCCGACTTAACCTCTTCTCCGACCTAACATTCCAGACGACTTACGACTTAGTTGCTTTTGTCGACCTAACACTCGCCTGTCTATGCCTTACGACATATCAGCTAACTCCTAAGTCGGTCACGACTTATAACATATGCGCACCTACGACTCAACTGAGACACGACCTAACAACAGCTCCCACCTAACGACTTAAAAAGTGCGCGCATCCTACGACTTAAGAAGTGCGCGACTTAACTGGGTAACTGACCTACGACTTAACACTTAGCAGATCAGCGCCTTCTATGACTTAACAGCTTTGGGGCCTAATAGGGGATACGACTTAACCCCTAACGACCTAACTCCTCAGACTTCTACGACTTACGACCTAACACCTAAGTCGTCTACGACTTAGTACAGACGACCTAAACTTCAACGACTTATGCCATAACCCTTAAATCGTTAACTCTGCTAGGTTGGTAGCTCTTAGGTCGATCAATTCCTTAAGTCGTCTAACCGACCTAACTTCTATACAACCTAACTTCTATACGATCTAACTCCTAAGGTCGTCTATCCCTTAGGTCGTCTACTACCATAAGTTGCCAGACCTTATAGGTCGTCCCAAACTGTCATACGACCTAAACCACTACCCCTCTTCCTTAGGTCGTCGTCGACCTACCCCTTAGGTTGTTAACTCGCCAAAACTCATAAGTCACCAACTTTCCTTAAGTCGTCTATGTCTTAAGTCGGTCACTACCTTAAGTCGGTCACTCGACCTAAGCCACCCTATGACTTAACGTCTATAACTCGTACCTTCCTTAGGTCGCTCCAAAACTCCGATACGACCTAGGACTTAAACTCAGGATGACTTATCACAAATGCGACCAAATGTCAACTGTTTTACGATGTTTCGATCCATGAAAATACGGGTCGTTACAGGTGGAGTTCTTGCGTTGCCTTTTATAGCTACTCCTGCAGCTTCACCAACTACTCCTCTTTGTTTCTGCCTTCTGTTTCTCTTATTTAGGCCAGAAACAGAAGAGTTCTCCTACTACTCGGCAGCCGCAAGCTCTGGCATGATTCTTGGAGCAGCTAGTGATTGCAAGGTCATGAGGGCATTTAATTTATCCATGAGAGCATTTTGGCTATTCTCCATCTTTTGATTGATTTCATCAACCATCTTATTCAGTTCACCTTTAGTGACAACTTCATGCTGGATAGAAGATCCCGACACCTGATCTTCTATGTTGGCTCTAGAATTTTCTTTGATTAACGGATTGTTGGTGCCATTGACCTCAGTCTGCTAAAGATTGGTTTCTTCTCCAGCTATTACAACTCCTTTTGTAACGACCTGTAAAATTTCAACTGTTTTAATAACGTAATTAGTTGAAATTTTGTGAAATTTTAAACGATAAAATTTTGAAATAAAAATTTAATATTTGGGATACGTCTAGTTAAACATAGCAACTGGTAAATTTTCGTCCGAAAATATGAAAGTTTATTTCGCGCGTAAATTCACTTCAATTTAATCAGTTAAAAAGCGTTGAAAATAAAACGTTTTAAAAACCAAAATATTTTTACATAGAAAAATTCTAAATCATCTTCTGAGCAAGATGTCAGTTTACCGTTTTTCCAAATTCGGACATCTTTGGCTCCGTCGATCTTATTTTTCAGCGTTTTTCTTGCATTTTCCATAGTAGAAAATTCGAATTTTATAACTCAATCGTACCACTGATTTCTATATACCTTTTTGATCGTCTCGTCGTGCTGATCTCTACGGTATATTCGATTGTCAAATTCGGAGTTCCGTTGTACGTTGCACTTTGCGTAACGCCTACCGTATCGGTAACCGGTTACAATCTGCTCTGTGACTTTTCGTTATCCTGCGTGTAATCCAATAGCCAGTAGCATTTATATCTTCTTAAATTCGTACTTTACTTTTACTAGTGACCTTTGATTATCCAACCTATTCACTTCAATTGGTCTTGACAGCTCATTTCTTTCCTTGGAATCCAACTTTAGCTTTGGGACCTGTAGCTTCCCACTACTTCATCATTTTAGTAGTTCATACGTTTCTCTCTTTCCCTTCCATGTTTGCAACCAAATCCAACCCATCTCCTTCCACTTCTACCTGCCTTTATCTTGAATCCAAACTAAAGAAAATAAACAAACTTAGCCAATTTTTTTCTTACTTTCTTCCTACTTCCATCGGCAGAACAGCCCTCTTCCGCCCTTCTCTGTTCATGGCAATCAACCCCAGCTTCGGCCACCACATCCGTGTCCCCTCTCCACCATTTCAGCATGACCGACTCGCCACGTCCCACCGAGAGCATCCCTCCTCATTCGACCCGCATCTCACCTCCGCCAAACCTCAGTGCCACCACCACATCTTCCTGAACCGATGCCACTCCTCCACCTTGTCGTCCAAACCGCCACACCCGCTCGTGAATCTTATGCTTCGACTTCCCCCACGTTACTACCACACCTCCGCCCTCCATCACGTGCAGCCCCGACCGACCACCACACGCCACATCATCCATGACCACACCTAAGCCTCCATCAGCTTGATCCTCCTCGCCACCAAAACCTGCCGCCCTCTCTACATCACCACCGCCACGTCTTTCGCTCGCCCCACCACTCAAGCTCGACCAAAACGCCAAGCAAACCTTCCCTCCTCCATACGTCCGCCTCCGCCTGCTCGCTGTCACAGCTCCTCCACCATCGACCGGCCTTCGTTCCGCTCTGTCCCTGCCACCTGGAAACCAGCCTCGCCAGAACTCAGCCTCGCCTACCCACCTTCATCCTTCGTTGCATTATATAGGTGTGTATATATATTACATATATTTTATCTACATATAAAAGTTATAAAGTTATTTATGTTGTAGTGTCTGTTGAATGTACAAACAAGTTTCACCATATATTTTATGTTCCATAAGCTTTGTTTATATGTATATATACTTTAAGTTAGTTTTACTTTAGTTTTGTCTGATAGTTATATACATGTGCTGTTGGATTTGGTTTATAAACTATTATTATATATGGTTGTATATGCATTGAAACCTGAGTATTAGTTTCTTTCCTTTCACCTTGCTGTTGTCCAAATTTTATATAAGTATATCCAACAGTTTCGTTTTATATATATTTAGTTATAATATCTAAATGTTGACATTGTTTGTATATATAACTTATAGTTTATTTTAAATGTTAGCAAATGTGCCATTGTTCGAATCTGTTTTTGTCAGTTTATACAGAGTATTTTTATATATCACAATACTAGTATATGCACTGGTATATGCAGAGCTATTATATATTTATACATATGTTAATTATTTTGTTTATTGGATAACAGTGATTTCGCATAAATATTTAGAAGCTGCATTATATACTTGTTTTATACATATCTGTTGATGAGTGTAAAGTTGTATGTGTCTATATATATAGTATATATTAAAATATTTAGTTACATGCGTATTTGTGCTGTAGAGATATGAGAATGTTGTTATATGATAATATGTTGAGTTGTATATATATGTTCCTTTATGTATTGCCTTCGATTTCTGTATATACATATTTTACTTCAAGTTAATATATAAGTGTTCGATATATATATTATATTTTACAGCTGTTATGTATGTTTGTCCAGATATTGACCTTCTTTATGTAAGACGTAAGTTTTATAAGTTATTATATATATTAGTTATATATTTTATCGGAGATTGATAGATATGTATATTTATATTAGGTTGATATTTAAAGCTTTATATTAGTAATATATGTAATGATGCGTATATATATGTTTTAAATAGGATTTTTTTTTATTTTATCGAGCTAATTTGATTCATTTCCCATCGTTCCTTTTATCAGCTTTGTTCTTTGAATGAGTGTCCGTACTACTTCGCTTTGGAAATTCGTGCTTGGATCCGTAACTCGTCTCATTTCGTTCATCTCTCTCTAGCCTCGAAAGGTGAGCAATCACTCACGATTAACGTTCTTTTATTTATTAAATTTGATTTCAATTGAAACGACAATTGAAATATGCTGCTGTTAGTTAATTACACTGTTATATATGCTATTACCTGTATCAGTTCACCTGTGACATCTGACACCATTATCTGTTAATTATTTATGCGTTGATAATACAGTTTGGCTGATAATTGATTGATTGTTGATGTTTATATTGGACGTTAAATTGTTAATGTTAAAATGATAAATAGTATGAAATTGAACTTGATATAGGATAATTAAATGTTAAATTTGATTAACTGACATTTGTATAATATGACCCCTTTAACTGTTAAATCCATTGACACGTATGATTTGCTTAATTACATTTTGAATCACTGAATGTATGTTGTTAAATTGATGATGTATGAAATTGTAAATAGATGACAAGCGAAAAACCGTAATGTAATAATCTTTAATCTACATGAAATGATAGTGTAGATTCTAGAAATAATTATATTAATTCGTACAAATAACAATGCGAATTAATACGGTTATTTCGGGATTATTTGAATTGATTATTGGATTGATATTGGTTGTTATTGTTGCTTGTTTATTTACTTTGACACCATCCCAGTTATCACACTGCAAGTTCCCTTTGATATGTTTTGATTTTGAATTGAATTGGAATCGGGTTGAAATGATAAATACCCAAATTGAACTTTGACTTAGGATAGAAAATTAAATAAAAAACCCGATTGGTCAATAATTTGATTTAGAATAAACGAAGATTTTATTTGAATAAAAATTATGGTTTTTGAAATGAAGTTGAAATTTGAATTTTTGATGAAAGGAAAATGGTAATATTTAATAATCTGAAACAAAAGATTTACAATGTAATCAATGAAAGAATGTTGTTTAATTTGAGAAATGATTGAATTAAGTTTGAAATGATTTAATAATTAAGTTTGAAATTATTAAACTTTGAAATTATTTAATAATTAAGTTTTGAACTATTTAATAATGAATTATTAAATGATTAAATTGAATTGAAATTCTTTAATAAGAAAAATTGAACTTTTGAATAAGTGAATTTTACTTCGTAAAGAATTGAAATTTAGTTTCTTTATTAATTAAGTTTTGGAAAATTATTTAAGGAAGTAAATAAGTGAAATTGGATTTCTTTAACAAAAATGAAATGTGATATTTTTGGAATTAATGTAAGACTTGTAATTGGAGAATTGATTTGACGAATTTAGTTTAATTCAAAATTATAAGATTTGTTTTAATGAAGTTGAACTTAAGAATTGATTAAATTAATTGGAAATTTAATAGAAATTGTTTTGAATGATAAAGTAACTTAACGAATATTGAATGAAATCGATAAATGAGTTTAAATTGATTTGAATGTTAAATAGAATTTATTTAAATGATTTCGGAATGAAACTTATATACAGACTTGAATCAATATTTGAATTGTTTAAACAGAAATTGAAATTGAATTATAAGATTTTGAAACGGAAAATTGGAAGTTTTGAAACGTAAATATTGGAAATTGGTTTAGAAAGACAAATGAATTGTTGGTTTATAAATTCTAATCGAAATTGTAATTGATTTGGTTTTTGAAATATATAAACGACCAATCGGTGTAATAATTACGAAAGTTATTAAAGAGACCGGGATCGTTAAAGGATATACTCTCTATCTGAACCGAAACCACTTTAATAACTATACGCGGAGTGTTGATCCAGAATGAAGTGGATGGTTTTGATGAACGTGTTGACTGAAGAAAGAGAACGATTTTGGATGACCCTTGACATGACTAAAACAGGAGCCGCACCGGGCCATTGAGGATCGCCATCTCTAGCGGACACACTTCTTCGATACCATATCTATTACTTTTGTGATTCGATTTGGGTGCACCCCTCGATTATGGGAGTGTTGTTTCGCGGTGTTGGGGTAGTAGCTGCTATGCCCAACATCAGTCCGGATCAGGCAACTACTAGTATCCTAGTTGGTATCGCCTCATGTACCTTGTCATACTGATTATCCTATGCGCGACCACTACGATTTTGATTTGTACCTTTAGTATATGGATTGCCCTCTGGTGACTTCCGGTTTTGGGGAAACTACGGTCTTGTATATGCTTTTGGGAATAAAAATGTGTTAAGGGTGGAATGGGCCATGACTTAACGCTATTTTGATATCTTTTATATTACTGATAGACATTATCTACTTATCGTACACTACTACATAGTAGATAGTTTAACGGATCCTTAAAGGATGGTTATTCCAAACATCCTTTGAGTTACTTGTATTTCAATTGCTATTTCACTTGAGTTGGATTTATTAATATAAGAATGTTAATCCTGACTTGAGTGTTTTGTATTTTGCTTTACGCTCGGGTCAGGCTGAGTGTACCAGTTTTCGAGACTCACCTTTGGAGTTGGAGCTTCGCTTGGAGATCCAGCTATCTATCCAGCTTTCAGATATTCGATGATTCCAGTGATGTATTCTGATTTGTATCTGATGTATCATGTTACTCTTCCGTGTATCTGGTTTAACTCTGATGTATTTTATATATTCATATAGTAGCTTCATGAACTACTATCTCTTTTATTTCCGCTGCACTTATTACTCTGTGTCTATGATCCGTGATTATTTTATTTACTGTATATGTTCAGTTTTGCCAATTTAAATTAACAACGCGGTATTTTGAGCAATTCAACTCCGGCATGAGTGTCTACCTATACACTTATAATGGATGCGAATGGTCCAAAATATTGGGTCGTTACAGTTGGTATCAGAGCTTTGGTAGCTCTAGGCAAAACTCAACATATAGGGTAAATGTATTTACAGAATCACTCTCATTCGAGTTTCAATCTCTTCCTTTGACTCAATTCCTTTGAATTTTGGAACGTTGCCCTCGGTTCCGAAATTCATTCGTGTCCTTCACTATTCGTCTTCTTTAAATCCTGGAGCACCCCATAACTCCATTTCGAATGATATCTATAATAGATCGGCGGTCTCGCCAATCTTCGAATGATTCGTAAAGGAGAAACTCCTTTATATTAGGCATCGATTTACCGAAGATTTCTGTATCCTTGGTTTATGATGCTATCTATTACCTGCTATACCTGAATTCCATTTCTTGAGATCGAGTGTTGATTCACCTCGAAATTCAGCATCGACCTTATTCTTGAAGTTACGGACGACCCGGTTAAGGTTGCCCGTGAATTAAATAAACTCATCCATCTTCCGATTGTGGTAATTGAATTATCTTATCTTCTGTTTCAAACTTATTTTCGAATCAAAATTCTCTTTGATTTAAGTCAACAAAAATTTGAATCCCTATCCTTATTTTGAAAATTTATTCCTGTATCGTCGAGCAAAGAAATGTATTTGTAAACTAATATATAAATGTTTTAATATATGCTGTGTTGTTTGAGTTGTTGATGTTGATTTGGGTTTCTGATCGATTCGTCTGATCAACGCTATCGATAGGATTTCCAAACCACTTGAACAGAGCAAACTGACACAATATTATTTTTCAAATTTGGAAAATGAAATAAATTTGTTTGATTATATTGTGAAAATATAAGTAAAATTTTTTTTTATGGAATTTAATAGGTAAATTAAATTGTTTGAAATGATAATATTTGATTATCATTTAATGTTCTAAATAAATTTATAAATACGGTTTATAAATTAATTTGGAATTTGAAATGAATTTAATTCAGAAACTTGAGAATTTAGTTTCCGGTGATTTCGAACTTTGGTTTTAAAATTTTAAAGTATATATTATTGGAAGTATTTTCGAATAGAAATCGTTTCCAAAAAATTTTTAAAATGTTGTAATCAGTACTCTTCTCTTTGTCGCTGGAAAATAATTTCGGTAATGGCGGCCGCATCATCGACATTCATTTTCGAGTTTCGAAGTGGAGAAACCATTCTGTAGCTTTGCTACGGTTTTGTTTTGAAAAAAAAAAATAATATATATTTTGATTTGAATTTCTTCAGTATATATTGATTCACATATATATAGGTATCTTATTTTAAAAATTTAATTTGATTTGATATAAATATATTATATATATCTCTAAATTGTTTAAAGTTAATCGGAAATCTAATTCTTAAATTTTGTTAAAGAATGATTTTTATAAATGAAACCAAAAGTTGGATAAATATTTAAACTTGAATAATTGAAATGTGAAAATTTTATTTGTATATGTTTCAACTGCATTCTAATACAACTTACCTAAATCATTCAGAAGTTGAATATGTAATTGGATAATATATATAAGATAAATTGAATTTATAAATAAAATTTGAGTGTTTATAATAAATGTTATACACTAAAATTTTGATTATAAAGATGTTACTAGAGTTAGATAGAATTATAAATAAAACTCAGTTAATAATGAAATAATTTGTTTTGAAAGAATTAATAAATTGAAATTTGATCAACATATGAAAATACCTTAAATTTAAAAGAAATTAATAGATGTAAATTAATTTAAATTGAAACTTTTATGGTTTAAATTAATTTATATGGGTTAAATATATGTGATTAGATATATTAAGTAGAATAAATTTAACAATAATTTGGAATAAAGAAGAATTTAAATTGTTGAAAATAAAATATGATTATAATAAAAGACTATTCAAGTCTAGGGTTTTAGAAAATTGTAAATTGAAGAAATGGGATAATAAGATAATGAATTTAGAAATAGTTGAGATTGATTTTAGTGAAATCAAATGGATTAAATAAATTATTGAATATCAATTAATTTAAATCTGAATTTATATGGTTTAAATTAATTGTTATTTTTGTATTTCAAATCTGTTTTTCTTTCTAGTTGTTTCTATTCTCCTACCTCGTTCCTTTTCGGGGACGAAAAGTTTTGAGTGGGGGAGAGTGTAACGACCCGTAAAATTTCAACTGTTTTAATAACGTAATTAGTTGAAATTTTGTGAAATTTTAAACGATAAAATTTTGAAATAAAAATTTAATATTTGGGATACGTCTAGTTAAACATAGCAACTGGTAAATTTACGTCCGAAAATATGAAAGTTTATTTCGCGCGTAAATTCACTTCAATTTAATCAGTTAAAAAGCGTTGAAAATAAAACGTTTTCAAAACCAAAATATTTTTACATAGAAAAATTCTAAACCATCTTCTGAGCAAGATGTCAGTTTACCGTTTTTCCAAATTCGGACATCTTTGGCTCCGTCGATCTTATTTTTCAGCGTTTTTCTTGCATTTTCCATAGTAGAAAATTCGAATTTTATAACTCAATCGTACCACTGATTTCTATATACCTTTTTGATCGTCTCGTCGTGCTGATCTCTACGGTATATTCGATTGTCAAATTCGGAGTTCCGTTGTACGTTGCACTTTGCGTAACGCCTACCGTATCGGTAACCGGTTACAATCTGCTCTATGACTTTTCGTTATCCTGCGTGTAATCCAATAGCCAATAGCATTTATATCTTCTTAAATTCGTACTTTACTTTTACTAGTGACCTTTGATTATCCAACCTATTCACTTCAATTAGTCTTGACAGCTCATTTCTTTCCTTGGAATCCAACTTTAGCTTTGGGACCTGTAGCTTCCCACTACTTCATCATTTTAGTAGTTCATACGTTTCTCTCTTTCCCTTCCATGTTTGCAACCAAATCCAACCCATCTCCTTCCACTTCTACCTGCCTTTATCTTGAATCCAAACTAAAGAAAATAAACAAACTTAGCCAATTTTTTTCTTACTTTCTTCCTACTTCCATCGGCAGAACAGCCCTCTTCCGCCCTTCTCTGTTCATGGCAATCAACCCCAGCTTCGGCCACCACATCCGTGTCCCCTCTCCACCATTTCAGCATGACCGACTCGCCACGTCCCACCGAGAGCATCCCTTCTCATTCGACCCGCATCTCACCTCCGCCAAACCTCAGTGCCACCACCACATCTTCCTGAACCGATGCCACTCCTCCACCTTGTCGTCCAAACCGCCACACCCGCTCGCGAATCTTATGCTTCGACTTCCCCCACGTTACTACCACACCTCCGCCCTCCATCACGTGCAGCCCGACCGACCACCCCACGCCACATCATCCATGACCACACCTAAGCCTCCATCAGCTTGATCCTCCTCGCCACCAAAACCTGCCGCCCTCTCTACATCACCACCGCCACGTCTTTCGCTCGCCCCACCACTCAAGCTCGACCAAAACGCCAAGCAAACCTTCCCTCCTCCATACGTCCGCCTCCGCCTGCTCGCTGTCACAGCTCCTCCACCATCGACCGGCCTTCGTTCCGCTCTGTCCCTGCCACCTGGAAACCAGCCTCGCCAGAACTCAGCCTCGCCTACCCACCTTCATCCTTCGTTGCATTATATAGGTGTGTATATATATTACATATATTTTATCTACATATAAAAGTTATAAAGTTATTTATGTTGTAGTGTCTGTTGAATGTACAAACAAGTTTCACCATATATTTTATGTTCCATAAGCTTTGTTTATATGTATATATACTTTAAGTTAGTTTTACTTTAGTTTTGTCTGATAGTTATATACATGTGCTGTTGGATTTGGTTTATAAACTATTATTATATATGGTTGTATATGCATTGAAACCTGAGTATTAGTTTCTTTCCTTTCACCTTGCTGTTGTCCAAATTTTATATAAGTATATCCAACAGTTTCGTTTTATATATATTTAGTTATAATATCTAAATGTTGACATTGTTTGTATATATAACTTATAGTTTATTTTAAATGTTAGCAAATGTGCCATTGTTCGAATCTGTTTTTGTCAGTTTATACAGAGTATTTTTATATATCACAATACTAGTATATGCACTGTGTATATGCAGAGCTATTATATATTTATACATATGTTAATTATTTTGTTTATTGGATAACAGTGATTTCGCATAAATATTTAGAAGCTGCATTATATACTTGTTTTATACATATCTGTTGATGAGTGTAAAGTTGTATGTGTCTATATATATAGTATATATTAAAATATTTAGTTACATGCGTATTTGTGCTGTAGAGATATGAGAATGTTGTTATATGATAATATGTTGAGTTGTATATATATGTTCCTTTATGTATTGCCTTCGATTTCTGTATATACATATTTTACTTCAAGTTAATATATAAGTGTTCGATATATATATTATATTTTACAGCTGTTATGTATGTTTGTCCAGATATTGACCTTCTTTATGTAAGACGTAAGTTTTATAAGTTATTATATATATTAGTTATATATTTTATCGGAGATTGATAGATATGTATATTTATATTAGGTTGATATTTAAAGCTTTATATTAGTAATATATGTAATGATGCGTATATATATGTTTTAAATAGGATTTTTTTTTTATCGAGCTAATTTGATTCATTTCCCATCGTTCCTTTTATCAGCTTTGTTCTTTGAATGAGTGTCCGTACTACTTCGCTTTGGAAATTCGTGCTTGGATCCGTAACTCGTCTCATTTCGTTCATCTCTCTCTAGCCTTGAAAGGTAAGCAATCACTCACGATTAACGTTCTTTTATTTATTAAATTTGATTTCAATTGAAACGACAATTGAAATATGCTGCTGTTAGTTAATTACACTGTTATATATGCTATTGCCTGTATCAGTTCACCTGTGACATCTGACACCATTATCTGTTAATTATTTATGCGTTGATAATACAGTTTGGCTGATAATTGATTGATTGTTGATGTTTATATTGGACGTTAAATTGTTAATGTTAAAATGATAAATAGTATGAAATTGAACTTGATATAGGATAATTAAATGTTAAATTTGATTAACTGACATTTGTATAATATGACCCCTTTAACTGTTAAATCCATTGACATGTATGATTTGCTTAATTACATTTTGAATCACTGAATGTATGTTGTTAAATTGATGATGTATGAAATTGTAAATAGATGACAAGTGAAAAACCGTAATGTAATAATCTTTAATCTACATGAAATGATAGTGTAGATTCTAGAAATAATTATATTAATTCGTACAAATAACAATGCGAATTAATACGGTTATTTCGGGATTATTTGAATTGATTATTGGATTGATATTGGTTATTATTGTTGCTTGTTTATTTACTTTGAAACCATCCCAGTTATCACACTGCAAGTTCCCTTTGATATGTTTTGATTTTGAATTGAATTGGAATCGGGTTGAAATGATAAATACCCAAATTGAACTTTGACTTAGGATAGAAAATTAAATAAAAAACCCGATTGGTCAATAATTTGATTTGAGAATAAACGAAGATTTTATTTGAATAAAAATTATGGTTTTTGAAATGAAGTTGAAATTTGAATTTTTGATGAAAGGAAAATGGTAATATTTAATAATCTGAAACAAAAGATTTACAATGTAATCAATGAAAGAATGTTGTTTAATTTGAGAAATGATTGAATTAAGTTTGAAATGATTTAATAATTAAGTTTGAAATTATAATTAAGTTTGAAATTATTAAACTTTGAAATTATTTAATAATTAAGTTTTGAACTATTTAATAATGAATTATTAAATGATTAAATTGAATTGAAATTCTTTAATAAGAAAAATTGAACTTTTGAATAAGTGAATTTTACTTCGTAAAGAATTGAAATTTAGTTTCTTTATTAATTAAGTTTTGGAAAATTATTTAAGGAAGTAAATAAGTGAAATTGGATTTCTTTAACAAAAATGAAATGTGATATTTTTGGAATTAATGTAAGACTTGTAATTGGAGAATTGATTTGATGAATTTAGTTTAATTCAAAATTATAAGATTTGTTTTAATGAAGTTGAACTTAAGAATTGATTAAATTAATTGGAAATTTAATAGAAATTGTTTTGAATGATAAAGTAACTTAACGAATATTGAATGAAATCGATAAATGAGTTTAAATTGATTTGAATGTTAAATAGAATTTATTTAAATGATTTCGGAATGAAACTTATATACAGACTTGAATCAATATTTGAATTGTTTAAACAGAAATTGAAATTGAATTATAAGATTTTGAAACGGAAAATTGGAAGTTTTGAAACGTAAATATTGGAAATTGGTTTAGAAAGACAAATGAATTGTTGGTTTATAAATTCTAATCGAAATTGTAATTGATTTGGTTTTTGAAATATATAAACGACCAATCGGTGTAATAATTACGAAAGTTATTAAAGAGACCGGGATCGGTAATGGATATACTCTCTATCTAAACCGAAACCACTTTAATAACTATACGCGGAGTGTTGATCCAGAATGAAGTGGATGGTTTTGATGAACGCGTTGACTGAAGAAAGAGAACGATTTTGGATGACCCTTGACATGACTAAAACAGGAGCCGCGCCGGGCCATTGAGGATCGCCATCTCTAGCGGACACACTTCTTCGATACCATATCTATTACTTTTGTGATTCGATTTGGGTGCACCCCTCGATTATGGGAGTGTTGTTTCGCGGTGTTGGGGTAGTAGCTGCTATGCCCAAAATCAGTCCGGATCAGGCAACTACTAGTATCCTAGTTGGTATCGCCTCATGTACCTTGTCATACTGATTATCCTATGCGCGACCACTACGATTTTGATTTGTACCTTTAGTATATGGATTGCCCTCTGGTGACTTCCGGTTTTGGGGAAACTACGGTCTTGTATATGCTTTTGGGAATAAAAATGTGTTAAGGGTGGAATGGGCCATGACTTAACGCTATTTTGATATCTTTTATATTACTGATAGACATTATCTACTTATCGTACACTACTACATAGTAGATAGTTTAACGGATCCTTAAAGGATGGTTATTCCAAACATCCTTTGAGTTACTTGTATTTCAATTGCTATTTCACTTGAGTTGGATTTATTAATATAAGAATGTTAATCCTGACTTGAGTGTTTTGTATTTTGCTTTACGCTCGGGTCAGACTGAGTGTACCAGTTTTCGAGACTCACCTTTGGAGTTGGAGCTTCGCTTGGAGATCCAGCTATCTATCCAGCTTTCAGATATTCGATGATTCCAGTGATGTATTCTGATTTGTATCTGATGTATCATGTTACTCTTCCGTGTATCTGGTTTAACTCTGATGTATTTTATATATTCATATAGTAGCTTCATGAACTACTATCTCTTTTATTTCCGCTGCACTTATGTGATATCCCGGGTTTTTGAGCTATATAAATTTAATAATCTGTATTGATAATTTAATTGGATTGATAATCTTGCTTATAATTTTAATTTAATTTGGTAATTTAATATTTTAAAGGTTATTAAATATTTAATCTAGCAATATTTAATTTGGTCTTTTCTAATAATTTAAAAATGGATTCTATTTATAATATATATTGATATATATATATATATTGTGAATAGAGAATCTTTTGTTAAATAAAAGATGAATTTTTCAAATTGTAATATATATGCAAGTATATGTTATAATTTGAAATTGTTTTGAAATTTAATTTAATCTATTGATAATATATATATAGTATGAATATATTGCGATTAAAGCTTTGTTTTAAATTTAATACCTTTCAAAAGCTATTTAAAAGCTAATCATATATTTTCAAAATTCTTAAGGTAAATATTTATTATATTAAAAGTATTTTAGCTCTAGTATAAATAAGATTTAATAAAAGATTTTATTTTTGTTTTCTTTTAAAAAGTACTTAATCTAAATGGTTATAAATATATATAGGTTTAAGTAGACCTTTCTTTTTAATATCTCTTTAAATTAATGGTTTGTAAACATAAATAAAATTTAATAATAATTCAGATTTACATAAATTTATAAATATAAATACTTTTTATAATAAGGGTTTAAACATAATAATTCAAGCTTTTAACATTTGTAAGATAATGAAACATGCATTAACATTTGTATATGCATGCAAGTTAACAAGTGGCCTTCATTTCATTTATTTGAAAATTTAAAAACTAAATTATCTTAAATAACATATGTTTAGAGAAACCTGGTTTCATTTCTCAGTTCAATTCTTTTCTTTCTTCCTCTAAAACTAAAAACAAATCAAAACAGAAACCAAAATCACATCTGCAACTAAATCAAGTACAAATTCAACACTGATTCAACCTCCAACTTGATAAATCAAATTTCCAAAGCCTGTAATAAAGAATCATCTCCAAAATGCAACCTGCAGCAAAGTAAATCAAACATGTAAGGATTTCAACAACAAAGAGAAATCAAAAGTATTGCCAGAAACAAAATCAAATACAAGTTCGAGAATTCAAATTGAAAACAAAAAGCCTGGAAAACACTGCTCTGTTTTGTTCTCTAAAAATAAAAAGGTGAGTAAATATTTATTTTAAAAACAGTTTTTAAATCTTGATGCATGTGATAAATATATGGAAATTGTTGTATGATGGATTGCATGACTGATCTGGATACATATATGCTTTGAAATTGCTCTGTTGAAATGTGTATATCTGTTTATATATATATATATACATTACCTGTCTCTCTGTTTTAATAAAAAGGTGAGTAAACTTTATTTAAAAACAGTTTAAAAATCTGATACTATGTTGATATAAATGTTGCAGTAACATGATATATAATGTTTACATGAATGGTAGATGTGAATCCATGTTACAAAAGAGATTTGCCTGTGAAATAATCTGTGAATATGTATATACATCTCTGTTTTTGTTCCAGACTAGAATTTTCATTTAAATTTTTATATCTACCTATATAATCATCTTCAAGCTATGATTCCTGATAAGGAAATAACTGTAACAATGTAAAATAAATTTTAAGAATGGTTACAAGTAATTAAATTTAGAAATTATATTAAAAAAAATAGAAAATTTCAGTGGAAAATTTATTTAGTCAGAAATCAAACTTTTAAATTCTCCGGTTTGATTATCCTAACTGATTCGTATTTGTAAATGGTGAATTTTAAGGGTAATATTATGATTTTTAGATTAGAAACTGTCGTGCTTTTCATAGTTGATCGGAATTGGTATTTTCGCCAAATTCCAACGAACGTAGTCGAGATCGACGTTGGGCTTCGGTCTGGAGAAGGGTGGTAGCTTGGAGATCACTGGAAAAATTGTAGTTGATTTTATTTTTGGCTGTGGTGATCGGAACGAGATGAACTAGGGTTTAAGTTCGTATTTTGTTCTTCTGGACTATCGAGGCAATGGCGAGGGATAAGGGGATCCGGAATCGTTCGCGATAGGGGGAAAAGATTGCTGGAGGCGTGGCGAAGCTGCGGCGGAGTTGGCGAGTGTTCTCGAGGTCGTGACCATCGGTGGTTGGTGATTTCCGATCAGATTAGTGCCAGATTTTTTGACAAGGAAGCTCGTTTTCGTTTCGATGATGAAGATGGGTTTCTGGGTTGATGGTTGGAATGTCGAGGCTAAGGGGGACTGATCGACGTTCAGATGATTGGTCGGAGCGACGTCGAACGACGTGCACGTGCACGTGCGCACGTTTGTGCTATCTGGTAGTTGCTGGCGTTGGAGAAGATGAAGGCAACTCGGGTTGAGCTCGTGCGATTTGATTTTTGTCTCGAAGCAAGGGGGTATTCGAGTGGACTCGGGGTAGACTCAGGGAAATGAGGGAGATAGCTCGGGTAGATTTTGTTACCAGGTCTTGTTTGGGATGTGTTTGGGTTTCCAGGATTGAAATGCAAATATTACAAGTTTTAAGCTAATGAGATGTTTGTGTATTAAACTAAGTAAGTTTCAAAGAATAGGGTCAAGTTTAAAACTATTTTCAAAATTTAAAATTCTAAAGATTAATGTTTTCCTTTGAATTTCTTTGATTTAAATAATAATTTAACAAGTTTTATTTTAAAAGGGCAAAAGAAAATGTTAACCAAGTTTTAATATATTTAAGATAAATAAGTTTTTAAAAGATGCAACTATTTATTTGATTTATTTAAGCAAGTTTGAAAAAGGGTTTTCCAAAGATTTTAAAATATCAATTTTAAATGTTTAAATTGTTTGGTTCTTAAGAAAAATATATATTTGATTTCTAAATTGGTTTAATGAAGTTTAAATGATAGAAATAAATATTTAAATTAAATGATGAGTTTATCTTTAAAAGTAGAGATTAATTAAGGATAATTAATCAATAAATTAAATTAAAGCTTAATTACTATTAGTAATTAAGGATAATTACTAAATGAAGTAATTAGTGGAAATAAGTGTAATTAATAAATAAATTAATTAAAGATTAAGTGATGATTAATTGAGTAATTAATTAATGTAATTAATTTTAGGTTAATTAATTAGTCTAATTAATTAAAGATAATCACTATGATTAATTAAGTATAATTACTTAGTCAAGTAATTAATGGATAATTACTGAATGTAATTAAGAGAAGAGAAAATTACTTATGGAAGTAATAAAAATGGAAGTGATTAAAAGGGTTAATCACTTGATGTTATTAATTAAAGGATAATTAATATAATTGATTTAAAGTTAATTAATTAAAGAGTAATTAATTAATTAAAGATTAAGAATTAATTAAAAATGTGATTAATTACTAGTTAAGGTAATTAATTAAAAGAGAGTAATTAATTAAGGAAGTGATTAAGGATTATTAATTAATATAATAAATGATGTAATTAAGGATTAATTAATTAAGATTAATTAATAAATAATAACTGATTAAAGAATAATTAATTAATATAATTAATTAAGGAATTAATTAAGGTAAGTAATTACAAGATGGTTAATTATTATTGATTAATTAAGGTTAATTAATGAATGTAGTTAATTAAAGATTAATTATTTAATTAACTAGAAGGTAATTAATTAATGAAGTTATTAGAGGATTATTAATTAATATAATTAATAAAATTAATCAAGGTTGATTAATAAAAGTAATTAATTTAAATATGATTAATTAATTGTAATTAATTGAGGATTAATAAAATTAATTATAGTTAATTGATTAATGAAGGTTCATTAATTATTATAATTAATGATAGTAATTAAATGTTAATTATTGAATATGGTTAAGGATAATTACTTGAATGTAATTAAAGTATAATTAATCAAGGAAGATTAATTAAGGAAGATCATTAAGATGTTTAATTAATTAATTTATAATTAATTAATGATAGTAAGCAGGATTATGGTAATCCAAGTAATTAAAGGGTAGTAATTAATTTAATTAAAGGTTAATTAAATTGATTTGGAGTTAATCAATTCTGCTTATAGATGATTGATATTGGGTGATTGGTTGATATTGGATGATTTGTATGTCTCTGATATATATATGATATATGCTGCTTTGTGAGATGAATGTTGATATGAATTATCTATTGTGATAATGTTATTTATCTATCTGTTTATATCATTCAGAATATAAGTTTAAATGTTTAAACCTTTAAACAACTTGGCCTTAAAAGATACGTTTTGGATTTCGATGAGACCGGGATCGGGTTTCCGTATACCGGTATTCCAGGTCTGGAGACCCGAATACCACATCGATCCAAATTAACGATAGGTCGTGAATCTCAAGTGAAGATGAAGATTCAGAGTGCAAGGGTTATTGTCGTTAACTCTGAGGGTGATTCCAAAACGAGTGTAACGAGATAATGCCTTCGGTTTCGTTCGAACCCGGAACGAACTTGTATGGATTGAATGCTTTCAGCACATCGTCAGGCGGACGATGAGCATTCTAAGTGATATGTTCTGATTAAAGGTAATCGTAACCTCAAGCCTCATCAACCGGGAATGGCTAAAACAGGGGAGGTGCAGCAAGGTTTCGTGGGTAGCACCCACTAAGAGCAAGATAGATCCCTGTCTAGAGGTCCCTTTATTTTATTCGGCTTAGTGTGTGGTTGGTCGCGCCAACTACGGGATTGTCTTGTTCGGAATTATCCAGTAAGGGATGGTTCCGGCTTTGTGTTGCAGGGGAGCGGGCGTACTCCTCGGTACGGTGATCTAGGCCACGTACTGTGACGGGCGGTACCCCAGTAGCCCTGCCATTGTATGGAATCCAAACTCCAATAAGTGCCGTACGTATTAGTTGTGCCCAACTATGTTGGAATGTGAGATGTAAGCATTTCAGCTATTTTTGTATTTTACTTGAAAACCCTAGACCCTATTATAATACAATCGGATTTCCTATCAAATGTTTTAGTTAGCGTAAGGTAAAAACTTACCCATGTTTATTTGTGGGGAGTCTTACGTGATACTTTTGTTTTCAAAGGTTTTCAAAGTTAAGCAATCTAACCGTTTACTCACACCAGACCCATGTCTGACCCAAGTGTTTATTTTCTGTTTTATTAAACTCTTGGGTACTCAATATTGTATTGAGTAGTCGAGGGATTCAGGTTAGCTTTGACGAATTCTGGAGGAGATTTGGAGCAGGAGGCTTCACCGTGTAGATATATGATGATTCCGCTGTGTATATGTTGTGTCTGTATCTGTGATACTTGAGTTGTATGAATTAGACAGATGTTTATAACTGTCTAATATGTGTTTTATAAGTTGTGTAACTCTGATGTATATGATACTATGTAATATTTTATATGATATATTATATTTCATTCGTTCCGCTGTGAGTTTCTGATGTTGTTGTTCTTTCTTCTTTTCTTTCTTTTCTTCTTCTATCCCTTTCTTTCTTAATTCACGATACGTCTTTCTGGGCATAGAAAGTCGGGTCGTGACAGTTGGTATCAGAGCAGTAGGTTGAGTGAATACCTAGGCTCTGAAGTGGTGTCTATCTTGGGAGCGCGTAATTGTTAGTTATATAAAAATGGTTTTATATTGTGTTAATTGATCGGTTGAGTGGTATATGGATTCTGGTCAATACGAGTAGCTAACGTTATTGATAGGGATCTCTAAACACTTGAACCAGGCCAACGGACACAATATTGTTTTAAAGAGGTAGATGAAATAATTTTACCCAGAAATAATTTCTATATAAAAAAAAATATATCATTTTAAATATATATATTTATGTATTTCTACCTATTTATTGGGTTACCTGTTCGGGTTTTCCAATATAAGTTATAAAGGTAGATAAGGTGGTAGTGTGTGTAACACAATTACCAATAGTTGGAGTTTGAATGTTTGAGGTTGGAAGTATATATCGAGACTGTAAACCCAATATCGTCTCGAGTAAGTTGGCAGTATGGAGTAAGGATGTCTCGGATCTCTGAAGAAGATCCTTTTCAAGATTCGGAATCCATTATTGGAATGTAAGATTGGTTGAGCTCGGGTGAGCAGATTTTCTAGAGTTGAATCTATCAGTTGTGCAGAAGTAAGTGATGGTAGCTTGGCGACTTCAGGAAGGAGCAATTGTGTGATAAGACGCAGTATCTATGGATGTTCCCGAAGGAGATTTTCTTTTTGGAACAAGATTAAGAAGGTATTGGAGGAACAGTTGATGTCTACCGCAGGAAAGACTCGACTGTATAGGAATTCTCTGATATCAAGTAAGAGAGTTTTGTCTATATTGAAGTATGGGACTAAGGTCGATTAGTTGTTCTTCGGACATGGCCTCATTGTTCCCTTAAGAAGAGTAAGTTATTGGCGATTGGTTTGGAGCCCGAGTTTCTTTTGGATGTCTGCCATCTCGGAGATTCGTTGAGAGGTTTGTTGATGGTTTTAGTTTTGAGAAGCCTTTGGATTAGAAGTTCTTGGTTAGCTGTGATAGCAGTGCAGCTCGGAGTGTTCGGTGTGCTGTCGAGATAGAGTTTGGAAGCAGCAGTGTGGTTCGTTTCTTCGATGGTTCCGGAATCTTTGTGGTTCTTCTATCAGCAGTCCGAGTAGATGGTGAAGTTTTTCTTGAAGGGTTAACCTTGTTTGGAAAAGCTTAAGGCTGTTTTAATTGGTAAAGAGAGAACAATTTCTTTGGAATCCGAACTAGGTAGGATCGCAAAAGTGACTTGCGATTAGTTTGGGAATTTATCTTGAGTAATCTTTTGATTAAGATTGAGGTTTCTCAAGTGGAAGTAGGAGCTACTGAAGTAGTCAGAGATTTTTCCGGATGTATTCGAGGAAGTAGAAGTTTGTCTGCATTTGGAGTTAGAGTTCCGTATCGACTTGATTCCAGAAGCGATACCGGTGGTTAGTCTGGTAGTAGGATGGTTCCTAGAAGAGTTGGTGTAGCAGCTCAGAAATTTTTTGGAAATGAATTGGTCAGATCTAATTTTCAAGTTTGGATTTCAGCTGATTTTGGAAGGATCATCTTGTTGACATGATCTAGAGATCATTTTTGTTCTTGGTTCAGATTTGTTTCAAGAAGCATCAGCAAGGGTTGAGCTGATCAGGAAGAGATGAGGTAGCTCAGGATCATCTGGTGAGTTATGCAGATATGAGACAAGGAGTTTGGAATTCGGAGTTGGAGATTGGGAAGTTGTTTAAGTTTTCTCCGATTAAAGAGCTATAAGATTTGGTAATTCGGGAAGCTAGCTCCGAAATATTTTGGATTTTCCTGTGTTCTCGAGAGAAGTAATTCTTTGTCTACAGAAATGAATGGCCAGTTTGGATAGCTGAAATTCATTGTATTTCACGTATATCTGAGGGAATACGTGTATGATCTATCGTTGGTTGTGGAATCTGTAGTTCAGTTGGATTTGGAAGTTGAGCTGAACTTGAGTGTGGTCTGATATTCTGTTCAGATTAGTAGATCTAGAGAAGAGAGGAGCTCTGGATTATAGTGGTGTTGTTTGTTTAGTTTCTGTAGAGCGAGTCTCCCGGTGATTTATACTCGGGGAAACTCGAGATAGTATTATGAAGTCTATTCTGATTTGTATCAGAATAGTTAGTTAGGTTTGTTTGTTTGATTGGTTGCTTTGATTGATAGGAATTGGATGATAGGTTTGTGTTTGAAATTAAAATCTTTGCTGGATTATTAAATTAATTTTGCTTTTAATTTCGGGGACGAAATTATTTTAAGGGGGGAGGAATGTGATATCCCGGGTTTTTGAGCTATATAAATTTAATAATCTGTATTGATAATTTAATTGGATTGATAATCTTGCTTATAATTTTAATTTAATTTGGTAATTTAATATTTTAAAGGTTATTAAATATTTAATCTAGCAATATTTAATTTGGTCTTTTCTAATAATTTAAAAATGGATTCTATTTATAATATATATTGATATATATATATATATATATATATATTGTGAATAGAGAATCTTTTGTTAAATAAAAGATGAATTTTTCAAATTGTAATATATATGCAAGTATATGTTATAATTTGAAATTGTTTTGAAATTTAATTTAATCTATTGATAATATATATATATATATAGTATGAATATATTGCGATTAAAGCTTTGTTTTAAATTTAATACCTTTCAAAAGCTATTTAAAAGCTAATCATATATTTTCAAAATTCTTAAGGTAAATATTTATTATATTAAAAGTATTTTAGCTCTAGTATAAATAAGATTTAATAAAAGATTTTATTTTTGTTTTCTTTTAAAAAGTACTTAATCTAAATGGTTATAAATATATATAGGTTTAAGTAGACCTTTCTTTTTAATATCTCTTTAAATTAATGGTTTGTAAACATAAATAAAATTTAATAATAATTCAGATTTACATAAATTTATAAATATAAATACTTTTTATAATAAGGGTTTAAACATAATAATTCAAGCTTTTAACATTTGTAAGATAATGAAACATGCATTAACATTTGTATATGCATGCAAGTTAACAAGTGGCCTTCATTTCATTTATTTGAAAATTTAAAAACTAAATTATCTTAAATAACATATGTTTAGAGAAACCTGGTTTCATTTCTCAGTTCAATTCTTTTCTTTCTTCCTCTAAAACTAAAAACAAATCAAAACAGAAACCAAAATCACATCTGCAACTAAATCAAGTACAAATTCAACACTGATTCAACCTCCAACTTGATAAATCAAATTTCCAAAGCCTGTAATAAAGAATCATCTCCAAAATGCAACCTGCAGCAAAGTAAATCAAACATGCAAGGATTTCAACAACAAAGAGAAATCAAAAGTATTGCCAGAAACAAAATCAAATACAAGTTCGAGAATTCAAATTGAAAACAAAAAGCCTGGAAAACACTGCTCTGTTTTGTTCTCTAAAAATAAAAAGGTGAGTAAATATTTATTTTAAAAACAGTTTTTAAATCTTGATGCATGTGATAAATATATGGAAATTGTTGTATGATGGATTGCATGACTGATCTGGATACATATATGCTTTGAAATTGCTCTGTTGAAATGTGTATATCTGTTTATATATATATATATATATATATACATTACCTGTCTCTCTGTTTTAATAAAAAGGTGAGTAAACTTTATTTAAAAACAGTTTAAAAATCTGATACTATGTTGATATAAATGTTGCAGTAACATGATATATAATGTTTACATGAATGGTAGATGTGAATCCATGTTACAAAAGAGATTTGCCTGTGAAATAATCTGTGAATATGTATATACATCTCTGTTTTTGTTCCAGACTAGAATTTTCATTTAAATTTTTATATCTACCTATATAATCATCTTCAAGCTATGATTCCTGATAAGGAAATAACTGTAACAATGTAAAATAAATTTTAAGAATGGTTACAAGTAATTAAATTTAGAAATTATATTAAAAAAAATAGAAAATTTCAGTGGAAAATTTATTTAGTCAGAAATCAAACTTTTAAATTCTCCGGTTTGATTATCCTAACTGATTCGTATTTGTAAATGGTGAATTTTAAGGGTAATATTATGATTTTTAGATTAGAAACTGTCGTGCTTTTCATAGTTGATCGGAATTGGTATTTTCGCCAAATTCCAACGAACGTAGTCGAGATCGACGTTGGGCTTCGGTCTGGAGAAGGGTGGTAGCTTGGAGATCACTGGAAAAATTGTAGTTGATTTTATTTTTGGCTGTGGTGATCGGAACGAGATGAACTAGGGTTTAAGTTCGTATTTTGTTCTTCTGGACTATCGAGGCAATGGCGAGGGATAAGGGGATCCGGAATCGTTCGCGATAGGGGGAAAAGATTGCTGGAGGCGTGGCGAAGCTGCGGCGGAGTTGGCGAGTGTTCTCGAGGTCGTGACCATCGGTGGTTGGTGATTTCCGATCAGATTAGTGCCAGATTTTTTGACGAGGAAGCTCGTTTTCGTTTCGATGATGAAGATGGGTTTCTGGGTTGATGGTTGGAATGTCGAGGCTAAGGGGGACTGATCGACGTTCAGATGATTGGTCGGAGCGACGTCGAACGACGTGCACGTGCACGTGTGCACGTTTGTGCTATTTGGTAGTTGCTGGCGTTGGAGAAGATGAAGGCAACTCGGGTTGAGCTCGTGCGATTTGATTTTTGTCTCGAAGCAAGGGGGTATTCGAGTGGACTCGGGGTAGACTCAGGGAAATGAGGGAGATAGCTCGGGTAGATTTTGTTACCAGGTCTTGTTTGGGATGTGTTTGGGTTTCCAGGATTGAAATGCAAATATTACAAGTTTTAAGCTAATGAGATGTTTGTGTATTAAACTAAGTAAGTTTCAAAGAATAGGGTCAAGTTTAAAACTATTTTCAAAATTTAAAATTCTAAAGATTAATGTTTTCCTTTGAATTTCTTTGATTTAAATAATAATTTAACAAGTTTTATTTTAAAAGGGCAAAAGAAAATGTTAACCAAGTTTTAATATATTTAAGATAAATAAGTTTTTAAAAGATGCAACTATTTATTTAATTTATTTAAGCAAGTTTGAAAAAGGGTTTTCCAAAGATTTTAAAATATCAATTTTAAATGTTTAAATTGTTTGGTTCTTAAGAAAAATATATATTTGATTTCTAAATTGGTTTAATGAAGTTTAAATGATAGAAATAAATATTTAAATTAAATGATGAGTTTATCTTTAAAAGTAGAGATTAATTAAGGATAATTAATCAATAAATTAAATTAAAGCTTAATTACTATTAGTAATTAAGGATAATTACTAAATGAAGTAATTAGTGGAAATAAGTGTAATTAATAAATAAATTAATTAAAGATTAAGTGATGATTAATTGAGTAATTAATTAATGTAATTAATTTTAGGTTAATTAATTAGTCTAATTAATTAAAGATAATCACTATGATTAATTAAGTATAATTACTTAGTCAAGTAATTAATGGATAATTACTGAATGTAATTAAGAGAAGAGAAAATTACTTATGGAAGTAATAAAAATAGAAGTGATTAAAAGGGTTAATCACTTGATGTTATTAATTAAAGGATAATTAATATAATTGATTTAAAGTTAATTAATTAAAGAGTAATTAATTAATTAAGGATTAAGAATTAATTAATAATGTGATTAATTACTAGTTAAGGTAATTAATTAAAAGAGAGTAATTAATTAAGGAAGTGATTAAGGATTATTAATTAATATAATAAATGATGTAATTAAGGATTAATTAATTAAGATTAATTAATAAATAATAACTGATTAAAGAATAATTAATTAATATAATTAATTAAGGAATTAATTAAGGTAAGTAATTACAAGATGGTTAATTATTATTGATTAATTAAGGTTAATTAATGAATGTAGTTAATTAAAGATTAATTATTTAATTAACTAGAAGGTGATTAATTAATGAAGTTATTAGAGGATTATTAATTAATATAATTAATAAAATTAATCAAGGTTGATTAATAAAAGTAATTAATTTAAATATGATTAATTAATTGTAATTAATTGAGGATTAATAAAATTAATTATAGTTAATTGATTAATGAAGGTTCATTAATTATTATAATTAATGATAGTAATTAAATGTTAATTATTGAATATGGTTAAGGATAATTACTTGAATGTAATTAAAGTATAATTAATCAAGGAAGATTAATTAAGGAAGATCATTAAGATGTTTAATTAATTAATTTATAATTAATTAATGATAGTAAGCAGGATTATGGTAATCCAAGTAATTAAAGGGTAGTAATTAATTTAATTAAAGGTTAATTAAATTGATTTGGAGTTAATCAATTCTGCTTATAGATGATTGATATTGGGTGATTGGTTGATATTGGATGATTTGTATGTCTCTGATATATATATGATATATGCTGCTTTGTGAGATGAATGTTGATATGAATTATCTATTGTGATAATGTTATTTATCTATCTGTTTATATCATTCAGAATATAAGTTTAAATGTTTAAACCTTTAAACAACTTGGCCTTAAAAGATACGTTTTGGATTTCGATGAGACCGGGATCGGGTTTCCGTATACCGGTATTCCAGGTCTGGAGACCCGAATACCACATCGATCCAAATTAACGATAGGTCGTGAATCTCAAGTGAAGATGAAGATTCAGAGTGCAAGGGT
Source organism: Allium fistulosum (assembly GCA_030737815.1). NCBI lineage: Eukaryota > Viridiplantae > Streptophyta > Magnoliopsida > Asparagales > Amaryllidaceae > Allium > Allium fistulosum. The sequence continues at coordinate 1,511,732,346 of CM060901.1, forward strand.
TATTGTCGTTAACTCTGAGGGTGATTCCAAAACGAGTGTAACGAGATAATGCCTTCGGTTTCGTTCGAACCCGGAACGAACTTGTATGGATTGAATGCTTTCAGCACATCGTCAGGCGGACGATGAGCATTCTAAGTGATATGTTCTGATTAAAGGTAATCGTAACCTCAAGCCTCATCAACCGGGAATGGCTAAAACAGGGGAGGTGCAGCAAGGTTTCGTGGGTAGCACCCACTGAGAGCAAGATAGATCCCTGTCTAGAGGTCCCTTTATTTTATTCGGCTTAGTGTGTGGTTGGTCGCGCCAACTATGGGATTGTCTTGTTCGGAATTATCCAGTAAGGGATGGTTCCGGCTTTGTGTTGCAGGGGAGCGGGCGTACTCCTCGGTACGGTGATCTAGGCCACGTACTGTGACGGGCGGTACCCCAGTAGCCCTGCCATTGTATGGAATCCAAACTCCAATAAGTGCCGTACGTATTAGTTGTGCCCAACTATGTTGGAATGTGAGATGTAAGCATTTCAGCTATTTTTGTATTTTACTTGAAAACCCTAGACCCTATTATAATACAATCGGATTTCCTATCAAATGTTTTAGTTAGCGTAAGGTAAAAACTTACCCATGTTTATTTGTGGGGAGTCTTACGTGATACTTTTGTTTTCAAAGGTTTTCAAAGTTAAGCAATCTAACCGTTTACTCACACCAGACCCATGTCTGACCCAAGTGTTTATTTTCTGTTTTATTAAACTCTTGGGTACTCAATATTGTATTGAGTAGTCGAGGGATTCAGGTTAGCTTTGACGAATTCTGGAGGAGATTTGGAGCAGGAGGCTTCACCGTGTAGATATATGATGATTCCGCTGTGTATATGTTGTGTCTGTATCTGTGATACTTGAGTTGTATGAATTAGACAGATGTTTATAACTGTCTAATATGTGTTTTATAAGTTGTGTAACTCTGATGTATATGATACTATGTAATATTTTATATGATATATTATATTTCATTCGTTCCGCTGTGAGTTTCTGATGTTGTTGTTCTTTCTTCTTTTCTTTCTTTTCTTCTTCTATCCCTTTCTTTCTTAATTCACGATACGTCTTTCTGGGCATAGAAAGTCGGGTCGTGACAACTTATTACTCTGTGTCTGTGATCTGTGATTATTTTATTTACTGTATATGTTCAGTTTTGCCAATTTAAATTAACAACGCGGTATTTTGAGCAATTCAACTCCGGCATGAGTGTCTACCTATACACTTATAATGGATGCGAATGGTCCAAAATACTGGGTCGTTACACCTTTGGATCTTTCAGAAGAAGTTCTCTTTCTTTCAAGTACCATTGATTTTCACTGGTAGATCTTCTAAGCAAAGACTAAGGATCTAACTTCTTAACCTATCCGATCCAAAGTAGATAGCTAGATCTAAGCCTGAGTTGAATCCTTCTCAGTCAAAAGCATCAAAATGTTAAACCAAAAAAATGGATCAACACCCTTAATTGAGTGTGAAAGCACCAACCCTTTTTATCAAGGCGAATAAAATAAAAATAGCAATAGTAAATCGCCGGAAAAGTAAAGAGACAAGAAATTTTTAAAGTGGTTCGACTGTTAACGAAGCCTACATCCACTTTATAGCTTTTATTGATCAACTGCTGTTACAAAGAAGTTTAGATTACAATATGATTCTTCTTTCCTAAGTTAGATCAAGCCACCATTGTTAGAGACAACCACAAGGATCTTAATTGCCCTTTAATGGCTATTGGGAGAAAGAAAAAGAGTGAAGAAACAATGGCAGATTTTCAGCAGAGATCAGAGCAGATCCCCCTTTCTGCTGCAGATGAGATGGAATTTATAGGGGTTAGAAAGCTCTTGAGCCGTGAATTGATTTGAAAGAAATTTATAATCACCATGCAGAGAGAGCTCAAAACGTTTGGAGGCAAAATTAGCCTTCTTTTTGGATCGGTACTGATCCGATCCATTTCGATCGGTACCGATCTGATCCAAATCCTTAGCCAATTATTGGCTTTGATTTGTTTGGTCGAGCTTTTTTCTTCATAGTGATTCTCTCCATGTAATTTCGTAGCTTGTTGACTTGTTTTGATGATGATTTTCCTGTGGGTTAGATTGAACTATATTCTGGATCAGATGATCCTTCACTTCTTAAACTCGGATGCTTGGAATGTTACTAAACTTGTTGGGTGACCTTGGTCGAAGCATAAAATCACAATGCAAAAGGATTGGGGTCGCCGCAAACTATCAATTCAGATCGGTACCGATCCAATTGGATCGGATCGTTGCAAATCCAAAAAGATTGCATGTTTTTCTACCAAACTTCTTGGAGTCCTTTGTCTTGTATTTTTGGGCATTTCGATCAAGTATCGAGTCGTTCTGGTTTAATCTAAATGTTCTAACTCCCATTGAATTCTGCTGGGTTAAAAACCCTGTTAATATAAATAATACCTATCGAATATCTCACAGCACATCGAATAAAAAAATTATAAACATCTTAGACATAAAACAGGCGAGACAGTAATAAATGAATGAATCACATAATTAGAGTAAATAGACCTATACAGCATATAACTAAGTGATAGAGTTATACATCAAATAATAACTCATAAACAAACTATCTCTAAATAGTAAAGGCACTAGCAAGCTCTATAGTACTTTGTAGTAGAATAGCAAATAAGTAAATGTAGTGATACAAGAGAATAGCCTCCTACCCTCCACCTATCCAGCTCCACGTCCTCACCAGACCTAATATCCTTACTCTACTCATTTAAGAGTACTCAGAGTAATAAGTAGTAAAACATAAAACCCGAGGTCAGGCAATAGTCTGGTGTGTGCGGCGGTGAATCTCTAAATACTAATATACCCGACCTGTCCCTGCATCCAAAGAGTTAGCACATACATAAAATATATGCTACTATACATCATAGTCATCATGGGTGTATTGTACATTAAAGTACTAAGGGGTGTCTAGATATCTACATTAATAATATCGACTGCATTTGACATCCCTAAGGTGCTAAACCATTAAACAAACATAGCATCCATCATCCATCCTCACGTTCACTTACTCAGTGCGTTGAATATAAGATCACTCGACGACCCATCACGATTCCTTAGTACACGAATCCATGCCACTCAGTCGGCCAGGAACTAGACTAACCATCACGTCGGTCCGCGGTAAACAAACATCGTATTTAAAATAAAGAGCCATCACGCTCTAGGAACTATCATGTCCCAAGTTTACTTCTCCTTACGAGTACCCCATGAACCTTCGAGTCTCTGTGATATGTTTGCATAAGTAATCTATAGAAGAGTACACCTTGGAACCGATCCCATGACTCCCATCACAAAGTCACCGCGATTGCGACAATCCTCTATAGTCATCATCAATCATAAAATACCATTATATGTCCCATAGCCATCATCTAACAGTACCCTCTATCCGACTCACAGTCCTCAACTCTACATCTCAAAGTATAGCTATCCATCACCAAATTCATCTCTTCCCATCACAAAATCATCATTGTTGCATCGTCAATGGAAATCTTCATCGAACCTAGGGTTTGGCACTGATCCCTATATTTGCTTGTCTCGAATTTGACCTAATCACATACCTAAAACTCTGTAACACCCCGCATTTTTATATAATTAAATAAAATCAATTGAATTAACATAATTGCAAAACAGAATATAAATGTCAAATATATGCATTTAAGAATTAAGAGGTTTCATAGATTTATGCAAGCAATGAGTGTGTGATTAATTGACGCATCAATCAATTAAAAGGGGAATTAATTAAGAGACATAGAGGCGTCAATTGGTCAGAGAATATGTCACTTTTATAACATTAATTAATTAAGGGATCTTCTAATAAAGGGAAATGTATGTAGGGAATAAATTAAATGATAACATACATATATTAATTTATAATTGACGCAATCAATTAATTAAAGACATTAAGTAAGCGTCAATTAATAAAAGAGGGAAACTTATATGTCAATTAATTGGGTAATGAATTGGCGGTTTAAATATATACAACTAATAAATGTGTGATTGGGTGACGCGTAGGAATTAATTTGGATATCGATTAAAATGAGAAAACATGTCAATTAACTAATTGGCAATCAGTTGAGCATTTTAAGAAGGGTGTCAATTTCAAAGAATACGCCCTTGTTCCAATAGCTAATAATGTAAATTAATTAGCTAAAAGAAAACGCTAGTTATAGGATTATTTGTTTCCAAGTTAAAAAGAAAAAAAAGAATTAGAATGCGTACAAAGATCAAACGGAGTAATTAAGTTTATGATGAAGGTAAGTTAATAAGAAAAAATTAAAAAGTATAGCTTTTATATACAATCAATTAATAGAGATATTAATTGACATGTTCAAATAGGTAAGAAATTATAACGTATGAGAATCAATTAATATTGGATATATATATATATATGATCTAATTAATTAGGTAATTAATGGGAGAATCTTATTTAGAAGGAAACGTGAATTAATAGGGTCGTATAACAAATGAATAAATTAATAACATTGGAGAATTATACGTTATAAGCTAACGTAAACAAATCAATAAATGATGGTGATGATTGTTTTTAGGGTTAATCAGATGGTTTGTAGTGTTCACTACACCTATAAATTGAATGTAACTTAACCCTAGCCCACGCTATTTTCTCTGAATCAGCTGTTGTCATTTACAGCAAACTCCTCTTCTCTTCTCCCTCTTCCTTTCTCCTCTATCAATCAAATCTTTCCCCAAACAAAATAAAATAAAATTAAGCAAGGATATACATACAAGCAAATCAGAGAATTTCTCAAACAAATCAGGGAATTTACAGCGAATTAAAAAGGGAGAAAAGCGGAGAAAAGCATAGCAAATTAAAAGGGATAGAGATTGAAGCTAAGGACGACATGTAAGTGGATTTAATTATATTCTTTTATGTTTATAATATATATTATCGTTGAATTTCCATTAGATAATTGATTCCAGTAATTAATTCTATTAGTTATGCAAACACTGTAAATTTTATTTATATTTAATTAGGCTTGACAGTTAGAAAAGGCGTAGGCCTAAAAGTAAGAAATTTACAGTTATTTACATCAATTTTAAAAGTCATAATTTAGTGTTAATACCGGTTCCTTTTATTCCCTTTTTACGCGAATAATATAGTTAGAAAGAGAATTCGCGGTTATGGATTAAAATACTACACTTTATAGAAGTAGATGTGAAATAAGAAAATTGGAAAATTGGAATAAAATTAGAAAAGTGGAATTCTGCAATAAATTACGCTGAACGAAAACAATAAATTTATCTGATAATTTAATTTGGGGAGTAAGTAATAGATTAATTGGTTGGTTTAGAAACTAGAATGCATTTCTATAATTTAATAATTAAAAGATAACGATAAACGTAACTGCAAGAATAAAAAAGAAAGAAAAAGGGAACTAGTGTAAAATAGATGGACCACTGTATTTTACACTAGCCCAAAATAATAAAAGAAATATCTTGCAGTTACGAATTATTGTTTATAGTATTATTTAGTATTAAATTATGGAAATAGATTTTAGTATAGCTTTCACAACCAACCAAATAAAATAGAATTAATTCCTAGAATAAAAGAAAATAAAGTAGAGTATGAAATGAATCAAATAAATTATTAGATAAGAAATTAAGACTGTGAACAATAAATGAACCTAGGTCTACATTTACCGCGCAGACTATATAAAAAGACAGTTATTATGGTAATTTAATTATATAATAAAAGAGAATTAAAATGAATTCTATATCATAATAAAAGAAGACAGACTAGAACAGAAAAGAAACACTTGTAATTATATACAGATTTTAAAAGAAATAATAGTAACAATTACAAGTATAATTATAACATAAGTTATGATTAAGTAAAAGAATAGAAAGGCTTATTTGGGAACTTAGAATAAATAAGCAATGACGGCAAAGATAAATAGTAAAAGCTTATTTTAGATTTCTATTAAATTAATAAGCAAATAGAACAAAAGATGCTTATTTAATAAACTAAGACTTAAATTAAGTTAATAAGCAAGAAGTGGCAATACCAATAGCATTCCCTATTAGATCAATGGTGGTCTCACAATAGCCATAAGCGAGACGAGGGCAAGAATATGCTAATTAGGGTAAATAAGTAGCCAACATAATAAGAAAAGTAAACTAAACGCAAATTAAAAGATTAGACTTAGGGTATAATAAAAGAATTGAGATGCGTTTGGAGCAGCCCAAAGGATGAAGCGCCTAACGAAGCAGTTCGTCACGGATTTCAGAAATGGAGAAGCACGTCCAACATAGTATTTTTGGGCTTCAAGGAAGTACGACACTCAACGGGACGTGAGGATGCTCTAGGATGGCCCTTTGGGTAGGCTTAACGAAGCTGCACCCCCGGAGGCAGGTCTGTAGGTGTTCCATCAAGAGAGTATGCCTTGACTGCATTTGCATTGTAGGCCTAACGAAGTAGACCTCTGTAGGCAGTCAAAAGGGCTTGGTGTTTGAAGTAGGGTATTCGTATGTCCAGTATTTGCAGGTAATTTTAAGGATAGTCGCATGTGGATATCGGCCAGCATCAAGACCAAGAGCGATTTCGGGAAAGACTATAGTTAAACTAACATGCCAATGATTCTTTCACTACCGAGACATTGGATGGGGGGCACCGCCAATTGGATGTTAGATTGTTTGCAGTAGGGCACGACCACTTAACTCTTCAAAGATCTTTCGATTTAGTTGAGGGGTGGCTGCATGGGGCCATAGCCACGACGAGAAAAGAGATAGACCAACTAGAATATCTGTATTGTAGGCCTAACGAAGCAGTCCTTTACAAATATAGAAACACTACAACAAAAATACCCTATTACAACGCCCTTTCTACAACGGGCATAGGTTGCCCGTTGTAATAGAAGGCTATTACAACGGTCCACTCAGGACCGTTGTAATAGATGCTCTATACAACGCCCTTTTTACAACAAGCAATGACTGCTCGTTGTAATAGAATGCTATTATAACGGTCCTTTCATGCCCGTTGTAATAGATGACAATTTTACAACGTTCACAAAATGCCCGTTGTAATAGATGCAAATTTTACAACGGTCACAAAATGCCCGTTGTAATAGATGCCAATTTTAAATAATTATTATATAATAATGACTATTAAAAAATTAATAATTAATAACAATCAATAATTCATAATAACTAAATATTATCTTTAATCAATCATTATTTTTTATATTTAATAATTTATTATAATTAATTGTTAATAATTAGTAAATTATTATTAATATTTATTTATTACACTTAATATTTAATTATTATAATTAATATTCAATTATTTAGTAATTATATTTAATATTCAGTATTTAATATTCAATATTAGATAATTAAATTAGTAATTATATACAAGTTTTTTCTTGGTTCTGAACAGCGAAATTTTGGCTCCATTTTTTTTCATTCTACCGCCTAAAATTCCTTTCTATTTTTGTTCTCCGGTTAAAATTCTACATTCCCTCCGCTCTAACTTAAACATTAAGAAAAAATCAAAATCCACGTGTTACCAATTTTTCATTCCTCTGCTCTAAACCTAGATCTAAATCCATACCCATAAATTTAACCACGCCTTCTTTTCTGTATCCAACAGAAAAACGATGTTGACTTCTTCACTTCTTTAACAAAATTCATGCCACAAAAATCACGCCGCCTATTGTCGATCTGAAGTTCGTTACTTCTGCCTCAAATCCATTGATTGAAGAACTTATCGTGACCTAGCTTGCTCGAATCTAAGTGGATTCTAATGATTTTGAAGCGTATCTGAACTCCATCTTGCTTCTTAGATTTAAACTTAGTAAATTCTTAGATCTGAATAATGATGAGCTTGGAGATTCAACATCGTGAGCGTTAAAGAGGAGCGACGTCGAGCGCCATTAGTGAGCAATGTTCGATATTGTGAGTGTCGAAGGGGTCCACCAGTGAGCAATACCGAAGTGCAAATCAATGGCATAAATCATAGGGAACAATCTCGTAAATCACTATGAATAGTTGCAAAAGTCAGAGGACTTCGAAGACAGGCAATATCAAGGCTTGAGGAGCGATATTTAGTGTTAAGGCCAAAGATCGAATTGATGCCAGAGACAATATCAAGAAACATCAGGTGATTTTGACCACTTCAGATCTCATATCTACACTAGTTGAGTTCGAGTAAAGTAGCATTTCAACATCCTTTTAGGTATGTGCTTAAACTGAATCTCAAGCATGAGCAAGATTTGTAGTTTGTACTTAGAAATAAGGATATTATATATCTTTCAGTAATTTCTAAATGTTAATATTAGATATATTTTTAGGTATATTTATTTTATGATTTCAAAATATATATAAAGTGATTTTGAAATTACATAACATAGAAGAACTCAATATAGCTTTAGGCATATCAGTCTTTGTATATTAGATGTCATGTAAATGTGTGGATTTCAAACTAATATATGTTTTCACAATTCAAACATATAAAAATCAGATATATATCAATTTCAAACATACGTATCAAGTTCGTATCAAAGGATTTTAAATGTCTCATTTTGAAAATTTTGGATATAATGAGGCATGGTTTCAAGTACGTGGTTTCACATTTATTAGAAGAATTTCACTTATATCTGTTTACCAATAGATCTTGCATACATATTTGATTTTTAAGTGTATTAGTTTTGCACATATTGAGTATATAAAAGTCTTGAATAAGGCAGATTTTAGAAATGTTAGTGTTAGGTTTTGAAATATGTAAGTTTTTATGTATATGTATATATGTGGCTTTAAAGTCCCAAATATATTTGGTTTTTAAAAAAACTTGTAAGAGTGAAATGATTTTGAACTCATTGAGATTTCTAGTATTTACAGTCTTGACCTGATAAAGTTTGAATTCTAGGTATATAAGTTTTGATTTTGAACACACACGGCTCTATAATAAGTTGGCTTTGTAATATTTATTATTTCAAGCCACAAGGATATATTGATTTCACATGAAAGTTCCAGTTTTTAGTATATATGTCTATAAATAAGTGTATTATCGAAATTCAAGTTTATTAAGTTTTATAGTGTATTCAACATTCAATACCTGTCCAAATAAGCAGAGCTCATTATATACACGGGTTTCAATTGAATGTATTCCTTCAAGGTTCACATACATACAAGTTTTAGAACATGCTTAGTTTTGATTTGAATAAGTAAATTTTGAATATATATATTTGCACATGTAGCTGTGTTAAGCGTATCATATTTTGAGCAAGTAAATTTTTTTGAATGTGTATAATTTTCAAAGTGCTTACCAAGTGCATTTCGGTAAATTTTAAGTATGTATATCTCTGTTTTGAAGTGTATATCCATGTATAAATGGCTTCAAGTGTGCACATTACACCTCTAGAAGTATGTAGATCTTACACACACAGATATGTGTGTGTGTGTGTATTTGGCTTTTGGGAATCATATGATCTTTTGCCTTTTTTCTATTGTTTGTTAATTGAATAAAAAAATAGTTCATAAAATATGGCATATTGTGTTCGCCAAGATAGTTAGATCATTTTGAAAATATTGGCCAAGTTTTATAAAGCGGTTTCCTCAATGAAGCCTTGATATTTGAGTTTTAGGTTATGTGGGAGTAAAGTTGTATAGTTTACTCCAGCTGCCACTTAGAAGGTTGTACCTTCAATGGAGTGTCTTGTGATATTAAAATTTGATAATTACGAAATAGAAGTAACATGTTGAGAATAATGTACATCTGTGAAATGATCATGTTCCTATATATATTGAATTAGAAAAGATGCAGTTTTAGGCATGAGAATTTTGAATAGACATTTAATCTCAAGGATTCGCATGAGCAGTTTCAGCATCAACTAGATGTAGTTTCATTCCAGCAAATGTTCTTAAGTGTCCCTATTCTATTTTTGGTTTAAGGCTTTCAGCAGCACTATTTCTATACAAGGTGATGGAGTTGTTTTGCTGTGGATGATTGATACGAGGAAAAGAGAAAGAGAGCCTGAAAAGAGAAAGCGACAATAAAAAAATGATGAGTTTGTTGACAAAAGCTTTATGCTTATGTGTTAATGCTTTATGTATTTGGCTGTTATGAAACTAGTTGTCATGTGTATGTTAGAACTATGTCAATGTAAACTTATCTAACTTTTTGGAATGTGTTGGAATTTTATGACTCTAGCTTTTAGTCTTTTCGTATGTGATTTTGGTTGTTTTATGATAATATTTATTACTCGTTAAATTATTCATTATTGGTATGGATGTACTGCATGGATGCAGCTGTGATTTTTTTTTTAAATTTTCATTTATTTTGCAACAGTCAGAAATCGTTGCAATATCGTGTATTACAACGGGCTATGCCAGTTGTATTATAGTCTATTACAACGGGCTATGCCACTTGTATTATAGGCTATTACAACGATCAGAACCCGTTGCAAGTTTAACGTTTTACAACGTTTATTGCCCGTTGTAAAATACGGTCGACCTATTACAACAAGGCCTAATACAACGGGCGTATGCCCGTTGCGAAACCCATATTACAACGGGCATTGCCCGTTGTAAAAAGGCTGTTTTGTTGTAGTGAAAATCCCCGACTGAATTCCATACAAGGTAGACCTTGTTGGCGGGATTTAGATAGTAGACAGAATGATTACGTAGTCCTTAATGTACGCACTAGGTGGTACATTGTGGATGTCCGAGCACTGGCATAGACTAGTGCAGACACGATTTAAATTTTCATAGTAAGTAGTGGAGCATCTGCATTGTAGGCCTTACAAAGCAGTCCTTTACAGATGTAGCTACGGAACGCTCGCCGAGCAAGACGATGGAGTATCTGTATTGTAGGCCTTACGAAGCAGTCCTTTACAGATATAGCTACGAAGCAAGACGATGGATCCCTTTTCGAGGAGGACACGGAAGGTACCATGGGTGGTACCTAGGACCAATATGGTCATTGGGCATATAGCTAAATATATGTATACATTAGTTATTTGGTTTTAATCTGCTATGGAGTAGATGGGCACGGTTCACGAACATAGGCGAGAGTATTGTAAACCTAATAAACCTAATATAACAGTAAATGGAAATAAAACGGTATATGTAGAATTAAGCTTAGAAGTGTATAATTTATCCATTCACCAGAACTTTAGTTCTAACCCCCTCCTCATAACACCCTACAGGTTAAGTAGATGGTAGAGACTTCCCAGCTATAAGACACTTGTTTAGAGAGTGTTATTATATTGGTGAGTATTTACTTACTATTATATTTTAGTCAATCTCGCTGTGAGATAAATTATTGAGCTCTGATATATATGTCTTTGCCTATTTGTAGGATACCAGATACCCAACTTGGGCTTCAGTAGGCTTGTTTTCTAGCCATTTTGCAAAAAATCCGGACCATTGGAATTCGAGTTGTTACAAACTCGAGTCAAACTCCATCTCATCTCGAAGCATATGTGTGGAAACTCAAAATAAAAATTTGAAGACCCACTGTCTAACTTCCCTATGCCAACTGCCATCGATCCATGCCTATCCCAATCACACAAATGTTGTGCTCCCTCCTTGGCTATCCTCCATCGATCGCATGTCATATTCAACAATACCCATGGATCGGTACCGATACATGGGTACCGATCCCAAACTTAACAAAAATTCCACTTCTCCACTTCCTTTACTTTCTTAGCCTATATTCTCATGCAATCTTCCCAAGCTACCATTCATGACCCAAGCCTATACTCTAAACTCGAAGTGTACCCTACTGATCCAAGCCTTAAAATTTCCTCCATCCTTATACACGAACGATCCATTACTGCAAGCGATCATCCCTTAAGCTTTTTCCTGTTAGAACCTTATATTTTGATGTTTTGGTAGTGACAACTATACAAGTATATATTGTATATACTAACCATTTTTGCAGGAAATAATATCAACTGTACAAAGAGACAATTATATTGAAATGAAGACCGAATTGACGCTACAAAGAGCAATCAGTCATAATGTCTATGTCTAGAGGTATAAAGTTGTTAAACTCTCTTCTATGTGGTATACACACACACACAATTTTTCAAAAATTAAAATTTCAACATCAACACAACAAACTTACAATTCAGCCGGTTGAACCACCTAGTTTAGCTGACTGAATCTGTGCACATGCACATATTTATTTATGAATATTCAGCCGACTGACTGAAAATATTCTGCCGGCTGAAAATGGCCTAAATTGAACTATTTTCTTACTGATTTAAAAAGTCGTCAATTCAGCCGTCTGCCAACTTTTTTCAGCTGGCTGAATCTGTATAATGACTAGTTTTCTAAAAAAGGTACCTCTTCTTCATAAAGGGTTACATCTTTAAGACCAAGAGTTGCAGTCCTGAATTTTCGCCGTTTCTTCTTACGAATGATTGCAACTATTAAACTCTATATAAAGCAAATTATTTCATTGTTTTCATAATTCTATTCTATTCCCAATTCTTTCTATCTTTACTATTGAACTCTTAAGCATCCAATTACAAACTGCTTTACATTTTTGATCACACGATCATTCACGAAAAATTTCTTGTGATCAAAATTACTTCCTTTCTTCACAAACTACATGATATACCACAAAGGAGAAGATTATAGGAAGGGTGTACGTTATTGACTTATCAGTGCTATTCAAGACAATACATAGTCGAATACTTTTTTGCTGTTTATAGTTGAAGTCTTGTTGTAGTATCCTCAGGCGGTTGAAGTCCTATTTGGTTGTCTAGTCTGTTGAATTCTTGTTCAGTTGATGGGCGGTGTAATACCTGTTCCTCCTGGTTAAGTGAGGGTATTGATTAAATCCAGAAGGAGTTTGGGACTGGATATAGAACGGAAGTTCGAATCAGTATAAAAATCTCTGGTGTCATTTACTTTATTACTTTTACTTTTATATTTATATTCCGCACAAGTAAATAGTTTATTTAATATTTCATATTACGTGATCCTTAGTCACTTTCATTTCCTTCCTAAGCGAACCATCTTTATCATTCGCCAATCCAAGCATACTTCAAGGCAGCCAAATTAGGATCCATAGCCTTCAAAATCACCACCGATCCATCTTCAAACAGCCATAACTCAAGCATACGGACTTCAAACAACTTGAAACTTTGAATTTAACTTCATGAGGCCTTCCTTGCCGCCTATCATCGATCGTATAAGATTTGGGCTCATACCGATCCCTGACCATCGATCCCTAACATGTTCCTAAAACTAAAACGTCATTTGATTAGCATTTTTAACCAAACAAGCATGACAAATTCAAGCAATCATCAAATACAACATATACTAATAAGCACACAATCAAACACATCAATGTGAATCGTAAATCTAAGGGTAGTATCCACAAGAACATATGAGATTCATAAGAATATGAATTTATAAAACTTATCCAAATGAAATTTGTATATGTTATTTAAAAGAGTTTAAGATGTATTTTAGAGTTTGAAAATCATTTAAAAACATCATTAATTGTCTAATGATGGCTAATTAGTTAGTAGAGGCTTAAAATCACTCACCTAAGTCCTAAGCAATCTAATCCAAGCTCAAAGATGCACGAATCAAAGAGCGAACAGTAGCTCCAAGATGATCTCTAGTAACAAATCTCCAATCCAAGGGGCTAATCTCGCTAATCTTTGTCTAATCACATATTTAGGCTACTTAGAGTATGTAGTTAGGTAAATTATTTGGCTAAGAGAATGTTAATAGGAGTTTTTCTATATTTTTGGGAAGTATAAATGAAGGAGAGTCCCATCAGCCCTTACCCTATGCTAATCTCGAAATAGGTTTGGGCCTACCCACTAACTTCTTAATTACCTATTAAGCAATCTAAAATCAAGTGGAACTTCAAACAATCATATCTCCCTGCCTGTAAGCCCGTTTTCCTATTACGACACTCTACGGAAAGGAAAACCACTCATCCTAATCTAATTGAAGTAGCTTTAGACCCCAATTCAGATCCAACCAAAAATTATAAACCATACAAGATTCTTAGAGTTAAAATGGTAACGTAGAAATTCGATGAAAATCAAAGATATGGAAAATGTTTGTAAGAGTCATATATCAAAATTTTAGAATCATATGACCTCATATATAAAAATAATAGTAATGTTTACAATCCTTCAATATGTAGAATATAGGTCGTTACATTCTCCCTATTTATCGCCCCCAAAATCCCAAGCAAAAACCAATAGGGACATCCAGCATACCTAACAACGATATGAAATCATAGGCAACAATCAAAATCGAACATGCATACATAGAAATAAATGGGAAAGGAAACATCCAAGTCTATCCTAGCATGCAGGATACTATACTAAGGTATATATTTCATGATATCTTAAGTGAAAGTAAAAGCGATAAATAATAAGTCTCACCAAGTAAGGAGCTCTGGATAAGTAGTCCTCACGCTCTCCTCGGTCTCCCAAGTGCAATAGCCTTTATTTTCACTCTACTGAACCTTTACCAACTTCACCGTCTTCCACCTAAGCTGCTTCATATCACGTCCAACAATAGGAAGATGCCCATGAAGTCTAGAAGCTTCTAGTTCAATCTCAATATCATCTAGTTGATCCAATGCGATAGTTGCACCTGAGTTGTGCATTAATTTCCACAAGTGAGAAATGTAGAACACATTGTGCACTAACGCCATTCATTGAGGTAAGTCGACTCTATAAGCAAGGTCCCCAATCCTTTCTAGTATCGGAAAATGATCTACAAGTCTCGATGCCAACTTCTTTTTACTATTGAACTGCATTACATTCTTCAATGGAGAGATCTTGACAAATACCATATCGTCGATAGAGAACTCTAGATCCCTACGTCTCTTATCAGTGTAGCTCTTCTGTCTATCTTGAGTAGCTTTTATTTATTGTTGAATGATCTCGATCTTCTCTGAAGTTTCTCTAATCATATCTAGCCCAAGTATCAGTTTTCACCCACTTCCTATTAACACGAGGCAGCGTTGCATGGTTGGCCATATAATACCTTGAATAGTGCCATACCGATGCTAGACTGATAACTATGCGAATTCAACAAGATGTAAGTGATCATCCCATGAGCCTCCAAAGTCAAGTATACAAGCATGCAAGAGATCCTCTAAGATACGATTCACTCTCTCAGTTTGGCCGTCAATTTGAGGGTGATAAGTTATGCTGAGATGCTGCTCCATCCCTAATGCCTTTTGTAAGCTCTTCCAAATTCCACTAGTAAACAACTGATCTCGGTCACTCACAATGCTTTTTGGCACACCGTGGAATTGTACTATCCATTTCAAGTATAGTTCGGCAAGTTTGGCTACCATTCTACTTGACTTGACGGTTATAAATCTAGTGCTCTCGGTCAATCGATCGATTTTGGCCCAAATGCTGTCATACCTTGCTCTAGTCCTTGGCAGTCCGTCGATGAAATCGAGCGATACTTGCTCCCATTTCCAATCAGGAACTTCTAGCGGTTGCATCAATCCACTGGGCTTCTTCTGCTCCGCCTTAATCAACAAGCAGTTCACGCATTTTGAGATGATTGTCTCCAAATCTTTCTTCATCCCTTCCTAATAGAAGGTCTGCCTCATAACACTATACGTCTTATTACCACTGGAATGAATAGTCAATCTCGAATGATGGCATTCTCATAACATGTCATCACTTAACCCATCGACATCAAGAACAAACAATTTCCCATATTTACAGAGCCAACCATCTCGGTCAAGCACGTACTGTCTTATATCCTCAGACTCCACTCCAGCTTCAATCTATCTCAACCAATCTAGCATCGCGCCTTTGATTAGTACTAACCAGCTCAATCAGAGTAGGTCTAATAGTCAAGCCCGCTATTATCTCTAGCTCTGGCTCTAGCTCGCATCTCATTCGGAAATCATAACCAGCAATATACTCTAACTGCATCCACTCTAGGAACATAACTCCCAAGCTGGCATGTCTCCTACTCAATGCATTTGCAATTGCATTCCCTTTACTTGGTGTATATGCAATATCAAACTCATAGGAGGCTAGGAACCCTAACTATCATTGATGTGTACGTAAGTGTGCATATTTTTACTTCCATATTTAATCTAATTTAATTAAATAAATGAGCATATATGGTATTTTAACATGTATAAACCAAAATTTCAATTATTTTCAAATCATCATCTATTCATCTTCATATAGGGGCAAAATGGTCATTTTGTGCATGTATTATTTTGAGAATATTTATTTGTACATTTTATTTTTATTTGTAGGAATTTGAATAGAAATACGAAGAAGTCTTCATGGAAATATGCATGCACAAGTGAAGAAGGCAAAATGAAGATGGAAATCATTTCATGCAACATGGAGGACCACACCTACCCACTTATCATGATCCCCTATTAAGAGCTAATGCACATGATTAAAGCTACATGCAAATTAAAATGGAGGATTATGCTCATGCTAATGATTACTTAGAGGTTACATTTCCTAAAAAGGTAATTTGGGTAGTCCCCAAAAAATATACATTAGGGTTTTAGGCATGTATAAATACCCCATATGTTTCATGGAATGAGCTCTTAGCCTCCTCTTTAGTTAGTTTAGTTGTAGGCACAAATTCTAAATATAAACCCTCTTTCTCTCTTTCATGGCTTCTTAGCCATTTTCTTCTTTTATGTAATTTATTTTTATGCAATGTTAATTCATGCGCGTTTCTATTTACATGCTCTCTTTCCTTTCATGTTAGTAGTTTAGATTTATTTATGCAAGTAGATTAATTCTCATTTTATTTTAATTAGCTCTCTTTTTTCTTTGTTTTTGTTTCATGTTGAAAGCTACATTTGTTGAAATGATAACAAATACGAGAAGCTAAACCCCTTTAATTTAGGGGTAATGAAGCTCTCTTAGTCATGTAGATTTAATATTTTGCTAATTTTGATCTCTTTTTGTGCTTAATGGAAATGTTTGATGTTGTTAAATTTGGTTGTTTAGCTTTGAATTTGATAGCATATGTTGTTGACACCAAATAGACTATGCTTAAACAAACATAAACACAAATTACCTCTTCATCTACATATGATGTTGGTAATGAAGTGAATTTGAGAATCAAAATTTAATGGTCTATACTAATCAATAGTAAACAAATCATGCTTAGAATAGATTTTATTTTCAACTTCGTTGTCAATTTTCATGAGAGTTAACAAGTAGTTTAGTGGTTATGTTATAGTTTGATAGTTTATTTTGGGCTAATTAATAGAACAAATATGTCATACTTATGATAAACACATCAACTAAATTCACTAATGACCAAAAGAGAGATCATAATTTCATTTTGTTGATTTATGTGATCATGAGAAGGAAATTACCACAAATTGCCTTCTACTCTCATATTTTTATCCACTTTTAGTTTTGTTAGTTTCTAGAAATTTTTAGTTTAACACAACTTCAAATTCTTAGTTTAA
This sequence comes from Allium fistulosum, assembly GCA_030737815.1. Classification (NCBI taxonomy): domain Eukaryota; kingdom Viridiplantae; phylum Streptophyta; class Magnoliopsida; order Asparagales; family Amaryllidaceae; genus Allium; species Allium fistulosum. The sequence goes on from CM060901.1 coordinate 1,511,749,834, forward strand.
TTTGATTGAGTAGAAATTTTAAAATCACTTTCAATTCCCTGTGGATCGACCCGTACTCGCCACATACTAAAATTGTACGCCGCGCTTGTGATTATTTTTAATTAAAGTTTTATCGGCTATTTTCTAATTCAATGGAAAATTAGTCGTTAAACATGTTTTTGGCGCCGTTGCTGGAGAATTTGATTTGATTTTATTTCTATTCTTCGAATTATTTGTTGTTTGATTTTATTGTGTGTTAATTTTGTGTGTGAATTGCATTTAAAAAAAATATGTTGTATTGTGTGTTTGTTGTTTGATTTTTGTTGCGTGCTTGTTAATTTTCCATTTTCATTTTCATATTTAAAAAAAACATACACATTGCAAAACAAAAAAAATTCATTTCTTTTTTCTTTTTTACAGTATTGTGCATTTCAGTTTACATTTCAGACACATTTCTGTTTACATTTACATACTCTGTGCACTTATCACAACTGTACACACTCCATAACCATCCACTGCCGCACTTCAGACCACTGCAACCCACACTGTTGCTTCTCTTCCCCCAACTTTTCTGCCTTCCACCACTAGAAATAGTCATTCCTCCACCCCCAGTGCTCTCTGCAGTGCACCTGCAACATCTCAACACAACCTACCATTGTGCAGTGCATTTCACCACCTCCGCCCTTCTCTTTGATCAACATATTTCACCACTACACAAGCTACTGCTACACTTCACAATCCATCACCATCCCAGTCCCTCTGTCCTCTGCCATCAACCTCTTCCTAAACCATCAGCCTACCTCATCACTGTCTAACAGCAACTTCCCTCTCCTAACCACCAAAGTCGCAACTTCAACTCCCCTCGGCCTCTGTCTTCAACTGCCTTACCACATACATCTCATTTCCCCCCCACCAACATTTCCATTAACCTGCAAAATCTCACTGCAACATTCAACAAGTTGCAACATCTCAACAAGTTCATTCATTTTCACCATTACAACATTTCCCACAGTCTCCACACTGCGACTCCTACTTCTGCCTTGCATAGTGCACATCATAAACCACAGTGCTTCCACTGCTTTCCCTCTGCTGCAACATACTTCAACAGTGCACATCTCAAACAACTACATACTAACTTCCTCCACCAAAACTATGATCATCATCCCGCTGTTGACCAGTCCCCATACACTCATCTCTGACCACAACTTCTCCCCTACTAACCTCTACATACAAACCATACATCATCTCCCTACTGTTGCACCATATACAAACAGTCCAACCACTTCCAACTTGCTTGCCCTTTCACGGCATACTGCTCTTCATTCCCTACCACAACATCCATTCCTCGTCATATCAACAACCAAACCCATCGCAGCCATCACAAAAACTTCCCCCCGGTAACAACATCAATGCTTATATACACTTCATATTCATATACACTTCATTCCACAACAATCCAGCCAACTACATTCACCAATAGTACATCCCACATTTCATCAATTTCATCACAAATATCCACAGCATAGTCTCCATCAAACCCCCACCATTGTGCACCCTATCATATACCTCCTGCACCATTCAAGCAGCTACCAACCTAACATCCATCATCACATATACCATAAATATCATCATTTCATAACTCAACTTGCCCTGCCTTACTACAACCAAACTGCAGCATCCATCAATTTCATCAGAAACTTATCTCTGCCATAACTCCTCCTCTGACTACTATCCACTTTAACATATAATTGAACTTCCCACTGCCTACATTCACAAACCAATACATCAACTTCGCATATCACCAACCATTTCCCCTCTGCCAATGCTTCAACATTCCCTGACCAAAACTAATACATTTCCAGTGCCATTCTTGCCACCACAAAATCCCACAGAACCCCAAAACTCATCCACTACTTCATTTTGACATTGAATCTGCTACTTCCCTGCAACACACTGCGACTCCTTCACAACCTGCCTTTCAACCTACTTCATCTCCAATCATTTCCATCCCACTGCACTACTTAAAACCCATACACCACTACAACTCGTCGCAAATTGCCAACCTCTACCTGAACCTCACCACAACCCCATTTCCTTCGCACAACCAAATCTTATCTAAATTATTCAGCCTCACCGACACAAGAAATCTATACGGCAATTGCCTTAACGGACAGTAAGGAAATTTGTGAAGTCGTTAAATTTAGTTTTGAAATTGCGACGTGATTTGGGGAATTTCAATTTCTGGATTTCAGAGGAATTCGAATTTGAAATGTAATTTCCGAAGTGGTTAGTGAAATGGTGAATTAATTGAAGTTGGGTCAGGTTAAAGAAAAAGAGTGGGTTGGTTTCTCTTTTTTATTTTGTTTCTTTAGTTTAAGTTTTGATTTTTTTTTCTTAATCTCTTCTCCAATTTTTTTTTGATACTTCTGTTTTGTTTACAATTTCTTTGTTTACAACTTTCTTTTGTTTACAAATAGAAAGAGTTATTTTGTTTGCAAGTTTCTTTTCTTTGTTTACAATTTTCTTTTGTTTTGAGTTTGGTTGTGTTGTGATTTGTTGGCTTTTGTTATCCTCCATTTTGTGTTAAAAATAGAGAAAAGAAGAACAAGCAAGTTTATACCTAAAAGAAGAAAAAAAGATAAAAGGAAAATCTTCTTTTGCCTTCTGTTTTATTTTCAATTGTTTTGTTTTCAATTGTTTTAGTTTAATTTGTTTTGTTTTTCATTTGTTTTAGTGTCTTCTTTGAATTATATAAAAAATAGAAAAAAATGTATATATCTTGTTTTTAGTTTCAGGTTGCCAAAGCAGAAAATCAGAAGGAGAAGAACTGCTGCCAAAAATAAATTGCTTGCTTGCTTATAAAAAAAAATTTGCTGATTTTAAGATAAGTTGCTAATATATTCTGCACACTCTGGTATCGTGTCATTATCTCTTGTTTTTATTTCCTTTGCATTGTTCATTGCTTGAGTTTTAAAAAAATTCAAAAAAATAGAAACAAAAATCCATTTGTTGTTGCATTGTTAAATCACGTTTAATTTCTGCTTTGCATTCATCTCATCTTGTTTTTTTAATGACAATACCAAAATTCACATAAGGTGGGGGATTTCATCACCCCTTCCTTGGCCCACAAATTGCATTTCATCTTAGAATTTCTTAATAATAACGGTTAGACATTTTAAGGGAGTCACGAGCTCACCTAGGGCTTAATTGTACCTTGACAGTTGTCCTATTTTGATAATCTAATTTCTTGGTGTTTAGGCTACAGCATAGCAATAATCAGTTATAATTATTACGGTGATTCGTAAATATTATATTGATTGTTTCTCTGAAGATACTTAAACCTTCGGTTGCATTGCTACGGTGATTCGTGGTACACCGATAACTCCTGTCCGTTACCTTGCTAAGAACTATCTTGTTGAGTTAAGACAAAGTGTGATTATACAATTTTGGGTTAGGAGCTACTTAGGACAGAAATTGTAATTAAGGCCTTGCATTCACTTAGTTGCATTAGTTCATGCATATTTAAAAAAATTTCAAAATCCAAAACTATAAAAAAATTGTACATTCTCCTTAACTTAGTTTTTAAATCTTTTCATTTGAAATTTTTCAATCAAATCAAAAGTTCAAAAAAAATTTAGAAAAAACAAAAAATCCAAAAAAATATAAAATCTTTTTAAAAAAAATAAGAAAAATGAAAAAAAAAATCAAATTTGCCTTTTGAAAAATAAATTCCATTTGGTAAATAGTTTTCCTTTATAAAAAATCTAAAAAAAACACTTTTGAAAATGTCTAAATTTCTTTACTCGTATGAATTTTACGATAGTTGTGAAAATTAATATAATCCATGTAATTTCACATCAAATTCTCATGGATATTTTAATAACAACTATTGTATAAACAATTTGGATATTGAAGAACAAAATTCTCAAAATAGTGAGCAACTCTCAACTCTTGAAAAGAGTATTGAAATGATTTTGTCCTTACTTGAACTTTCTACACAAAAAAATCAAATGATAAATTATTTATGCAATTCATATTTGTGCAATAACTCAAGTCAAGGATTTCAAAATAATCAAAATTTGAATTCACTTCAAAATTCAAATGATTTCGATTATAACCCATGCCAATTCAATTTCGAACTCCAAAATGAATTTCAAAACCAAAATGGAAACCACTTTTAAATGATTTTGGCAATGGGAGTAGTTTCAATTACGATGCGATTGACAATTTTTGTTCTCAACAATTTCAAATTGAAAATTCTCAAATTAATAATTATAAATTTGATTTTGTTGAGCAAATGGAATAAATTTACAAAAATCACACGGATTAGTTGTTTGAAACATACATGAAACAACATGGGCAACAAAATCAAATCCCAACGTGTGACGAGTCAAATAATAAGCCACCTTTTATCAAAATTGACGATTTCAAATAACAACTTTTGAAATTGAAAAGGACAATCTTAATGAAGTTGTTGAAAATGCGATAATTGAGTTGGATTTCTATTCTTTTGAGAGGTTGGAATCAAATTTAAAATTCCAACTTCCTTTTCCCGATTTTGAAAAATTCAACAAAGGAAGTTGAATTCTGAACAAAGGAAGTTGTGAATAATTCAACAAAGGAAGATGAATTTACTGAACACAAATTTTTTGGTATTTTCGAAGATGAGTTGTTGAATTCTGAAGGGGAAGATTCAAATCACCATTTTGATTTTGAAATCAATAATTCTGAAGAAGTTTTCAATGATAAGTTTGACTTTCAAATTGGTGAAAATAAACTTGATCTTTAATCAATTGAATAATCAACCCCAAAAATCATCGAAAATAAAACAACTCATGCGATTTTTAATAAAATGACATTTGTTTTTTCCAAATCAACATTCAACTTTGAAATCTTTTATAGTTTGGTTTTCCGCGCTGAAGCTATGTCTCGCATACTTGATGAGACAAATGAATTGGTCTTTGAAAGACCATTTCATTTACTCGTTAACGATATATTTTCTGATATCGTGTAAATAATAATCTTTTCATTTTCATGTAAATATAGGTCATAATTTTATTTTTATTTTATTTTTCTCCTTTCACTTGGGTTGACTGTGGGGACACAGTCAAAATCAAGTGTGGGGGGAGTATCATCTTCCTTTTGATTTTTCATGGTTTATTTTTTGCATTTTCCTTCCAAAACTCAAAAAAATTTAAAAAAACAAAAAAAAGGTTTCAAAACAAATTTTCTTTTTAGCATTTTGATTTATTTTTGAAGAAACGCTATAGGATAAGTATATGATTTTGGTTATTAAATTGAAATCTTTGAAGATTTATTTGTCCCAACAAAATAAAAATAAAGTTTGATTACAAGTAATGATGGTTTAACTAGTATATAGGAAGGTTTATGGGTAATAATTATAGAGTATATCCTAATGGAAAATCTTTGTTTAAAAAAGTAGTGAATTTAAAGTAAAGGATATAACATTTTTTATCTTCTAAGTTAAATGGTGCTAAGATGATATCGTAAAACTCTCTCTTCATAAAAAAAGAAAAAAATATGAAAAAAAAAGAAAAGATTTTTTTTTGTATATATGTATATATTTTATAAACACCTATAGTAATGTGTTAACACGCAAGTGTGTATACTTGCCATGCTCTGTACCCTTCTCACGTAAGCCCGCAAGGCAGTGCATGATTGGTATATCTAGCCTCGGTTTATCTGAGTTAGGTGTATATATATAAAAATTCTTTCGTTAAAAACGCCTACACTCGATAGGTGTACATACTTGTGTGTATACTAGTAATGCTCTGTATTCCCCTCACATAAGCCAGAATGGTAGTGCATGGGTGATATATCTGGCTTTAGTTTATCTGAGTTAGGCATATGTAAATATTGTTAATATCAATAAAATTTTCAAATAAAGAGAGAGTAAGCAATTGAAATCCAAGCACTATTTTTACTTATATGATTTGACTTGTTATTCAAAAGAAATGAAAATACCACTTTGAAAAACTTTGATAATCAACTAAGGATCCATTTCATAGTTGCACTATGTTATCAACCGAAACAACTAGCTAAACTTAAGTCTAATTATGATGATAACTTAATTTTTGTTGGAAATTTTGACGAGTAAAAGGACTTAAATTTCTTGATAATGACAAGAACTTATATTTAACTTATTCTTGTTAATTTGAAAGTAAAATTTTCATTTGTAAATACTTTCAAAAACTTATATTCATATCTTTGTAAATAAATCTTGCATTTAGGAATTTTTCATTTCGCATTTGGATTTTGTGGGTAATATCCGCTGAAAACCCTCATGAGACAACACTCGTCTTATTAGGGACACTTAGATGTTTAACTGCTTGTTACATACGCTTAATGCAATCGTGCGCTTTAAGAAAACGGATTTATCTTAGTTTTTAGTTTATTCAAGGAAGAATAAAAAAATAAGTGTGAGGGTATTTGATGTGCATGTAAATGCGCATATTTTTACTTCCATATTTAATCTAATTTAATTAAATAAATGAGCATTAGGGTATTTTTAACACGTTTAAACCAAAATTTCAATTATTTTTAAATCATCATTTATTCATCTTTATATAGGGGCAAAATGGTCATTTTGTGTATGTATTAATTTTGAGAATATTTATTTGTGATTTTATTTTTATTTGTAGGTATTTGAATGGAAATATAAAGAAGTCTTCATGAAAATATTCATGCACAAGTGAAGAAGGAAAAATGAAGATGGAAATAAATCATTTCATGCAACATTGAGGACCCCACCTACCCACTTACCATGATCCCCTAATAAGAGCCAATGCACATGATTAAAGCTACATGCACATTTAAACGGAGGATTATGCTCATGCTAATGATTACTTTGAGGTTACATTTACTAAGAGGGTAATTTGGGTTGTCCCTAAAAAATATGCATTAGGGTTTTAGGCATGTATAAATACCCCATATGTTTCGTATAATGAGCTTTTAGCCTCCTCTTTAGTTAGTTTAGTTGTAGGCACAAATTGTAAATATAAACTCTCTTTCTCACTTTCATGCTCTTTTCTATTTACATGCTCTCTTTCCTTTCATGTTAGTAGTTTAGATTTATTTATGCAAGTAGATTAATTATCATTTTATTTTAATTAGCTATCTTTTTTCTTTTGTTTTTGTTTCATGTTGAACTCTACATTTGTTGAAATGATAACAAATATGAGAAGCTAAACTCCTTCAATTTAGGGGTAACGAAGCTCTCTTAATCATGTAGATTCAATATTTAGCTAATTTTTGATCTCTTTTTGTGCTTAATGGAAATGTTTGATGTGGTTAAATTTGGTTGTTTAGCTTTAAATTTGATAGCCTTTGTTGTTGACACCGAATAGGTTTAAACAAACATAAACACAAATTACCTCTTCATCTACATATGATGTTGGTAATGAAGTGGATTTGAGAATCAAAATTTGATGGTCTATATTGCTAATCAATAGTAAATAAATCCTGCTTAGAATAGATTTTAGTTTCAACTTCATTGTCAATTTTCATGAGAGTTAACAAGTGGTTTAGTGGTTGTGTTATAGTTTGATGCTTTATGTTGGGCTAATTAATAGCACAAATAAACCATAATTATGATAGACACATCAACTAAATTCACAAATGACCAAAAGAGTGATCATAATTTCATTTTGTTGATTTATGTGATAATGAGAAGGAAATTACCTCTAATTTGCCTTCTACTCTCATATTTTTATCCACTTTTGGTTTTGTTAGTTTCTAGAAATTTTTAGCTTAACACAACTTCAAATTCTTGATCTAATTTGATTGAGTAGAAATTTTAAAATCACTTTCAATTCCCTGCAGATTGACATGTACTCGCCACGTACTAAAATTGTACAACGTGCGCTTGCGGTAATTTCTAATTAAAATTTTATCGGCTATTTTCTAATTCGATGGAAAATTAGTCGTTAAACAATAATTGCCGACGAAGGTTAAGGTCCTTCTACGAAAAAAGGTACTTCAATAATTTATGTTTGGTAAACAGCTCGAACATCTCTCCTAAAAGATAGTGCCTCCAAATCTTCAACGCAAACATAATTGCTGCTAATTTTAAATCATGGGTTGAATATTTATTCTTATGTGTCTTCAATTGTCGACTAGCATATGCAACAACTTTTCCTCTCTGCATCAATATCGTACCAAACCGGTACCATAAGCATCAATGTATACCGTTATCTCTTTATTCTCGCTCGAAATGGTTAATACTGGTGCACCCGTCAACTTTTCTCTAGACTTACAAATGCTTGCTCACATCTCGCATCCCAATTAAAAGTCTAATTCTTTTTTGTTAAGCGAGTCAACGGCGCCACTACCTTAGAGAAGTCCTGGATAAATCCTCTATCATATCTAGCTAACCCCAAGAAATTTCTCACATACATAGTGTTTTTGGGTCCAGTCCAATCTTGGACTGCTGCAACTTTTGTATGATATACGGCAATGCCCTATTCAAAAACAGCGTGACCTAAGAATCTCACATCACTCCTCTAAAAGTGCATTTTGAAAACTAAACTTCAGTTGGTGCTTTCTCAATACCTTGAGCATGATCATCAAATATGTATTGTGATCCTCCTCCATCCGTGAATAGACAAAAATATCATTAATGAACACAAGCACGAACTTATTTAGCTGACCCTTGAAGACATGTTTTATGAGATTAACAAAGTATGCCGATGCACTGGTTAGCCCGAATGGCATAACTAACGGCCATAAAATCTAGATGGCATACGAAACGCTATAATTGGCACACTTTTCCTCGCTACTCTCAGTTAGTGAAATCTAATCCCAAGCCAATTGAGAAAATACTCTAGCACCATGAAGTTGATCGAAAAGGTCATCAATACGTGGGAGTGGAAACTTATTCTTCCTGTCACTTTATTCAGCTCACAGTAATCAACACACAATCTAAGAGAACCATCTACCTTCATGGCGAATACTACGGGCGCTCCCTACTTAGATACATCCCTGCAAATGAACCCCTTTCTCAAAAGGTCATCCACTTGCACCTCGAGCTCTCTTTGCTCTCTGGGTGTCATCCTCCTTAACGGCATCACTATCGGTCTGGCATCGATATCCAAATCAATATGGAACTTAATCTCTCTGTGTGGCAGAATTCCGGTCACCTCCTTAAATATGTTTAGATACTCCCTAGTAATAGGCACTAATGACAACTTGTCATTTGGGATATCGACCGAATATTGAAAACTGTCCATCACATCATCATTTGGAGGGCAGCCTAACATTACTGCCCTTCCATCATCTTGCCCTATCATCACTAATCACTTCCCACAATCCACTATCACCCTGTACCTATGAGGCCCGTCCATCCCTGATACAATACCAAACCTAACGAAATCCAAAACAAAGCAATCATAGTCAAAAGAGCATTCGTGACTCGACAACACCAAACAATGACAAACTATACATAGGCTAGTGGAGCCTCCAATAGGGTCCGTCACAATTAAAGGTCGGTCAACAATTTGGGTCTTAATCCCGATCTATCTACTAAGTCACTAGATGTGAAGGAATGTGAAGCCTCAATATCAATAAAACTCATATAAGAACATCATAAATGGAAAGCATACCTTGAATAATGATGCCTTCCCCTTCTCCTTCGCCGATGGAGCAATCCATGAAGTCAGAATGGCACTGATAGCATATACTTTCACCACTTGCTTCTGCTTTAATAGCTTTGGACAATCCTTCTGAATGTGCCCATGCTTGTTGTAGTTGTAGTATTTCTTTCCCTCGGCTTTGTAGTCTCTACTACAGTGGCCTTTGTCATCGTACTTGTAACAAAGGAGTGTGGTGTTAATCTTCTTCTATCCGCTTTTGTTCTGAAACTACTTCCTCTTATTGTTCCACTTCTTCTTTCCTTCCTCACTCAATTGCGGCTTTGGCTCTTCTTTGGGAACAATAGACTTCATCCGCGGATAAAGACTCTCATGACTCAGAGCCTTCTCTACTATCATCTCGAAAGTCTCATCAATATAGCTCACAAGCTTCTCTCCTAAGTTGTTATTCAGCCGACGATGAACTTGTCATTCTTCTTTAATGGAGTGTCAATGAAAGACATCCTATATTTCGATAGGGCGTCGAACTCAGCAACGTACTCGGAGACAATCATTTCTCCTTGCTTCAGATCTGCAAACTTACAGAACATGATCGACTTTTGAACTGTCAGTATAAACTTCTCTTCGAATCTAGCTATGAACTGGTCCTATGTGGACTGGTCCTAGGAAGTAGTGACCTTCACATCATTCCACCACTTCATAGGTTGCCCCTGAAGCTATCGAGAAGCCAATCACCTCTTTATAACAACATTCAGCTCTAAGTCATCAAAGATCCTCTTGCAGGTGTTAAGCTAATCCCGCACTTCCATTGTCGACTCTATTCCTTGGAATGGTTTGCCGCTAAGGCTAGCAAATTCCTTATTCATTTGAGAAAAATTGGCTTTGGGCGCCCACACTGGAGCACCATCATCAATAACAACATGTGGAGCAGCTACTTAAGCATTCTACATTATGTACTGCATCACGACATTGAACATCGTCTGCATATCAGGACTAGTAGCTTCCGAGCCTGCTCCTTCTTTGACTTCAGTGATGGAGTTCATAACAGCATTATGTAATAAGGACGATCAGTCTCTCTATAAAGAATTTCTCTTAAATAGTATTCATATGTGCAATGTGACTTATATACTGTAAATATACTACTATATAGTTTTGAAAACAAAAATATATAACAAATACGCACTCTTGTATATATACACACTCTCGATCCAGCCTAGGGTGAAAACTCATATCCTATCTATTGACCCAAAAAATGGATCAAAACCTTGGGTTGAGTGTGAAAGTACCAGCCCTGTTGATCAAGGTAAAAAAAAATAGAAACAAGAGATAGGAACCTGCGAATAAAATAAAGAGACAAGGTATTTTTATAGTCGTTCGGTTGTTAATGAAGCCTACGTCCACTTTATAACTTTTATTATTGACTGGATGCAATTACAAGTTGAATCTAATTATAATGCGATTGAATCTTGTAAGTTAGATAAGTCACTAGTGTTAGAGTTTACTGGAGAATCATAATGAACCCTATAGATGACTGTTGTGTGGGAGGAGAAGAGTAAAGAGTAGTTTCTGCAGAGTTCCAACAGCCAGTCCAGAAGATCCTGTTTCTGTTGCAGGTAGGACTGTATTTATAGGGGTTGAAGAACTATTGGGATTGGGCTAAGCATCTTTTGGTAGAAGCCTCCACATGATGCCACAGAGTAGTTCAGGGAGTTTCAATATGACCCAAGCTAACCTAATGGATCGCTAATGATCCATAGGTTCTGGATTGCTTACGATCCAATTACTTGGGATACTTCTCCTTCGTCCTATCCGAAAATTTCAAAGCAATCTAACATGATCCTATGGATCGCTAGCGATCCATAGGCATAAATCGCTGGCGATTCATGTACTTAGGGTGTTTTTGGATTTTCTCTTTTGGGTTGCACTCCTTGCCTTATATAGGTGCTCTCTATGTAATTTCATAGCTACTCACCTTGTTTCGATGATGGTTCATACACTGGTTGCATTGAACTGCTGATTGAATCAGACGAATGCTCACTTCTTGATCTAACTAACTTGGAATACCATCGAACTGAGCAATCATTCCTAGAATACCTATTGGATCATGGTATAAGAGGATTAGAGGATCTACGAGCGATCCTTATGGATCACTAGCGACCCATAGGAGATGGATCGCTGGCGTTCCATCACCTTAGCATATTTTTGCCTTCTTTTTCTCTGACCTTTCTTAGTTGATTCTTATAGTCCTTTTAGTTGGCTTTTGAGTTGCTCTGACTAAACTAGATGTTCTAACTTCCTTTAAGTTCTGTTATGATGAAAACCCGGATAACCCTTTCCCCCAAGAGTATGCCTTTGTTAGAAACAAGGCATGCTCTGGAAGTTATTGCTTTTGAATTCCCACTTGGTGAGGTTTAAGTGATCGGGTTGAGGCCATATGAGTATTCGGTTCTGGTCATTCGGTTGTCTATTGAATTCTGACTGGAATCGTCATTTCTTATAACAATGAATCAATTTCAATCAAACAACTTTCAAGTGGCTAGCAAAAGACACTTAGATCGTGCTTGGTGAATTGGGAAAATTTTTGTAGCAATTGCATAGATCGCTAGCGACCCATGGACTTACTGAATTTTTCTCTCTATAATGTCGTACTTAATCTATTCGAGCCGACTTTATCACATTCAAGCTTTCATTCGGGATTCGACTCTTCTACCCTACGACCCGATCCAGAAATTGCAAAACCTAACTTCTTCTTTGCCATCATCGCCACCATTGTTCACCATCAGGGCTCCTTGCCTTCGACCATCCTTGACTTCACCGCTGCCTTAACCTAGCCATGCATCTTTGTTGCTCCGCCTTTCTGAATCGACATCGTTCTTTCCCCTTTGGTCACCGCCGATCCTTCTTACCATAGGTCGCTAACATTCCAAGTTCATTCGCATCCTCTTTTTGATTCTTGATATTAGGTGGGTAATGTTGATTTTTCCATTCACTTAGCAATTCGATGACGGGGTTGTATTGGTGATGATCGTTGCGGAGAATTTGAGTTAATTATGATTTTGTGGGAGAAGATAGTAAATCAAGTCTTGAGTTCTTCATGGAATGATACTCGGACTTTACCCTAGTGCTTGATATGTTTTTCTATCTTCGTCCACATAATTAGAATTGACTTGCACTAAGTTACATTGTTGATACAACACGACGTCTCGCGAATTGGTTTTAGTCCTTCTAGAGGGGAATAATAGCTTAGGATAGCGTATCGTGTGCAGCTTATGTTGTTATCGCCTTCCGAAGAGTTTGGATTGGTCCTATTATTGCACACTCAATGTACCTGAAATGGGAAGAGCTTTCCGCGTCGCTTCGGACAACAGATCCATTATCGATTGTTGGTCGATAACGGGTAAGTGTAGGAGAAATAACTTCAATAAATGATACGAGAAGCCTTTTTCATTCTTCACTGCGAGTGAACATCTACATGGGATAGGGTGTTTGTAGTGTTCAGGACACCGTGCTCACCCCACATAGATAACACACTTCACTTTCCCCAGTCTATACTTGAAATTCGATGTGTCGATGTAAACTGACATTCCTTCGGAATTCAAGTGTTGTAGGGGAATTTTTAGTTAAAGATAGAATTACCTGACCGCATTAGATCTTTGTATAGAATGAAGCATCCATCCTTTTGTCGTAAGCCAGTGAGGAAGTCCAGCACTTTCAGAAGCTGAATCGTCATCCGTTACGCCTTCCTCTTCAGTTTTGCGGGCTGAATACGGTCAACCGGTTTTGGTTGGCCGAGTTTCGGTTGACCCGGTTGTAGACCGGACTCCTTTGAAATTTCAGAATTCTACTTAATCCTTCGGAGAGAGCTTCTTCCCTAATCTCCGCTAAGGTTTTACATAACATTTCTATATAGCACGGCATTCCAAAGGACGATGTGCGTCTTCTGGAGAAGAATGAGTTTGCCCATATGCCACCTTCGGGATATACCGCATGCCACTGGTATATGTGCTTAAATGGAGTAGTGCCCCCTTCAATAACTTCTTGAAAGAAACTCTTCTGAACTTGGGTATTCCTCCATTCCAAATTCATCCTAATGGATATGCAATATTGACTTGCCTTCACGTCCAGCTTATGCGGACATTTAATCATGCCTCGAGTTTCGGTGTGTTGAGATATTTTCTCTCGTTTAAGAAGAGAGACAAGTGCCCATTCCTTGTTGTCATCGAGGCCCAAAGGAATTGCAAGATCTGCAGCAGTTTCAAAGAAATCTATCTTAATTCAAGGTTTGGCACTTCTTTGTAGGTATCCCGAAGGATTTAACCCCCTTTGGACGACGAGGGCTAAGTTCTCTCATTTACTTATTGATTTTCGATAAGTCGCTATGGGATTTATGATAAATCAAATACTTCTTGCAGTTATTCTGAGGCCGAATAAAGACCCATCACTCGATCAGATTTTCTATACTCTGTAGGCCGTAGATGCCATGGAGAGATCGGTTAAATTTTTGCTAACAGACGAGAATTTGTTGCGGTATGGGCTGTTGCCTCCTAGGAGATCCGCGGTGGCCGTTGAACTCCTTCCCGTTCCAAAATACGAACACGCTCTACTTCTTTATCACATGGCTCTGAAGAAGGTAGTTTCCTAGAAAAAGAAGGCTCGTTAGGTGAGTCAACCGAAGAAACTCATGAAGGAACGGGTGTCACGACTGAAGCCAGCTGTCCGGCCAGAATGCCCTAGATTCCAAAGAAAAGGGAGGAAGAATTAAAGAGCATAAGGGCAAGGCTGTAGTGGCAATAGAAAAGGAGAAGGCTGAAGTTGAGGGCAGCAGTAGTTATGAATCCTCCTCTAGTGATGATGATTTCGATGCAAGCTCCGGTGATGGAGACTTCGAATCGTGTGATGAGACTTCGGGAATGAGTCCAATTCTCCTGGATTCGCCTCCCCGAGAGATTCACAATAAAGATGCTCCTACAGCAGCCAAGCGACATCAGGATTCCACGATTAAAGATACCGGTGTGGACTTTGGGGATTTGAGCAACGTTTACGTGGATATCGATGAACTTATGGGGGACGATCTCGAATTCGAGGGAACATCTCCTTGACTTGGTCATATTGTTTCTAGAGTTAGCCTGATTTCTACCACGATGGCTTCTCGATCCAGTTTGTGACGTCCTTTTAGGCCCCCTGAGACACATTACACATTTCACTAGGGTCACATTCACTTACACATGCATTATTTAGGTCTATTTCTCGATGCTGAAGCTCTTTATTCATTCTTCATGTCAGGTACCATGAGAGGCCATGGACTTTACAACAATCTTGAACAATTCACTGATTCACAATGCTGGTCAAGATAATCTTCAACCCACCACCAGCCTTGTGAAACCAAGGAAGATTGGAGAAGGCGGAAAGACTCGGAAGCAGAAACTCGTCACCGGGATGACAAAGAACGGAGTCGGACGTATAAGAGTGGTTACGATAAGAGAAAATCCATTGACGACTGATGGGAACCGTCCAAGAACCGAAGGTTGATCGCGGTTCTCATCCCTTTAAGCATCAGGCTTTTGCCCCGGCTCCAATTTCTATCGGTCTTGAAGTTTCGGTTTCTTCTGTTCAGGCTCCATTTTCATCTCAAGCCCCATCAACTCACATGGTGTCTGCTTCTAGTTTCTCACGTCTTCAGTAGAGGCCAGCTTACATTCTTC
The DNA here is from genome assembly GCA_030737815.1 of Allium fistulosum. Taxonomy (NCBI): domain Eukaryota; kingdom Viridiplantae; phylum Streptophyta; class Magnoliopsida; order Asparagales; family Amaryllidaceae; genus Allium; species Allium fistulosum. The sequence continues at coordinate 1,511,765,123 of CM060901.1, forward strand.
CATCCGGTCACATAGACTCGAAGCTGCGCTCCCCGGGTGGTTTCTAAAGGGAGTTAAGTTTGACCACGACCTTCACCCAATCCGCAAAGATTTCTATATACCCCACCTTCAGGCGATTCAAAGTGATTTAGATCAAACCGAGGGATAGGAAAAGCTATGCCAGCAGCTAGCTGACACGAACCGCCAAGTGAGCCTCTCCTTTCAATCGGAGAAAGATGATTTCAAGAGGGCATTAGTGGAAGATGTTGCCAGAATTGAGCAACTAATACAAGACAGGGATGCTCATTCCGAGAGAGTAAAAACAACGCTAGCTTGTTGAAGTAGCTGAAAGAGGCCCATGCAAAAATAGGGATTGTATTTCGAGATGAAACCAAGAAGGCCCATGCAAATGAAGTTAAGCTAAAAAAGGAGCTCGAAGCCTGTGACATTACTATTGAAGCTCAAAAGAAAACTATTGTTGACCATGACAAAGTTGTTGAAGGAGTTAACAATACAATTGCTAAACACTTGGGAATTGTGGAATCCCATGATAAGACCTTTTCCGATCAAGCCTAAACGATTGCTTCACTCAGAGAAAGAGATGTGTAGCTCAGCATCGAGAAGACTCGAGTTGAAGTTGAGAAAGCCCCATATTGGCAGATTACTTAAAGTTGCAGGACACTTTCGAAAAAAAGATGGAGAAGATGGACAATATCGTCTTAAATTTCTATGTTAATTCCTTGCTGCATCTAGGGAGCCTCGGCTATTTTGGCCCCAAATTTCCACGTACTCTTGCCGTGGTTTGGGAAGAAATCCTAGCCCGTTTCTGAGAAAAAGGGGATGTATATACTGAGCAAGAGTTGGAGGATGCCCACCTCAATGAGGAATTGAAGAAAGCACTAATAGAGGGTCGAGAGATCATTCGAATTTGGAAGGAACAAGAGGCTGTCGATACTGCTATGCGGCAACTGCCAAAATATTGCCAGAGCCTTTCATTTCTAGGGCGGGTGGATCATTAAGATAGCCTTGTGATCAATTGGCGAGTTCTGCCGGTGCTACTTTGTCGTCTATTCCTCCGGCGGCTGTCTTTGAAACTTCGAGTGGCCTTGGAACTTCTTCGAAGATCGTGCAGCCATCGAAAGAAGGAGAAGGCAGGGAATACGAGATTGACATTCTCAGCCATTCCTCTGATGTAGGTAACCTTCTTGTTTCCCTTGAGTTTGAGAACCTTAAGCTCACACTACAAGAATAAGATGAACTTAATGCTTTCATTTTGGATCTTATAGGTCCGTCGTCTTTACCTACTGACCCGCTGGTTTCCTTAATGCTTGGGGTTGCTTCTATTTCAACCGCCTCGACGCTTATCTCCGTAACCACTTTGATTACTACGCATGCGTCTGGCTTGCAGCCATGGCTAGAATCCAAGAAGATTGCTGCATTGCATGGTCTAGACAACCGTTCTATATCTTTAGAGGGCGACTTCACGGCAACTGAAGCTTGAGAGCAAGAAGACCAGGCTGGCCAGCTACATAAATCTTAACAGCAAATGGTTGCCATTAAGAAGGAAAAGATTAAACAGATAAAATCATCGAGGAGCTCTCGCAAATCCTGAAAGCACAAGGCCAAGTGGGAGTCTTTCGAGAAGGTTGGAGAGCAGGGAGGAGATGTCGACATCGAGGAGATAGTTGATATTACAGGCAGTGACACTACCCCTGGGCGGGATTCTGAGAGGAAGCAGAAACTTCCAACTAAAGGTGGGAAGGGGAACGGTGGAAAGAGGCATTAATAGGCTCGGGTACTAGTGGAGCAAGTTTTTGGAACATTTTGTTTTGTTCGATACGTGTTTTGTTCAAGTGCAAAGACTACACTTACTGCTTTGATTACTATAGCATCTGTATTTTTCTTTTTGTTGGCCAGTATTGTATGGGTATGGCTCCCACATTTTTGACTTTGTGTAGAAAATGCTATAAGTAATACAATGTGGGCATTTTGATTATAACTTTATATGTCTACTTATCTGCTTTTCATGCTCTTATGCCAACTTTATTTATTGCTATTTTATTTTATCTAGTCTTGTAATAACCGCCAATATTCTATGTTTGGAGTAACATAACTATGAAGTACTTGGTTTTTGTTTTTGAGTATTGATGTGTGTGTCCCCCAGTTCACGGGGCTGGTTATTCCAAACACTTGACGAATGACCGGTTGATCTGAGTGACTTTTTTGGATGTTTGATCGAGCTTGTTTTGCGGTTCCTATCTTCGGGAACTTGTGATTTGGATGCCTCGATTCTAAAAATATTGTCGGTCAACAATCATAATTTTCTGTCGATTCGTAACCATTTGACATTGCCTGATTCATACACTTTACACCTAATAGTGGTGGTGGATTGATTTTTATTATTCCTGCAATATACGAGTTTCGCGGCATTATCGGGACAATACCGGTACTTAAAAATGTGCACGGCTTATGAAATGCATGGCTTTTACGAATGTGCGTGGCTTAAGGGATGTGCTGCTTTTGGGGTTGATATGACCCGTCGATCCGAAACAGTTAAGAACTTCTCGATGTTACCAATTTTCGGGCAACATGAGGAGTTCATGCTTTGAGAGCGTGATTCCATGGCTCAAAACGTAATGTGCGGCTAATGCGAGTGCACAACTTTTAAGATAGTGCTTGCTTGGATGTGATTCCACAATCCAGGACATGATGCGCGGCTTACAGAATGCATGACTTTGATTTGGGCCTTCCCGGCATCATTGGAGAAACACCGGTTCTTAGAAGGTGGGGATTAGGTTCCGCCGATCCAACAGTTTGAGTTAATTTGCTTCCGTCGATCCGGCGGGCAAGTGGGGCGTACTTGAGCATGATTCCACTATCTCAAGCAGCGATTGGATTGTTTTGAGCCGATTTAACCTCGTCAACTTAGCAAGTTACATTTATGAACATAGTTTTATTGGTTCAGAAAGCAAAGCAATTTTATTAAGAAAAGATGGGTAAGTTCTGCCTATTTACAATGCCCCCGGTATTCCAATATGGCTTATTTGCTGAAAAATAAGAAGTAAAAAAGATAGTTTTAGATAAAGTAATGACGCAACAATTCCCTGTTCCATGCTCGGGGAATTTGGATTCCATCAGTAGTTTTCGGTTTGAATGTTCCATCCCCTAGCTTTTGACTGATCACATACGATCCTTCCAGTTTGGCCCAAAGGTTCATGGTACGGGATAGACTCGTTTGAGGATGAGGTCTCCCACTTTGAAGATTCGGTTGTGAACTTTGGATTTGAAGCACCGTGCAATCCTTTTTTGGTGAGCAGTGGTCCTTAACTCTACTTCTTCCCTCTGCTCATCGATCATATCAAGCGACTCGAATAGGAGCAGCTCGTTTTGCCTCTGATTGAAATTGTGCCTTTGATGAGAGGGGACTTCTAGTTCGACAAGGATCATTGCTTCTAAACCATATGCCACGGCGAACGGGGTATGCCCGGTTGCTACTTTGTGTGTTGTTCTATAAGCCCATAGTGCGAGTGGAAGTTCATCAACCCAAATCCCTTTGTCTTTAGTCAACCGCTTTTTGATGGTGGACTTGATGATCTTGTTTATTGCTTCCACTTGCCCGTTTTCTTATGGATGAGCGATCGTGGAAAAGCTTTTCTCGATTCAAAAGCGTTTGCAAAAGTCGTTGAACTCGTCGCTTTTGAATTGGGTCCCGTTATCAGTGATGATTTTCTGTGGCACACCAAACCTATAAATAATGTTCTTAGTAACAAACTAAATGACTTTCTTTATGGTAATGGTGGCCAGCGGTTCCGCTTCGGCCCATTTAGTGAAATAGTCAACGACAACAATAGCATATTTAGCCCCTCCTTTAACTATTGGCAATATGTCAATCAGATCAATTCCCCATATTGCGAATGGCTATGCGCTGACCATTTGCGTTAGCTCTGTTGAGTGAGTTCTTTCGATCTTGCTGAATCTTTGGCATCGGTCGCACTGTCTGGCAAAATCTACTACATCGCGGTTCACTTTTGGCCAAAAATACCCGTATCAGAGGATTTTCTTTGCAAGGGTTTGCCCCCCATTATGGTCTCTGCAGCCGCCTTCGTGAACTTCTATCAAGATCCTTTGAGCTTCATCATCGGTCACACATCTGAGAATAAGGGTAGAGAACGCCCTTCTATAGAGTATCCCATCCTATATTATGAATTGCAGTGCATTTCAGAGAAGCTTATTCCGCTGGTTCCTATCTGCGGGAAGAGTTCCTGTAAGCAAGTAGTCTTTGATTGGTGTCATCCACATTTCTGGTTCAATGGTGGTCTCAAAAATCAACTTGACATCCATTTCGCTTATGTTTCGAGTGGTTAGAGTTTCAACTGGGGCTAGTCCCAATGATTGAGCTTCTCCGGAAATGGCCAGTTTAGCTAAGTAGTCAGCCTTCCTTTTCTGCTCCCTCGGGATGTGATTTATGGTGTAATGTTCGATGTTACTCAGCAACTCTTGCACTTTAGATAGATATGGGGCAAGGTTCTCCCCTCGAGCCTGGTATTTGCCTTTCACCTGACAAATGACTAACTAAGAGTCGCTACAGATGTGTATGGATTTTATCTCCAGTTCTTTCATAATTTTTAGACCAGCTATCAATTCCTCATATTCTGCTTCGTTATTTGTCATTGGGAATTTTAATCGTAAGGCATAACAAACAGCTCGTCCTTCGGGATTCTCAAGCACTACCCTTGCCCACAAGTAGAAGTTATTAGATGCGCCATCGACGAAGAGCTTCCATCATGTTTCCACTTCCCATGCAAATTCTTCTTCATCATCCCATATGGTATCGACGATGAAATCTGCCAACGCTTGCCTGTTAATTACCCTTTTAGGATGGTAAGTGATTTCATATTGACTCAATTCAATATTCCATTTGAAGAGCCACCCGGAAGTCTTGGGGCGGCACAATACTTGCTTTATGGGTTGGTCAGTCAATACTTTGATCGGGTGTGCCTGGAAATACGGTCGTAACTTCCTAGATGTGATCAAGAGACAATATACTAGCTTTTCCGATTTCGGATAATTTTTCTCGGCTCCAGTGAACGTTTACTAATGTAGTATACGGGTCGCTGGATCCTAGCTTCTTCACGTACAAGAGCAACACTTAATGTGTAAGGTGAGACTGCTAAGTAGATGAACAAGTCCTTTCCGTCCACTGGCTTTGATTGGATTGGCGGGGTTTCCATATGTCACAGCAACTCTTCAAACGTATTTTGACAAGCCTCATTCCATTCGAAGTTCTTCTTTCCTTTCTTTAGTGCATCAAAGAACGGTATACATTTGTCGATGGCTTCTGAGATGAACCGGCTTAGCGCTGTGACTTTCCCATTCAGGATTTATAACTCCTTCTTGTTCTATAGGGCTTCGGCTTCTCGTAGAGCAGTAATTTGCTTTGGATTTGCTTCGATGCCTTTGGTGCTCACTATGAATCCTAAGAACTTTTCGAAGGCTACCCCGAAGTGACATTTGAGTGTATTGAGCTTTATCCCATATTTTTAGTGTATTTCAAACATTTTGGTGAGATTATCCAAGTGATTAGCAGGTATTCACGGTTCAACCAACATGTCATCTACATATACTTCAATTGTCTTCCCAATTTGACACTTAAACATGGCGTTTACCCATTGCTGGTAAGTTTCCCCAGCATTCTTTAAGCCAAACGACATTACTTTGTAGCGATACGGTCCTAGGTCAGTAATAAAACTAGTATTTTCTTGGTCTAGTTCATGCATCATGATTTGGGTGTACCCCGAGTACGCATCCATAAATGATAGCAGTTCATGTCCAGCCGTCCCTTCTACAAGCTAGTTAATTCTGGGCAGAGGAAAGTTGTCTTCCGGGCATGCTTTGTTTAAGTCTGAGTAGTCGATACAAGTTCACCATTTTCCATTGGACTTCTTGACCAAAACAAGGTTAGATACCCATTTGGGTAGGTCGCATCACTGATAAAACCATTGGCCATTAGCTTGTCTACTTCTTCTCTCAATGCTTTGGACGTTCGGGGCCCAGGGTTGCGCCTCATCTGCTTTAACGGTGTGTACCTGGGATCAACGTTGAGTGTGTGACAAGCAATTTCCAGTGATACCCCACACATATCAGAATGTGTCCAAGCGAACACATCCAAGTTGGAGCGAAGAAATTTAGCGAGTTCCAATCGCATCTTGTTTCCAAGGTATGATCCAATTTTCAAGACCCGTGTTGGATCATCCATGTTGTTAACCCATTTTTGCTAAGGCGGTATATAGTCGGATTTAACCCAACAGACTTCACAATTATCAAGGCCGATGAGTACAGAGCGACGATTGTAGGGCCCAAAAATTAGGTACAGATAATAGTATCAAGTTGCGTTTGAATGAAATTGCTAGATATGCAAGGAAAAATGTTCGAAGTATGAAATATGGCTCAATGTATAAGAGGGATCGACATAGATTGGCTCCAACAAGAGGGATTACCATACATCAAAGTACAAGAGCATTCTTGTGGAAAACAATAAATATCTAAAGATCTACAAGTCTGATGCATATGAAACTTTGTGAGCAAGATGTGGAGACCCTAGGGATCCTACCCTAGAGATTGCATATCATTTGGATGAAGAAAGAGGGGTCGGTACCTATCCCTCTTAGGGGTCGGCTAAACCCAACTACATAGCAAAGATCGATCGATATCTCAACATCTACACATCCAGTTGACATGAAACTTGGAGGACAAGCTAATTAGAACATGTGGAACACCCCATAGGGATTGCATGGCATTTGAAGTAAGTTAGAGGAATTGGTACATATCTGTCCATAGTGATCAGCTATAATCATCCTTCACAACATATAACAACAAAGATTGATCAATAACTCGAGTTCTACTAGTCCAATTGGTGTGAAACTTGTAGGCTAAGAATAATAAAATATGGAGAAGCTCCTCTAGGGATCGGATGGTATTTGGAGCAAGTTGGAGGGATCGGTACCTATCCCTCTAGAAGGATTGGAAGAAATCAGAATTCAAGTAATACTACTTTACGGAAAATGCGATATATCACAAACCATACGTTGGGATTGCACGAAATTTGGGGAGCAAGTAGTAACACCATGGGGAACCACCCATAGGGATCACACCCTATTTGGACATCAAAATAGAGATCGGTACCGATCCCTATTATGGGCCCTAATGGGCCTGGAAATTTTTTGGTGGCCTCGTCTTGGTCTCCTGAACCTTCTGTCAAAATTTCAGCCCGATCCATGCACGTCTTCCCTTATAAATACAGCAGGAATGGCATCGAAAAAGAGATCTTCTTTTTGCTTCTCTTTATCTTTAACCTAGGCTATACTCTGCCAATTTTATTCTTGGATTTCGGATTGTAACTATAAACAAACTTGTGTATAATAAAAAGGATTATTTGGGAGTGGACGTAGGCCAGAGTTAATTGAACCGCTATAAATCTTTTCTCCTTTTACTTGCTTTTTTATTGTTTTAATTTTTTACTTCATATATTTCTCTTCATATTCTTGTGATTGGATTGGATATTGGAGCTTTTGCATACTTGGGTGTTGGTGGCCAATTTTGACGCCAACATTTTGGTGCTTTCACTGAAAGGGACTTGCACTCGAGGACTTGGAAGGTAGGATCTTGGATTTAGAAGCTTGGATACTTGGATCTAGAAAGCAATGACTAGGCAATCAACAAGGAGAGTTTTACCGAAAAGGAGCCACCATGGAAGGAGTTAGGAGACTTCCTCAGGAGCTAGAGCTAATCAAGCATCTATCTTCATCACTGGGATGAAATGGAAACGAGGATGGATGCTATGTAGGAGAGGATGCTGAAATGACAGGAGGAGATGATGCAAAATTTTCTCCAACAGATTAGATAGGCTGGAACACAGAATCAAGGAGTTGAAGTAGAAGGAATGGCTGGAAATCAGGACCGAGAACATGAACATGGGGCCAATAGATAAAGGAATAGAACAGAGCAGCCAAGGGTATTCCCCTGCCATCTTAGAGGGATCGACACTAATCTCTCTAGAGGGATCAATACCAATCCCCAAAGACATGGAGGCATGCCCTCAGGTCTGGTTGATCGTGATGTTGGAGGACCTGCGATCGATCCCATGGAGCTTGGTGCAAACCGGAATTTGGATGCTCGTTCGGAGGAATACGTTCCAGGATTCCCTCGTAGACTCGGGGGTAGCTTGGACATGATGATAGGGGACTACCATTGGAAGACAATGATAGGTTTGTAGAGATGATAAGGCAAGCTATGCATGGAGGATTGGTGAACAAGGATCTGGAGGATGTAAATAGAAGTCCATTCGCTCCTAATATTAGGAATACTAGGAATCCACCAGAATTCAAACTACCAACAATGGAAGCATATCACGGAAAGTCGGATCCAACGATGCATATAATGAGGTATATACAGCACATTGAAGTACTAGGGGCATCGAAAGAAGTCTTGGCACAGTGCTTCCACTTGTACTTAATGGATGTAGCTACGCTATGGTTCAGACAGTAGCAGAGCGGTTCTATTAGAACATGGACAGAGTTGATCGAAAGATTTATGAAGCAATTTTGGGTTCACATTACGAAACCCAAGAATGTGATGACATGACATCAGTAAAGCAGTGGGCAGGAGAATCACCCAAAAATTTCTTAACCAGGTTCAATGCGGCAGTTGTTTCAGTGAATTGACCAGATCCATCGATGGTTTTGATGGCGGCAGTGTCAGGAGTTGCAGATAATTCAAATTTTAAGATATCACCGATACGGGATGCACCGATGGATCTCGGGGAATCCTAGAATGAAGCAGAGAGGTTTCTGTGACATGAAGCTACGAAAGCTAATAAAAAGGCAATGGAAGTTAATACGGTACGGGATGGAGAATCGCCCTATGAAATCTTAGGAAAGGTCAAGGGTAAACAGAACATGGATAATAGCTTTGATGGATCAAAGCGACAGAGGGGGGAACCCAAATTCTCTTCTTACTCAGAATTGAATGAAACCCTAGAACCGATATATCTGGATACTCGAGGGCCTTCCATATCAAAGGCCCGCAAGGAGAGAACCCTCCGAACGCTAACGGACATCAGGAAAGCACTGCTTATTCCATGAGCTGAATGGACACAATACAAATGACTGTAGGCATTTAAAGATATCATTGAGGAATATGTAAGGAATGGTCAGTTACAACAATACATATCGACCTGCGACGGTGGAGCAGGAGCAGCCACCGTCCACCTCGAATGAAAATGGCACTGGATCAAAGCATCATCGTCAACTTGTCATCAATTGATCGGGATAGCATAGAATAAGTCGCAAACTCCGCAGTAAAATGGCTAAGTCACTTACACATGTACTGGATCGATGACGATCCTTAGGCATGATTTGAGATAATGATAAACCGTATTTCTAGGGTTTGTGAAATTTGTTTTTTTCCTTTCTTCTTGTTTGCTTTGAACTCTTGTTTTTCTGGTTTTATTTGAAATCTGGTTTATTTTTTGTACGGACTCTTATTTAATGGACTTAGGAATGTTTAAATTTGGACAAATGTAATTGATAACACAAGTCGTTAGGTATGGATTATGCTTGGCAAGGGGTAGGTCGCTTCGCTCGAACGCGATGGATCAACCTACTTAGGTCGTTGAGTATGGATTGTGGTCGGCAAGGATCCGGAGAAATCAAGGTCATCAGGTATGGAGTATGCCTAGCAAGGGGTAGGTCGCTTTGCTCGAATGCGATGGATCGGCCTACTCAGGTCGTCAAGTATAGATTGTGCTCGACAAGGATCTTGTGAGATCGAGGATTTGGATTAGGATAACAGCCGGGAGTGGTCATGGATTTGGATATCAGCTTCAAACAACAATGGATTTGGCTTTGGATGGATGAAGATTCGGATAAAACGATCCGAAGGGACCGTGGATTTGGATTGGATTCTGGATTGGAAAATACAGCTATCGATGGATTATGGATTTCAGATTTTAAATTTATGGCAATTCAAAACACACCTTCCTATCGCAAGGTATGTTTTGGGGGGCAAAGTGTTAACCCACCTTTTTCTAAGGCAGTATACAGCTGAATTTAACCTAACAAACTTCACGATTATCAAGGTCGATGAGTACTGAGCGACGATTGTAGGGCCCAGAAATAGGTACAATTAATAGTATCAAGTCGAGTTGAATGGAATTGATAGATATGCAAGGCAGAATGTCCAAAGTATGAAATATGGCTCAATGCATAAGAGGGATCGGCATAGATTGGCTACAACAAGAGGGATCAGCATACTTCAAAGTACAAGGGCATTCTTATGGAAAATAATCAATACCTCAAGATCTACAAGTCCGATGCATATGAAACTTTGTGAGCAAGATGTGGGGACCCTATGGAGCCTACCTTATGGATCACATATCATTTGGATGAAGAAAGAGGGATCGGTACCTATCCCTCTTAGGGGTCGGCTAAACCCAACTAAATATCAAAGATCGGTCTATATCTCAACATCCACACATCCAATTGACATGAAACTTAGAGGACAAGCTAATTAGAACATGTGGAACACCCCATAGGGATCGCATGGCATTTGGAGCAAGTTGGAGGGATCGGTACCTATCCCTCCATAGGGATCGGCTATAATTAGCCTTCACAACATATAGAAACAAAGATTGATCAATAACTCAAGTTCTACTTGTCCAATTAGAGTGAAACTTAGAGGCTATGCATAATACAACATGGAGAAGCTTCCTTAGGGATAACATGGTATTTGGAGCAAGTTGGAGGGGTCGGTACCTATCCCTCTAGAGAGATTGGCAGAAATCAGAATTCAAGTAATACTACTTCAAGGAAAATGCGATATCTCACAACCGTAGGTCAGAATTGCACGAAATTTGGGGAGCAGTAGCTATTACAATGGGGAACCACCCAGAGGGATCGTACCCCATTTGTACACCAAAATAGGGATCTGTACCGATCGCTATTGTGGGCCCCAATGGTCCTGGAAATTTTTGGGTAGCCTCGTGTTGGTCTCCCAAACCTTCTGTCAAAATTTCAGCCTAATCCGTGCACGTCTTCCCTTATAAATACAGCAGGCTTAGCATCAGAAAAGGAATCTTCTTTCTGCTTCTCTTTATCTTTAACCTAGGCTATACTCTGCCAATTATATTCTTGAATTTTGGATGGTAACTGTAAACAAACTTGTGTATAATAAAAAAGATTATTTTGGAGTGGACGTAGGCCAGAGTTAGCCGAACCACTATAAATCTTGTCTCCTTTTACTTGCTCTCTAATTGTTTTAATTGTGTTCTTCATTTATTTCTCTTTGTATTCTTGTGATTGGATTGGATATTGGAGCTTTTTCATAATTGGGTGTTGGTGGCCAATTTTGACGCCAACACATGTCAACTGGGACAGGCACCGTTAATTCTACTGGTAGTGCTCAATCCTCCCCTGAACTCTTCTTCCTAGGGTCTAAAACCTCGTCAAATCGGCTATGGTCCTAAGCCAGGGGCACTATGTAGTTGCTATTCGGTAGGTTCGCGAATGTGGAGAGTTCTCCCTACATTTTCCTATTTTCCTTTCTTTTAGATTCACGCAGTTCTGCGATATAACATTCTCTGGCGGCACTTTGGTCTCCTTTGGTCACCCTAACTCTGCTCTCCGTTGGGAATTTCATAGTAAGGCACCACTGGGCTAAAGCAATTTTGAAATCTGCCAGTGCGGGCCAGCCCAAGAAGGCATTGTATGCCGAAGTTTCATCTACGATCATGAAAGTTTGGATGAGGGTGACTCTCCGGGCACCTTCCCTAAGTTCTACAAGCAAGTCAATCATTTTGACGGGTTGTTTGGGTTCGCTAGTGAATCCTTGAATTTTGGTTCGACGGGCGGATACGTCTTTCATGCTGATCTTCATCTGATCAAAGGTGCATATGAAAAGGATTTTTACAAAACTACCGCTGTCTACCAATGCTCATCGAACCACGACGGGTCCAATTCCTACAGTCATGACCATGGGATTAAGAGTCGGAGCGTCTACTCCCTCAATGTCTCGATTTTTGAATACTATGTCATTGTTCAGAGTTCTCCACTGCTCAGCGGGGGTTTCTTCTTCGATTGTAAGGCATGCGTCTTTCAAAGCGTGCCTCAATGAGCTCGCATAGTGCTCCATTTCTCCCTAACTCTTCTGCGTAGGATGGGATCCTCTGGATATTGTTCCAATGATGAGTCTCTGGTCAGTTCATCTAGATCCTTCTTCGCTGGTTCAAGCTTGGTTTCCTCAATCTCTAGGAGCTTTGGGAGCCGTGGATTGGTCAGGATTTTATGATTTTCTAACATATTGCTGAAGCTTGTTCTCCCGATCAGCTCCTTAATCAAGATCTTTAGGTGATGGCACTCATTTTTGTTGGACCATGCAGTTCGTGGAAGCGACGGTACTTTCCAGAACGCTTTTTCTGTTTAGTTGCTTCCTTTTTAGGAGGTTTTTTGCACTCCTCTATCCCTTGTGTTGTGAGATAGATGTTTTCTGAAGTATCATTGAGCGGGGTGTAATCTTCGGGTTTGAAGCCTTTAAGTCGCTTATTTCTTCCGTTCCGCTGGTTGGAATTTTGATTTTTTTTCTTTTCTAAATTCCATCTTTTCCCGTGTTTCCTTCAGTGGTCCCGGAGGTGTTTATATCTGTTCGCCGCCACACCACTTTGTGAAACATTGGTCGATTGTAAGTTTAGTAGATTTCCTTTCTAGTTCTTATGCCTCTTCCAGTCTCAAGTACTGGCTCGACTTTCAGTTGAACTCCTTCCTAGTATGGGGTTGTTTCATTTTGATCCATTTTCCAAATTCAGTGTCGGGATAGATGGCGCGGACCAGAGCCATGAAAACCATATCTTCATTTGGATTGCTTACTTCAGTTACTGTAGTGTTGAATCGATTCAAGAAAGATTTCAGGGATTGGTTCGGCCCCTAGAATAGACCATATAAGGATATTTCGTCTTTCGGCTGTACCATGTGAAGTTTGAATTGATCAAGGAATCTTGTTGCTAGTTAATCGAACGTGGAGATGGATCTCAGCGGAAGCCTAGTGAACCACATGGAAGCAATTCCCTCCAAAAAATCAGGAAACATCTACATCGAATGGCACCTAAAGCATTCGCTACATCCATGTACTTACAGTACTTATATAAGAAGGGTTTCGGGTCTCTCGTTCCATCATAAGACGAAATAGTTAGCATAGTGAACTTTTCGGGATAACGCTCATTCAAAATTTCATCAGTGAAAGGAGTCTGACTTGGAGAGGATCTCCATTCATCATCCCTTCTATTCTTGCCCTCATCCATCAGTCGCTTGACCATGTCCACAATATACACCTCAGATGTCCGGTAATCTGGGTATCAGCTATCAGTAACTACATTGAGTGTTTAGCTTCGCAAACGATTTTGGTGAGTGGGCTATAGCCTAGGCTCTCCCGTCTTTGGGAGAGCCACTCCCTAAAGATTCCATTGGCTTGCGATTAGCCTGATTGCGGTAGTTTGGATCTCCCTAGCATTATCGTATGCATTGGTATTTCCTTCTAACTTGTCTTCATCAATTTGCTCTCTATCTTTTAAATCGGAGAGGTCCATGGCCGTATCCTCCTATGGGGTCTTTGCTCCTAGATTTAAGTCCTTAGTCGGTTGCCTCACGGTCGGTTAAGTGCTTGTGTTTCCTTCTATGTTGATTCCCATGATTCCAGCTATCACTCCTTTCTGCAGTTGCTTCCCGTTCCTTCTGTTTAGGCGAAAAACGGAAGAATTTTCTTGTTCTACGATAGCTGCAAGTTCTGCTATGGTTCTTATAGTAGGATGTGATTGTAAGGTCAAGAGGGCATTAAGTTTGTCCATAAGAGCTCTCTAATTGATTTCCATCTTCTGATTAATCTCATCGACCATCTTATTTAATTCGTCTCTAGTAACAACTTCATGTTGATTAAAGGATCCTAGCACCTAATCTCCTACGTTGATGCCATTGACTTCGATTTGCTAATGATTCACCTCTTCTCCAGTAATTACCACCCCTATGGATCTTCTAGAAGCATTTCTCTTTCTTCCTGGAGCTTGATTCTTAGCAGCAGATTTATCGAATAGAGATTAAGGATCTAACTTCTGAACCTATCTGATCCAAAGTAGATAGCTAGATCTTAGCCTAAGTTTTGTTTTCAGTGAAAACTCCAAAATGTTAATGCAAAAAATGGATCAACACCCTGGGTTGAGTGTGAAAGCACCAGCCCTATTAATCAAGAAAAATAAAATAGAAACAAGAGACACTAACTTGCAAATAAAGTAAAGGGACAAGAGATTTTTATAGTGGTAAGGCTATTAACGAAGTCTACATCCACTTTCTAACTTTTATTATTGACTGACTGCAATTACAAGTTGAATCTGATTACAATGCGATTGAACCTTGTAAGTTAGATCAAGCCATCGGTTTTACAGTTCACTGGAGAATCATAGTGAACCCTATAGATGATTTTTTTATGGGAGGAGAAGAGTAAAGAGTAGTTTATGCAAAGTTTCAGTAGCCAGTCTAAAAGATCATATTTATATTGCAGGTAGGATTGTATTTATAGGGGTTGAAGAACTATTGGGCTAGGCCGCTTTTGCCAGAAGCCTCCACATGATGCCACGAAGTAGTTCAGAGAGTTTCATGATGACCTGAGCTAACTTAATGGATCGCTAGCGATCCATAGTTGATGGATCACTAGCGATCCATTGGTTCTGGATTTCTTACGATCTAAATACTTGGGATACTTCTCCTTCGTCCTTTTCGAAAATTTCATAGCAATCTAACATGATCCTATGGATCGCTAGTGATCCATAGCCATGGATCGCTGGCGAACCATGTACTTAGTTGGTTTTTGGATTTTATCTTTTTGGTTGCACTACTTGCCTTATGTAGGTGCTCTCCATGTAATTTCATAGCTAGTCGCCTTGTTTCGATGATGGTTCATACACTGGTTTCATTGAATTGCTGATTGAATAAAACGAATGCTCACTTCTTGATTTAACAAGCTTGGAATTCCATCAAACTTAGCAATCATTCCCAGAATACCTATTGGATCATGGTGTAAGAGGATTGCAGGATCTACGAGCGCGACCAATAGGAGATGGATCGCTGGCGATCCATCACCTTAGCATATTTTTGCCTTCTTTTTCTCTAACATTTCTTGGTTGATTCTTCTAGTCCTTTTGGTTGCCTCTTGAGTTGCACTGACTCTTTGTAGATGTTCTGACTTCCTTTAAATTATGTTGAGTCGAAAACCCAATAACACTATCTCTATTGGATCACAGTATCTCTTAGGTTAAACTATGCAACCCGAGCTATGATACCAAATGTGACAACCTTCCTACACCATCGACACCTAAAATACCCAAATATTGCACTGTAGCGGTGCTTGGTTGATGCAGGATGATCATCAAGGGTTTTAAAGTAAATAAATAACACAGAACCTGTCGTATATCTCATGGCCCATCGAATAAAATATAATAATAAACTTCTCAGATATAAAGCAGGCGAGACAGTAATAACTGAAGGAATCGCATAATCAGAGTAAATAGATTCATACATCATACAACATAAGTGATAAAGTTATACATCAAATAATAACTCATAAACAAACTACCTCTAACTAGTATTGTCACTAGTAAGCTGTAACACCCTATAATTTTATGACAATTAATTAGAAAGAAAAGTTAACTAACAAATGACAAAGTCGAAAATAGGATTTTTAGAAATGTTAGAATTTGGTTAAAATTTTTACACTATTGGGTTCATATCAGTTTTTCATATATAAAGTTTTATGATCGAAGTTCAAATGAAAAAGTTATTTACGTTTGAAGTTTTAGGGTCGGAAACAATTCAGAACCAATTAAGGAAGTAAATGTTAATAACTTAACATTAAATTGAAATGTTAATTAAGGGCATTCAATCAAATTAAATCTAAATAAAAAAACGTATAAGTAAATAAATTGAGCATAGAAGTAAACAAGTATTAATAATTTACGTTAACGTAAACATTAGATGCAAATTTTAACATTTAGGTAATTGGCTTTGTTAAATCTAACCAAATCAAAGATAAGAAAGAGGTAATCAAAAAAGATCATCGTTAAATCAAATTAGTTAGTGCTGAAAAGGGATGAATGAGGATTAATTAACCTTACAACAAACATTAATAAGAAAGAGTGTTAACATTTAAGAAAAAGAAATCAAGAAATAAATGTAATTGATTGACCTTAACTACGCTTAGCATTTACTTAATGTGGAAGAAAAAGAAAATTAACATTTATTACCAATGCTAACGGAAGCTTAAATGTTAAGTAAGATCAATGTTATAGGATCTAATCAAATCTTTTATTAACGAATAGGATTTATTCTAGAGCCTATAAATAAAGGCTTAGTTTCTCACTTCTCTACTCATATTTTTTAGGTTATGGAGCAAAGTTCCGCCATTCTATTTTCTTTACAATTTCTAGAATTCTAATAGTAGTAAAATTATATCATACATATATAAGTGGAGAAACAGGATTGATTCAGAATGCAGAAGCAAAGGTATATCGTGAATCTTAAACTCAAATCTAAATTTAATTCAATCCTTTCCCCAGATCTATAATTCTAATAAGTGTATACCCTTTTTATATTTTGGATTTAAAGTAGGAGGGAGTTAAATAAAAAGAGAATGGATCTAGATCTGGAGAATTGGAAAGTTGAAGCAAGGTGAGTGAGAAATTATATATTTTGTAATAATATTAGGTATATATCGTGTAGATCTTTTTGATTTATGCTTAGGTATAAATCATGATTTGGATATTTAATTTTATACACATAAGGAATTGATATAAATCATGATTTGGATATTTAATTGTATATGTGTAATGATTATGGAAAATATGCCTATATGTTATGGAAAACCCTAAACTTGATAGATATTGTATACGTTTGGATTTGGAAAGCTACGGGTATTAATAGCTCCTAGATTTGTAAATAACTTGTTAATGAAGTCATATTGGGATTTCATATTTGATTAGTTTATATAGATTGTTGAACATAAATAAGAATTGTTATAAATTAAATTGGGATTAGGCAATATTTTAATACATTGGAATGAATTGTGTAACAATGTGGATTTCTATAAATTGACTAAAAATACAAATAAAAGTGTATTGGTTGAAATAATAAGGAATGTAAACAAAAAGGAAGAGGTGTACAAAATAAGGGAATCATGAATTTTGTACTTCCTATTCCAATAGAAAGATAAAAGATAATTCCTTATAATTTCACATATAACATAGGTCCTCTTTTATATAATTTATAGAGAATATTAGTGTCAACAATTTCTCGTCCTCTTTAAATAATTTATGGAGAGTATTGGTGTTTACCATTTCCTTTGGGGAAGGAAGTAATTCCATTGTATTAAGGTATAAAAATCCATAAGCATAACTAAAGTAATATAAGTAGGAATAATAACAGTTGTTTGCATACAAAATTGGCACAAACACCCAATAGAAGTTTTGAATAGAAATAAATGAAGAATATAAAATGAAAATAGAGGAAAATAGTAATGAAATAGCAGTAAATCAAAGCAATAGCACAAACACAGCGATTTTTAGTGGTTCGGCGTCATTTGCTTACGTCCGCTTTGAATAGAAAGCTTTATTAATCACTTTGTAAACTCATTATAATGAGGATCAAATTAAAATCCTTAGTTACAGTAGAGTACAAAGTAACCAGCAGTGTAAAGGTCATGAAAATGAACAACCAAGTCTATATTATAGATGAAGATGGTAAAATATCTTCCTGAAAATTCGATAGAAGGACCTCCAAGCCCATATAAACCCGTAAGACGGATTGCATGGCCCAAATCCCAAAGACTAGGGATCGGTACTGATCCCTCTTTGGAGGAATTTGGAGGTGTGGTCCCTATGGTAGCTTCGCCATATCAAATTATGCTTAGCCTCCAAGTTTCATGCCAATTGGAATTGTAGAACTTGAGTTATTGCTCGATCTTTGCTTCAATGTGAATTGCCTCTTGATTTCAGCTGATCCCTATTGAGGGAAGAGGGCTGATCCCTCTTATTTCATATTCTTGAGGTGGAATACCTAGGGTAAGCTTCCTAGGGTCTCCACGTATTTCTCACAAAATTTCATATGCATTGGACTTACGGATCTTGAGATATTGATTGTTTTCTATTGTATTGCACATAATTCCCGAAACATGTCGATCCCTATGATGGAGTTTGATTAAGGCCAATCCCTCCTGTATGTTGAACCATATTCCATACTTTAAACATTCTACATTGCACACCTTTTAATTCCATTCGATCATTGCTTCACATTATCATTTGTGCTTGACTTCTGGACCGCACAACCATCGCTCTGGACATACCAACCTTGATGACAGTCGAATATAACCAGTCCAATCAGTACAATATAGCTGGGACAAAATGCTGGATAACACTTGCCCTCCAAAGTACGACTTGTGTTGAACATGATGTGCTTTGAATCAAAGAAGGTTGGAGTCATTGGAAAGAAATCCATCCAGATTTATGGATAGTCGCTATCCTTCCGTCGAATTATTTTCCCAAAGTGTTGTATCTCTCTTCGATCTTCATGATGCTTGGTCGGTTTCCAATAATATAAATTCAAGATTATATTCCGTCAGTTGCTGTCTATGTCCGATTCTACGGGGCTAGTATGCTTTGGCTACCTGATCTGGTTTCGATCTTGAAAGCTTCAGGTTTGGATTCAATTTCTTTTGAATTCAAAAATTGTACTTTTAGACTATACACGCGCCTGTTCTGGTACACATACTTATTGTTGAATTTCTGATGTGTTTGTATGCTTATGGGTTGTCGCCAACTTTTGTTGAATTATATGTAATTACATTGCATTTTGTATATATGTACTTTACATAATCTTCATGTCCATGTTTTCACGCACATAGGCTCATGTTCAATCCCTTCTCTCTGTTTTTTGTATGCAAGGATTGGCATTCTTTTAGCCGATCCCAATTCCAAAGCCAATTCTAAACTTTGAATTAAACTTGAAAACTAATCTATATTCACTTGTTAGAACAGTTAGAACTAATCTCATCACAATGAAGTTGAACATATGACAATAATGAACAACATGACTTGCATATCCAATATCGAACTCGAAATTGAATGACCAAACCCTGGGACTTAGAACATGTACCAAAACTTTGCACATAGACTTTAATAATGGACTTCACACTTTGACATGCCGATGGTTGATCTCAAAGCTTACACAAACAATCAATCTAAATGCCAGTTGAGATGGTCAGTGATGATGGTCACTTTGGTCAGAATCCAAAATCTCATTATTTACTTTTTGCTTTTAATTTCAAACTCTTTACCTATGCACCGCACAACACTGCACCACACTAGCTTACACCTAGCACAGAGGGATAGATAAAATTTTCTAATCTTGATTATCTATTGAGTTTAGTTGATATGGGCTCCAAACGTTCAAAGCATCCAGCTGTAACGCGTTTCGGACAATCCTCACAACACAACAATCCCGAAGCCGAGTTAAGTTTTACAACTGCTTCCGGTAGACTCTCCTCAGATTGTCAAATTGAGCAAATGAAGGTTTTTGGCCCGTCAACCAACCTTTTCTCTAATGTTCCCGTCCTCACGGTGGAAGATATAAGCTCTGCCCTCGATGCTGTAGAAGGTGCTACATTTTTAGATAACCCGACGGATTCCTAACCCTCTAGAATTGGTGAGGTCGCTCTTCGCAGCCTATGCTCTAAACACGGGATTCCGTTTGGAGATGTTCTGGCCCCTTCAATGAATGACAGGGTTCATTTACCCCAGAGTGGTATACGGCATGGAATAAATTCATCTACTGGGCCAGATGTGTGCCACCTTTCAATTCTTTTATCCAGAAGATGCTAAATTACCTTGGAATACCTCCCACCCAATTACACATGGCCATGCTATTACAGATTTGGTGATGACTGAGCACCTAACTCTGTAAAGATAAGTTCTTTGCCATTGATTTCTTCTGGTCTTAAGTTGATTTGCATAATTAATTTTTTACACTCCTATAATATAAGCAAAGATCTCAGATTGTTAGGCATTTGTTTTCCTTTGAATAATTTCGTGTTCCTCTCACACAAAATGTGCCATATTAGTGTAGTAATTGCTATGCTAAATCAACTGTTCGTATGATCTAGACCATTGAATCTTAGGAAAGATATAAAAAATAGTCTAGGTATCATTACTGTTAATCTGCAGTATCCCTAGTTTTTGCTTGAAATTGTTCCAGATCTGATTGGAGTAGGAACGGTTGAAAAATAAATGGTCTATATTTTCATTCTGATGTAGCCACAAGTTACACTTTTGATCAATGCTACTGTTCCAATTACTGACCTTATCTTTAGTGTTAAGCTTATTTAGTCTAGCAACAGTGCATATAAGGACATTTTAAGAGCACATTTTGAGCCCTATATAGCCTTGTACCAATTAAGTTCTGGTGATCTAGTTCTGACCCGATCCCATGCTGATTTTGCATTAAAACACCCAGTAGCGGCAGGCAGCCAGAACTAGAAGTCCTTAGGAGCATCATGAAGTTTAATGTTCTGTATTTTGTGTGCTATGGAGGTAGGCAAACAATGCAATTTTCTTCTCTAATTGTTATCTAAAAGGGGGTGTGAGACTTTCATGTTGGGGCCACCAACCACAGTAAAATGTTGCCAACCCACATAACAATTAGAGATTCTACATTCAACCAAGGATCGAACCACAAGTTAGTGTCTTCACCATTGATAATTTTTTTATTAATCAATCCTTTACACCATTGCCTAGCCTTAAGGAGTGTTTTCCAAGTGTTTGAAGCATTATTGTTTAACTATATAACCCAGAAATTCTTGTTGGCACAATATTTGTTGTTCATCCATTTGGCCCATAGGCTATCTACTTGAAGAAATTTCCAAACTAATTTTATTGTTGTAGCTTTGGCCATATCCTTCAATCTCCTGATACCAAGACCACCTTCAGAATTTGGTTTACAAACTGAATCCCGGATATATTATGAGATTTGAACTTCCATACAAAGTTAGAGCATAAAGAGTTTAGCTTGTTGATGATATTTGCTGGAGTCTGACAAAATTACATCCAAAAAATTGATCATTGAGTAGATAACCGCCTTTATTAGTACAACTCTACCACAGATATTTAATTATCTACTAGTCCAATGGTTGAACTTTTTATTAAATTTGTCAATAAGAGGTCTAAAGTCCCTTGCTTTTAATTTGCTGTGTGACAGAGGGATACCCGGATAAATGATGGGTAGGGTACCTATTGTTAGCATAGTGTTTGGGCCTTTTATCTGTTTGGCCTTTTATCTGTTTGGCCTTTTATCTGTTTTCTATCTGTATAAACCTATCTTTGTAACCCTAATGTAATCAATCTTCTTGCTCAGCCGTCTTGTTGAATAATATGAATTATCTTCTTCTTCTTCTTCTTATTTGATTTTATAAACGTTTTACAAACGTTAACATGGTATCAGAGCAAGGTTCCTGTTTTTTCCTCGTCACTGCCTCAACCTGAAACCCTAGCTTGCTTCAGCCCGAAACCCTAGCCTCGTCGTCGAGCTCTCAGCTTGAAACCCTAGCCTCGTCGCCCCTCGCCTCAGCCCCAGCCTCTGCCGCTGCCCCAGCCTCGTTGCCCCTCGCCTCAGCCCCAGCCTCTGCCGCCCTCGTCCCAGCCCCAAGGCCCTACAGCCGATCAGCCCCAAGGCCCCACAGCCCCAGCCCCAGCCCCTGCCGACCTCGTTCCTGCAGCCCTTATCCCCACCTAAACTCTAGCACAACGAAACCCTACCCTTGTTTCGAAACCCTAGTTCCCCGAAACCCTAGCCCAATTGATATCAGTCTCGACCTGAAGCAGTTGCTGACTTCAAATTATGGCAGGAGGTGATGATTCATTACAGGCTATTAGTGTTCGTTTAGATGGAAAAAACTATTCCTATTGGAGTTATGTCATGAAAAATTTTCTGAAAGGAAAAAAGATGTGGGGATATATTTCTGGTGTTATTATGGCTCCTGAAACTACTAATGTTGAATCAATGGAGAAATGGGATACCAACAATTCAAAGATCATTACTTGGATTAATAATTCCATTGAGAATAAAATTGGTATGCAATTGGCTAAGTATGATACTGCTAACCAAGTCTGGGACTATTTGGAGCGACTTTTTGTGCGCTCTAACTTTGCCGTTCAATATCAATTGGAGGCTGATATTCGGTCATTGTCTCAGAATGATCGAAATATTCAAGATTTTTATTCTGAAATTACTGCTCTCTGGGATCAATTGGCTATGACTGAGGATGCTGAGCTTAGGTCATTTGCTCCATATATCGCTCATAGGGAGGCACAACGTCTTGTTCAATTGTTGATGGCTTTTCGACCAGAGTATGAGCATTGTCGTGCGTCCATCCTACATCTCACTCCTTTACCTTCTGTTGACTCTGTTCTACATGAATTGTTAGCTGAAGAAACTCGCTTGAAGTCTCAAACTGAGAAAGTTGCACAGACCTCTTCTGCATCTGTTCTTGCTACGGGGATTTTACCAATCCCGTCTCAACGCAACAAAATAAATATCAAGAATGGTCGTGATTGTAATTACTGTAAACAACCATGCCATTGGAAAAATCAATGTCCTGAATTATTAGCTCGTCAAAAAAATCAAAAGCAAGGTGATAGATCACAACAGCAACAACGTGGTAGCCAACAACAGTCCTTCTCTACTGCACAAGGATATGGACAGTCACGTGGTAGTTCCCAGCCTAAGACTGCTGCATTGGTACATCCTTCTGGTGAATCAGGTGTGGACTCCTCTATGGACTCTCTTGCAGAACAATTTCAGAAGTTCCTTGCTAGCCAGTCTTTGTCTCAAAACATGACTGCTCCTCAGTCTCAACATTTTGCCATGTCAGCTCCCTCCATATCAGGTTTGAATTATCCTTTGTGGATTTTGGATTCTAGTGCTTCGTATCATATGTCCCATGATTGTTCATCATTTATATCTATGTCTTTTGATTCTCGCTCACCTTCTATTTTGACTGCTGATGGCACACCTTTGCCATTAACAGGAATCGGTACAATTCAAACCACACACGTTTCCCTCCTAAATGTTTATTGCATTCCTAAATTAACTATGAACCTTGTGTCGGTTGGACAACTTTGTGATCTTGGATATCTTGTTCATTTTTCTTCTACCACTTGCTCTGTGCAGGATCCCAACTCCAAGAAGGTGATTGGGACATGCCGTAAGCAGGGCGGTCTCTATGTTTTGGATGACTTACACATTCCAAGTCATGCCGCTGCTGCCAGTATTGACCTTTCTTCTTTTCATTTAACTCAATTGTCTTCTAAGTTTTATTTGTGGCATTCTAGACTTGGTCATATTTCAAGCTCTCGTATTAAATTTTTATGTAATTCTGGTGTTTTAGGACACTTACGTTCTCATGATATTTCAGATTGTAGTGGTTGTAAACTTGGAAAATTTTCTGCTTTACCCTTTAATCAAAGTCTCTCTACTTCTACTGCACCTTTTGATTTAGTTCACTCTGATGTTTGGGGTCCAGCACCCATCCCCACAAAAGGTGGGTGCAGATATTATGTCTCTTTTATCGATGACTATACTTGTTATTGTTGGGTTTTTCTGATGAAACGTCGTTCTGAGTTTATTGATATATATACTGCCTTTCAAGCATATGTTAAAACACAACACTCTGCTATTGTTAAATGCTTTCGTTCTGATTTAGGGGGAATATACTAAGGGAGACCTTTCTAACATATTCACGGCTGATGGTACTTTGCATCAGTCTTCCTGCATTGATACCCCGCAACAAAATGGTGTTGCTGAAAGAAAATATAGACACATTGTTGAAACTACCCGTTCTATGATTCTTTCAGCTAGTGTTCCAAAAGAATTTTGGGGAGAAGCTATTCTTACTTCCGTTTATCTTATTAATAAAATCCCAATTTCTCATAATTCTGGTATTTCTCCTCATGCCAAGTTGTTTGGTCAAACTCCCGATTACTCACACCTAAAAGTGTTTGGTTCCACTTGTTTTGTTCTTCGTTTGCACGTAGAGCATACAAAATTATCTTCGCGTGTTGCTATATGTGTTTTTCTTGGGTATGGTATTGGACAAAAAGGCTATCGCTGTTATGATCCTTCTTCAAATAAACTATATGTTTCTCGTCATGTTTCCTTTATTGAGCATATTCCCTTCTACTCTATTCCAGCTAGTCCTCATAATATGACTAAGTCTGATCTTATTCACATTGATCCATTTCCTGCTGATAACCCCTCTGATTCACCACTCATTACCATTGAAACACCATCATCCATACACTCTGTTCCTCCTCCTTCTGCAGGTGACACTTTATCTCCTGCTACTACGACTATTCAAACACCTCCTGTGATGACAGATCCTGTTCAACCTCGCTATCCCACTCGCACACGTAAATCTACTCAATTATCAGATTTTGCTTACTCTTGTTACTCTCAGGCTTTTGCTTCATTTCTTGTTTCCATTGACACTTTCTATGAGCCTTCTTCTTATTCGGAGGCTGTTCGTTCTCCTATGTGGCAACGTGCTATGTCTGAGGAAATGTCTGCTTTAGACAAAACTAGTACCTGGGATCTTGTATATCTTCCTACTGGGAAGAAAACTATTGGTTGTCGATGGGTATATAAGATTAAAACCAAGTCAGATGGTTCTATTGAGCGATACAAAACTCGTTTAGTTGCTAAAGGATTTGCCCAAGAGTATGGCATGGATTATGAGGAGACATTTGCTCCTGTGGCTAAGATGACATCTGTTCGGGTTCTTATTGCTGTTGCGTCCAGTCGTAAGTGGGACATCTCTCAAATGGATGTTAAAAATGCTTTTCTTAATGGAGATCTTAAGGAAGAAGTTTACATGGTTGCTCCACCTGGCGTTTCTCATGCTCCAGGTCAGGTTTGCAGGCTTAAGAAAGCTCTATATGGTCTTAAGCAAGCACCTCGTGCTTGGTATGAGAGATTTTCGAATGTTGTTACATCACTTGGTTTTACCTCTAGTCCCCATGATTCAGCACTTTTTGTCAGATTAACTTCTACAGGCCGTATTCTTCTTCTACTATATGTGGATGATATGATCATTACAGGTGATGACAGTAATGATATTATGAGCATTAAAGCCATATTGTCTCGTTGTTTTGATATGAAGGATTTGGGTCATCTACGTTACTTTTTAGGCATTGAAGTAGCTTCCTCAGAAAAAGGCTATCTTCTTTCCCAATCCAAATACGCCACTGACATTATTCATCGTGCTGGTCTTACTGATACACGTCATGTTGATTCACCACTTGAGGTAAATGCCCGATATACTCCGACAGATGGGAGTCCTCTTTCTGATCCCACTTTATACCGTTCTATTGTTGGTTGCCTTGTATATCTGACCATCACTCGTCCAGATATTGCCTATGCTGTTCACATTGTTAGCCAGTTCGTATCTTCTCCTACCTCTGTTCATTGGGCTGCTGTTATGCGCATTCTTCGTTACTTGCAAGGAACACTTTATCAGAGTCTTTTATTTCCACCGACCTCATCTTTGGAGCTTCGTGCTTTCTCTGATGCAGATTGGGCTGGTGATTCAACGGATAGAAAATCCACAACCGGCTTTTGCATATTTTTAGGTGATTCCCTTATTTCATGGAAGAGCAAGAAACAGGATGTTGTTTCTCGGTCTTCTACTGAGGCAGAGTATCGTGCTATGGCCTCCACTACATCTGAGATCATTTTGTTACGCTGGCTATTGGAAGATATGGGTGTTTCGATTTCCTCTCCCACTCCTATGTATTGTGACAATAAGAGTGCTATTCAAATTGCTCACAATACTGTTTTTCATGAGCGCACCAAACATATTGAGATTGACTGTCATTTCACTCGGTATCACTTGTTGCATGGAACCATTTCTCTGCCTTTTACTTCGTCATCGACGCAACTTGTAGATTTCTTCACGAAGGCTCACACTATCGAACGTTATAGATTTTTCATTGGCAAACTCTCGATGCTTCTTGCTATACCATCGCGTGTTTGAGGGGGGATGTTAGCATACTGTTTGGGCCTTTTATCTGTTTGGCCTTTTATCTGTTTTCTATCTATATAAACCTATCTCTGTAATCCTAATGTAATCAATCTTCTTGCTCAGCCGTCTTGCTGAATAATATGAATTATCTTCTTCTTCTTCTTCTTATTTTATTTTATAAACGTTTTACAAACGTTAACACCTATATGCACTTGAAGAATTTCAACAATTTCATTTTTTCTACTTGCTCCCTTGCTAAAAAACAGGCTAGGATTTTGGTCACTCATTGAAAGCCTTGCATTATAATCCAACAAACCAATGACTTATTTTATTGTGTGGGCATTTCCAATGGTTGCCTTGGACTTGGACATAATCAATTTATCATCAGCGTATAGGAGATGATTAATGATAGACTCAGTTTGGTGAATTGGCAATAAATTTCCTTTTATATGTTCCAGATCAAGTAGAATAGAGAGATATTCTATAGCAGTTGAAAACAATTAAGGGGGGCCCCCTTGTCTCAACCCTCTATTACTTCCAAAATGTCCATAAGAAGATCGATTGATTATTACAGAAAAAGTTGGGGTTGAAATGTATTCAAAAATCAAATTTGCAAATTTGTGTGAGAATCCCATTTTAATAAGCATATGATGAATGAAGCCCCTGTTAATATTATCATAAGCTTTGTGTAAGTCAATTTTTAGACATAAATTCTTTGAATTTTTATTATTAAAGGATCAAACCATTTCATAAGCCAAAAGAGAATTTTATGTGATTATTCTTTCGGGGATGAAAGCATTTTAAAATATAGAAATTAATATCCAAGAACCCTTTCATCCTGTTGCATAACAAGTTTGCCAAGGTCTTATATGTGACATTGCAAAGAGAAATAGGTCGATGGTCAACAATAGATGATAATAGATGATGGGTCAGATTTCTTGGGGATTAAGCAAATAAAAGTGTGATTAATTTCTTAAATTATTTTACTTGAATCCTGAATACCAAACGTAACATTCCACGATTCATTTTTAATTTCTTCCCAATGGCATTTAAAGACTTTGGCATTAATTCCATCTGGACCTGGAGCACTGTTATCATCAATTTGAAATACAACATTTTTGACCTCGTCCAGTTGAAATAGGCTATCCAAATAATTTTTTACATTATCAGTAATATTTTTCTTGCACACTATGTCTGAAAATCGACAGTTAATGCTTTTTGAATTGAATAATTTTGAGAATAAATTAATGTCTTAAATAGCAATGCTATCTGATGCTGATAATATTTGACCACTAGCGTCAAGAATGTATTTGTTTCTGTTAATATGTCTGGGAATTGCCATTTTGCTATGAAAGAATTGAGAGGACCTGTCATCTTAATTAGGGTAGCCAATTTAATTTCATTCTTTGTAAATTTTCAGCAGCAGCCATCTTCATTATGCAAGAGAGTAATTCTGTTTTATGACCATAAAGTTTAGCCAACTCGATGTCATATGGGTTTTGTATCAGCTGGTTGTATATCGGATTAGCTTCAACACTTATTCTTTCACATAGTTAATGACTATTTTCTTTTGTGTATGGCCAATCTTTAAGGGTTTTCTTCGCTGCTTTTAATTTATTGATTAAAATAAATAAAGGGTTCCCCTCAACATTTATTTGAAGAGCCTAGTTCACCAAGTCTTCATATTCAAAATGTAGACACCAAGAATTATTGAATCTGAAAGGTGTTCTGGGTTTACATAGAGTGCGAGATGTAAATTTGATCATAATCGGGGTATGATCACTTAAAGCATAGTTACCAAAATGTATATTTAACTCATGAAATTTGTCTTCCCAGAGTCTATTCACAAAAAATCTATTGATTTTACCATGTATAGAAAAATTTAGATCCCCACGCCAAGTGAAAAATTATCGGAAAAAAAATCTGATTCCACCAATTTGAGTTAATGATGCATGCGTAAACTCGGTATCTCCTAATGAATTTGTAATACCTTTATTTAATCTTTCATGAGATGCTAATATGGCATCAAAGTCCCCTAATAATATCCGAGGAAGGTTAATTTGGGTGGTTTGAGAGCTAATATACCCTCAAAGAACATTTCTTTGCTTAACAGAATTGGATCTGTAGATTACTGTTCAAATAAGACTCAACCCAAACGCATTATGCAAGATACAAGAAATTTATCGAGTGTTAGAATGTAATATAATACCTAACTAGGCATTCGAATCCCATAAAATGATCATTTTGCCTTTCTGTTCGTAAGAATTATCATGGGAAAATTTCTAATTTAACCCCATTTTGTAGAGCAGGTTTGAAATACTATCATCATGCAACTATGTTCCACTAAGCCAATAAAAGTGTATCTATTAGGGTGTAAAAACTGCAGTAGGTAAGATGTTTAGCTAGGGAGTTTAAACCCCTTGTATTCCATACAAGGAATCTATACTATATTATTATTAGTGAGTTGAATTTCAAGCTCACACAGGCCCTTTTGAAATTTGGCAACTGAACAGTCGCATTTTTAATTTCTTTATATTCCAAACTTTAAAATGTGATAACTTTTTCTACATTGATCGGATTTAAGAATCGTTTTTACTATTAAATCTCAAATTTAATTTGCTTTCCAATGATATCCTTTGTTGATAGCTAAAAATAAATTTTTTAAAATCATAATTTTATATAGCAGCTTTAATTGCACAATTATTTTGTGTCACCGCTGTGTACCGCGTTTCTGTAACAGCATTATTATGATGATCATAAACATTACATAGTAGTTTTACCTAGATTATTATAATGTATTCATTATCTTTTAACATATTTGAAAGGAATATTTTTTTTCAATTATACAATTATGGTTTCCTTTGAATATCGTAACTACATTATGTAATAAAGTAATAATCTTGATTGTGTTTGATAGTATTCAAACTTAGTGCAGTTATAATTTAACCCTATCAAAAAAAGGTGTAATAATTTATAGGCATTTTTTGAATTAATTTAACTACGTTAGCATTTTTTTTATTGCATTTACTATTGATGATTTTGACTATATTTGATAATTTTAATCAATTTTAAAACAGTTATAAATTAATGAAATTAAGAAAATGCAATTATAATTTACCAGCAAGTTTTGGGTAAATTTAACTATATTTGAAGATTTTTAACCACATTTATGTGATGAAGTAATAAATTTGGCTACATTTCAGGAATTTATTCAATCTTAATACAATTAAAATTTAACTACATTAATAAAATACAGTAATAATTTAATGACAATTTTGAATTATGCATGGTAGAAATTGAATATTTCAGCTATATTTATGTGATGCAGTAATAATTTTGGTTGTACACGATGATTTATTCGAGCTTACTGTAGTTAAAATTTAAATGCATTAAGCAAAAGCGGTTATTATTTTGCAGTATTTTTGGAATTAAGCAATTATTTTTTTTGAATATTTTAACTGCATTTGTGTGATGCAATACTAATTTAGCTGTAGTAATAATTTTGTTTGATGTTAACGATATTTATTTAACCGCATTATGAAAATATAATTGAAAAATGAATTTTGATTTTTGATAGCTTGAGATGACTAAATAATGACTTCACATAATTAATGCTTGATTCAACCGTGCAGCTCAGCGTTTAATACATTGCTTCCAGGTTTGATGACATAATTTGGCTAAGTTTACTCAATTTCGTTTACAATTACGATGATCAATAATACAATAAGCATATAAGTTGTTGTATTCGGGCTTAAGGTAGATGCACAGTTTAAGTGTTGGGTCAAAACATGTGTTGTAGTGAGAATAATGTTGATAACCACCTAAAAGAGTTTATTTTTTATTTTTTGCAGTAAATTCTAAAATCACTTGCACCACCACCATCGGAAAACTTCTAGAAAACAATTGATGAATGTATCTTTGTATAGATGATTATGCAGTCATAGTTTGATTATTAGATATAGTTAATAGGTCAGACGACTCTTTATCGGCGTCGTTCCTCCATGCAAAGTACCAAAGGCTTGCGGGCTCTAATTTCACGAGTTCTCTGTCCTATGCTAGTAAGACCTGGAAGCACATGCAGTCGGTGAAGCCGTTCTTTGACTCTCATGGTGGATCAACAGGCTGGGATGGCGCTTCGTTTTCCATTTTGAAAGCTTGGACTTCGGTTAGAATTCCAAGCCCCATTCGTCCTGTGTTTTCGTTCATTTGGGATTCTCGTATTCCCCCAAGGTCTCTCTATTGATGTGGCGAATCCTGCATGATGGGTTGCCACTAGACGAGAATCTCCAAAAGATCGGCATCCCCTCTGTTTCCCGTTGTAGATGCTGTGGCAATGGGGAAACGGAATCCTTGAACCATTTGTTTTTTGTTGGTTTTTCAGCCAGAGCGTGCTGGAATTACTTCGGGAACCTTGTTGGTGTTCGAGGTATTGCCAGATCTCCTATTGAACTCCAGAGTACCTGGTGGGCTGGGATCTCTAGGAAATCACTTCGTTCGATCGTGTTCCGCTCGATTCCTTGTCTCATCTGCTGGCACCTCTGGTGCGCGCGGAATAAGGCTACCTTCGAGAGCTCTCCTATGGATCCTCCGTCCATTATTCGGCGTGTGAGGAATGACGTCTTCCTGGCTTTCCGTGGTAGACCATTCAGGGGACCCATGGGCCCCCGTTCTGGGCGGTTAGTGGGTCTTCTTTCTATTTCGTGTGTTCTGACTTTCGCTAGACTGGGAGTTGGTTGAATCCTTTCGGTCAGGCGTTGGCCTTCACCCATTGCTCCCTTCCCCCCCGCTTTTCTTTTAATGTGGTTGCTAGTTTTCCTGATCCAGGTGTCTTTGGTGTCTTCCAAGGCATGGAGTTCGCTTTGGTTGGCTATGACTGGTGATTTCTGGTATTGCTTGTCTTGTGGGCATCCTGTTCTGTGGGATTCTCCTGTGCGCTTCTCCGGGTGATTGGTTGTATAGTTGCTTGGGTGGTTCTGGATGTGTTTGGTTTCTTGGGCTGCTCGTTCTGGTTTTCTATCGTCTTGTACGAGCGGCGATCCTTTCCCTCTGTTGTGCTTGGTTAGAGCATGAGTTGCTTGGGTTGTGGTTCCCCTTTTCTGCTATTGGCATTCTCTGTGGTTCTCTCCGTTTGATTTAGTGGGCCCTTGCTTCCTCTATGGTGTTCACCTAGGCTATCTTCTGACACCACCATTGGGCGGTGGCCTTGCTGGAGCTCGATGGTGTTGTCAGTTGGGCGGATTTCTTTGGCTCCGTATGGGATGGTAGCTCCTCTGGTGGACTGGCTTATACCTGTTCGGTTGCGGCGGGATTGTTGGTTGTGTGGGTGGTGCTTCTTTTGCTTTGTTTCCTTTGGTTCTCCAGGCTTCTGTCATTCAGTGGAGTTTGTGGTGGTTATAGCGTGGTTGCTTTGCTGCTCAGGCTGGGTTTTGTTTCTTTTTCCAGTTCTCTTTGGCTCGGTGTACGATGGTAGCATCTCTGGTGGACTGGCCTATACCTATTCGGTTGTGGCGGGGTTGGCGGTTGTGTGGGTTGTTTTGTTCTTTTGTTTTTTTTTTGGTTTATTCTGGCTGCTGTGAGTCAGTGGGGTTTTATTTTCTTTTACTTATCTTTGTCTCGGTCTTATTCTATTGTCGGTGTTTTGGGAGGCATATGTTCTCCATATGCCTTGCCTTTTTATTTGTGAGCCTCCGGAGAAAGGCTTTCTTCTCCTTTTGCTATATATTTATCTTTTTCAAAAATAATAATAATAATAATAGGTCAGACGAGCAGTGAGAGAATTTAGTAATAATACTGCATCAATGACACTTTTGCCTTTTTTGGCTGCAGGTACAAATACCTTCAATGGTTAAAATAATTGACTGATGTAATGCATCTATTAAGGCCAAGAAAACATCACCTATTTGCGCTCAAGCCAATATCATACACGCGTTGCTAGTAGTTATTTCTGAGGCTAAAAAATGAATGGACTTCTCACAATTGTTCTCTTCTATATGTTTTGGATATTTTCAAATATTGGTTACTACGACCAGCTGTATGCTGTGTTTTGTACCCTGCATCGACATAGATCAGATTCGGTGAACAATAGTAATTTATATTGGAACCCATGTTATTTTCTTATTGCATCATCATTTCTATTTCAATTGAATCTTCTGTTTTACTACTTTTCCCCTGTACTACATCTGTTGCTTTTTTCTTTTTTCTTTTGCTCCCTTTTTTCAGCTGTTGACAAATACTTTTCCTGACTATTTACAAATTTCATCCTATTACTATATTTCTCCCCATTCCAAAAAACTTTTGTTACTCTTATTTAATTGAATCAAACTGCACTGTGTCTTTGTGTCTGCAGTTCACAGTGAATACTTCAACTATATCTATGCACATTGAAGCAGCTGTGTAATTGCAAAAGCAACAACATTGGCGTTATATGCCACAGTGAATATATCTATGCATTAGCGGATAAATTTTTAACACATTATCCTCTAAATAGTCGGTGAACTTTAACATATTCACTGTAATTGTTTTGTTCGATTTTAATTGTGATTATCATAACCAGATATATCAAAGTATTCTTTATCCTACCAAATTGTTATTCATGATGTAACACTATCATTCAACAATGTTTTTTCATTATCACCGTATTAAATTTCTTATACATTTGGATATGACCTATGCAACAACAATATTTTTTCAACATCCGTGTGCGAAGCACGGGTTCGCACTAGTTCCATTAATTAGTCAGAGATGTACTACTGCTTTCGAGGGAAGTAGAGAGCCCTGATTACATTCACTTCTTTGTTTTTTTTCTCTTTTTCTTAATTTGTGACATAAGATTATGACATGCAGGATTTTCTAGAACATCCTGAATGATAGAGGCTTTGAATTCAAATGGCAAATCATCCACTCTGGATCTCCTTGCAGCTTTCGATCTAGTGGAGTACGGTTGCTGTACTTTTTGGGACTTCGAAGCATACTATGTAGATGAATTCGAGTTAATTTGTTCAACAGCATTGGAATCATCAATTCAACCATCTCGTCCCTATGTGAATTTCTTGAGATATGTTATTTGCATTTGAGTTCTGTTCATTGTGACTGTTAAATGGATTTTCATTCTGGGTATTAGGTTTAAAACCACTATCTAATAAAGCATCGAACTGAACAATTTTTCCTTGTTGAGTTTGGTCGTATTTCGTCTCTAGCATGATCAGTTGAGTCAATATTGTTAACAACTATTTGTTGGCTGTGTATTGGTGGAATTATTTGATGCATGAAGCTGGGAAAATTGTTTGAGTTTATTTAATACATGTTGACTAAGTAATTCTTTAGAATTGGCATCACATACATCTAATGTACTTATAAATTTGCTAAAAATTATATCTTGGAAAATGACATACTAATTAATTTGAACCACAAAATATTGACTAAGAAATATAATAAAATATTCTCCTATAAAACTTAATCACGTTATTGCCTTAATTCCCACTTAGAAGCCAAATAGTACGACCTCTAATAATAAGATTAAAAATTTCCAAATTTGGTCACTCGACTATAAAGTTTCTTAATGTAGTCTGTTGATTTCTATGAAACAACATAAGTATATGGATGCTTGTTCCATAATTGATCACATATAGTAGTTGTATGGTGAGATCTCATCTTGCAAGGTATGAGAATTCAAAGAACTTATTTCATTTGAACATAGGTATGGCATCACAGTGCAAAATTATATGAGATTAAGTACATTGAGAAATCGCTGAGTTGAGATATGAATCTGGAACAAGAACTAAAGATATATCATATTGTTGGATCACTAATGACTTAGTTAGACTTGTTCATATCGGTAAACTCGCTCAAGTGCATTTTGGTCAATACATTTAAAATTTCAAGGACAATCGAAATACACTTATGTGAAAGAAGTAGGATATATTGATTATCTTCTTTAGATGGTTTAAATATATAAGAGGAAGAAATGGAAACTGAAAAGGTGGTAGCAATAGAAACATGGTTAGGAAGGAAGAGAATGGTGACTGTCACCATCGCTTAAAGAAGGATCAAAGGAAAAAACTTTGAATTATTTTAAGATGCTTAAAGAGGAGATGGAACATGATTCTCGTTCTTAATTATTTTCTTATAAAAGAATGTCTTTCTATTAGTTCCACTTCTTGATGTTTAGATACTAAATCTAGAACTCACTTTTGTAATTACAGCGGAAACTTAGAAATAGAAGACACATGTCAAATGGTTTATTAGAAGTTTACATATGGTGCTATCGTAGAAATCGAAGCAACGAGAGTGTATCATGAAACACATGATATTTCACACATCCAAATTATAAACTATTGTCATTAGGTGTCATATACTTGCGAAATAATATCCATTTCGCATTTGATCGAAAGTGGATATAATTATATTTTAATGAGAATATTTTAAATATTCAGTTTAAAATCAAACTATTTTGGTGCACTGAATAATGACATTTTATTTTAAAATAATGGGTGTTCGCTTTTGAAAATATGAAAGCATATAAATAAATGATGTAACATCCTGAAATTTTCAACCATTCGCATCCATACATGTCGGACTTGAATTGCTCAAAATATCATATTGTTAATTTAAATTTGGCAAATCTCAGCATATAGAGTAAATAAATAATCACAGAATCACAGACACGGAGTAATATAACAATAATGCAGCAGAAACAAAAGAATAGTAGTTCATGAAGCTACTATATATATATATAACAGAGTTAAATAAGATACAACAGAGGTCTCGAATACATAGATGTCTCAATACAATAGTCAAATACAGAATCTGAATACATCACTGGAATCAACTGAATAACTGAAAGTAGAATCGATAGATGGATCTCCAAGCGAAGCTCCAACTCCAAAGGTGAGTCTCGAATGCTGGTACACTCAGTCTGACCCGAGCATAAAGCAAAACACAAAACACTCGAGTTAGGATTAACATTCTTATATCAATAAATCCAACTCAAGTGAAATATCAACTGAAATACAAGTAACTCAAAGGATGTTTGTGATAACCATCCTCTAAGGATCCATTAAACTATCTACTATGTAGTAATATACGCTATTATAATAATGTCTAAAGTAAAGTAAACTATTAAAATAGCGTTAAGGCATTACCCATATCCCCCTTAACACATTTTTATATTCCCATAGTCTATACAGTACTGTAATCTCCCCCGTACTGGGCGTCGTCAGAGGGCACTCCATAGGTATGGTACAAAACAAACTCGTATAAGGCTCGCTAGGGTAGGTGACACGGCACAACTAGGCAATGCCATGGTAGATATACCAATTACACTACCGGGCTGGTGGTAATGCATAGCAGCCACTACCGCCCACCTCGAGCCACACTCCCAAAAATCTGAGGGTCCACCCAATCAATAATAAAGTAATAGAATGGTATCGAAGGAGTGTGTCCGATCAGAGGAGCTACCTCATTGGCCCGTCGATTGCTCCTGTTTTAGCCACCTTAAGCTAACTCACGGGAGTTAGGTCCACATATATACCTCAAGAACGTCGCCACCATCCTACTTCATTCTGGAATCTCCACTGCGTACACAGTTGTTAAAGTGGTTTTCGGTATTGGCAGAGAGTATGACAATATCCGATCCCGGTCTCTTTAACAACCAATCATTATTATAGCACCGCGGTCATTTCAAAATAGTTTATATTTCAAAACCAAATATCATTGCCATTTAAAAAACCATATCAATACGATATCATTTCCATTTCAAAACCATAGTACTTTCAAAGTTATAACACTTTCGAAACCAAAACACTTGAAATTATAACACTTTGGAAATCATAACACTTTGAAATGATAGCAATTTCCTTTAAACAGTTTAGATATTAATAATAGTATTTATAATAATATAGTTTATAAAATAAAATTATTTATTTAAAATAGTTTAAATTAAAATAATTAGTATATTAAAATAGTTTATATTAAAATAGCTTATATTAAAAATAATTTATAAAGTAAAATATATAAATAGGTTTAAATATAATTTAAAAATACTTATATAATAAAATAGCCTTCTCAAATTTCACAAATCGATTCCAAATCACTTGAATTCCAAAATTCAAAATTTATTCCATCTCAATTCATCAAATTCAACTCAATTCAGTTTCTCAATAAACCATTTCAAATTATCGATTTCAAATACATATTTGAACCATAAAATAAGCCATTTCAATTTCAATATATTTCAAAGCTTTAAATATTCAACATTTTTCAAAACTAAATTCGATAATTTCATATATATATATATCAAATCCACTTCACTGTTATTTAGTTTTGAAATACTTACTTAATCATTTCAATAACAACTAAATACAACTTTAATTTACAAATTTAAATAAACAAAATATCCCATTTAAATTTATATAAATTTGAAATATTCATTTAAGTCACTTTTAATCAAATCCAAGTTATAAAATCATATCTTTAAAATTTCAATTTTAATAAATTTCAAATCAAACTTATTTAAGTATAATTCTTAAATAAATATAGTTTCAACCAAATTTCTATTCCTCTTTCCAACCTGAATTTATTATAATCATTATAAACTCTATATTTGAAAATATAAATTTTAAATAAGTACTTAAACAATATTAAATATTAATATATTTACATATTTTAACAAAAATAGAAAATTATAAATAAATTCTTAAAATTTATAATTACAAAATTAACTTATAACTATACAATTTTCAAAACATATATTTTAGAAAATCTAAATTTTAAACTTTATAAAATACATTTATATATAATATCTTAAAAATCAATATTTAATAAACCATATACTTCTTTCCAAAACCATAGAAATCACTCTCAAAATATTTATATATATAGACTGATGGTGTCTGTATATAATTTTCTATCCAATGGTCAAGTGATACAGATATCTATCATTTCAATCTGTAATTTAAATGTATACGGGTATATATCTTTTCAACCCGCAATCCCAAATTCAATTCAATGAAAATCGCTTGGGTTTATCATTTCAACCCATAACGATTTTCTCCTATTCTACAAGATCGTTCGGGTATGTATCATTTCAACCCATAGTGAATTCTATACTAATAGGGAACTTGCAGAGTGATAACAGATATGATAATAATATAACAAGCATATATCATCAATATAAATAACAGATAATGGTGTCAGATGTCACAGGTGAACAGATACAGATAATGGCATATATATATAGCAATGTAAATAACTGACAACAACATATTTCAATTGTCGTTTCAATTGAAATCAAATTTAATAAATATAATAACATTAATCGTGAGTGATTGCTCACCTTTCGAGGCTAGAGCGATAGACAACGAAGTTGAGTTACGAAATCCAGGCACGAGTCCAAAACAAACAAGGTTGGCACGAATTCGACGAATAAAGCTGATAACAGGAATCGATGAAATAATTAGAATCGCCTCGATAGAAATAATTTTTTTTATATAAAAGCCAATGGAACAATATATATTATTATGTACATTTTCAAAATATATAATATGTAACTTAAAATTTGCCAGCTGCAAATCTATAACTGCACTATAACTATGTATATATGCTATAGCTTTTATAAACTTATATACCCTTATTATATAACAACAGTTATCGTACCCATATATATATAGTTAATATCTCAGTCTATATATACGAATCCTAAGTAAACATAATATATGCAAATTATACACGTTTATATCTAACAGTAAATGAAAGCTTTTTAACAAATTTACTTAATACTTAAACATATATATATATTCCTTTCTGCATATTGCATAAACATGACATTATATATAAATATATCTAACATATACAAGATATTGATATGTATATATAGTATAGAACATATGTAAACACCATATATAACCAACAGACATTATACAACATATATAAACTATATACACTTTTTGATATATACACTGTAACATATATATTCAAAAACCAAACTCAGTATAAATATAAACTATATATTGAAAAAATATACAAGGCATGTAAAATGAACATACGCAGACTAAAATAAATATGCACACTCGACGTAAAATTTCAACAAAACGTATATATGCAGGTTATAACTCACATATACCTAGGCCTTTTTATGCAACAGTGTACACGTGTAGACTACAAATCCTACAACCTATAACTATATATATAGATAATATTTTTGTATACTATAAAAAAATGAATTCCCAATATGAACACACAGCAAGATAGAATATATATATATACACACACGATGTATATACATCTTTAAAATCTATAAATACTCAAGCTTAAACTATATATACTAACATATATTATTTATACCAAAATCTGTTTTAAATACAACATAACATATTTTAAAACATGTATAAACTAATATAATTATCATATCATACCAAAGAAGTAGAGGACACGCACAACGAAGCTTGTGCGGAGGCTCGGCCTGCAGAGGAACTCGGCTCTTGGAGGGCGGAGCACGGGCTGGCCGAGATGAGGGGATGAGCGGCACTTAAGGCTGGGTGGCGGAAGTTTGAGAGGAAGGTAGCGAGTCGGGTTAGCAATTTGTGAAGGCTACCTTGTGTTTGAGGCGAATGGTGGAGAACTCGGAGAGGGCTGCTAGTGACAAGGTTGTCTCAGCTAAGGTGGAGAGGTTGGCCGATGGGGAGAAGAGGAGGTAAGATCGGGCTCGGTGAAGAGGCGGATGGATTGCAGAAGAAAGAGAGAGAGGAAGGTGATGGGTTTGCAGAGTTTTGATTGAGACGTGGGAGGCCATGGCGGTTAGCTGATGTGTGGAAGGTGGAAACAAGTAATGGCTTGTGAAAAGAATAGGCTACAGGCAATGAAAGCCTTTCACTTTTTTTTAGTAGAACAAAATGATAAAATGCCAGAGCAATAGATGTGAAAGGACGAAGCCAAGAAAATATAAAGTGAATCAACATATGAAATGGACCAGTGGGATACCCAAAGGTCCTAGGTGAATACCAAGAAATAATAAAAACTGTGACCATTCTGAACGGTGGAAAATAAATGATCACAATGAAACAAAAAGACGGACCGTTACGGTTAACCGTTTCCCCGTTTCCGCTATGTACCGGACTTCAAAACACAGAATTGAATATACCGCGAAGATCAGCACGACGAGACGATCAAAACGGTACACAAATATCAGTGGTACGATCATCCTATCAGAAGTCGATAATCGGTACCGAAAATGCTGTTAATCTGTCGAAAAATAAGATAAACGGAGCAATAGCAGTCCAAATTTAAAGAAGCGGAATATGACGTCTCACTCAGAAGATGGTTTACAAATTTATTGTATAGAAATATTCAGGTTTGGAAAATATTTTATTATCATCAATTATTAACTGATTTGAATTCAAATAAAATTATACAATAAAATAAACTTTCATATTATCAGATGAAAATTTACCATTTTCTATGTTTAGTTAGACGTATTACAAATATTAAGTTTTTATTTCAAATTTTAATTATTTAAAATTTCACAAAATTCCAATTAAATATATTAATAAAACTATTAAAAATTACGGGTCGTTACAAATGATAATTACACGTTTGGCATTGTAGATTATACCATATTATCAAGAAATGGTTGTAAAAATAAAGAATGGAAGCTATCTCCCTTGGTATGATTTTGAATCATATGGTATTTCTGAATCATGTTTCAAAAGGAAAATGGACAATAACCCACTCAGTAGGGGCAATAAAAGTTTTGTTGAACTCTTGAGACTGATACATATAGATGTAATAGTTGAATGTCTACAAGTACCAAAGGTAGGTCAAATTACTTCGCTACATTTATCGATGATCCTATAGATATGAATATATGTTTCTTATGATAATTAAATCAAAGCTTTATGAGAAACTCGACAAACATGAGATGGAAGTGGAAAACATAACATACAAAAGTGTAAAATACTTCAACTGGTGGGTACCATGGATATGACTCAAAGAGTACCGAAAAGAGACTATGATTCTCTTTCAAGTCACACATTTTCCCATATTTTGCAGCACAATCATGTTTTGGAAGGGTGAAATCAAACCTTTTTTGACATGGTTTGATTTATGTCAGTGAAGTTTGAGTTACCTTTTTCTTTAAGGGATATGCGACAAAGGTTGCAGCACGTATCTAAACTATAGTACCATCTAATATATCTTATGATTCAATACTAGATAAGGACTTGGAAGAAACCATATATTAAATCGTTTAAGATATAGTGTTGTGTAACCTATGTTAAAGAACATAACTCTTAGTGAACATGAAGCTAAATTATATTAAAACATTTAAGATATAGTGTAGTGTAGCCTAGATTAAAGAGCATAATCCATGGTTAGTTCGAAGCTAAATTAGTTTTGCATAAGTTTATATATTGTACTTTAATACCTATTTTATCATGCTAAGGAACAATAATCGTTGTTCCAAGACATGTTACCTTCTAAAAGAAGTTTGTTTCCAGAGAAATTAGTGGTTGTAATATAAACTTGGATAAGATCCAAGATTCAACATGTAAACTAATCAAGTAAATAGTACCAATTCAACTGTACCCCCAAAAGACACTCTACTGTAAAGGTCTGATAGAAAATCTTGTGCATTAGCGAGGAACAATGATTTTATTACTAATGGAGAGAAAGAGGATTGTACCATTTATGATGACAATCTCCTTAGTTACAAACGAGTCATGGAAAGTATAGCCTTGATCTTTTGGCTTAATTCTTGAAATCAAAAATGGATTACATGTACACTAGCAAAGTTCAGACTATGGAACATACTCGAAGGGGTAATACCCATTGACTTTAGATGGAAGAGTAAATACTCATAAAGCAAGGTTATTGAGAAAAAGGATTTTTCAAATTCAAATTGTTCGCATGACAAAATATTTTTGTTGGTTGCCATGCTTGAGTATAGTTGGACTTTACTTACAATTATAACACATTGTGTCTATGAAGCATTAAACACTGTGCTCAATTGGTCTATCTGAATTTTGATTTAGACGAAATTATTTGAAGATCACTACCAAAGGTTCTAGAGTTCAATTGGAGCAGTAATAAAGCATCTAGACTTGTAAGATCTTTTTCTGATCTTAAACAAGCATACGGCAGTGAGGTTTATATTTTTGATAAGATCATCAAATAGTTTGATTAGTGTTCAACTAGAGAGGAAGTGTGTGCCTATAGAAACGAAGTGGAACTATGACATTTCTAATAAAATTGTATGCAAATGACTTAATACCTATTGGTAATGATGTGTATATGTTACAATCAGTCGAAGTAAGGTTTACACAAGATCTCTCAATGTAGGATTTGATAGAATTAAGAGTGTGCCTTAGGGGTAGTTATATAATTTGTTATGTAATCCTAATTCTATAAACAATCTTGTTCGAAATAATTTTTTCTCTCTCTATTTTATGTGTTTTATTGTGATATAAATAATGAATTAAAAACACTAAACATATATAAGAACAAAATCTTTAAAGGTAGTATTTTTTATTGCAGTAACGAATGAGTTCGTAATCATAATTATTGAATCAATATAAACTAAACCACCAACTCCTTTAATGTTCCTAGTCGAGACGTATCGAAAAAATTATATCGATATGTGTGTTGAAACTAGTATATGTAATGCTCTAATATATATGATGATACATATACTGCCTTTGAATGAGAGAGACCGCTTTAAGTGAATGAGAGAGACCGCTTTAAGCTTTCGATGAATAGAAGAGGCGATAAGTGTCCGTTTGTCAAAATGGTGCTCGAGTAAACCAGAAATGATACTATTAATATTAAATTAATAAAAAATGGATCTTGAAATAAAGGTGAATTAGGTATCGTATTTATAACCTATGTGAAGGTCTTTTCAAGCTAATCCATTTGGTATATAATTTTGATGGATTTGGAGTTACAGTTTGTGAAATAGAGGTGTTATAGTATTTAAATAGAATACAAGTCACTTTTAGACTAATTGGTTACATTTAATTAAACTTATCCATTGCTTATAGAAATGGTGTTAACAAACCCTAAAGCGTAGCCGTCACATTAGCTTCACCTCTCTAATCTTGAAATAATCCAATTCCTCTTTGATGGTGATTAGTAAACTAATTAAAAAGGGATTAAAATTTTGAAAGAACCAAACCCCATCGAATTATATATAGTTTCGAAGATCTGGACGAATAGAAGAGGTGACGATTTCTATTTGTTGGAAGAACTCTCAAGTCAATCATAAATTGACGAACTATTCTAAGCCATTGAATCTATGGTTTTTGATTCAATGGTAAAATAACAACAATCGGGGGGTACCTTTGGGTCAACGATGGCGAATGGAGTGCATCGATGGCAGTCAATCGTCTCAGATCAAACCGAGTTCACCAAAAAAAAATCATGAAGTAGGGGTGGGGACTCCTAGGGTAGTGTTGGTCCATGGGTTGCATCTCGGTCGGGGGAGTTCGTGGATTAGGTAGGATCAGGGCATAAAAGTCGGAGGCGAGAGCGAAGTCGACATGAAGGTAGGGGATGAAAGTTAGTCACGAGTTTTGGTTTATTATAGTGATGGTACATATTTACACTTTAGCCTCTGTGTTTTATTTAAATTCATATTAAACCTTAGAACATGTGATATCCCGGAAATTTGGGGCAATATCAATTTAATAATCTGTTTAAATAATTAAATTGATTTCTTAATTTTTGATAATAAAATTTGAATTGGTTTAATAATCTAATTAAATGAATATTTAAATAGTGAAATTATCTTTTAAAAACCAATAAAATGATTTCTATTTATAATATTTATATATGTGTATATATTGTAAATAGATTGGCTTTGGTTTGAAATTTAATAAATGAATAAAATCTTGTTTTAAATTTCTAATGTATTTTTGATAGTTTGGACATTATGATTTATTTAATATTAGCTTTTCAAAGCTATTTAAACAAAATAACTATATGGTTTTAAATAAAGATGAATAATAAGGTTAATTTATTTTCTTTTAAAATACTGCTTAATAAATATGGTTTAAGAGTATATAAGTTTAAAGTACAACTTACATATGATATGATAATTTATTTAATAATAGTAGTAATTTATAATCTCTTTTATAAATTATTTTAAATTGACAAATTTGTTATTTTTAAAACAATATTAATAATGTATTGTTTTGTTTATAGATATGAATAGATTTGTAAGAAATTGAATGGTTATTTTCAAATTGAATGTGTCCTTTTAAATTAACTTTAAATTGGATTTTTAAAATATAATTTGCATTTGAATTTAAATTAAATTTGAAATTCAAAAGAGATAAGATTTCAAATAGTTTTGGATTTTAAATTATATGGATAAACTTTTATTTATAAGTATAATTGGTATATCTCTTTAAAAAGTTATCTATATATATATATAGATAAGTAATTGTATTTAATAAATAAAGAAAAGGGTTTTATTTACATTAACAATAAATAAAACTAATTAAAGGACATGTGTTAAGTAAGTATTAATTCAAATGACAAATGTTAAGAGTTTTTACAAGTGTCAATCTTTTAATTTATATTTTCTTTTATTTTTAAGAAATTATTTTACCTATATATGCATATACTTCTCTCATCTTCATTCTTTTCTATTCTTTTCAAAAACTTAAGAAAAACTTCAGCAAAAATAATCTGTAATCAAAACATTCCTCTAACAAAACTCTTAAAACAAAATCTGAAGCAAACAAATTCTCAAACCAAAATCTGTAAT
Organism: Allium fistulosum; assembly: GCA_030737815.1. Lineage (NCBI taxonomy): Eukaryota > Viridiplantae > Streptophyta > Magnoliopsida > Asparagales > Amaryllidaceae > Allium > Allium fistulosum. The sequence goes on from CM060901.1 coordinate 1,511,809,014, forward strand.
AAATCCTCTAAAATGCTTCTTCAACAAACCTGCAAATCATTTCAAATCAAAGTTTAAGCCTGCAATATTTTTCAAAGTCTGGAAGCAAGAAAATCTGAAAACAAAGGCCTGTCCTTCTTTTTAAAATCTGGAAGCAAGCCAGTTTAAAATCAAGACTAAAGCAATGTCTCAACAAACAAGTTATAGCAACATGCAAATTTAAACAGCAAGCAATGCAAGTTTCTAAAGCAGGCATTTCAGTTCTAAAGTTTAAAAGCAATAAGGCTCTGTTCCTCTTCTTCAAACTGGTGAGTAAATCTAATTTTAAAAACAGTTTTAAAATTGTTATTATGTCTTGATATGCCTGATAAATGTCACAGTAAAATGATATGCAATGATTACTTGAATAATTGGATGTGAATGGATGTTTAGATAAGAGTTTGTTATAAAATATCTGTGCATATTGATGTTCATGCTCTCTGTTATTTTCCTGTGAATAAAATTAAAACATAAATCAGTTTTAATTTGATATATATATATGTAGTATTGAGATGAATCTAGTAATGCATGTTTAAAATTATGTATGCATGCTTGTTAAAATCTGAATACCTGTCTATATGAATGTATATATTGGTATGTATGATTATGATCAACTCTGCTTACTTTCTAACAGGCCAAATATTGAACGAAACTAAAAATTATCTTCAAGTATCTTTGTTAGGCTAAAGTATTCAAACAAATGTTGTTTGTTTGAGCATAATTAAGTTTTAAAATTTTAAATTGTATAAATTGAGTTTGAAACTCTTTGGAAAATGAAAAATAACAGTGGAAGTTTAGAATTGGGTTAAAATTTAGTGAAATGATTTATTTATTCAAGTGTATAATCTGATTCATCTTTGAGAAATAGAATTTTTAAAACTTAAATCTCGATTTTTAGTTATATATAGAGGGTGCAGTTCAAAGATGATCAGAATATGGTTTATGGGCTATTTCTCGTGATCTATGAATTTGGGGTAGTCGTGGTTTCTGTAGGAGTTAGCTTGTCAATCGGGAATGTCGAGAAAAATGGTGGATGGATTTCTCGAACGTCGTGATGGATGAACGAAGTCAAGATAGGGTTTTCGAACCTGTTTTGGTCGTAGTGTTTCTCGAGATGATTTCTTCATCAAAGCTGAATCAGAGGCGATCGGCTTAAAGGGAAACGACGTATGGTGTCGTGGCGGAGCTAAGGAGGGAAGCGCGTGATCTCTGGCGATCGTGGGTGGCGAGGCGATCGGATTTTGGTTGTCGAGGTTGGGTTCCAGAATCGATCGAATAGCTCGAATTTGAATTCTAGTCGAATTCGACAAACTGGGTGGTCAGGAAGCACGTTTAGGTTGTCGTCGACGTGGGGATGATCGTGGCGAAGGTCGGAGTCGTTTCGATCGGTTGTGCACATGCACCTGTGCACGTTTGCGTGTATCTGGGTGATTGGTTTGGGAAATAAAGTCGACTCGGGATCGATATCGCGTAGATGTTGGTGCGACTCGAAGAAGAAGAAGGTACGAGAGATACTCGTGAGTTGCTCGAAAATTAGCTCGGGATTTTGGTTGTTTGTCTCGGGTTCCCTTTGGTAAGCTAATAAGTTTCTAAAGCAAAAGAGAAATGATCAAGTTTTTTTTTAAATAAATAAAATGGAAGTTTCCAAAGAAGAGTTCAACAAGTTTCCAAGTAAAGTTCAAAGATTTAATTGTTTTAAACAAATTAAATGTTTAATTGTTTAGTTTAAAGTGAATCTTATATTTTAAAATCATGTAGTTAACCCCTAAATGTTTCCAATGATAAAATTTGGTAAATAATGAAGATAAAGAATTTATCTTTAATTAAGAATGTGATTAATTAAAGTTACTTGTTAAATGTAATTATTTAAAAGAGTAATTAATTAATGAAAGAAATTGGAGATTAATTAATGATTAGAGATTAATTAATAATTAGAGATTTATTAATTTAGTAATTAGAAATTAATTAATTAGTAATTAGAAGTTAATAAATTAATAATTAAGAAGTACTAAATTTGTATTTAAGTTTTATTAATTAATAATTAGGTTTTATTAATTATTAATTAAGGAGTGATTAATTTGTAATTAAAGATTATTTAAGGATTAATCAAATGATAATTATGGATTAATCAAATATTAATGAACTAGTAATTAAGGATTAATTAATTGGTTATTAAGTTTTATTAATTGATAATTAAGGTTTATTAATTAATAATTAAATAATAATAAATCTGTAATTAAAGATTTATTAATTGATTTTAAAGAGTAATTAAAGAATGAATTACTCAGCTATGATTTATGAGATGAATGTGATTAATTTAAGTTAAATTAATTTGTAAATTAATTAAAGAAATCACTTGATAAGGATTAAGTATGAATACTTAATGAGATTTGATAAGTGTAATTACTTAGTATAAGAAATAAATGTAATTACTGGATGTAATTGATATAAGGGAAATTACTTAATGGAAAGTAATTGAAGTATAATTACTTTGTAAAAGTAATTAAGGATTTAATTATTTAGTGTAATTAATATAATTAATTAAGAAGTTAAATTAATTAAGATAAGTAATTACAGGATGATAATTACTGTTTATGATTAATTAAGGTGGATTAATAGAAATAATCAATTAAAGTTTAATTAATTAAAGTAATTAATAAAGGGTTAATGTAATTAATTATAGTTAATTAAATAATGGAAGTAATTAATTAAGGATTATTAATTAATGTAACTAATTAATGAAGTAATTAACGGTTAATTACTATTAATGATTAAAGATAATTAATTTGTGAAATTAATTAAAGAATAATTACTTTACGTAATTAATGAATAATTAATCAAGGATGATTAATATTTAATGAGTAATTAATTAATTAAAGGTTTGTAATTAATTAATGATTGATTAAGCAAGGTTAGATAATTAATTCTTAAGTAATTAATTTAATTTAAGTTAATTAAATTAATTATAACATAGGGTTAATAATTGTTGCTTATGGATAATTGTTATGTAGAATATCTGGTTTGGTTGATATCTATTGGATGATATGCTGTGATATTCTGTGATATGATATTGAATATATCTGTGATAAATCTGTGATATTTATCTATGTTAATGCTTTGTGAATTCAAGTATTGAATTAAATGGAATTGTTTAAACCTTTAAACAACTTGAACCTAAAAGATGGCGATTTGGATTTCGATGAGACCGGGATCGGGTTTCCAGATTTGGATATCCGAATACCACATCGATCCAAATTAACGATAGGTCGTGAATCTCAAGTGAAGATGAAGATTCAGAGTGCAAGGGTTATTGTCGTTAACTCTGAGGGTGATTCCAAAATGAGTGTAACGAGATAATGCCTTCGGTTTCGTTCGAACCCGGAACGAACTTGTATGGATTGAATACTTTCAGCACATCGTCAGGTGGACGATGAGTATTCTAAGTGACGTGTTCTGATTAAAGGTAATCGTAGCCTCATGCCTCATCAAACTGGGAATGGCTAAAACAGGGGAGGTGCAGCAAGGTTAGTGGGTAGCACCCAAGTAGTATAAGATTCCCCTGTCTAGAGGTCCCTTCTTTTTATTCGGCTGTGTGGGCGGTTGAATAGCTACAACCGCTGGGGTTTCTTATGCGGGAATTATCCAGTAAGGGATGGTTCCGGCCTTGTGTTGCAGGGGATTGGGCGTGATCCTCGGTACGTTGATCTAGGCCACGTACTGTGACGGGCGGTACCCCGGTAGCCCTGCCATTGTATGGAATCCAAAATCCAATAAGTGTCGTACGTTTTAGTTGTGCCCAACTATGTTGGAACGTGAGATGTAAGCATTCCATCTATTTCTGTATTTTACTTGAAAACCCTAGACCCTATTATAATATAACTGGATTTCCTATCAAATGTTTTGGTTAGCGTAAGGTAAAAACTTACCCATGTTTATTTGTGGGGAGTCTTACGTGATACCTTTGTTTTCAAAAGGTTTTGAAGTTAAACAACTTTAACCGTTTACTCACACCAGACCCATGTCTGACCCAAGTGTTTATTTTCTGTTTTATAAACTCTTGGGTACTCAAATTTTTACGAGTAGCCAAGGGATTCAGGTTTGCTTTGACGAATTCTGAAGGAGCAATGGAGCAGAAGGCTTCAGCGTGTAGATATCTGTATTTCCGCTGTGTTGATCTCTGAGTCGTTTGTTTAAGTTGTATTTTGAGTTGTAATAACTAGACAGGTGTTTATAACTGTCTAGTATGTGTTGTATAAAGCTGTGTATCTCTGATGTATATGATACAATGTAATATCTTATTTGATTAATATAATTTATTCGTTCCGCTGTTTAGATTCTGATATTGATTCTTCTTTCTTCTCTATCTTTTCTTTTTTCTATCCCTTTCTTTCTTCAAGATGATACGACTTTTGTGGAGAAAAAGTCGGGTCGTCACAGAACACCTAACCTTCATATCTTTTGCATATGAACTCGGATTCACGAGTATTTCTTCCATTGAATTCATCGTAGAATTTCAGATGATTTGGCGCTTGGTTTGCTAATTTTTAAGTTTCTGCGATAATATGTTGGTATGGTTTATTTGGTTTAATTTATTGAGTTTTAAATATTGAATAATTAACCATTGATGAATAATTTATATTAGTTTAGATATGTTGTGTTATATTGAAGATTGTTTGAAGATTGTGAATATGTAAGATATGTTATGCCTTATTTGATTATTTATTGTTGTATGATTAGATGTTTAGTTATGGATTTTAAATTTTGAATGTAACTGATTAAAATAAAATGAGTGAAATTGTGTAATAATGAGAAGATTAGATAAACAAATAAAAAATAAGGTTTTTACAAATTGTTGAGTGATCTTTGTAAAATAACAATGATTTAATGAAATAAATTGAAATTAAGGTAAGAAATGTAGTAATGTTATTATTTATGAATTTCTTAAAGAATTCATAAATAATAATGAAAAATCTTTGTTAAACTGAATTTGGGAAGTTTATTATTGTTTATAAAATGAAGTGATATTTCATATAAATAATAATATAGTTTTGTGAAGACTATGTGTTTGAGTAAATGATAGTATAATGGATTTTATGGTGTTTATTGGAAAATACTATTATTATTGTTTGAGTAACAAATAAAAGATATTGTTGAATTAGTAAAAATAATAGTAAAGACATGTTTTGGTTTAAATTATCACTATTTTAAGGCAAAGGGCAATGAAAGGAGTTTCGAAGTTGAATATAGAATATTATTATTTGTGAGATAAGTAGTAATAAATTGATCTTAGAAAATATTAAAGCGGTTTTAGTATATATTAATATTTTGATGTAAAATAATAATTTTATTATTTTGAAAGTAATTTGATGTAAATTCTTGTTTTTGATGGAAAATACAATGTTTGACGGATTTAAGCAACAAAAGTATAACAAAGGATTTTAAAGTATAACTACTATTATTTTGAGATAAATAAAGGTACTTTTATAATAAATAATAGTAAAATGATTTTATACATAAGATAAAAATGATGGTCCTAATTATAGTGTTTTGGATAGATATAATATGTGACTAATTATTCATTTGAGTTACCGCATATGTTCTTTTATGACGGTGAAATCGCATTTGGATGTGTGCATGATATTTTACCATTACTACTACATTGTGTGTAGTTAAGTATGGCTTTAATGTGTTGATGGTAGTGTTTCTAATATAGTGATTTAGTACACATATGATGATTTGGTATTATGTTACTAATATAGTGGATTTGTACACATTTTGTGATTTGGTATTTGTTTTACTAATATAGTGGATTAGTACACATTTGATTGATTTGTTGTAACGACCCGTAATTTTCGATAATTAAAAATATTTAATTTAATAAGATGTTGGTGTTAATATTGGAAGGAATAAGAATTTGTGATTTATTAATAAGAAAAATAACTAGAATGAAATGTAATAGTATTAATTTAAGGTAATTGATAACTACTTTAAAAGTAATTCCAATTAATTGAAATAATTAAAAAGTTATAATTGATTATAGATTGTAAATAAGGAAATAATTTAAATGTTATATTAATTGGTGAAATAATACGTAATTAATTGTAATTGGATAAAATCACTGTTGTGTAGTAGTTATAACATTTGTTTGTAGATAATAAACTTATAAATGGGATTAAATTAAGAAAATGGGTAAATTGTTACTTATCACCTATTTATTTAATCTGTTGAAATTAAATTGGTAATCAATTAAATTTTAATGTAAATAAAAAATGTGCAGTTAATACAAATTAAGATGGTAACTGTAGAATATTTATGTAATAAGATGTAAACCAATGTTAATTTTATCCATAGAGTAACAATGGATTGAATAAAAAGGGTGAAATCAAATTAAATCAATTTATTGGAATTTAAATTATAATTAATGAATTATTGCAATTGAAATTGCACGCTGTAAATTGTGCAATATTTCACATTGAATTTGACAAGGGAAATTGGTTTTAAAATGATTGTTAAATTCTGTGAAATTGGAAATGATTAAAAAATTGTTAGTTATTAAATTTAAATTTTAAAGGCGATTAATTAATTTAATAATAATTTATTTATTTAACTTGAAAATAGCCATTTTGGCCACTATCTCGGATTTCGACGAAACCAGTTTCATTGGATCCGTAATAGTAAATTATTGCGAGGCTTCAAGTTTGGTAGCGATCAAACTTGTCGTTTGATCGTGCGGGCTCGAAACGTGTAGAAATCAATTTGAAATAAGGTGATTTTAAAAGCTAACTTCTTCATACAATGGAATTAGGCTTGAAACCTATTCCATTGAGTTTAAAAATATCGAAAACATCTATTTCGATATATTGGATGACCCATTTTCATTTCGGGAATGAAACGGACTTTTCGGGTCGTTATTATCGTTTTAATCCAAATCGATCTGGTCCATCCTTTCTTATTTAGCTCTGCTTATATATAGGCTGTTATAAACCCTGATTGTTTCTCATTTCAGATTTCTATACGTACTATTACTTCTACCAATTCCTCCTTCTCAAACGACAGAATATGAAACCCTAGATCCCAATTCAATTTCAAATCAAAATCAATTTCAAAAATCAAAATTATATATCGTTGGAAAGATCTCAACGAATGGAACCTACGTTTGGAGTTCGTTTTTTGAGACAGTGACCGTATCGACCAGAAATCACGATCAAAGTCAAAATTGAGGGATTTGATTTGGTCGTCAATTGGCGAAATTGACATGGGATTTTGCAATGCTCGCTGTCTGGAGCTGTTTGGAGGTGGTCGCTTGACCTAAAAGGGAGCGTGGTGGCCAGAATCAGTGACTTCGGGTTTCAAAACCCTAAAATAGGCTGGTGGTGGAAGCCTCTAGGGGCCACTAGGGCGGCGCACATGGGGGGCGTTGGACGCGCCATGTCGAAGGGAAGCAGGTGGTGGTCGGCGATGGCATGGTGGTCTCTGGCGGTGGCCGTGGCCAGTCAAAGGTGGGTGAAGACGCGTGAAGTAGCCTCTGTTCAAACGCGATGTACAGTAGACAGGGAGATAGGGTTTCATGTCACGAACGAGAATTTTCGACTTCCGAAAATTCAACATCGATACTCACTTTATCGACTGTCGAGCAATCGAGTGCCGGAAACTCCAATAGTGAGGGTTTAAGAAGAAGAAAAAGGCAGAAGAAGAAGATAGAGTAGAAGAAGAAAGAAGAAGAACAACAGAACAACATCAGAAATAGAAAACAATATCAGAATCTTACACATCGCAGCGGAACAATATACAATAGATAATTACTAGTCTTTTAAAACAAAGAACTATATCAGTTTATACATACATCAATCATCAGAGTCATATACTACAATGGACAGTTATATAAACTTGTCCTCATACAGAATACACAGCGGAATAAATACTATCAGATACAAATACTACGTCTCGTCATCCAGCTCATCTCCAAAGCTCCAGAATATCCAGAGTATCCTGATAATCTAACTCTAGGCTGCCCGTGTGGAAAATTTGTGGGCACCCAGAGTTTAGAAGGGAACAATAAACTCCGAGTCAGTCATGGTGATTGGTGTGAGATCGTAAAACAGTTATTTATCTTTAAAATAAACAACAGAAATTTTTTAAAGTAAATTCGCAATGCTTTTGGAAAATGAAACTACCATAAGACCTCCCACCACACACACAATGCAAACGCAGACTTGGAGGAGATTTCTTCTTATGATAGTCAAAGATGCTTACTACGCAAAATCAAATCATTTTGGATATTATTATTAGTGCATAGTGGAAAACATTTCGAAAGTAGAATATAAATCTTAGCCAGCATAGGTACCATTATATTATGCCTGCTATAGCTGCCTCCTGAGGAGACAGGTTATACAATTTAAATCGTAAAGGCTCGTATTGTTTCTTTGGATTTCCAACAAATGGTCAGGCTAAGGAACTTCCTATCCACGATGGGTACGTCCCTGGAATAGACGACCCGAGAACCTAACCGGATCTCTGCCAACACAAGGCCGGGTTACCTCTGCAAAAATAGGTAACTACTGACACGCGTATGCCATCCCCCGATCGTCACCGATCTTCCCGAGGATCCCCGATTCGCAACAACCACAAAGAAATAAATTTTGCAGCAACCACAGAGGTTAAGTATCTGGGCTCCATACCATGATACCACCTTTATCCAGAAGGAATGACATACACTAAGGGGCGCTACTCCCTAGAACCTTGCCGCATCCTTCCTGTTTCGACCATTTCCGGGGTGTGAGGCTCGATGAAGTCTCGTCCACAAAGCTACGCTTTCTCAAAAAGCCCTGCTTCGGGTCAACCAAAATGATCAACCTATGATCACAAAGATATAAGATCAAACAAATGATCATATCGCAAATGATCAAACACTGATCATTTCACAGCAACACTCAGTATGCCACGTTACCAAATTGGGATATATCGCTGATAAATTTCAACTACATAACCTCTGAGCTCGTACGTCTCAGAGAAGGGTGTTAAGCTAAGAGAATAAATTCTCCGCCACCAACAGAAATGTATTTGAAAGAAATCAGCTTTATATCTCAAATTGTAACGTCAGACACACAATCCATACAAGTCTGTTCCGGGATCGAACAGAACCGAAGGCACTTCTCACGAAGCCCTTGCATTTCCGGATAATTTTCTAATCACGTCCGGACTTCCCGTCACTAAGGGTGATAAAACCTCTAAATCGGAGATCAGCCGATGTAGAGTAACTCGACGGTAATCCTTCCGTTTTCAAAAATATCCGGTCTTCGACACCGGTCTTCGAATGCAATTCATAACGACGTATCACATATTCGGAATGGGTTATACGACCCCATGGTCCTTTCCCGGCTAACCCGAATAGTGAGCGATTATTCAAAAATAAGTGTGGCATTCAAATTCATCCAATTCACAACAAATACCTATCTAAAGGTAATTATTGATAGTCGGTTATTTAACTATCAATAAAGATGCGCAACATCATCAGATTCCAAATAATTTTCCAAATTATTTTATCTCCAAAATATCTTTACTAGATATATATAATTTCCACACTTCAAAAATAAATCGATATTTATTTTTCTAAAACAATTTCCCGTTTCTTTTATAAATTCCATAGTGAATTTATATTTCAAAATATCTACTGATATACGATTCTCAAATCGATTTCAAATATTCAATTTCAATTTATCTTTAAAAAGATAAAATCTCAAAACGTTCATTTCATATTGGAAAAGCATTTCCCTACTTATTTAATAATAAGTATTTCACAAATCATTTATTTTCAACACTTGGAAAATATTCGATATACTTAAATCAAATTAAGTATATATTTCATTCTTTAAGGAAATCATTTACTATAACAACATTTATTTGAGTCAAAACGAATGTTGCGTAAAACATCGTTACGACGACTCGAAATCAATAGTATAGGGATTCGGAATTAAAATAGATATATAAATCCCAATACTACATTAAAAACATTTCCTTTCGGAAATCATTTACTATAACAATAGTGTTATAGTCCACCATTTCCTTATATTTCTCGAAAACGTCTATTTCAACAATAAATGTTGAAATCTATGATTTCGATAGTTCACACGTTTTAAAACATCTTTTAAAACAATTAACTTCATTTATAATATCGCTTTCCCAAACATAACCACTTTTTTTCAATAATATATTCACTGTCCAAAATCGTGAATATACTTCAATAACCAATTTTCGATCTTTTCTACACATTTATTTCAAGAATTACCCACTGTCCAAAATCGTGGATAAAATCCCCTTAATAATCTCTATATTTAAAATCAATCAAATTTGATGTATTTTCGAATTTATAAAAACAACGTTTGTAAATTCTATTTCCATTTTATAACAACTTCGATTTATACATCCTCTTTAATGACCCATTCAATTTATAAGTTAATGTATACATCAAAAATCCATATTATAAGTCGAATACTTATAATTCATTTATTTAAAAGGAATCGTTCTTTTTAAACTTCACAGATTTTAAATCTTATTTCTTATAAGATTTTGTTTATAACCTTATATTCAATAATAACCGAAATACTTTTATAATTCCCTTGTTTTGATTTATAAAGTATACATTTTGTTTTATCTCGTCTATGAACCCTTCATACTTATTCAAAAATTCCAATTTAACCATTTTATAAATTACTTTACTATTTATCGCGAAAATCACCTTTTGGTTTTATTTCACAAAAATTATAACTTTTATGACTTTAAAACCTGAACGTTTATTTATTTAAAATAAATCACTTCAAAAATTTAATAAAATGTATACTTTCAAATAATCACTTTGAAATCCTTTTAAAAATAATATTGTTATTTTTAACTTCAAAAATTGATCTGATGATGCTACAGCATCAAACAATCAATCACAACAATCAAATATCATATATCATCATATGATAACAGAATATATCACCATATCTGTAAATAATCAATACGGTGAGGAATCCAGTTGGATCCCTCCAACCTGTTTCCCTGCATCCAAAAACGTTAGCACAATACCAATTCCGCTCCAGTACGGAATTTGTAAAGACCCGCAAATCCGTCTTCCGAAAACCCGACACTGCTACGTCCACTGTAGCAATTGCCGAACAATCGGATGGCGAAAACGCGAAACTTTAATATTTAAAAGAAGAGGAGGAAGAGAAGATAGAAGAAAAAGAGAAGATAGAAGAAAAAGAGAAGAAGAACAACAAAACAACAACAGATACAGAACAGAGACAATATCAGAATCTCACATATCGCAGCGGAACAATATATAATAGATAAATGAATAATCTATAAAACAAAGAATTTTATCCGTTTATACATACATCAGTCATCAGAGTCAATGTACAACAATGGACAGTTATATAACTTGTCCTCATACAGAATACACAGCGGAATAAATACTATCAGATACAAATACTACGCCTCGCCATCCAGCTTATCTCCAAAGCTCCAGAATATCCAGAATATCCTGATAATCCAACTCTAGACTGCCCGTGTGGAAATTGGTGGGCACCCAGAGTTTAGAAGGGAACAATAAACTCCGAGTCAGTCATGGTGACTGGTGTGAGATCGTAAAACAGTTATCTTTAAAATAAACAGAGGAATATTTTTAAAGTAAATTCGAAATGCTTTTGGAAAATGAAACTACCATAAGACCTCCCGCCACACACACAATGCAAACGAAGAATTGGAGGAGATTCCTTCTTATGATAGTCAAAGATGCTTACTACGCAAAATCAAATCATTTTTGATATTATTATTAGTGCATAGTGTAGAAAACATTTCGAAAGTATAATATTAATCTTAGCCAACATACGACCAGTATCGTATGCCTACTATAGCTACCATGTTCAATAGCAGGTTACCGCCACATTCCATAGCAGGTAATACAACTAAAACCGTACACGTCGCGTATTGTTTCTTTGGATTTCCAACAAATGGTCAGGCTAAGGAACTTCCTTTTCCACGATGGGTACGTCCCTGGAATAGACGACCCGAGAATCTAACGTTACGGTTAGATCTCTGCCAACACAAGGCCGGGTTACCTCTGCAAAAATAGGTAACTACTGACACGCGTATGCCATCCCCCGATCGTCACCGATCTTCCCGAGGATCCCCGATTCGCAACAAACCACATAGAAAAAAATAATGCAGTAACCACAGAGGTTAAGTATCTGGGCTCCATACCATGATACCACCTTTATCCAGAAGGAATGACATACACTAAGGGGCGCTACTCCCTAGAACCTTGCCGCATTCGTCCTGTTTCGACCATTTCCGGGGTGTGAGGCTCGACGAAGTCTCGTCCACAAAGCTACGCTTTCTCAAAAAGCCCTGCTTCGGGTCAAACAAAATGATCAACCTATGATCACAAAGATATAAGATCAAACAAATGATCATATCACAAATGACCAAACACTGATCATTTCACAGCAACACTCAGTATGCCACGTTACCAAATTGGGATATATCGCTGATAAATTTCAACTACATAACCTCTGAGCTCGTACGTCTCAGAGAAGGGTGTTAAGCTAAGAGAATAAATTCTCCGCCACCAACAGAAATGTATTTGAAAGAAATCAGCTTTACATCTCAAATTGTAACGTCAGACACACAATCCATACAAGTCTGTTCCGGGATCGAACAGAACCGAAGGCACTTCTCACGAAGCCCTTGCATATCCGGATAATTTTCAATCACGTCAGGACTTCCCGTCACTAAGGGTGATAAAACCTCTAAATCGGAGATCAGCCGATGTAGAGTAACTCGACGGTAATCCTTCCGTTTTCAAAAATATCCGGTCTTCAACACCGGTCTTCAAATGCAATTCATAACGACGTATCACATATTCGGAATGGGTTATACGACCCCATGGTCCTTTCCCGGCTAACCCGAATAGTGAGCGTTTATTTAAAAATAAGTGTGGCATTCAATTTCATCCAATTCACAACAAATACCTATCTAAAGGTAATTATTGATAGTCGGTTATTTAACTATCAATAAAGATGCGCAACATCATCAGATTCCAAATAATTTTCCAAATTATTTATCTTCAAAAATATCTTTACTAGATATAAAATTTCCACACTTTAAAAATAAATCAATATTTATTTTTAAACAACTTCCCTTTCTTTTATAAATTCCATATTGAATTTATACTTTCGAATATCTACTGATATTCGATTTTCAAATCGTTTCAATATTCAATTTCAATTTATCTTTAAGAAGATAAATTCTCAAAACGTTCATTTCATATTGGAAAAGTATTTCCTTACTTATTAAATAATAAGTATTTCACAAGTCTATTTATTTTCACATTTGAAAATATTCGATATACTTAAATCAAATTAAGTATATATTCATTCTTTAAGGAAATCTATTTTCTATAACAACCTCAATTTGAGTCAAAACAAATGTTACGTAAAACATCGTTACGACGACTCAAAAATCACTAGTATAGGGATTCGAAATTTTGATAGATATATAAATCCCAATACTACATTAAAAGCATTTCCTTTCGGAAATCATTTACTATAACAACAGTGTTATAGTCCATCATTTCCTTATTTCTCGAAAACGTCTATTTCAACAATAAATGTTGAAATCTATGATTTCGGTAATTCACACGTTTTAAAACATCTTTTAAAACAATCACTTCATTTCAAATATCGCTTTCCCGAAACATATCCATTTTACTTAACAATATATTCACTATCCAAAATCGTGAATATACTTCACTAATTACATTTCACTATTTTCTACACATTTTATTTCAACAAAAATTCGCTATCCAAAATCGCGAATATATCTTCTTTAAAAATCTTCTACATTTAATTTATCAAATTCTATCGATTTCGAATTTATAAAACAACTTTTATAAATTCTATTCCTATTTTCTAACGACTTCAATTTAATAAATCTCCTTTATTCATAATTCGATAAATATTCCATCTAAAGATAAAAATCCAATTTATAAGTTAATCTCTTATAAATCTTTTATTCTACAGTTTCATCCATTTTATAACTTCACAATTTATATCTATTAATTTCATTTACTTGTGAAATCTATTCATACTTCTTTTTAACACTTATAAAATACCCGTTTTATAATTCCAATATTTGATTTATAAAATATCAAATTTTTGTACATCTTTTATATACATTGTTTTTAATAACTCAAAAATCCAAATTTAAGCAACTTTATAAATTACTTAGCTATTTATTTCAAAAATCATCTTTCAGTTATATTTCACCAAAAATCTTAACTTTTATAACTTTAATAATTTTAACGTTTCTAAATTATTTCAAAAATTTAATAAACGTATACTTTCAAATAATCACTTTTAAAATCCCTTTTAAAGTTAAAATCGTTATTTTAAAAACTTCAAAACTTGAATCCAATGATGCAACGCATCAATTAGTCCATCACACAGTCAGTATCATATATCATCATATGATAACAGAATATATACCAACATCTGTAAATAAATAAATACAGTTGAGGAATCCAGTTGGATCCCTCCAACCTGTTTCCCTGCATCCAAAGATGTTAGCACAATACCAATTCCGCTCCAGTACGGAATTATCGCGGTATATAGGTTTTTATAAATCCGCTTACTAACGGCGCAATAGGGTCTCATCCGCTATACGAGGCGGGAAATCATCAATCCAGTATATACATATGCCAATATGTATATACTGCTATATATATAGATATATCCTATCATATCTAATATCACAATCAACATAGAAATCATATCAAACAATAAACAACTGAAAATTCCACTTCAATTTTGAGTGAGAAAAATCTCACCTTAGATTTTAATTTGCCATCCCATTTTCGATTCCGGCTTGATTTCCTTGATTTATACCTTGTATAAATATTTTACACAATTTGTAAATATTCGAATCAATCGAATAAATTAAACTTCATTTGATAAATTAAATTAACCAATGATCTATTTTAAATCATTAATTTAATCTCAACTAAAAATTTATTCTTTTGTTCATTCCCAAATATTCTTTATCTCAACTAATACTTTTAAAATTTAACCCAATTCTCTTTTTCTTTTTCCGAAATTAAATTCCATTTAATATAATACTATCTCCAGGGACCAAAATAATCGATTAACCCCTTAACCAAATTATTTCCTTAGTGTTTAAATAGATTGGTAAATTAAATATATATATATATATTCTTTTAAACAAATAAATTTAGCTAGAAAAGAAAATCAGATTCAAACTAAATTTATTTTCAATACCAAAACAATAGCCATCTAATAAATTTATTTTACCTAATAAATAAGTTCATTTATCTAAAATTTCTTTACTGTAACATTTTAATAATTATATACATACTTTTATTTATTTTAAAATTTTAATCTATCATACTTTTATCACTTGCAGTAAATTAAATGCATATTTAAAATTTAAAAATACCTTTTGCCTCCACGAATTTACCAAAGCCATTCACGCATTCGAGCACCGTGATAAGCTCACCGTCCCGACCTGCCTCGTTGCGAAGCCCTAATCCACTCGACGATGACATTTGCCCTAGATCAATTTCTCGCGACCTTGAATCGCCAGTCGCGACTACCTCCAGGACATCCTGTTCCACTGCCGTACCTCACGACGCCATGCTCGAGTACATCGCCCAAACCCCAGTGCCTCAGGCACACGCCATCTCCACGACTTCGATCAAGTGGAGCTCCACCGGCCTCGATCTTGTGCTCGCGACCCACCCCCCTTTACATGTGTTCGACCCTCACGTTGCTGCCACGACTTCGCGAAATCCCCAGCCTCCCACGCGCGCACCCTCAAAGACCACGCGCACGTGAATCGCCTTCGCTCGCCATCGAACTGCTGCCGCCGCTTGCCTCGCGACCACGTTGCTCGAAATCGAGCTTCGCTTGAATCGCGACCTTCCCTGCTCGATTTAGTTGCTCACATGCTCGCGATTTTTTTCGTTTTCGAATTAGATGCAGCCGCGATTTTTAATCGAACGAATGTGGAATAATGAAATTTGAAGGAGGAGAAGGGCTTCGGCATTTAGTTTAAAACGAGAAGAGTATTTTAAAATTTGAAGGGGATGGGTTGCACGACTTCGTGAATCTCGGCGTTTTCAAAGGCGTGTTTACAGGGGAAAAGTAGCTGATGTGTTGACAAATTTTAAATATTAAAATGAATTTGAATTTGATTTTATTTCGACGCGTTTACATATCGTACGGTCACACGACAACTCCGTTCAATACGAAATTTGAAATCCAGTAATAACCAACTATTACGGACCCAATGGAACTGGTTTCGTCAAATTCCGAGACTGTTTGAAAATTGACTATTTTATAAATATCGGTTCGAGTGATTATTTTCAAAACTTAACAAAACAGTTCGAAATTAAATTCTGAAGCTTCAATCATCTCCAGTATTATCAATACGAATTTTAAAAGCTTTCGAAATATTTTTCTTCGACTTAAAATCGTAGATTCAAATTTTTATTCAGCATTCAATCGATTAAATTTTAAAGTTTAATCGCAAATTTCAAAGTTATATTCGGGATTCAAATTAAATCATCGTTCAAATATTTAAAATTAATTAAATATTTCCAATTTAATTCGTTCGAAATTCTGGGTCGTTACAAACTTCCCCCCTTAAAAGAATTTCGTCCTCGAAATTACAAGTTAGGAAAAAATGTCCTTAACTCGTCTATTATCTTTCAACATTCAATAGTTTTATCAATCTACCAAAACAAATCTTCCTACTAAAGATTCGTTATCAATTCAACTAACTTTCTAAACCTTTCATAGTTTTCAAACATCATTGTTTAACTTCTAAATTCAAATTCGAGTTTAAATTCAAATTTTAACTTTCAAAATTTCTCAAAAATTTTCTAACACCCTAAATTTTCGAAAAATTTCGCCAGCGTCTCCTTTGCGCGGCTAATACGGTACGACTACAAAACGTCCCTACGGACTCTCAGATTTCAAAAAGAAAAAGAAAAAGCCAAGCGGCTAGAGAGAAATCATCAAAAACTCATATTATAATTCAAATACGTACCTTTTTCGAGCAATTCAAATTTATCTGTGAAATAAATTTTCCAATCCCTTTATACACCTGTATATCCTACTAGCCATTATATCTAGTTACAGCATTCAAATCTTTTTGCAAATTTGATTACAAATTTTCCAATATAAACTACTTATACCATCTTTAAATTCGCTATTGAAGTTACATATTCAATTTCGTTCAATTTTTTCATTTCACATTCATTTGAACTTATAATTCACATTTTCAATTCTATTGGAATTCAATTTATCTTCATTTATGATCATTGAATTTAATTCGTTCAAACCTTATCCATTTGGTCAATAATCAATTAGCTTCACTTACTAACTTTCAGTTTAATACTTCATTCACTTACAATTGTAAATTCCGTTCATTTGAAATTTATTTCTTCTTACTTGAATTTATTTGCAATTCCGAACCATTCTTTCATTTAGTTCACAATTCAAGGTTTAATTTCACCAATTAAATTTCCAATTTCACTTTCATTAAATCACAATTGATTCACTTGTACTTACATTTATTTAACTTCATCTTTAAGTTAAATTTATTCTATCAAAATTCAATTTGTATAAGTTATCAACTTAGTAATATTTCATAAATATCTTTAGATAGCATTCCAGAGTTTACCAACATTTCAAGGCCATTTTGAAAACAAATCAAATTATCTTTTGAATTTCAAAACAAAACCCAAATTTTTCAAACAACTTTCATTTAAAACAACTTGACAGCAATTTCTCTTTTGGAAACCCGAAAATGAACACCAACGATGCCGCGGTCATCATCGAAGTTATTTTCCAGCGACCGAAAAGAGTTTAGAGCTTTTCATTTCTCCAAAATACTTTTCAAAACCTTCGAAATTCATTTTCAACTCCAAAAAGATTTAACCTTCCCAAATCTCCAAAAATTTTCAAATTTCTTTCAAAACATTTCCAAATACTTCTCTGGAATCCCGTTTTAATTTACAATTCACATTTATAATTTACATTCTCAAATTTCACTTGTCTGTGAATTAATTTCTTAACTTTGGAGTAACGATTTCAATTTCTTATTTAATTTCAATGAGAATAATTTAATATTATTACTTCTAGCAACCATGCAACCATATACTATTATAATTTACAGAAAATAATTTCTTTTCTATACAAAAATAGTTTTGGGCAAAATTATCTCATTCACCCTATTTTAAAACAATACTGTGCCGAATTGTTCTATTCAAGTGTTTAGAGATCCCTATCAATAACGTTAATTACTCGTATTGACCAGAATCCATATACCACTCAATAAATCAATCATCACAATATAAAACAATTTTATATTCAAATAACAAATACGCGCTCATATCTATTATTACACTCAACTCATTCTAGAGTACTGCTGACTCTATCTCTAATGAGTAACACCCAACAGAGCAGGGTTGTCGCTTAACCATATGCTCTGATACCAACTGTAAAGACCCGCAAATCCGTCTTCCGAAAACCCGACACTGCTACGTCCACTGTAGCAATTGCCGAACAATCGGATGGCGAAAACGCGAAACTTTAATATTTAAAAGAAGAGGAGGAAGAGAAGATAGAAGAAAAAGAGAAGATAGAAGAAAAAGAGAAGAAGAACAACAAAACAACAACAGATACAGAACAGAGACAATATCAGAATCTCACATATCGCAGCGGAACAATATATAATAGATAAATGAATAATCTATAAAACAAAGAATTTTATCCGTTTATACATACATCAGTCATCAGAGTCAATGTACAACAATGGACAGTTATATAACTTGTCCTCATACAGAATACACAGCGGAATAAATACTATCAGATACAAATACTACGCCTCGCCATCCAGCTTATCTCCAAAGCTCCAGAATATCCAGAATATCCTGATAATCCAACTCTAGACTGCCCGTGTGGAAATTGGTGGGCACCCAGAGTTTAGAAGGGAACAATAAACTCCGAGTCAGTCATGGTGACTGGTGTGAGATCGTAAAACAGTTATCTTTAAAATAAACAGAGGAATATTTTTAAAGTAAATTCGAAATGCTTTTGGAAAATGAAACTACCATAAGACCTCCCGCCACACACACAATGCAAACGCAGAATTGGAGGAGATTCCTTCTTATGATAGTCAAAGATGCTTACTACGCAAAATCAAATCATTTTTGATATTATTATTAGTGCATAGTGTAGAAAACATTTCGAAAGTATAATATTAATCTTAGCCAACATACGACCAGTATCGTATGCCTACTATAGCTACCATGTTCAATAGCAGGTTACCGCCACATTCCATAGCAGGTAATACAACTAAAACCGTACACGTCGCGTATTGTTTCTTTGGATTTCCAACAAATGGTCAGGCTAAGGAACTTCCTTTTCCACGATGGGTACGTCCCTGGAATAGACGACCCGAGAATCTAACGTTACGGTTAGATCTCTGCCAACACAAGGCCGGGTTACCTCTGCAAAAATAGGTAACTACTGACACGCGTATGCCATCCCCCGATCGTCACCGATCTTCCCGAGGATCCCCGATTCGCAACAAACCACATAGAAAAAAATAATGCAGTAACCACAGAGGTTAAGTATCTGGGCTCCATACCATGATACCACCTTTATCCAGAAGGAATGACATACACTAAGGGGCGCTACTCCCTAGAACCTTGCCGCATTCGTCCTGTTTCGACCATTTCCGGGGTGTGAGGCTCGACGAAGTCTCGTCCACAAAGCTACGCTTTCTCAAAAAGCCCTGCTTCGGGTCAAACAAAATGATCAACCTATGATCACAAAGATATAAGATCAAACAAATGATCATATCACAAATGACCAAACACTGATCATTTCACAGCAACACTCAGTATGCCACGTTACCAAATTGGGATATATCGCTGATAAATTTCAACTACATAACCTCTGAGCTCGTACGTCTCAGAGAAGGGTGTTAAGCTAAGAGAATAAATTCTCCGCCACCAACAGAAATGTATTTGAAAGAAATCAGCTTTACATCTCAAATTGTAACGTCAGACACACAATCCATACAAGTCTGTTCCGGGATCGAACAGAACCGAAGGCACTTCTCACGAAGCCCTTGCATATCCGGATAATTTTCAATCACGTCAGGACTTCCCGTCACTAAGGGTGATAAAACCTCTAAATCGGAGATCAGCCGATGTAGAGTAACTCGACGGTAATCCTTCCGTTTTCAAAAATATCCGGTCTTCAACACCGGTCTTCAAATGCAATTCATAACGACGTATCACATATTCGGAATGGGTTATACGACCCCATGGTCCTTTCCCGGCTAACCCGAATAGTGAGCGTTTATTTAAAAATAAGTGTGGCATTCAATTTCATCCAATTCACAACAAATACCTATCTAAAGGTAATTATTGATAGTCGGTTATTTAACTATCAATAAAGATGCGCAACATCATCAGATTCCAAATAATTTTCCAAATTATTTATCTTCAAAAATATCTTTACTAGATATAAAATTTCCACACTTTAAAAATAAATCAATATTTATTTTTAAACAACTTCCCTTTCTTTTATAAATTCCATATTGAATTTATACTTTCGAATATCTACTGATATTCGATTTTCAAATCGTTTCAATATTCAATTTCAATTTATCTTTAAGAAGATAAATTCTCAAAACGTTCATTTCATATTGGAAAAGTATTTCCTTACTTATTAAATAATAAGTATTTCACAAGTCTATTTATTTTCACATTTGAAAATATTCGATATACTTAAATCAAATTAAGTATATATTCATTCTTTAAGGAAATCTATTTTCTATAACAACCTCAATTTGAGTCAAAACAAATGTTACGTAAAACATCGTTACGACGACTCAAAAATCACTAGTATAGGGATTCGAAATTTTGATAGATATATAAATCCCAATACTACATTAAAAGCATTTCCTTTCGGAAATCATTTACTATAACAACAGTGTTATAGTCCATCATTTCCTTATTTCTCGAAAACGTCTATTTCAACAATAAATGTTGAAATCTATGATTTCGGTAATTCACACGTTTTAAAACATCTTTTAAAACAATCACTTCATTTCAAATATCGCTTTCCCGAAACATATCCATTTTACTTAACAATATATTCACTATCCAAAATCGTGAATATACTTCACTAATTACATTTCACTATTTTCTACACATTTTATTTCAACAAAAATTCGCTATCCAAAATCGCGAATATATCTTCTTTAAAAATCTTCTACATTTAATTTATCAAATTCTATCGATTTCGAATTTATAAAACAACTTTTATAAATTCTATTCCTATTTTCTAACGACTTCAATTTAATAAATCTCCTTTATTCATAATTCGATAAATATTCCATCTAAAGATAAAAATCCAATTTATAAGTTAATCTCTTATAAATCTTTTATTCTACAGTTTCATCCATTTTATAACTTCACAATTTATATCTATTAATTTCATTTACTTGTGAAATCTATTCATACTTCTTTTTAACACTTATAAAATACCCGTTTTATAATTCCAATATTTGATTTATAAAATATCAAATTTTTGTACATCTTTTATATACATTGTTTTTAATAACTCAAAAATCCAAATTTAAGCAACTTTATAAATTACTTAGCTATTTATTTCAAAAATCATCTTTCAGTTATATTTCACCAAAAATCTTAACTTTTATAACTTTAATAATTTTAACGTTTCTAAATTATTTCAAAAATTTAATAAACGTATACTTTCAAATAATCACTTTTAAAATCCCTTTTAAAGTTAAAATCGTTATTTTAAAAACTTCAAAACTTGAATCCAATGATGCAACGCATCAATTAGTCCATCACACAGTCAGTATCATATATCATCATATGATAACAGAATATATACCAACATCTGTAAATAAATAAATACAGTTGAGGAATCCAGTTGGATCCCTCCAACCTGTTTCCCTGCATCCAAAGATGTTAGCACAATACCAATTCCGCTCCAGTACGGAATTATCGCGGTATATAGGTTTTTATAAATCCGCTTACTAACGGCGCAATAGGGTCTCATCCGCTATACGAGGCGGGAAATCATCAATCCAGTATATACATATGCCAATATGTATATACTGCTATATATATAGATATATCCTATCATATCTAATATCACAATCAACATAGAAATCATATCAAACAATAAACAACTGAAAATTCCACTTCAATTTTGAGTGAGAAAAATCTCACCTTAGATTTTAATTTGCCATCCCATTTTCGATTCCGGCTTGATTTCCTTGATTTATACCTTGTATAAATATTTTACACAATTTGTAAATATTCGAATCAATCGAATAAATTAAACTTCATTTGATAAATTAAATTAACCAATGATCTATTTTAAATCATTAATTTAATCTCAACTAAAAATTTATTCTTTTGTTCATTCCCAAATATTCTTTATCTCAACTAATACTTTTAAAATTTAACCCAATTCTCTTTTTCTTTTTCCGAAATTAAATTCCATTTAATATAATACTATCTCCAGGGACCAAAATAATCGATTAACCCCTTAACCAAATTATTTCCTTAGTGTTTAAATAGATTGGTAAATTAAATATATATATATATATTCTTTTAAACAAATAAATTTAGCTAGAAAAGAAAATCAGATTCAAACTAAATTTATTTTCAATACCAAAACAATAGCCATCTAATAAATTTATTTTACCTAATAAATAAGTTCATTTATCTAAAATTTCTTTACTGTAACATTTTAATAATTATATACATACTTTTATTTATTTTAAAATTTTAATCTATCATACTTTTATCACTTGCAGTAAATTAAATGCATATTTAAAATTTAAAAATACCTTTTGCCTCCACGAATTTACCAAAGCCATTCACGCATTCGAGCACCGTGATAAGCTCACCGTCCCGACCTGCCTCGTTGCGAAGCCCTAATCCACTCGACGATGACATTTGCCCTAGATCAATTTCTCGCGACCTTGAATCGCCAGTCGCGACTACCTCCAGGACATCCTGTTCCACTGCCGTACCTCACGACGCCATGCTCGAGTACATCGCCCAAACCCCAGTGCCTCAGGCACACGCCATCTCCACGACTTCGATCAAGTGGAGCTCCACCGGCCTCGATCTTGTGCTCGCGACCCACCCCCCTTTACATGTGTTCGACCCTCACGTTGCTGCCACGACTTCGCGAAATCCCCAGCCTCCCACGCGCGCACCCTCAAAGACCACGCGCACGTGAATCGCCTTCGCTCGCCATCGAACTGCTGCCGCCGCTTGCCTCGCGACCACGTTGCTCGAAATCGAGCTTCGCTTGAATCGCGACCTTCCCTGCTCGATTTAGTTGCTCACATGCTCGAGATTTTTTTCGTTTTCGAATTAGATGCAGCCGCGATTTTTAATCGAACGAATGTGGAATAATGAAATTTGAAGGAGGAGAAGGGCTTCGGCATTTAGTTTAAAACGAGAAGAGTATTTTAAAATTTGAAGGGGATGGGTTGCACGACTTCGTGAATCTCGGCGTTTTCAAAGGCGTGTTTACAGGGGAAAAGTAGCTGATGTGTTGACAAATTTTAAATATTAAAATGAATTTGAATTTGATTTTATTTCGACGCGTTTACATATCGTACGGTCACACGACAACTCCGTTCAATACGAAATTTGAAATCCAGTAATAACCAACTATTACGGACCCAATGGAACTGGTTTCGTCAAATTCCGAGACTGTTTGAAAATTGACTATTTTATAAATATCGGTTCGAGTGATTATTTTCAAAACTTAACAAAACAGTTCGAAATTAAATTCTGAAGCTTCAATCATCTCCAGTATTATCAATACGAATTTTAAAAGCTTTCGAAATATTTTTCTTCGACTTAAAATCGTAGATTCAAATTTTTATTCAGCATTCAATCGATTAAATTTTAAAGTTTAATCGCAAATTTCAAAGTTATATTCGGGATTCAAATTAAATCATCGTTCAAATATTTAAAATTAATTAAATATTTCCAATTTAATTCGTTCGAAATTCTGGGTCGTTACAGAATTATCGCGGTATATGGGTTTTATAAAAATCCGCTTACTAACGGCGCAATAGGGTCTCATCCGCTATACGAGGCGGGAAATCATCAATCCAATATATACATATGCCAATATGTATATTGCTATATATATATAGATATATCCTACTATATCTAATATCACATCCAAACAGTCAATCATCAATCAATAACTGAAAATTCCACTTTTAAATCGAGTGAGAAAATCTCACCTTGATTTTAATTCTGCAATCCCATTTATCATTTTGATCATTTCTCCATTTCAGACCTAGTATAAACAATTTTTATAAAATTCGTTAATATTCGAACAAATCGAACATTTTAATTTCTTTTCAATAGATTAAATAAATCAACACTTTTAATTTGAACTAATCTAATAATTTATTTTCTGTTAGATAAATTAAATTAGCTAAAGCATTTTATTAACAACCTTCTCTCACCAATTTATTTAATTAAACTGAATTCCCTTTTTAAAAATATCTTTTAGTAAATAAAAATACTTTAGTTAACCCATGGTTTTCTTATTTTAAAATAACACCTTTAATCTTTAGAAAAACTTCTATTTGATAATCTTTTCATTAACCAATGATTTTATTTAAACTAATAATTTAAACTTTAAACTATATATTTTAGTCACTGTATATCTATTTTATTAAATACAAAACAGAATTTCTTTTATACTTCTATGGTCATTTTTTTCTTCTGCTTTCTGTAAAATATATTACTGTAAAGATTTAAAACTGGTTTATATTGTTTTCTAATCCTGAATGTAAACTTAAAACATTATTTTCTTTGTTCTGTTAACTTATACAGCATATGTGTAAATTTAAAATAAAATTAAAGCTATTACCTTCTCCACGAATTTGTCAGCGATCTTTTGAAAGTCAAGCCTTAGATTAATGACAAACCCTCAAAATCGAGATCGTCCAGTACCCCACCACCTTCGTCATCACGGCCACGAGCAAAACCCGAAGGCACAGTGACCCCGAGCCTCCCAGCTTCGCACGCGAATTCGAATACGAACCCCACTGCTTGCCTCCTTTGAGTCTGCCTTCCCAAGCCCTAGACATTCGCGTCGCCACTTTCGCCTTAGTCGCCTCGCTGTCCCATTGCCAACGACTTCACAAATTTCCCAATACTACTCGAACTGGCCTGCCACTTCCACGCGTGCTCGAAATCGAGCGCCTCCGCCCTATTCCCCTCGCACTCCGATTCGCCAACTGCCGCCGCCCCCTACGCGATCGAATCGCGATTTGTTTCCAACCCCGGTCGCTGCTTCGTTCGAGAATGAGAAGCTCGCTCTGATTAAATTTTCGATTACGCGGTTAATCTTATTTTGAATAGAGAGAGACCATTTTGTTTTTATTTTACTGAAGAGGATTCGATTTTTTTTTGCTTTCGTTTGAAATGTTTTTAACAGATAAAGGAAGAGGAAGATAGTTATTTAAATCTGAAGGGGATGGGTTGCACGATAGTCTCGTGAAGCTCGGCTTGGATTTAGGGAAGAACGTGCTATAGTTGACTAATAAAAATATAAATTTAAATTTGAATTTCGTTAAAAATTCAAATGCGTTTTCCTGTCGTGTGCTCACATACAAGCACCGAAAAATACGAAAATTGAAATCCGACAATATTTCAATATTCCAGACCCAATGGAACTGGTTTCGTCGAATTCCGAGACTGTTTGAAAAATGACTATTTTTAAATATCGGTTCAAACAATTAAATTCAAAACTGAGCAAAACAGTTTGAATTCCAATTCTGAAGCAGCTGTTATCTTCGGTGTTATCAATATAAATTTTTCAAGCGTTCGATATATTTTTCTTCAACTTAAATTTGAAGATATAAATTTTTTTTAACTCCCAATCGATTAAATTTTATAATTTAATCGCCAAATTCAATTTTATATCGGGGATTCAAATTAAATTACCATTCAAATATTTAAAATAAATTAAATATTCTCAGTTTAAATTTGTTCAAAATTCAGGGTCGTTACAAACTTCCCTCCTTAAAAGAATTTCGTCCCGAAATTACAAGTTAGGGAAAAAAGTCCTTAACTCGTCTACTATCTTTCACAGTCCAATAGTTTTATCAATTTATCACAACAAATCTTTCTACTAAAGATTCGTTATTAATTCAACTAAATTTTCACATCAATTACCGATTTCAAACAACATTGTTTTCTTAACAATTCAATTTTAAGTTTAAATTCAAATTTAAACTTTCAAATTTTCTCAAAAATTTTCTAACGCCCTAAATTTTCGAAAAATTTCGCCAGCGTCTCCTTTGCGCGGCTAATATGGCACGACTACAAAACGTCCCTACGGACTCTCAGATTTCAAAAAGAAAAAGAAAAAGCCAAGCGGCTAGAGAAATAAGTCATCAAATCTCATATTCAAATTGAAACACTTACCTTTTGTCGAGCAATTCAAATTCTCTTCAAAATTAAAATCCCAATTCCTTTACACCTGTATATCCTACTAGCTATAATATCTAGTTACACATTCAAATCAATTTGCAAATTCTATTACAAATTTTCAATATAAACTGCTTATACCATCTTTACTTCACTGTTGAAGTTATATATCTATTTCCTTCAATATATACTCCTTATACCACTTCTAGTTTACTATTGAAGTTATATATTTATTCTCATTACATTTTACATTTCAAACTCATTTGAATTCGATTTACAATTCCAATTTAATTTGGATTCAGTTTATCTCCTGAATATTGAATTTATCAATTATCTGTCATTTACAACTGCACTATCTTAAATTAGTTCCAATTACTAATTCAAATTGATATCAATTCAATTTATTTTAATTCTACTTATCTTTAAACTGGATTTCCAATTTCCATACGAATTTTAATTCATCTTTCATTTACAATTATTCAATTCAATTCATTTGTTTACGAATTCGAAATGAATTTCAACTTTCAATTTCATTTTCATTTAATTGATTCGCTTATACTTGCTTTGATTTAACTTCATTCTTTTAAGTTAAATTTATTCTACCAAAATTCAATTGGTATAAGTTATCAACTTAGTAATATTTCATAAATATCTTTATATATCATTCCAGAGTTTACCAACATTTCAAAGCCATTTTGAAAACAATTCAATTTATCCCTTGAATTTTCAAAACAAAAACCCAAATTTTCCAAACAACTTCCATTTAAAACAATTTGGCAGCAATTTCTCTTTTGGAAACCCGAAAATGAACACCGATGATGTCGCGATCATCATCGAAATTATTTTCCAGCGACCGAAAAGAGTTTAGAGCTTTTATCTTTCCAAAATACTTTTCCACAACATCAAATCCTTTAAAAAATTATTTTCAAACCCAAAAAGAATTTAAACTTTCTAAATCTCCAAAATTTTCAAATTCTTTTCAAAACATTTCCAAAAACTTCTCTGGAATTTCGTTTCAAATTACAAATCACATTTATAATTTACATTCTTTAAATTTCATTTGTATGTGAATTCATCTCTTTATCTCTCAATTCACATTTATAAATTTCATTCGTTAAATGGATTTATTTCCAAATCTTTGGTTATTATTTTAATTTCTCATTCCATTTCATATAACAATGATAATAATTCAGTGTTATTATTTTATAACAACCAAACATCCATATATTATGATAATTCATAGAAAATCATTTTTTTTATATACAAAAATAGTTTTTGGGTAAAATTATTTCATTCACCCTATTTAAAACAATACTGTGTCGTCTTGCCTCGTTTAAGTGTTTAGAAATCCCTATCGATAATATGGCGTCCCACATACCGACCAAAATTCATAAACATCTCAACGGATAAGCAAACACAATATAAAACATTTTTTTTAATAATCACTAACAAATACGCGCTCATATCTATTATTACACTCAACTCATTCTAGAGTACTGCTGACTCTATCTCTAATGAGTAACACCCAACAGAGCAGGGTTGTCGCTTAACCATATGCTCTGATACCACTTTGTCACGAACGGGAATTTTCGACTTCCGAAAATTCAACATCGATACTCACTTTATCGACTGTCGAGCAATCGAGTGCCGGAAACTCCAATAGTGAGGGTTTAAGAAGAAGAAAAAGGCAGAAGAAGAAGATAGAGTAGAAGAAGAAAGAAGAAGAACAACAGAACAACATCAGAAACAGAAAACAATATCAGAATCTTACACATCACAGCGGAACAATATACAATAGATAATTACTAGTCTTTTAAAACAAAGAACTATATCAGTTTATACATACATCAATCATCAGAGTCATATACAACAATGGACAGTTATATAAACTTGTCCTCATACAGAATACACAGCGGAATAAATACTATCAGATACAAATACTACGTCTCGTCATCCAGCTCATCTCCAAAGCTCCAGAATATCCAGAGTATCCTGATAATCTAACTCTAGGCTGCCCGTGTGGAAAATTTGTGGGCACCCAGAGTTTAGAAGGGAACAATAAACTCCGAGTCAGTCATGGTGATTGGTGTGAGATCGTAAAACAGTTATTTATCTTTAAAATAAACAACAGAAAATTTTTAAAGTAAATTCGCAATGCTCTTGGAAAATGAAACTACCATAAGACCTCCCACCACACACACAATGCAAACGCAGACTTGGAGGAGATTTCTTCTTATGATAGTCAAAGATGCTTACTACGCAAAATCAAATCATTTTGGATATTATCATTAGTGCATAGTGGAAAACATTTCGAAAGTAGAATATAAATCTTAGCCAGCATAGGTACCATTATATTATGCCTGCTATAGCTGCCTCCTGAGGAGACAGGTTATACAATTTAAATCGTAAAGGCTCGTATTGTTTCTTTGGATTTCCAACAAATGGTCAGGCTAAGGAACTTCCTATCCACGATGGGTACGTCCCTGGAATAGACGACCCGAGAACCTAACCGGATCTCTGCCAACACAAGGCCGGGTTACCTCTGCAAAAATAGGTAACTACTGACACGCGTATGCCATCCCCCGATCGTCACCGATCTTCCCGAGGATCCCCGATTCGCAACAACCACAAAGAAATAAATTTTGCAGCAACCAGAGAGGTTAAGTATCTGGGCTCCATACCATGATACCACCTTTATCCAGAAGGAATGACATACACTAAGGGGCGCTACTCCCTAGAACCTTGCCGCATCCTTCCTGTTTCGACCATTTCCGGGGTGTGAGGCTCGATGAAGTCTCGTCCACAAAGCTACGCTTTCTCAAAAAGCCCTGCTTCGGGTCAACCAAAATGATCAACCTATGATCACAAAGATATAAGATCAAACAAATGATCATATCGCAAATGATCAAACACTGATCATTTCACAGCAACACTCAATATGCCACGTTACCAAATTGGGATATATCGCTGATAAATTTCAACTACATAACCTCTGAGCTCGTACGTCTCAGAGAAGGGTGTTAAGCTAAGAGAATAAATTCTCCGCCACCAACAGAAATGTATTTGAAAGAAATCAGCTTTATATCTCAAATTGTAACGTCAGACACACAATCCATACAAGTCTGTTCCGGGATCGAACAGAACCGAAGGCACTTCTCACGAAGCCCTTGCATTTCCAGATAATTTTCTAATCACGTCCGGACTTCCCGTCACTAAGGGTGATAAAACCTCTAAATCGGAGATCAGCCGATGTAGAGTAACTCGACGGTAATCCTTCCGTTTTCAAAAATATCCGGTCTTCGACACCGGTCTTCGAATGCAATTCATAACGACGTATCACATATTCGGAATGGGTTATACGACCCCATGGTCCTTTCCCGGCTAACCCGAATAGTGAGCGATTATTCAAAAATAAGTGTGGCATTCAAATTCATCCAATTCACAACAAATACCTATCTAAAGGTAATTATTGATAGTCGGTTATTTAACTATCAATAAAGATGCGCAACATCATCAGATTCCAAATAATTTTCCAAATTATTTTATCTCCAAAATATCTTTACTAGATATATATAATTTCCACACTTCAAAAATAAATCGATATTTATTTTTCTAAAACAATTTCCCGTTTCTTTTATAAATTCCATAGTGAATTTATATTTCAAAATATCTACTGATATACGATTCTCAAATCGATTTCAAATATTCAATTTCAATTTATCTTTAAAAAGATAAAATCTCAAAACGTTCATTTCATATTGGAAAAGCATTTCCCTACTTATTTAATAATAAGTATTTCACAAATCATTTATTTTCAACACTTGGAAAATATTCGATATACTTAAATCAAATTAAGTATATATTTCATTCTTTAAGGAAATCATTTACTATAACAACATTTATTTGAGTCAAAACGAATGTTGCGTAAAACATCATTACGACGACTCGAAATCAATAGTATAGGGATTCGGAATTAAAATAGATATATAAATCCCAATACTACATTAAAAACATTTCCTTTCGGAAATCATTTACTATAACAACAGTGTTATAGTCCACCATTTCCTTATATTTCTCGAAAACGTCTATTTCAACAATAAATGTTGAAATCTATGATTTCGATAGTTCACACGTTTTAAAACATCTTTTAAAACAATTAACTTCATTTATAATATCGCTTTCCCAAACATAACCACTTTTTTTCAATAATATATTCACTGTCCAAAATCGTGAATATACTTCAATAACCAATTTTCGATCTTTTCTACACATTTATTTCAAGAATTACCCACTGTCCAAAATCGTGGATAAAATCCCCTTAATAATCTCTATATTTAAAATCAATCAAATTTGATGTATTTTCGAATTTATAAAAACAACGTTTGTAAATTCTATTTCCATTTTATAACAACTTCGATTTATACATCCTCTTTAATGACCCATTCAATTTATAAGTTAATGTATACATCAAAAATCCATATTATAAGTCGAATACTTATAATTCATTTATTTAAAAGGAATCGTTCTTTTAAACTTCACAGATTTTAAATCTTATTTCTTATAAGATTTTGTTTATAACCTTATATTCAATAATAACCGAAATACTTTTATAATTCCCTTGTTTTGATTTATAAAGTATACATTTTGTTTTATCTCGTCTATGAACCCTTCATACTTATTCAAAAATTCCAATTTAACCATTTTATAAATTACTTTACTATTTATCGCGAAAATCACCTTTTGGTTTTATTTCACAAAAATTATAACTTTTATGACTTTAAAACCTGAACGTTTATTTATTTAAAATAAATCACTTCAAAAATTTAATAAAATGTATACTTTCAAATAATCACTTTGAAATCCTTTTAAAAATAATATTGTTATTTTTAACTTCAAAAATTGATCTGATGATGCTACAGCATCAAACAATCAATCACAACAATCAAATATCATATATCATCATATGATAACAGAATATATCACCATATCTGTAAATAATCAATACGGTGAGGAATCCAGTTGGATCCCTCCAACCTGTTTCCCTGCATCCAAAAACGTTAGCACAATACCAATTCCGCTCCAGTACGGAATTATCGCGGTATATGGGTTTTATAAAAATCCGCTTACTAACGGCGCAATAGGGTCTCATCCGCTATACGAGGCGGGAAATCATCAATCCAATATATACATATGCCAATATGTATATATTGCTATATATATATAGATATATCCTACTATATCTAATATCACATCCAAACAGTCAATCATCAATCAATAACTGAAAATTCCACTTTTAAATCGAGTGAGAAAATCTCACCTTGATTTTAATTCTGCAATCCCATTTATCATTTTGATCATTTCTCCATTTCAGACCTAGTATAAACAATTTTTATAAAATTCGTTAATATTCGAACAAATCGAACATTTTAATTTCTTTTCAATAGATTAAATAAATCAACACTTTTAATTTGAACTAATCTAATAATTTATTTTCTGTTAGATAAATTAAATTAGCTAAAGCATTTTATTAACAACCTTCTCTCACCAATTTATTTAATTAAACTGAATTCCCTTTTTAAAAATATCTTTTAGTAAATAAAAATACTTTAGTTAACCCATGGTTTTCTTATTTTAAAATAACACCTTTAATCTTTAGAAAAACTTCTATTTGATAATCTTTTCATTAACCAATGATTTTATTTAAACTAATAATTTAAACTTTAAACTATATATTTTAGTCACTGTATATCTATTTTATTAAATACAAAACAGAATTTCTTTTATACTTCTATGGTCATTTTTTTCTTCTGCTTTCTGTAAAATATATTACTGTAAAGATTTAAAACTGGTTTATATTGTTTTCTAATCCTGAATGTAAACTTAAAACATTATTTTCTTTGTTCTGTTAACTTATACAGCATATGTGTAAATTTAAAATAAAATTAAAGCTATTACCTTCTCCACGAATTTGTCAGCGATCTTTTGAAAGTCAAGCCTTAGATTAATGACAAACCCTCAAAATCGAGATCGTCCAGTACCCCACCACCTTCGTCATCACGGCCACGAGCAAAACCCGAAGGCACAGTGACCCCGAGCCTCCCAGCTTCGCACGCGAATTCGAATACGAACCCCACTTCTTGCCTCCTTTGAGTCTGCCTTCCCAAGCCCTAGACATTCGCGTCGCCACTTTCGCCTTAGTCGCCTCGCTGTCCCATTGCCAACGACTTCACGAATTTCCCAATACTACTCGAACTGGCCTGCCACTTCCACGCGTGCTCGAAATCGAGCGCCTCCGCCCTATTCCCCTCGCACTCCGATTCGCCAACTGCCACCGCCCCCTACGCGATCGAATCGCGATTTGTTTCCAACCCCGGTCGCTGCTTCGTTCGAGAATGAGAAGCTCGCTCTGATTAAATTTTCGATTACGCGGTTAATCTTATTTTGAATAGAGAGAGACCATTGGGTTTTTATTTTACTGAAGAGGATTCGAATTTTTTTTTTGCTTTCGTTTGAAATGTTTTTAACAAATAAAGGAAGAGGAAGATAGTTATTTAAATCTGAAGGGGATGGGTTGCACGATAGTCTCGTGATGCTCGGCATGGATTTAGGGAAGAACGTGCTATAGTTGACTAATAAAAATATAAATTTAAATTTGAATTTCGTTAAAAATTCAAATGCGTTTTCCTGTCGTGTGCTCACATACAAGCACCGAAAAATACGAAAATTGAAACCCGACAATATTTCAATATTCCAGACCCAATGGAACTGGTTTCGTCAAATTCCGAGACTGTTTGAAAAATGACTATTTTTAAATATCGGTCAAACAATTAAATTCAAAACTGAGCAAAACAGTTTGAATTCCAATTCTGAAGCTGCTGTTATCTTCAGTGTTATCAATATAAATTTTTCAAGCGTTCGAAATATTTTTCTTCAACTTAAATTTGAAGATATAAATTTTTTTCCAACTCCCAATCGATTAAATTTTATAATTTAATCGCCAAATTCAATTTTATATCGGGGATTCAAATTAAATTACCGTTCAAATATTTAAAATAAATTAAATATTCTCAGTTTAAATTTGTTCAAAATTCAGGGTCGTTACATTTCATGTAGATGGCCTGTGACGTGTCAAAGAGGTATTGGTCATTATTCTATATTTTTCTTATTTTAATTTTAATTGACGAATGTTCTAATGTTAATAACTTTTACGTATGAAATTGGATTTGGGCGTGGTTTGCTCTGTTGGGATCGTATCAAAATTCTGGACATTTTGGCACTGATTTGGACGAATTCTAAGACTGTTGAATTTTGGGCCTTATTTTGGATTTCAAATCGATTTGAAATCAAAGGTGAGTGTTTTGACCCACTCACAACTACTAAATTATCTTATGTTAGTTAAATTGAATTTATGATGTGATTAGAAATTGATTGGTTGATGTTTGGTATATATAAATTGTCATTCCAGTAAAATCTGACTTTTATTGAATTTAATCGCCATTTAATTTAATATTGAATTTTCAGATTTCCAGTTAATACCTGTTATTGATAATCAGTAAATTGTTGTTATTTATTGGTTGATTTGGATGACGATTGTGATGGATGTTTGATTTATTGATATTGGATGACTGGATGTTATATTCTTATATTGTTATAACACTGCAAGTTCACTATGGGTTGAAATGATACATACCCGAACGATCTGATAGAATAGGGAGAAATCGTTAAGGGTTGAAATGATAAACCCGAGCGATTTATGGATTTTGAATGTTAATTTGGGATTGCGGGTTGAAATGATATACACCCGTAAATTTAAATTTATTGCAGACTGAAATGATATATGTCTGTATCACTTGACCATAGGGTAGAAAATTATATACGGACACCAGATTGGTTAAATTAAATGATTTTTAAATCCTTTAAATTTGAATTCAGTTAAATGATATTTTGAAATAAAAATTTGATTTATATAAACTGAATTATTTTCGAAATCCAAGCTTTAAATGTTGAAATTGGTATTGGTTTAAATGAATTTGTTTAAAGGATTTAAATTGAAACCTGAAAACTGGACGAGGTCTAGATGTGTTGAAATGAAAGAAACAGTCTAGTTTGATATTAATTTCAAATTAATTATTTTAATG
The DNA here is from genome assembly GCA_030737815.1 of Allium fistulosum. Lineage (NCBI taxonomy): Eukaryota > Viridiplantae > Streptophyta > Magnoliopsida > Asparagales > Amaryllidaceae > Allium > Allium fistulosum. The sequence continues at coordinate 1,511,843,766 of CM060901.1, forward strand.
TAAACTGTTTAATAATATATTATTTTAAAATTTAGACTTATTTAGATTTTCAAACTATTTACTATATAAACCATTACCAATAACCAAACTATTTTATATTAAACTATATTTAATCTATTTTAACTATTAAAACTATTTTAAAACTAATTTAATCTATTTTCAACTATTTTAATCAATTTAAACTATTTTAATTTATTTTAATCTATTGTAATCTAGTTAATCCAATTTAATCTATTTTACCTATTTTAAACTAATTAATCCATTTTAATATATTTTAAATCTGTTAAATCTATTTTAAATTTATTTAATCTATTTTTAAATCTATTTAATCTATTTTAAACCTATCAAAACTATCTTAAATCCATTTAAGTTACTTTAATCTATTTTAAACTATCTTAGAGTATTCTAACTATTTAAAAGTTTATTTTAAACTATGCTAAACTAATTAAACCATTTATAACTATCTAAATTATTTTCTAAATTTTAGATTGTGTAAAGTGGAAGTGTTATATTTAAATCCTTGATTTTTAAAGTGGATACGGTTAAATGAAGTTATAACTTAAGTCGTAGCCTATCTTATCGATAATTTCAAAAGTGAATATGATTTCGAAAGTGAATATGATTTCAAAAGTGATATGGTTTGAATTGAATATGATATTTTGATATCAATTATGAATCGATTTTGGAAATGGAAAAGAACCATCCGGTGTGAAATAAGCGTTTGTTATTAAAGAGACCGTGATCGAATATTGTCATACTCTCTGCCAATATCGAAAACCACTTTAACAACTGTGTACGTGGTGGAGATTCCAGAATGAAGTAGGATGGTTCGGTGAATGATTATGTATGAGGTATTTACGTAGACCTGACTCCCATGAGTCACTTGATGTGACTAAAACAGGAGCCACGCTGGGCCAAGTGAGGTCGCACCTCCGATCGGACATGCTTCTTCGATACCGTATTATGTGATTGATTTGGTGGCTATCCCTCGATTTTGATTATGGGAGTGTGTTCCGAGGTGGGCGGTAGTAGCTGCTATGCATTACCACCAGTCCGGATCCGCAAAACGGTAGTATCCTACCCTGGGCATTGCCTCGCGTGCCTTGTCACATGCCTTATCGCGCCCACTACGAGTTTGTTTTGTACCGGACCTATGGAGTGCCCTCTGGGTAAACCACCGGTTTGGTGAAGCTTACGGTACTGTATAGACTACGGGAATAAATAAAATGTGTTAAGGGGGATATGGGTAACGCCTTAACGCTATTTTAATACTTTACTTTACTATAGACGCTATTATATTAGCGTATTGTACTATGTATATAGATAGTTTAGCGGATCCTTAAGAGATGGTAATCCCGAACATCTCTTCAGTTATTGCACTCACGTTTGACACTGGATAGGAGATGTCAAATCCCGTAAACATCTCCGGCGCTGTTACACTCATATTTATTTACTGTTGATTTAACTTACACAAGATCTTTTAGTTCTGACTCGAGTGTTTTGTCTTTTCAATTCGTTTGGGTCAGTCTGAGCTTTTTAGTGTATCGAAGACTACTTTCTGAGGACGAAGATGGAAATTTGTATACTATATTATTTATTTTATTTATTTCGCTGCATCATGTTGTTCCGCTGCATTATTTATTTATTATTGTTGTATGCACTCTGATTTTGTACTGTAAAGTGTAATCCAATGTTATTTGTAAAACAGATTCATGAACTATTTATTTGATTATTATATTTTGTCATTCCGTTGTGAGATTTGGTGTTTTTTTTTCTTTCTTTCTCTGCTTTTTCTTATTACCCTATAACAATCCTCCCTTTTGAATGGTTTGAGTTTGACATGTGTGGTTTATTGCCAATTTAAACCGTCCAAAAAGGTGGGTCATTACATTTGGTATCAGAGCTTTGGTTTAGCGATAACCTTATCTTTGTGGGGTCTGACTCATTAGAAAATAGGACAGTAATACCCTAGAATGAGTCATTGAGTGATATATATGTGAGAGCGTACTTGTTAATGTTATAAAATGTTTTTATATTGTGTTAATTTGTTCATTTTAGTATTTATAAATTCCGGTCGGTACATAGGACGCTATGGCATCGATAGGGATTTCTAAACACTCAATAGAAAAGACCGACACAATATTGTTTTGAAATATAGGTAAAAGAAATAATTTTACCTAGTATTATATTTTGTATATTAAAGAATTTTTTTAAAAATTTTATAGTTGGATGTGATATGTTGTTTGTTAGGTAGTGAAATTTATAAACATTGATTGTAAAATAGGATTTACAAATAAAGAAAATATAAATTGGAGTTTAAGAACTTAATTTTTGAGATTTTGAAATTCATTTTCAAAAGGTTATGGAATATAATATTAGTAGTATTTAGAAGTATTTTCTGATATAAAAATTTCAATATAATTTGAAAAAAATGTTTTAAAGGAATTTTTAAAGGAAATAAGTTATGTACTCCTGTAACGACCCAGTATTTTGGACCATTCAAGTCGACAATAAATCCACACATGTCGGACTTGAATAATTCAAAACAATAGATTGTTAATTTAAATTTGGAAAAACTCAGCATATACAGTAAATAAATAATCACAGAATCACAGAAACAGAGTAATATAACAATAATGCAGCGGAAACAAAAGAATAGTAGTTCATGAAGCTACTATATATATAACAGAGTTAAACAAGATACAACAGAAGTCTCAAATACATAGATATCTCAATACAATAGTCAAATACAAGATCTGAATACATCACTGGAATCAACTGGATAACTGATAGTAGGATGATAGATAGCTGGATCTCCAAGCGAAGCTCCAACTTCAAAGGTGAGTCTCGAACACTGGTACAATCAGTTTGACCAGAGCGTAAAGAAAACACAAAACACTCGAGTCAGGATTAACATACTTATATCAATAATCCAACTCAAGTGAAATAATGACTGAAATACAAGTAACTCAAAGGATGTTTGGGATAACCATCCTCTAAGGATCCGTTAAACTATTTACTATGTAGTAGTGTACGCTAAGTAGATAATGCCTATCAGTAATATAAAATATCAAAATAGCGTGAAGGCGTTACCATTATCCCCCTTAACACATTTTATATAAGCATCATAGTCTATACAGCACTGTAAACTCCACCGTAAACTAGTGGGCTATCAGGGAGTACTCCATAGGTATAACACAAAACAAATCGTAGTGGTCGCGTATAGGGATACAAGTATGACAAGGCACATGAGGCAATACCCAAGGTAGTGAAACTACCGTTTGTCTGATCCGGACTGGTGAGAACGCATCGCCGCAACGATCGCAACACCGCAAAACAACACTCCTAAATCAAGGGTGCGCACCAATCAAAAACAAGTAATGAGTAGTTTACGAAGAAGTGTGTCCGCTAGAGGTAGCTAACCTCATTGGCCCGGCACGGCTCCTGTTTAAGTCATTTCCAATTTGACACAAGTGTCAAGGTCATCCATTATCGTTCTCTTTCTTCAAATCCAGCAACGTCGTCATTTCAACCACTTCATTCTGGATCACACTCTGCGTATAATAGTTATTAAAGTGGTTTTCGGTTTGGACAAAGAGTTTGTCCCTAACCGATCCCGGACTCTTCAATAACTACGCAATTATTACACCGATTGGTCATTAATAAACTTTCAAAGTAGTTTACATTTCAAAAATCGAAATATCATTGCCATTTCAAAACCATATCCATACGATATCATTTTCACTTCAAATAAATCCATTTCCAAAATCATCACTTTCCAAAGTTATAACGCTTTCGAAATCATAAGTCTTTTAAAATCAAAACCCTTTGGAAATCAAAACCTTGAAATTCATAACACTTTCCTTTAAACAGTTTAGATATTAATAATACTATATATAATAAAATAGTTTATAAAACAAAAGAGTTTATATAAAATAGTTATAAGTTAAAAATAGTTTATAATAAAATAGTTAGTGTATTAAAATAGTTTTTATTTAAAAAAATTTATTTTGAAAATGATTTATATTAAAATAGTTATATTAAAATAATTTATAAAGCAAAATATAAAACAGTTTCCTCAAATTTCACAAATCGATTCAAATCAACTCGAATTCCAAAATTCAAATATAATTAAATCTTAATTCATCAATTTTCACTAAATTCAGTTTCTCAATAAACCATTTCCAATTATATCGATTTCAAATACAGATTTGAACCACAAAATAAACCATTTAAATTTCAATATATTTCAAAGTTTTATATATTCAACATTTTCAAAACTAAATTTGATAATTCCATTTATATCTCAATTTAATTTCATTACATTTTGTTTCTGAGATATTTCTTTAATCATTTCAATACATCTAAATACAACTTCAATTTACAAAGTTATATAAACAAAATATCCCATTTAAATTTATATAAGTTGAAATATTCATTTAAGCCACTTTTTAATCAAATTCAAGTTATAAAACATATCTTAAAACTTCAATTTAATAGATTTCAAATCAAACTTATTTAAGTATAATTCTTAAATAATTAAGAATTCCAAATCAATTTCAAATTATCTTTCAACTCGAAATATTATAAACTCTATATTTGAAAGTATAAATTTTACATAAATACTTAAACATTATTTTATATTGATTAAATCGACTTTATTAAATCAACTTTATTAGATCTTTATAATCAATATTTATTAAAACCATATATTTCCTTCAAAACTATAGAAATCATTTTCAAATATTTATATATAGACCAACGGTGTCTGTATATAATTTTCTACCCTATAGTCAAGTGATACGGATATTTATCATTTCAATCCGTAATTTAAATATATATACGGGTATATATATCTTTTCAACCCGTAACCCCAAATTCAATTCAAATGAAAATCGCTTGGGTTTATCATTTCAACCCATAACGATTTTCTCCTATTCTACAAATTGTTCGGATATGTATCATTTCAACCCATAGTGAATTCTATATTAACAGGGAACTTGCAGAGTGATAAAAGATATGATAAAAATATAGCAACAGTAACAGGCATATATCATCAGTGATAAATAACAGATAATGGTGTCAGGTGTCATAGGTGAACAGATATAGGTAAGAACATATACATAACAGTGTAAATAACTAACAACCGTATATTTCAATTGTCGTTTCAATTGAAATCAAATTTAATAAATAAAAGAACGTTAATCGTGAGTGATTGCTCACCTTTCGAGGCTAGAGAGAACAGGAGATGACATGGTACGCACAGAGGAACAAACACTAATATTGGGTTACGAATCCAAGCACGAATTCGATGATCAAAGCTAATAATAAGGAATAGACGAAATCAAATCAGAATTGGGTCGATGAAGATAATTGGTATAAGTGAATTTATAAATAACTATATATATCAAGTAATATTTTAAATTCAAGCATATATTAAATTAAATATATATGCATTTCAAAATCACTATTTTTAAATTAAAGTACATATAATATACTCAACCAAACCTAAATATAAGTATACTAATATTTTATACCTACTATCCATCCTTATTATAAAATCAAAAATAAAATTTTTAAACACATACGTATAAACAAAGAGGCTGTTAATATATTATACTATATACTTGTAAAAGCGGAAATGGTAAAAAAACATACCGCTATGTACCTGCATATATCTTTCAAATCAAAGTGCATACGTGTACACTATAATCTTAATATATTTGTAGTATATTATATAAACAAATGTTGAATTTCCCAGCAACAAAATTCTATATACTCTAACACCTAGAGCTAAATATGTATACTACAGCTAAGAACATATACATATATATAAATATACAATATAAACTTATATATATAGATAACACGGGCTGAAGCAAAGTACATACATAAAGTTTATATATTTATATATATGTGTTCAAAGATCTAATCGCAATATATTATATCTCGACAAACAGATCTAAAAGATACACATACCAATTTTAAACTTGTATACAAACAGAAATATAGCAGTTATATATTATACGTATATATGCTAAAATATCATATTATAACAAATAACCTTATATATGTACAACACAAATTTTTGTATAAAACCAATATATATAAACACATACAGACAACTATATATTAAAACAAAATCTTTATATTTTTTCAAACCATTTTAATTTTAACACATAGATCAAAAATTCCTATTTACAGATCTGAGACCCAAACCACCATATATGACCTATGTATATAATATCATTAAGATTTATATTTTTAAAATAAGATTAATATATAAAACTTCAACATATTACACTGTTCAAATCTCATTTTATAAACTACTATATATAACATCTTACTTTAACCCAAATGTGACATATATATAATAACATGTACAGGTAAATAAACTTATACAACATAAAGCTAATATGTAGCCGAAGCCAGAAACACTTATATAAAGTAACAGTAAAATATATAATAAAGCAGTTTATATAAATAAATAAACTTTTATAACCATATAACTTTATAACTGTATAACATATATGTAACAACCCGAGATTTTGTAAATATTGGATATCGTCGTTAGACGATTATAATTGCCAACAGATTGATATGGGAAATCTAATCAAGTTGGAATTCTTTTGAAATTTTCTTTAAGGGTATACGGGCTTTAGTAAACATTTCCCTTTTTAAATTTTATTCAGCCCATTTCTTTAGATATTGAGATAAAGGCCTATGCCCGTTCCTTCCCCTTACTCATTTTCCTCTTCGAACCCTAAAAATCAAACGAGCGAAAATAATGGCGGCCACAAGAAACGTCTTCGTTCGTTCGTGTAAGAAGATAGGGCTTCGATTGATTTTTGGCCGCCACAGCTTCGAGTTTCCCTTGCCGTACCTCACCACCGCGTCTCTGACTCGTTCGACCGATTCACTGTTCGACGGCGATTTATCCAACTTCGTTCGAGATTGCTTCGGCTTCGCTTCGACTGCTCGACTCGTGTCTTTGGTCTTGATCGTTGATGCTAAGGTGAGAGAATCCTCACATCTAATTCCAATTCAAGTTTATTCGTGTTCGAATTTGATGATTTTCGGTCGTTTATGTTTTCTAAGAATTGTTGTTTGCTGTTCGATTTCATTTGGATGTTGATGATTTTCCCTACCTGGTTCGATTTCTGTATTGACCATATTCTGACATTATTACAACGACGATGTCTCTTTGGGGTTTGTTAGTTCGATTTTCTACTGTCCCCATTACTTTTAAATTTAGAAATCGACAGTTTTGGTTGTTTTGGTGGTATTGATTTTGTTGACTTCAATTCACTCGGTTTGGCATCAGTGATTATATCATCTTCATGTATACTTGTTGTTGTCTGGTGGTTTCTAGTCTCTGTAGCATCTCGACTCATGAATTGTGGCACTGAATTATTATCGACAGTGTCGGGTTCATGGGCATTGTCACTGCGAAATTGGTCGCATCATTGACCTAGTTGTTCTACAGTTCATTGTTGCCAGTGCCTTGTTAAACCTTTGTGCATGCCTTTATTGTGCATATCACCGCCTAGACTTGCTTACTGTCGATGTTTACAACTTTGATTTGTCCACCGTTGATCACGGTGTAGTTGTATTCCATTTGTACTAATTTTGGTTTTGAAATCTCTGGTGACTATCGCTTTACTTGAATTTTCTTGTGCCTAGTCTGGTTCATTGTTTCATGTAAGCACTTGACTTCGACCTTGCATTTTTATGGGTACTGCATACATGTCCATTATGTAGTTTACATCTATTTAGCTGTTCTGACCTGCATACTTGTTTTGATATTGGGTCAGGTTCCTTTTGTTATTCACTGGTATCACTTGAGTCTGATCTGATTCATTGTTGTTGATTAGTTGGTTGGTCTGGTCTCCCTTCTGGTCACTTGATGTCTTATTTGATAGAGTTAACTTGGGTACGGGGTAGGCACTGGTTCGTGACTATGTGCAGTTTCACTTTGTTGGTGGTTTAATGTTGAAGTCACAGTGATGTACTGTGGTGAGTTCGATGTCCATGCATCGTATTAGTAGTCTTGTTTCGTTTGTAGCATCGAGGCTGGTTTATGTTGCCTTCTTGTTCGATTTTGAGATAAAACGACTTTGAAATTCTCGACTTCAACTTGATTTTTGGCATGTCTACATCCATATATGCATTCATCTTGGCATTGTTCTTTTTCACTGTATATATTAATTCTTCCAGCTGCATTAGCTTGTACTTTGAGTCTGTTCCTTTTCAATGTGGCATTTGTTTGAGTGATCTGCTCTTGCATACTCATTGTAACTATTCTATAAGACTGTCTCTAGCCATTCTTGTTCTACCTGAATAAGACTGGAATTATTGTATACTTGTGGTCTTCAGTCGACATATTTAGCTTGGCTGTCTTGATTTCGTGCAGTTTTGAGTTGTTCATACATTGCTGTTGGTTGAATTTGGGGTCTGCACATAAGTACTCGAGTATTATCAACTTATGTGCATACTTACATATGTTTGTGGGTATGCATATATATAGTCTGATTTGTACTAAGCTTGAGATATTAGTTTGCTACTTTGTTTCGACCAGTTCTGCTAGAAATTGAGTAGACTGTGCATTGCCTTCGTGCCTACCTGCTTGCGATTACAGTCACCAGTATTCCTACTGGTGCACTTGATATTTTGTTCAAGTTTTCATGCACTGTACTCTACCTGTGCATCCTTGTATCTGATGCATTGGGATATTGAGTTAGTTAGCACTTTTGTTTCATGAATACCTGTTGCCATTCTGTTGAGTGTTGTAGTGACTTATCCTTGGTGCACTCACCCTCAGTTTTCTATCTCACTGTGCCTTGCTTTGTGACATGTTGAACTTGTTTCACTTGTGCCTCTGATCTTGTCTAGTATTGTTTGAGTTGTTTTGTAGTGGCGAGGCAGTACACGCGTGCGTGTACTGCAGCCCTAGCAGGATTGACAGATTTATTTGACATTTCCATTGTTTAAACTGAATTGGATTGCTGATTTATTGTTTAACACCATTTAGTGTTATATATGCCGTTATCCAATTCTCGTATCGAGAGTTGGATATACGAGATTTCTGTGACTGTCGTCTATTTGACTACCTGATTATTATTGCTACTATGCACTAATAACTGAGTTTGAATTAGACTGACCCGTGTATTATTTTCTTTTGAATGTAATACTCGGGTTAGACCCGAGTTATTTCAGGTTGTAGATTTTCTTCTTTGAGTTGCTGTTCGGGATTTGAAGACTTTTCGCATCTTCTGAAGTTGTCATTGTTCTTTTGTAGTAGTCGTGTCATTGTATAGAACGATATGTATTCATGTATATTAGTTGATAATGTACGTGTATATATAACCTCTAGAGTCGACAGTTGTAGTTGTATCGTATGTATTGTGTCAACTATGTATTAACTGACATCGGTTATATATATATGAGACTTTTGTTTTTATCTGTGTTCCGCAATTATATTATCTGTGTTATTGTTATATTTAATGTCCTAAACTATTATGAACTATCGTAGTTTGTTTTATACTGATAATTGGATATGTCGATGGGAGTAAATAAATAATAGATGAAAAATAAAAAGTATACACCACTCCTATCGAGATAACCAATATTAGTGTAAGGCCAATTACGGATGGTCGCTCCTATCCAGCCTTATTCTTCGTAATAATAGACAGTATTTCTTTTAATACTCTTTTTTATTATGAGCATAGAGGTGGGGCGTCACAGTTGGTATCAGAGCTTGGGGTTTATGGACATAATATAAAACATAACTTGGATGGAACATATGTTACAACTATTAGTCGATGTTTTATTGTAATTTGAGTCAAAACTAAAGTTTTGAAATTTTGATGAAATTTTTAAATATCTTTATTTAAAAATAAAAGTGGAATTGTGTTTTGTTATTTTGATTAAATTGTGTTCTATTTATCAGAGTGCGCAGCGGAGACGGTGAAACTGTCTTCGCTGAATACAACTGATAATCTTTTCGATTAACAAATCGAAATACGAAATTGATATAATTTCATTTGTTGTTTACATAGCTGTAATTATTTTGTTTCTTTGAGAATTCGAAGAAATTACAGTTATGTGATTTTTGTTGAAATTTCCGTTGGCTTTCTTTTGTAATAATCATATATTGATTAGATTTTTACTGTTTTGAATTATCTTCATTGAAGATACCTGCGAATAATTTCTTTGTTCATTTTGTAGTACGTGCAAAATTTGAATTGCACGTTATTGCATTTATTTTACGTTGAACCGATGCTTGGTTATGAAACGTATTTTGTTGCCGTTATTTTTATAACGGGATTTTTACACCAATGCTAAATTTTTGAAGCACGGTGTTTTGTGGCATTTAGATGAATGAAAATTCTCTGATATTACATTTTGATGTAAATTGTTTTGATGTGATTTTGACGTTTTAAAACTACTGTCGTTTTGGCTTCAGTAACCGTCAAATTTTAAAAGTGGATTTTCAAGCGGTTATTCCGCAATACTGATTTGTGACCGTTTTTACGGTATTTTGAGAAGTACAATTTCCTTATCGAAATTGTTACCGATTTGCTGTTTTAATCACGTGGTTGGAAAATCGTTTTAAAATGAAAATTGTTTTATAAAATTTTAGCAGTTCGCGTTTTCAAAAGAATGAGAAAGCGACTTAAACGATTCAGCAAAATCGAGGATTATGACCCCTTTCTTTTACTGTTTCGCTTAACTCCGGACTTGTTCAGTTGAGAATGTGAATTGTTATTTTTACAAAATAAATAATATTGTTTTCAGAAATTTTACAGTTTGCGATTTCAAAAGAATAAGAAAGCGATTTAAACGTTTCAGCAAAATCGAGGACTATGACCCCTTTCTTTTACTGATTCGCTTAATTCCGGACTTGTCCGTTTGAGAATGTAAAGTGTATTTTTACAAAATACACAATTTTGCACTTTCAAGGAAACGATGAAGAGATTTAAACGATTTAGCAAAAGTGCGGAGTATGGAACCACACTTTTACTATTTCGTTTAATTCCGGACTCGTTAATTGAATATCTGTTGTTTTGATGATTTTGATGAATTTTGCACTTTCAAGGAAACGATGAAGAGAATCAAACGATTTAGTAAAACACGTGGTATGGGACATGTGCGTTTGCTATTTCGGTTAATTCCGGACTCGTTAATTGAAATATTTTGATGCTTTCGTGTGCTTTCGAGCCACTATGTTGGACCTTCGGGTCATTTGTTGGGCTTTCGGGCCACTCTGCGGACCTTCGGGTCAAATACCAGTACTAGACCTTCGGGTCACTCTGCGGACCTTCGGGTCAATCTGATGGGCGCCAAAATTATGTTGAGTACTTGGTAGGCTTCGGCCATATGTTGTTGCACGTGCGGCGAATTAAAAACTCGCCATCTGATGGGATCGATCCAAGCTTTTATGTTGATTTTCTAGTCTTCTTAATTGATTTCTAGATATTTGTTGCTTCCAATTATCTGCAGGTAATTGGATATTTGTTGATATGAGTTCTGATTATCGTTTTTGATAATCAGATATTTGTTGTTTCTAATTATCGCTTGTGATAATTAGATATTTGTTGATATGAGTTCTGATTATCGTTTTTGATAATCAGATATTTGTTGTTTCTAATTATCGCTTGTGATAATTAGATATTTGTTGATATGAGTTCTGATTATCGTTTTCGATAATCGGATATTTGTTGCCTTTAATTATCACTTTAGATAATTAAATATTTGTTGATTTGAGATTTAATTATCGCTTGAGATAATTAAATATTTGTTGATTTGAGATTTAATTATCGCTTTAGATAATTAAATATTCGTTGATTTGAGATTTAATTATCGCTTTTGATAATTAAATAATTGCTGATTTGAGATTTAATTATCGCTTTTGATAATTAAATATTTGCTGATTTGAGATTTAATTATCGCTTTTGATAATTAAATATTTGCTGATTTGAGATTTAATTATCGCTTTTGATAATTAAATATTTGCTGATTTGAGATTTAATTATCGCTTTTGATAATTAAATATTTGCTGATTTGAGATTTAATTATCGCTTTTGATAATTAAATAATTGCTGATTTGAGATTTAATTATCGCTTTTGATAATTAAATAATTGCTGATTTGAGATTTAATTATCGCTTTTGATAATTAAATAATTGCTAATTTGAGATTTAATTATCGCTTTTGATAATTAAATATTTGCTGATTTGAGATTTAATTATCGCTTTTAATAATTAAATATTCGCTGATTTGAGATTTAATTATCGCTTTAGATAATTAAATATTCGCTGATTTGAGATTTAATTATCGCTTTTGATAATTAAATAATCGCTGATTTGAGATTTAATTATCGCTTTTGATAATTAAATATTTGTTGATTTGAGATTTAATTATCGCTTTTGATAATTAAATATTTGCTGATTTGAGATTTAATTATCGCTTTTGATAATTAAATATTTGCTGATTTGAGATTTAATTATCGCTTTAGATAATTAAATATTCGTTGATTTGAGATTTAATTATCGCTTTTGATAATTAAATAATTGCTGATTTGAGATTTAATTATCGCTTTTGATAATTAAATATTTGCTGATTTGAGATTTAATTATCGCTTTTGATAATTAAATATTTGCTGATTTGAGATTTAATTATCGCTTTTGATAATTAAATATTTGCTGATTTGAGATTTAATTATCGCTTTTGATAATTAAATATTTGCTGATTTGAGATTTAATTATCGCTTTGATAATTAAATATTTGCTGATTTGAGATTTAATTATCGCTTTTGATAATCGAATATTTGTTGAATTTTAAATTTGATTATCGTTTGTGATAATCGAATATTTGTTGATTTGAGAAATTTGATTATCGTTTTTGATGATTGAATATTTGCGATTCTTGAGATTTGAGCTTCGTCTTTTTCTCTGGCAATTCAGGTGAGTAATTTGATTTACTCACATTCAATTCGTGCTCTGTATGGGAATTCTGCTCTGTTTTTCCTTCTCTTTTAGTTGCTGGAACTCGATTATTCTTGCTTTTGTTAGTCGTTTGATTTTGATCCCTGATTCCCACGATGTTGATTCTTTTGATTTGAAGCAGTCGAACCTTTCGATTTCTTATCTAATACTTCCTCGCTGACACTTGCTTTGCTTATACATTCGACATTGCCATGCTCTTTTGGTTGTTACCTTTTATCCATTTATTCCCTATAATTGCGTGGACGCAATTTCTTTAAGGAGGGGAGTCTGTAACAACCCGAGATTTTGTAAATATTGGATATCGTCGTTAGACGATTATAATTGCCAACAGATTGATATGGGAAATCTAATCAAGTTGGAATTCTTTTGAAATTTTCTTTAAGGGTATACGGGCTTTAGTAAACATTTCCCTTTTTAAATTTTATTCAGCCCATTTCTTTAGATATTGAGATAAAGGCCTATGCCCATTCCTTCCCCTTACTCATTTTCCTCTTCGAACCCTAAAAATCAAACGAGCGAAAATAATGGCGGCCACAAGAAACGTCTTCGTTCGTTCGTGCAAGAAGATAGGGCTTCGATTGATTTTTGGCCGCCACAGCTTCGAGTTTCCCTTGCCGTACCTCACCACCGCGTCTCTGACTCGTTCGACCGATTCACTGTTCGATGGCGATTTATCCAACATCGTTCGAGATTGCTTCGGCTTCGCTTCGACTGCTCGACTCGTGTCTTTGGTCTTGATCGTTGATGCTAAGGTGAGAGAATCCTCACATCTAATTCCAATTCAAGTTTATTCGTGTTCGAATTTGATGATTTTCGGTCGTTTATGTTTTCTGAGAATTGTTGTTTGCTGTTCGATTTCATTTGGATGTTGATGATTTTCCCTACCTGGTTCGATTTCTGTATTGACCATATTCTGACATTATTGCAACGACGATGTCTCTTTGGGGTTTGTTAGTTCGATTTTCTATTGTCCCCATTACTTTTAAATTTAGAAATTGACAGTTTTTGTTGTTTTGGTGGTATTGATTTTGTTGACTTCAATTCACTCGGTTTGGCATCAGTGATTATATCATCTTCATGTATACTTGTTGTTGTCTGGTGGTTTCTAGTCTCTGTAGCATCTCGACTCATGAATTGTGGCACTGAATTATTATCGACAGTGTCGGGTTCATGGGCATTGTCACTGCGAAATTGGTCGCATCATTGACCTAGTTGTTCTACAGTTCATTGTTGCCAGTGCCTTGTTAAACCTTTGTGCATGCCTTTATTGTGCATATCACCGCCTAGACTTGCTTACTGTCGATGTTTACAACTTTGATTTGTCCACCGTTGATCACGGTGTAGTTGTATTCCATTTGTACTAATTTTGGTTTTGAAATCTCTGGTGACTATCGCTTTACTTGAATTTTCTTGTGCCTAGTCTGGTTCATTGTTTCATGTAAGCACTTGACTTCGACCTTGCATTTTTATGGGTACTGCATACATGTCCATTATGTAGTTTACATCTATTTAGCTGTTCTGACCTGCATACTTGTTTTGATATTGGGTCAGGTTCCTTTTGTTATTCACTGGTATCACTTGAGTCTGATCTGATTCATTGTTGTTGATTAGTTGGTTGGTCTGGTCTCCCTTCTGGTCACTTGATGTCTTATTTGATAGAGTTAACTTGGGTACGGGGTAGGCATTGGTTCATGACTATGTGCAGTTTCACTTTGTTGGTGGTTTAATGTTGAAGTCACAGTGATGTACTGTGGTGAGTTCGATGTCCATGCATCGTATTAGTAGTCTTGTTTCGTTTGTAGCATCGAGGCTGGTTTATGTTGCCTTCTTGTTCGATTTTGAGATAAAACGACTTTGAAATTCTCGACGTCAACTTGATTTTTGGCATGTCTACATCCATATATGCATTCATCTTGGCATTGTTCTTTTTCACTGTATATATTAATTCTTCCAGCTGCATTAGCTTGTACTTTGAGTCTGTTCCTTTTCAATGTGGCATTTGTTTGAGTGATCTGCTCTTGCATACTCATTGTAACTATTCTATAAGACTGTCTCTAGCCATTCTTGTTCTACCTGAATAAGACTGGAATTATTGTATACTTGTGGTCTTCAGTCGACATATTTAGCTTGGCTGTCTTGATTTCGTGCAGTTTTGAGTTGTTCATACATTGCTGTTGGTTGAATTTGGGGTCTGCACATAAGTACTCGAGTATTATCAACTTATGTGCATACTTACATATGTTTGTGGGTATGCATATATATAGTCTGATTTGTACTAAGCTTGAGATATTAGTTTGCTACTTTGTTTCGACCAGTTCTGCTGGAAATTGAGTAGACTGTGCATTGCCTTCGTGCCTACCTGCTTGCGATTACAGTCACCAGTATTCCTACTGGCGCACTTGATATTTTGTTCAAGTTTTCATGCACTGTACTCTACCTGTGCATCCTTGTATCTGATGCATTGGGATATTGAGTTAGTTAGCACTTTTGTTTCATGAATACCTGTTGCCATTCTGTTGAGTGTTGTAGTGACTTATCCTTGGTGCACTCACCCTCAGTTTTCTATCTCACTGTGCCTTGCTTTGTGACATGTTGAACTTGTTTCACTTGTGCCTTTGATCTTGTCTAGTATTGTTTGAGTTGTTTTGTAGTGGCGAGGCAGTACACGCGTGCGTGTACTGCAGCCCTAGCAGGATTGACAGATTTATTTGACATTTCCATTGTTTAAACTGAATTGGATTGCTGATTTATTGTTTAACACCATTTAGTGTTATATATGCCGTTATCCAATTCTCGTATCGAGAGTTGGATATACGAGATTTCTGTGACTGTCGTCTATTTGACTACCTGATTATTATTGCTACTATGCACTAATAACTGAGTTTGAATTAGACTGACCCGTGTATTATTTTCTTTTGAATGTAATACTCGGGTCAGACCCGAGTTATTTCAGGTTGTAGATTTTCTTCTTTGAGTTGCTGTTCGGGATTTGAAGACTTTTCGCATCTTCTGAAGTTGTCATTGTTCTTTTGTAGTAGTCGTGTCATTGTATAGAACGATATGTATTCATGTATATTAGTTGATAATGTACGTGTATATATAACCTCTAGAGTCGACAGTTGTAGTTGTATCGTATGTATTGTGTCAACTATGTATTAACTGACATCGGTTATATATATATGAGACTTTTGTTTTTATCTGTGTTCCGCAATTATATTATCTGTGTTATTGTTATATTTAATGTCCTAAACTATTATGAACTATCGTAGTTTGTTTTATACTGATAATTGGATATGTCGATGGGAGTAAATAAATAATAGATGAAAAATAAAAAAGTATACACCACTCCTATCGAGATAACCAATATTAGTGTAAGGCCAATTACGGATGGTCGCTCCTATCCAGCCTTATTCTTCGTAATAATAGACAGTATTTCTTTTAATACTCTTTTTTATTATGAGCATAGAGGTGGGGCGTCACAATATATACCTTAGTTTCAGTTATTCAAACCAAGAGAACATGTCAACAAAGCAATTCTATATTATATATAAACTACATATGTAAAGATATATATATGTAAAAGAACGGACTCAAGTATATATATTTTTTTACCTCACAAGAGAAATATACTCGGCCGAAGCTTGGGGAGGAGGAGGGAGCATGGCCAGGTGGCCAGAACACGGGTAGGGAAAAGATGCTTGGTTGACCAGAGCATTTGCCGATGGTTGCGCGTAAACGGCGGATGGAGAAAATGATGGCGAGGAGGAGGCTGTTGGAGAACGGTCAAACTGGAGACGGAAAGTGGAAGGGGAACTCGCGGCCATGGAGGGAAGGCAGGCAATGGATGATTTCTGGGTGGTGGCCGAGCACAGTGGTGATAGGCGGCAAGGAATGGGTTTGAGCAGGCAAGGGGGAGAAGAGTGGTTTGAGGTGAACAAGCAACAGCCATTGTTTATCACTTTATTGAAACTTGTATATTTAATATAATATTTACAGAACCAAAATGAATGAATAACAAAAAAATGATTAAATAGGAGAATGAACAGGGTTTGGAAGATAAGAAGACTAAAATATAAACGAACGGTAAAAAAATTATTATTAAATCTCGAATGAATGCACCGAAAAGAGATAGTAACGCAACGAATGAATATAAATGAACCGGCAAATTAAATGAATACCGGGAATAGAGAAAGTTCAATATGGAAATAGTAATAGTCACGCCTTGATTCGGGGAATGTTATCAATGCAATTAATTGATGCTTGGATAACACGGCTGCAGTTTGAAATTCAAAAGAAAACAAAAGGTCTCGGATCCAATACCGATACGGCTACCGGTTTCGCGTTTTTCGTCGTGTACGAACATCAAAATTGACAATCGAATATACCGTAGAGATCATCACGACGAGACAATCAAAACGGTATACAGATATCAGTGGTATGATTGAATTATAAAAATTCGAATTTTCTACTAGCGGAAATGCAGCAAAAACGCAGAAAAATAAGATCGACGGAGCTAAAGAAGTCCGAATTTGGAAAAACGAAAAATGACGTCTTAGTCAGAAGATGAATTAGAATTTTTCTATGTAAAAATATTCAGGTTTGGAAAACATTTTATTATCATCAATTTTAACTGATATAAATTGGAATAAAATTACACTAGAAAATAAACTTCCAAATTATCTGATGAAAATTTACCAGTTCCATTGATTAATTAGACGCATTTCAAATATCAAATTTTTATTTCTATTTCACAAAATTTCAACTAATTACGTTAATAAAATAGTTAAAGATTACGAGTCGTTACAATCTCCCCCACTCAAAACTTTTCGTCCCCGAAAAGGAAGGAGGCAGGAGAAAAGAAACAACCAGCAAGAAAATAGATTTGAAATACAAAATAACAATTAATTTAAACCATATAAATTCCAATTTAAATTAATTGATATTCAATAATTGAACTATTTGATTTCACTAAAATAAATTTGAACTATTACTAAATTCGTTACCTTATTATCCAATTATCTTAAATTTACAATTTCTAAAACCATAAATTTGAATAGTCTTTTATTATAATCATATTTTTTCAACAAATTTAATTCTTCTTTATTCTAAATTATTGTTAAATTTATTCTACTTAATATATCTTATATATGTGATAAGATATATTAAGTATATTTACACTTATTATAACTACTCAAGTTTATTTACAAATTCCTTTAATAGCCTTTTATATTGTATAATATTCGATTACATAGTTAACTTCTAAATAATTTAGGTAAGTTATATATAGAATGCAATTGAGTATTATACAAATAAAATTTTACAATTTAGTTATTCCAAGTTTAAATCTTTATACAAAATTTGGCTTCATTTTGTAATTGAAATAATCCTTTAACAAAGAATTTCAAAT
This sequence comes from Allium fistulosum, assembly GCA_030737815.1. Taxonomy (NCBI): domain Eukaryota; kingdom Viridiplantae; phylum Streptophyta; class Magnoliopsida; order Asparagales; family Amaryllidaceae; genus Allium; species Allium fistulosum. The sequence continues at coordinate 1,511,862,179 of CM060901.1, forward strand.
TTAAATTTCCGATTAACTTCAAACCATATAGAGATAACAAATATATATATATATATATAATATGTCAAATCAAATTTAAATCATATATCAATATATATATATATATATATTAGAAATCAGGTCATATTTTAGAAATCCAAATCAATTTATCTTTCAAAGCAGAACTGTAGCAAAGCTACAGAATGGTTTCTTCTCTTTGAAACTCGAAAATGCAAGTCGATAATGCTGCAGTCATCACCAAAATTATTTTCCAGCGACAAAGAAAAGAGCATTGATTTAAAACTTTAAAATTCTGTAGAAACAATTTATATTCAAAAATGCTTTAAATAATATACACTTAAAACTTTAAAACCACAGTTTGAAATCACCGGAAATTACATTCTCAAATTCCTGTTTTAAATTCATTTCAAATCCCAAATCAATTTATAAACCATGTTTATAAATTCATTTATAACAATAAATGATAATCAAATATTATCATTTCAAACAACCAATTTAATTAACTTATTAAATTCCAGAACATATTACTTATATATTTACAATATAATCCTACAAATTTATTTCATTTACCAAATTTAAAAATAATATTGTGTCAGTTTGCTCTGTTCAAGTGTTTTGGAAATCCTATCGATAGCGTTGATCAGACGAATCGATCGAAAATCCAAACCAACATCAACAACTCAAACAACCCACTATAAATATAAAATATTTTATATTAATTACAAATACACTCCCTCACTCGGATATCCTCGAATGGATTTCAAAACAAAGATAAAGATTCAGATTAGAGAAAATCTAACTAAAAGAATTCAACTAAAAGGTAGACCCGATAGGGAGATAAGATAATTGAGTTTTCAAATAGAAGATGGACAAACTTATATAAATCGCGGGTAACCTTAACCGGGTCAACCGTGATTCCAAGAATAAATTCGATGTAGAATTCTGCGACAAATCGACATTCGATCGCCAGAGATAGAATTCGGGTATAACAAAAGATAACAGCATCGTAAACCGAGGATACAAAAATCTTCGGTGAATCAATGCTGGTTGTACAGGAGTTCACTCTTTTAAAAATTATTCAAATATTGGCGAGACCGCCGATTTATTATAGAGATCATTCGAAGTGGAGTTATGGGATACTCCCGAATTAAAAAGACACGAATAGGGGAGACACGAATGGACTTTGGAACCGAAGGGAACGTTCCAAAATTCAAAGGAAACCGAATCAAAGAGGAAGAGATTCAAGCTCGAACGAAAGTGATTCCGTAATTAAATCTACCACATATGCTAAGTTTTGCCTAAAACCAAAGCTCTGATACCAACTGTAACGACCCAATATTTTGGACCATTCAAGTTGACAATAAATCCACACATGTCGGACTTGAATAATTCAAAACAATAGATTGTTAATTTAAATTTGGCAAAACTCAGCATATACAGTAAATAAATAATCATAGAATCACAGACACAGAGTAATATAACAATAATGCAGTGGAAACAAAAGAATAGTAGTTCATGAAGCTACTATATATATAATAGAGTTAAACAAGATACAACAGAAGTGTCGAATACCTAGATATCTCAATACAATAGTCAAATACAAGATCTGAATACATTACTGGAATCAACTGGATAACTGATAGTAGGATCGATAGATAGCTGGATCTCCAAGCGAAGCTCCAACTCCAAAGGTGAGTCTCGAACATTGGTACACTCAGTCTGACCCGAGCGTAAAGAAAACACAAAACACTCGAGTCAGGATTAACATTCTTATATCAATAAATCCAACTCAAGTGAAATAACGACTGAAATACAAGTAACTCAAAGGATGTTTGGGATAACCATCCTCTAAGGATCCGCTAAACTATCTACTATGTAGTAGTGTACGCTAAGTAGATGATGCCTATCAGTAATATAAAATATCAAAATAGCGTTAAGGCGTTACCATTATCCCCCTTAACACATTTTATATAAGCATCATAGTCTATACAGCACTGTAAACTCCACCATAAACTAGTGGGCTATCAGGGAGTACTCCATAGGTATAACACAAAACAAATCGTAGTGGTCGCGTATAGGGATACAAGTATGACAAGGCACATGAGGCAATACCCAAGGTAGTGAAACTACCGTTTGCCTGATCCGGACTGGTGAGAACGCATCGCCGCAACGATCGCAACACCGCGAAACAACACTCCCAAATCAAGGGTGTGCACCAATCAAAAACAAGTAATGAGTAGTTTACGAATAAGTGTGTCCGCTAGAGGTAGATAACCTCACTGACCCGGCACGGCTCCAGTTTAAGTCATTTCCAATTTGACACAAGTGTCAAGGTCATCCATTATCGTTCTCTTTCTTCAAATCCAACAACGTCTTCATTCCAACCACTTCATTCTGGATCACACTCCGCATATAATAGTTATTAAAGTAGTTTTCGGTTTGGACAGAGAGTATGTCCCTAATCGATCCCGGACTCTTCAATAACTACGCAATTATTACACCGATTGGTCATTAATAAACTTTCAAAGTAGTTTACATTTCAAAAACTGAAATATCATTGCCATTTCAAAACCATATCCATACGATATCATTTTCACTTCAAATAAATCCATTTCCAAAATCATATCACTTTCCAAAGTTATAACGCTTTCGAAATCATAAGTCTTTTAAAATCAAAACCCTTTGGAAATAATATCGGTGATGAGTGCGCTCATCATCAACATTCATTTTCGAGTTTCAAAGTGGAAAGACCGCTGTAGTAGTTTTACTGCATATTTGTTTTGGTAAACAAATCTTCATTTTAAATTCTAAATATGATTGATATATAAAAGATATGAGTATATATATTATTTTAAATTGATTTGAAAGGAAACCCGGTATTTAGTTCTTAAGTTTCTGTAAATTAGAAATTTCAATTATTGTAATGAATGAAATCTTGACTATATTAATAATTGGAAACTACTGAAATGAGAGAAATAAGAATTAGATGCTAAGTGATTAATGAAATATATAAGAAATTGGAAACTTGTAAATTAAAGAATAATGAAAATTTAAAAGATGTAATTATTGAACATTTTGTTAACTAAAGTGAATGAGATAAACTTGTGTAACATTCAATTGCATTCTTAAAACATATATATATAACTTACCAGAAATGTAAAAAGTTGTAATGTTAAATAGAAATATGTGATAGAATATTATACAAGTAAAACTAAAGTAATGAAAGTGTTCGATGGAATTATGTTTATAAATGAAGAATTAAGATGTATAAGAATGTTATAAACTTAAGTTAATAAGTTGAAATGGTAGTAATTATAATTAATAAAAAAATGAATATTGTAGGTAAATGATTATAAACTTAAGTTAATGTTGCAGCTATTTGTAATTAAAACGAATAGTAAAAGTGAATACTATATATGAAAGAAATAAAAGTGAAAAGAAAACGAATGAAAATCTAAGTATGAGTTGCTTCACAAATGAATATTGATGTTAAAAGGAAATCAATGTAAACAATAGATGTGAAGTAAACTGAAATAAAATGTATGTAATACTTAAAATGAATTCATTGATTATTTTAAATAATTGAATGGAAAGAACATGTGTAGGCAAATGAATATAAATTAACGGAAAATGGCATTGTTTGAACGAATGGAAAATGAATTTTGTAAGTAATGAATGTAAATTAAAGAGAATAATCATTGTATGAATAGAAAAAAATGAACAGTAAATGATGTGAAACGAGATTAATAAGAATAAACTTAAATAATATTTGGAATTATTGTTTGTTTCGACTTATGGGATGATTGAGAAAGGATACTTCTGACTGTATAAAGGTGTATAAATAATCCATTAAGTTTTATCGAAGATTGTTTAGTGTATGGTATACTTAGTAGCTTATTTATCATTTTATACGATTAAAAGTCTCTGAATACGAACAAACCATTTGTTTTGGTTGTTATGGATGGATGGATGGATGATTACTTTGATTGCATGTGATGATTGTATGGTTTTGTTTGCAAGTGATTGTTGTTATGTTGTGTTGGTTTGATTCCTGTTGATTGAAACAACTAAATATTTCTTTTTTTCATAATTATTAACCTCTTTGGATTTTATAAGTGAAATACGGGTTTATGGAAGCAATAGCTACTACTTTGGTGGACCACCGGTTTGGTGGAGCTTACGGTACTGTATAGACTACGGGAATATATAAAATGTGTTAAGGAGGATATGGGTAACGCATTAACGCTATTTTAATACTTTACTTTATTGTAGACACTATTATAATAGCGTATTGTACTATGTATGTAGATAATTTAATGGATCCTTTAGAGATGATAATCCCGAACATCTCTTAAGTTATTGCACTCACGTTAGACACTGGATAGGAGATGTCAAATCCCGTAAACATCTCCGACGTCGTTACACTCATATTTATTTATTGTTGGTTTAACTTACATAAGATCTTCTAGTTCTAACTTGAGTGTTTTGTCTTTTCAATTCGCTCGGGTCAGTCTGAGCTTTTCAGTATATCGAAAACTGCTTTCTAGAGGATGAAGACAGAGATTTGTATACTATATTATTTATTTTATTTATTCCGCTGCATCATGTTGTTCCGCTGCATTATTTATTCATTACTGTTGTATGCACTCTGATTCTGTACTGTAAAGTGTAGTCCAATGTTATTTATAAAATAGCTTCATGAACTGTTTATTTGATTATTATATTTTATCATTCTGCTGTGAGATTCTGTGTTTGTTTTTCTTTCTTTCTCTGCTTTTTCTTATTACCCCATAACAATCCTCCCTTTTGAATGGTTTGAGTTTGACATGTGTGGTTTATTGTCGATTTAAACCATCCAAAAAGGTGGGTCGTTACATTTGTACTTGCATTAATGGTGTATTACTAATAGTTAATAATTAGTATATGTGTGAGTATATATGTTGTGATTAGTTTATTTAATGTTTGGGGTTGACATTGATTATTGTAAATGTATGTGATGTTTAACTACTAAGTGTGCTATTATTGTTATTACTTTATATTTATTATAATTGATTGTGATGTTTCAATAGGAGTAGTGTTTCCTACTTGCACTGGTTGCACTGATTACATGATGTTATGGTTGTTATGTTCTAACAAGTATTTAGATGTAGGAAAACAACAGGAAACAGAACAACGTGGGTTTGATCTCCCAAAAAGGGTACGTAGGCACTCTTTTTCTATGCAATAGCTTTCAAGCCCTTTGATCAGAGTGTATAAGGCTAAGCATAGTCTAGTTGAATTTTCTTCTTTTCTTCCATGCATTTGTGATTTTGCAGGTAGGGCAAAGGACGGAGCAAAAGTATAGATATAGGTCATCTCCACAAGTTGATGACCTGGTATATTTCTCTTACATCACATTTATGTTTTTATTTATCAATGTTGATTAACGTGTTAAAAATGTGGACATCATTGGATGGATTGAATATTCATAATATTTACTCGTTGAGATAATGTATATACATTGATATTTGATTCCGTTGTGAGGTTTACCTTTTTCTCTAAAAGTTATTGAAATTTTAATTTATAAAATAAATGATCCACTGCTTTTAATATCGAAAATTGGTTCCAAGCATATTATTGTGGTGTTTATAATTAATTTCAAATGTTAAAAATACTGTGAACTAACACTTCGTATAAGCTTAGGTTTAGTGATTCCCTAGGCCTTGGGCAGGTATGACCTTTTCGGGTATAATGATTTACACCCTTGATTGGGTTAAGAGTATAGGATAAGTGAGCTGATGATTTCATGATATGTGTATATGGATCGTTTTCTTAGCCACCAATACCTCTCCCTTGAACAATGTTTATTTATGATGACCCTTGCGTGGGAATAAATAAAGTAGGACTGGGGTAGGATGAAATTTCCTGCTCTTCTGTACTTCACTTCTGGTACGTCTCATCGATGAACACTTATAAGAGAGTTAAAATGTTGGTTATAACGCGAATGACACATGTATGATGTTAAATTATAACTTATACCTGACCTATATAAGATGAAATCATTTTTTCAAGTGAATAATATTTGTTTGGAAAATTATAAAATATACATTTTTGATTTTAAAGATACTTTAGTAAGAAGGAAAATTGTATATTTTTGGGCATAAAGCAATTTACTGAAAATTGTTGCATAGGTAAAAACAAAGTATTTAGTTTAGGAATAAAATATTTTTATGAAGATATTTTCGTAAGGAAAGGTGATTGTTGTAAAAATATTTTATTTAAAATTATTTTTGTGGAAGGATGTTTTATTTAAAATATTTTATTTTAGAAGAAATATTTTAATGATAACATTTTAGATAAAATTATTTTAATTTAGGAACATCTTTTGAGAAAGATATATGTTAAGAAGTTTTTTGAAATCACAAATTAGAATACCTTTCAAAAATATTTTGTTGAGAGATATTTTTGTTGAAGAATATTTTAAAACAAGTACTACAAGATTCGTGAGGTATTTACTTAAAATGATATTTTGATAGAGCATCTTTATAATAAATTATGTGATTTGGAGAAGGTTTATCTTAACGATACTTTACAAAAAGATTATTTCCTTAAAATGATATTTTATTCTAAAAAATAATCATTTTTCTCGATAGACGTATTTGAAAATAATATGATATAAATATTTGGAAATAGTTTGATAGAAGTACTTCCGTTTGAGAAGTGTCTTTTTAAGTAAAGAATGCTACAAAATATTTGGTTAGGAGAAATGTTTTATCCGAAGAGAACCGTTTGTTTTAGAAACTTTTTATTTGAAAACTGATTTTGGTTGTAAGGATTTTCACTTTAGGGGTACTCTTTGACAAATGATGATTTGAAAAGGAAAAATATTTTTGGTAAAGAGTTTTGGTTAAGAAAGACCCAAATTAAAAATGTTTTATTGAAGATATATTTAGAAATATATTATGGAAAAAAGGATGTATTATGAAATATCATGATTTGGAAATACTTTGATAAAACATTTTACAAAGGCGGGAATAGTCTGATTTAGAGGTAAATGGTTATGACATTTGTGATTGTTCATACCGTATGTTTTGTCAAATTACAGTTAATTATTTCATGATGAGGTAATTACCCAATGTTGATTTTATAGGGAATGTGCATTGAAGAGACCAGTGAGCTGATATGGGACATATTTGGATCAGTCATAGTGGATGACATGGGGCTTTCTCTAGTTGACTTCGGACCATGCCTAAGGAAAATGGTGGTTTGCCTCAGGTTAAGTGCAAGGAAATCCCAGGAGCCATATGAGGTGTTCTAAGCTTCGACATATCGATATTGTGAATAGTTTAAGGCCGAGTACTTTGGGTTAGGAGTTTATGTGGACTTGATGGTGTCCGAGGAGGAAAAAAAATGTATATGGGCTTGGTGATGTCCGAAGAGGCATGTTCGACAAGGTGAAGCGATGTGATGGGACATAGTGTGCTTTGAATTGAGTCATGTCTTGAAGGGATCGTTGATAACTTTGGATCTGATATGTGTTTCGTGGGGCAAGGTTTTGTAAGGATGCTCACCTGCGTAACTTGGACCATGGGATGATCTAACCTGCCTTGGGAAGGCAGTAACTATGGGATAAGTATGTGATAGAACCTTTGTAGTTAAAGCCTCGCTAAAGTTTCACAAAATCCCCGCTATAACGCATAGAACTCTTTGACCGCTACACTATAGCGCTATTAAATAGTGGATCCCCCTTAAGCCCCACTATTTTTTGCTATATCCACTAAATCAAGGCTTTTTAGCACTTGCTTTAACAATATTATTATAAAAATGTTGATTTGACTAGTTCTCTTTTGAACCAAATCAACAAAATTAAGGTACAGACCTAATTTTTAAGGCATAAATGCTCAATATACGTTAGAAATCTATTGTTTTCATCAAATATGGGATATATGAATCATGATATTCTTTGGTTTTGTTATATAAGATTAAACAATATTTTTTTCCTTATAGAAATAATGTGAGATTGAGAACCAATTAACTTTAAATATTTGCTTTAAAATCTATTAAAGCCTTTTGCACTTCCAATATTTTTCGCTTTATCCTCGCTGTAACTTTTTGCACACCCACCGCTATGGAACCGCTAAATGCTTTAACTACATAGGATCGAATTCCAAATCTGATTGCGGTATGGGATGTCGCCGACTTAGGAGTTAGCTGTGGGAGTTATCATTTATCCAAGAGATCATGGTGATGGTCCTATTGATGTAAGACCTTGGTGATGGTTGTGGTAACGCGAGACCTTGGATGGTCGTGGTGCAATACCTTCGTGATGGTCATCTGATATAAAGCCTTAGTAATGGTCATAGTGACGTAGGACCGTAGTGATGTTTTAGTTTTCCTAAGAGATGACAGAAGCTACTTCGGGCTTTAGTGAGGCGGTAGTGTTAAGTAGTTACTGGTCTTTGTGATGGTCACATGGGTTATTGTGTATCCATTGTGCTTAGCGAGAAACGATAGTGGTGGTTTATACTTTCTGACCGTATATGTGATCGGTATAAGAGTTAGCACACATGTTTTATTTGTTGGTATGTTAATGTGGTGATGATACCCTATTGTTTGAGTATGTGTACTTTATTTTGGTAAGTTATACAGATTGTTTTTTTTGAAATGATACTTAGATACAACATGTCACTGGGACAACAAACCACAAATCATTTGTCAATAAATGTTCGAATCATGCTACGCAAGTTTTGAACTTGTGACCTCTCGCACTAAAGTCGAATCACCTAACCACTGGAACAATGGTGCTTGTCTATACATGATTGTTGATAATTTATACTGACTGTTGATCTATGTATTTATATGTGCGTGCATGTTTGGTACAACCTAAACCTTATTGTGTATTTTTATTATATACTGTTATGTTTGCTTTGTTGAGACGCGTATTGTGACTTGCATATGGAGTTTTTTATGGGTAAGATTGTTTCACCCTTTGGTGATTGGGTGTTGTTCACACATTATAGATTGAATTACATAAGTGAAGAAATGTATTTTGTGGGATAGAATGTGTGTTGAATTCATTGTTCTAAATGGATTTTATTGTGTCACTATTAGTTGTGTTGTGCAGGTGTCATATACCATTTTAAGTGGTTAATTTAGGATTTATATGTTTACCCATATTTTGTTATTAAACCCATGATGAAACTTTATTAATTTGGTAAAAGGTTGAATTTGGAAGATTGCAAGAATGTAATTCTTTTAAGGGGGATAACATAATGACATGCAAATTTGACATTGTTAATATTTAATTAATCAAAATGGATATTTCATCAAAAGTTGATTGGGTATTGTGTTATAACTGTTGCAAAGGTCTTTCTAAGCTGAACAGTTTGGTATATAATTTTGATGGATTTGGAGTTATAGTTTGCAAAATATAGGCATTATGGTGTTTAAATATAGTATGCAGCCACTTTGGGCCAAATAGTTACATATAACCAAACCTACCTTGTTGCCTATATAAATGATGTTAAGAAACCCTAGAAGTCAGCCTTCACAGTAGTCTCTCCTCTCTATTCTCGAAATCTCCCAATTCCTCTCTAATTGTGATTAGAAAATTAATTAAAAAGTGATTAAAAATTCAAAACAACCAAACCCCATTGAATTATATGCTGTTTCAAACCTCTCGACAAATAGAAGAGGAGGCAAGTATTCATTTGTCCAAGAACTGTTTGATTCAACTAGAAATGACATTGTTAATATTAAATTAATTTAAAATGAATTTTTAATTAAGAGGTGAATTGGGTATTGTGTTTATAGCCGTTGCAAAGGTTATTCTGAGCCAATCAGTTTGGTATATGATTTAGATGGATTTGGAGTTACGATTTGTAAAATAAAGGAGTTATAGTGTTTAAATATAGTACGAAGCCACTTTTGGACCAAATGGTTACATATAATTAAACCCGACTTATTGCCTATATAAATTATGTTAAGAAATCCTAAAGGGCAGCCATCATATCACTCTCTCCTCTCTAATCCCGAAATCTCCCAATTCTTCTATAACACGCCTCGTTTTTAACGCTAATTAAATAATGCAAATCAATTAATAAATTGTAAATATTGAAAAATGGAATTTTACAAATGTTAGAATTTGACTATGAAACTTACACCATTGTGTTCGTGGTGATTTTCAATTCAATTTTCGTAATTTCCGATCGAAACGGAAAAGTTATTAGCGTTTGAAGTTTTAGCGTCAGAAATAATTATATACGTAAATATGGTAATGGAATCAATTAAGATTAATTAGATGCTAATAAGTGTTAACATTAAATTAAAAATCTTTAACAATTTATAAAAATAGTAAGGATTGAATGAGATTAACTAATAGAGGAAACAATCATGCAAAATCTCTTAAACAAAGGAAACGAACAAACTAAATCAAATAACGTTTAAAAATGCTCGAAAATAACCTATGTGGGTCGACCATGACCTCCCTAGGTCGACCATCAACGGTCGACCGTGGGCCTAGGATGGTCGACCCGTATGGTTTGTGAACGGTAGTGAATTGTTTTTTAAGCGTTTCGGATTTAATCTAGTTTCATACGATGGTTAATGCTGATTTGAACCTCTATAAATTAAGATCTAGGTCTTCACTTCTAACTCATTATTTTTTAATGAGCGCGGAAGCTCTGTCACTTTCTCTTCTCCTCCAATAATTTGTAAATACACAAAAAATAGATCTAGATTGCACCGATACACTTTGGAGAAGAATGGAAAAGTATAGAGGATAGAGATAGGTTCAAATCAAATTGCTACATCGAAGGTAAAATTTTAGATCTGATCTTAATTAATAAAATTAAATCTAAACCTATCTTCTCTAATCCAAATTCTAATAGTTCTATATAAATGTTATTTTAGGATCCGATAGAGAGTCAAAATGGAGAATACATATAACATAAATTAGATCTGGATTAGATTTTCGAATTTGGAAACGTTAAAGCAAGGTGAGTGGAAATATTATATAGTTTTATATACTACTAGATTATATCGTTGCAAAACTATTCCAACATGCCTCATTAGTTAAATTAAATTGCAAGTTAATCCCCGTTATATGAAATGATTTAATTTACTATTGCCTATGAATTTTATTTTTAAAATTGAATACTTACCTGTGATGAACAAATTTGCAATTTTATATATAATTGATTAAAGTTGCATAATGATTAGAATTATTAGTTTCTACATCGGATATTAATTTAATAAAGCATAATGATTACAATTTTATTTTATGCGATGAACATGAATTTTATGACATCTTAATAAACAACATATTGATTAGAATTTCTTATTTATTCTACGTTGATGAATAAAAATTAGAGAATGAAGTTATTTGATTTTGGAGTTTTAGAGATAGTTTAGTTTATTGGAATTTATATGGTTGCAAGTATATTTTCATACATTATCAAGTCTAAATTAACAGAAGTGTGATGTTTGAAATGATAATGAATAAATACATGCTTATAAAAGAAAGAATGTACAAAATAGGGATGATTCTCATATTTTGTACCGTCTATTTCAATAAATAAAAAGAGAATTCCTTGTAATTACAAACACCGCAGAAACCACCTCTTTTGGATAAGATATAGAAATTTACTGTGTTAACAATTAATTGATAAAGTTTAATTCCAATATATTAAAATATAGTAAATCCCAAGAGTTGAATATTAAGATAAGAATGAAATAAAAATGTCAATAAAATGGGAAGTGATGTAATAAGAAAATGCAGAGTTATAGACAAGAATAAAAAGAAATAGAAGACAAAATGGAATGGAAATCAAAGTGAAACTAATGAATGTAGTAGCAACGATATTGATAACTAAGAATGAGAAGTAGTAAATGAATTTGTTAAGGTGAAAGATAAACGCATAATAAAATGAAGATCTAAGGTCGAACATAAAAGATGTGGAGGCAGTAAAGGAAATGTAAGAAGCTGAATATGAAATATGTATATAAGTAACCTCGAATATGTGTTTACGATAAGTATGGATAATTATAATTTAATATGTAAATTATAAAAAGAAAGTGACATTAAGAGTCATTAGAGTAGGTTGAAGTGTGAGAGCATATTCAACCGTAGGACCCACGGAGAGTATACGCTTACATATAGATGAAGGGATACCAACAAGTTGTGGTAGTGCATGGAATGGAACCTCCATAATTGCTGGCACTTGGCGAAGCTTTTGCAGATGGCGAGATTGTACAAGCACTAGTATTCGTCTTCAAATTTGTTAGAGGATGGTATTGCCTTGAACTAGGAAATCTAAATGGATGGTGAGTGGGGTCGGATGTTATGCAACACGGAGCGCCGGTACCTTCCACTAAGTGTAGGGTTGCATAGGTTGCGACAGCCAGTCATTGATCCCTTGCGGTCAGCGGGAAGGACAGGGTTACACCTAGACTGGATGATTCACCTACCGAGATATTCAGTAAGCTTATGCAACGCTACAGTTGTTTGCTAGTTGTTTGATAGGGCAGGGCTGGATAACCCGTATACGAGTTTCCTTCAAAATATGGATGGGTTGGTTTATGGAGCCGAGTCCACGTAATAGGAAGCAGACAAAGTAGAAAATCCCCAAAGAGAACACGGTCGAATGGAGTAGAGGTTTTCGGTGCACACTATAGGATTTCATCGAGTTATATAGTGATCATGATACAGCGAGGCGGTAGATCCTGACATGGTGTGGAACGAGAGATACTAATGGGGACAATATCTAGGTCTATTAAGGGACCATAGGATATATATAGTTATATGCATAGATATAAATCTACGAAAGGTAGATGGAAATGGTTCATACGCAAAAATGGAGTCTAAACGACTAATAATATAATCAAACATAACATGAAATAGTGAACAATCGGCATAAGCTAGTGTTATGTATATGATGTATAATTTACCCCTCACTAGAACATTGTTTTAACACCCTCCTCACTACAACCCACAGGTTAGATTGAAGAACGGGTACCGGTGCTTGGCGTGTTCAGTACTGACAAGGACACTTGACTTTGAAGTGTCAAAACTTGGTCAGTAATTATCCGATCTATTATATTTTAATTATTCCACTGCAAATAATTTCGTTAGAGCTATGATATGCATTCTTTCATTTGCAGGATACCAAACCAATGATTCACACTTTGTTGAACTTTGATTTTTGATCTAACGAAAATTCAGGCCCACTGGGGTGTGGGTTGTCGCATCTTCTCTAATGGTGATTAGCAAATTAATTAAAAAGGGATTAAAAATTTGAAGTAACCAAACCCTACTGAATTATATAATTTTTAAAACTCTCGACGAATTAAAAAGGTGACAAGTGTTTATTCATGAAAAAAGTGCTTGAGTAAACCAAAAGTCGATGAACTATTCTCGACTGTTAAATATAAGGCCTTTGATCCAATAGTAAAATGGGGACCAATCGACGATCGAGAGGTACCGTTGGGTAGATGGCAACAAATGGAGTGCATCCATGGTGATCAATCGTCTCAAATTCTGAGCTCGTCGGAAATTAGTGTGGAACTGTGGCGGCTAGTGCATGATGCATACGGTGGTGACTCCTGGTGCGCCACATTGGTCCGTGGGGTGTGGCTCAATTTGGGGAGTTCGGAGGTGAGGTCAGATTGACGTGTAGTGGTCAGAGGCGACGGCGAAGTAAATGTGAAAATGACAACTGAAAGTTGGTCATGGGTTTTGTTTTACTATAGCAATGGTACGTTTTTACACTTTAGCCCCTGCATTTTGTTTAAATGCATATTAAACCCTATAACTTCCAACATCCGTATCTTTTGCATACGAACTTATATTCACATGCGGTTTCTTCCATTAGATTTCCAGCAGAATTTGAAAAGTTTGGCATTTGGTTTACTAAGTTTTGAGGTTGTTTGCAAAATCATGTTGGTAAGGTTATTCAGTTTAATGTATTAAGTCTTTAAATACTAAATAATCGACCATCGATGAATAAGTTATATTGGTTAAGATATGTTGATCTGTATTGTAGAATATTTGGAGATTGTGAATATATTGGATATGTTGTGCCCTGTTTGATTAATTAAATAAAATGGATGAAATTTTGTAATAATGTGAAGATTAGATAAACAAATAAAATAAGGTGATTTATAGATTTGAGTTAAATTTGTAAAATAACAGTGATCAAACGAATTAAATTGGAAATAAGATCAGGAATGTAATAATGTTATTATTTGAATTTTTGGGGAAATTCGTAAACATTAATGAAAATCCTATTTTAAACTAAATTTAAAAAGTTTGTTATTGTTTATGAAATAAAGTGATATTTTATTAATAATAATATAGTTTTGTGAAGATTATGTTGATTTGAGTAAGTGATGGTATAATAGATTTTATAGTGTTTATTGCAAAATATTATTATTACTACTTGAGTAATAAAATAAAATATAATTTTGAATTAATAATAATAGTCGTAAAGATATATTTCCAAAAGTGTTTTAGTTTATATTATTAAAATTTTGAGGTAAATAACAATGAAAAGAATTTTGAAATTTAATATAGATTATTGTTATTTTTGAGATATAATAATAATTTGGTTTTGCAAAATATTAAAGTGGTTTCGGTATATATTATTGATTTAATGTAAAATAATATTATTATGATTTTGAAAGTAATTTGATGTTGTTATCCAGCTTTTTGATTAGGCGGCTTTCCAACAAATCCGGATGTCAGGATGAAACCGAAATGGTTCAAGGACTTGGGAACAAGCTGGGAAGGGCAATGGTAATGATCTAAAGAGATTGGAGAACCATTAGAGTTCAAGGAGAGAGGTCGGTACCGACTACTTTCTGTTGGTACCAAGCACTTCTTATGGGCCTTGGTTGGCTCTGGAGAAATGACTCATGGAATATTAACTTTAGTGATCATCTTAGGGTGCATTTCTGAAGGAGTAGATGAACAACTATAAGAAGGTTTGGAAGGGAAGAAGTTAAGTACTAGAGATATCAGAACCTTTTGAAAACAACATGATTTCCAAGGAAAAGTGCTCCAAACTTAAAAGATCAAAGATAGAAGATCAAAGGAAGGAAGATGGACTACCTCCCCATCATAAAATCAGATCGGTACCAATCACTTCTAATTGGTACCAAGATGATTTTCTTGCTTTAGGGACTTCATCTTCCTCTCTTACATTCTTAGATTTAAAGTTAAACTTCGTATATTGAGATATGACGATTTCATTGATCGATTTCCCTATATATGAGGCTTAGAGCATTTAAAAGGGTACTTTTACCACGTTCTTTCTTCCTTCTTTCTCTACGTGGCCCTAGTCACTAAGAAAGCTATTTTTTGTTGTTATAGGATGTTAGATCAGTAAAACCTTTATATTTGAGACAATCCATAAGCAATAACATTACAGTGGACATAGGCCAAAATTTGTCGAACTACTATAAATCTTCTATGTACTTTTATTTTCTAGATCTATTCATTTCAATCCACTTTTATATGTTGTGCCATTTTCTAGCTTAACATTTTGGTGCTTTCAGTGAGAAAGGCGTTTCTCAAGCGTAGATCTAGCTATCCACTGTGGATTAGAGTGTCCAGATGTTAGATCCAAAAGGTTTTTATCAAAGGATTTGAAGGAACTTAAGTTTGGAATCAATGGCACCATAAAGGAAGTCTGGTAGATCTAGAGCAGTAGCTAGTGCTGATGAAGGAGTTATCATTAGAATGAAGTTAGAAACTAGTCGGCAGCAGCATTGTTAGGACCATCTGCTCCTCAGGAGATGGTTATAAGAGTGAAGTTTGATAAGATGATAACGGACCTGAATCAGAAGATAGCAAATAGTTAGAAGGCTCTATTGGAGAAGATGGATGCTAGCATAGCCTTGCGGACCCAGTAGTCGTAGGATCAGGAGGAGCAGAGGGGAGACATCACCTACTAGATCGGAATAGAAGAACTCATTTGCTTCTTGTCAGAAAAGGAGAAATGGGAAATAAAAACAGAATGAACTGGCTACTGGAGCAGCAGGAAGGAGTGCTGAAGGAACTAGAAGAACCCCATCTAAGGGGATTCAAGTCAGTATTGACCATAATCAGGTCAATATATAGATGAATCTAGGGCCATTGGTGTGGCAGGAACCTCAAGCCATCAATTTGTCTAACTCTGATGATGATTTACGGCATGTTGGTGATGATGATGGTTTGGATATTAAAGCTTAGAATGCTGGTGTTCAAACAACCACTATGGAGCCAAACAGACGTCGGAGAAGAGTCAAGGAGTACTTCTCCCAAAGACCGGAGAACCTGGACATCAATGACCAAACCAAGACCATTTGTAGAGTCAAATACTCGAATTGGTTTTTGACGATCATCCTTCAAAGTATCAAGTTAGCGAGGAACATATATAGATATGTTCAAGCAGTTGATGGAGGAAAATAAGTGGTGAAAGAATGATGACTGGGCTTCCACGCCTAGTAAAACTCCATTCATGGAGAATATTCTAAGAGTGGGGTATCTTAACAAGTTTACGATGCTAACGATGTCAACGTATAACAAGACTACCGATCCTAAGTAGCATTTGCTCAAGTACAGTTGGCACAAGGATGGTGCTCGGGAAACAGATGCAGTTCGATGCAGATGTTTCCCTATTTTTTAGATGCGGTTGTGTCAATGTAGTTTGCTCAGCTACCGCGAAATCCATATCGACCTTTGAGGAATTAGCAAAAAAGTTTTTGGAGCAGTTCAAACTCCATACCACTCAGCCTAAGGATGTAATGTCCCCGTCGAGCCTCTCTCAGGGACCTCAGAAGTTGTCGAAGGGTTTCTTGAATAGGTTTAATATCGTAGTGATGGAAGCTAAAAATGAAAGCATAGTGCTGATAGCGTTAGTCTAGGACGTTCTTCCAAACATAGACTTTGAAAAATTGCTGAGGATGAAGCAACCAACAATGATGGAAGAATTCCACTAGAAAGCTAATCAATTCCTGGGTTTGGAAAAAACAAGACAGGTTGGTGGAAAGACTGGTGGTGGACATTTTAGGGAAGTGATTCAGAGTAATGTGACAATTAACAGAACGGCAAGAGCTCCGGTAACGTGTCTATGGATGTGGGAAATACTGGTGATCAACGGAAGAGAAATCAGGGCGTCGAAGGTGAGCGGAATGAAACCAAAATGCACCCAAGGAATACGAGGCTGGATGAATATACGCGATATAGCTGAAAATATATACCTTGCCACTCAATGCACAGAAAGGTATAAGAGGACGTCTAGGAAGGGGGCGATGGAGGAAGAGAGGTACTCAAGAAAGTTATGTTGGTTCCATGAAACTCATGGGCATAACGCGAATGAGTGCCGACATCTCGGTGATTTTATTGAGGAATTGATAAGCAAAAAAATTGCAATCGTATGTAAGAGAGCCACAGGATGGTGGACAAAGTGTGAGACCCCAAGACCGAATGCCAAAGAGAACCAACATGGACCCAGTAGAGAGGGCCTAGGCATACTGATGGAAGAATAGTTATTAATGCAATATTTGGAGGACCAGCAGATAAAATCTAAAATGAAATAGAATGGTATGCAAATTCATTATGGAATGTACCACAGGAATGCTGCTTCGCCATCAAGGTCGGAGCTCCAGCTAAGTAGCAAAGGATGATGATGGATGATATTGTGTTTCAGAATAGGGATTCTAATGGGGCAGAAGCACCACCCTTTGATCCTAAGGTGATTACAACTGTTGTTGGCCCTGTAACGGTGCATCGAGTTTTGGTGGATAGTGAAAGCTCGGTGGATGTTCTATTCAAAGGGACGTTCGATCAAATGAGGATTAGTATAAAGGATGTTAAGCCTTGTAAAACCAGGATTCAAGGATTTACAGGCAAGGCCTTGTTGATTTCATGATAGCACTAGCACCTTGGTGTTTGATGATGAAGTTCCCCATGAAGAATAGGGTCGGATCGATCAGCGTTGACTAGAGTGCTAGTTAGAATGTTATGCTTGAGCTAAGGAGGCAAAAAGATGGAAGAAAGGGAGAAGACGCGGTCTGGAATAGCAACCTGTTGTGATGCAATTTAACTTAAATCTACTCAGTTTATTTTACACAAATAAGCCAACTAAGGATTTTGGGGTAATGTAAAAAGGTACGACTTGCCACGGTTTTTGTTTATAAATAAAAATTAGCTTCTTGAACCAATGGAATCGTGTTTTAGTAAGCAAAACCTTGTACTGCGAGATTAGCAGTGAAATCAGGTACACGAAAGTCAGTACCGACTCCTTTAGTCCGAGATCAGGATCGATGGGTATAACCATAAGGGTCGATTAGATAATTTAACCTTTTTCCTTCGTACCAATTATTGCTCGAACATAGGAAAGGTCAATAAGGAATATCTGGGGGTAGGTAGCAAAAAGCACCATTTTTTGAAGATAGAAACTGATGCGCGGATAGGAATTTGATGACCATGCTTACAGTCTGGAAGAATACGCTAGGTCAGGGATAAGTGAGGACAGTTAGAGGATATTCTCAGTTTACACCCGAAGATAGATGAGACTGAGAGCAGAGGCCCTGAGATAGGCATCTAGAGCATCGGTCCCCGAAGGTAGGAACTAGTGCATAATCAGGATATTTACGACCGAGCTATCGGCCTGGCTAGACAAGCTCGATCGAGGATAAGCGAGGATGGTCGGCAAATGATTTCGATCAATGCCTAAAAATAGGTGAGATCAAAACCGAGTACCCGAAGATAGGTACAGCAAGATTCCTCCAGTCTAGGATCAGGATCGGGAGAGTATAGTCGGACTAGGGCAATCGAATAAGTTGGCACATGCTATAACCTTCGACCGATGCTCTAAGGCAGCTAGGTAAAGGAACAATGCCTGAATTTGGCATCGAAAAACCAAGTCTCAGGAACAAGACCCGGTATGTAATGGAATTACAAAAGGTGTTACACCCACGGCATAATGGGAAATGCTTGGCCGAGGTTGAGTGATGGAATTCTATGGATAATGCCAATCACACCCGATTATCGACAAGATCAGAGGCGTCATGATCCAAATGTCCAAACCACCATTCCTTGGAAATAAGGAACCGCACAAAACTTGATTTATTTATAACTGGTTATTAATCGAAGGAAACTCGGCCCGGAATAAATAGGAAAAACCACAAAATTGGTTAAATAATTGTTTTGTTTAGCAAAACGGAAATACTTTGGCAATGATCAAATAGAACTGAATAATGGAATATAACTAAGTCGATTACAGGAAATTTACTTATATGTACAAAGTTATAGTAAATAAAAGCATTGCATATGTGCAAATATGTATACTATGGATAGGTTGCATTACAATTAGTTATATTATATATGTGGGCAATTGTATATAGGCATTGACAGTGTATAAAGTGCGGAAATGTAAATGGAACAGAGACTAAAAAAACAAATAGTATTTCATTACATATTAAGTTTATATACAAATGAAGCAGGCTGGTCCTCCACAATCACGGCCTAGGTACACTATACTAGGAAAATAAAAGATACAACTCAAAAGGAGATGTCTCGTTGTCACTAGAAGATAGCCAAAGAGCCTATGTCCTATGAGCTTTCTTATTTTTTCTAGCCTTGTTGCCTAAGCCACCGTAAGGCCTCTTCAGGCCCTTCTTACCCTTGGGTATACTGCCTCCGGAAGGGGCGGTGTCGTCTTCAGTGGTAGTGGTGGCAGGATCTTCATGATGGTCAACAAGAGGCTCAGTGGTCTCTGTAGTAGTGTTGGTGTTGCTGCTCTTCGGAGGCCTGATAGTAATAAGAAGGAATCTAGAAGAAGGTTTTGATTCCCCAATACTCGTGGGTTTATCGTGTCCCGTCTTGATTTTTATTTTCACTTTGGAAATATCAATCCTCAGCATCTTCGCTATGGAAATGGATGCGGTCGGGCTCGAGGCACCGGTGATAGTAATGCCTTCCCCCAAGGACTAGGAAGCATCGCCCGTTCCTTCAAAAGCTGTAATTTTTTCCGCATTGGATCTGGGAATAGAGCTGGAGTGGAGACTTGGAGCGAATAGTCCCACAGGTACGGAGGTAGACTTGGTGGTGACTGTAGTAGGGCCCAGGCCTTTAGTAACTAGCGGTAGAGGAGGTAAAAGAGAAGGATGACATATAAGGTTACAAACATAGTGGTAAAGGTTAGTTATGGACTCAGGCGGGAATTACAGTTTCTCGAACACTGGAGAGACCAAGGATATACCGTCATTGGGCGATGTCTCCTTAACAGGGGACGTAGCAATCACATCCTCTTCGGAAGCCAATAGAACGGGTTGAGAGAAGGACACTGGAATATATGGCTCATCAAGAATAATAGTTGCGGAAGCTGGAACAACTTGGGTGGCCTTAGAGTTGGCCTCCACGTACATCAGGATCTTCACTACAGCTCTTGATAATTTGAAGATGGAGATTCTACATGGCTGGATGCACTTGGACCAGGAGGAGATTCAGTAGCAGCTTTAGTAGCGACATCCTCTGCAGATAGGATAGCCCTTCCTTCTTCTAGTTTCAAGATATTGTTAGCATTAATATATTTGGCTTTCAGCTTATCTTCGATAAGGCCTTCACTGAATGCCTCCACACAACGCAGTTTCTCCTCTCAGGCAGCAGCGAGTGTAACAGCATATGTACTCCCTAACCACTTTAATTCTTGTATTAGATGAAGTTGGAAAAGAACGGTTGAAGAGTGGAGTTTGATTGTAACAACCCAGTATTTTGGACCATTCGCATCCATTATAAGTGTATAGGTAGACACTCATTCCGGAGTTGAATTGCTCAAAATACCGCGTTGTAAATAAAATTTGGCAAAACTCAGCATATAAAATAAATAAAATAATTACAGATCACAGACACAGAGTAATATATCAATAATGCAGCGGAAACAAAAGGATAGTAGTTCATGAAGCTACTATATATATAACAGAGTTAGACAAGGTACAACAGAAGTCTCGAATACAATAGATGTCTCAATACAATAATCAAATACAAGATCTGAATACATCACTATAATCAACAGAATAACTGAAAGCAGGATCGATAGATTGCTGGATCTCCAAGCGAAGCTCCAACTCCAAAGGTGAGTCAAAATGCTGTATCACTCAGTCTGACCCGAGCGTAAAGCAAAACACAAAACACTCGAGTCAGGATTAACATTCTTATATTCAATAAATCCAACTCAAGTGAAATATCAACTGGAATACAAGTAACTTAAAGGATGTTTGGGATAACCATCCTCTAAGGGTTCGTTAAACTATTTACTATGTAGTAATATTTGCTATTATAATAGTGTCTAAATAAGTAAAGTATAATCATATCGGAAAATAGCGTTAAGGGGATGGAGAACCTTAACGCGGTCGGATCTTAGAATCATAATCGTAGTAAAGCTCGATATGGTAGGTGACACGGCACAACTAGGCAATGCCGGGGTAGATATACCAATTACGCAAACGGACTGATGGAGCGCATAGTAGCCACTATCGTCCACCTCGAACAACATTCCCAAATCGGAGGATGGCCATCTAGTCAAATCACAAATAAGAGTATAATATCGAAGAAATGTGTCCGAGAAGAGGTGCTACCTCACTGGTCCGAGATCGCTCCTGTTTTAGCCACCTTATGCCAACTCACGGGAGTTGGGTCCATGTAACATACCTTAAGAACGTCGCCACCATCCTACTTCATTCTGGAATCTCCACCGCGTACACGGTTGTCAAAGTGGTTTTTGGTATCGACAGAGAGTATGTCCATATCCGATCCCGGTCTCTTTGCCAACCAATCGTTATTATAACACCGTGGTCATTTCAAAATAGTTTATACTTCAAAACCAAAATATAATTATCATCTCAAAACCCAATTTAATACGATATCATTTCACCTCAAATATATCCATTTCAAAATCATATTACTTTCCAAAGTTATAATGCTTTCGAAATCATAGTATGGAAATCACAGTATTTTGGCAATCATAACACTTTCCTTTTAAACAGTTTAGATAATAAAATTTCGTTATAAAATAAATTAGTTTCCTCAAATTTCACAAATCGATTCAAATTAACTCGAATTCCAAAAATTTAATCAAATCTCAAATCATTAGTTTCAACTCGATTTAGCTTCTAAATAAACCATTTCAAATTATTGATTTCAAATACATATCTGAACCATAAAATAGGCCATTTCAATTTTATATATTTCAAAGCTTTAAATATTCAACATTTCAAAACTAAATTCGATAAATTTATATACATATCAAATTCACTTTACAATTATTTAGTTTGAAATAATAACTTAACATTTCCATAACATTTGAATACAATTTCAATTTACAATTTAAATAAACAAAATATCTCATTTAAATATTTATACATTTGAAATATCCATTTAAGTCACCTTTTCAAATTTCAAGTTGTAAATCACTTCTTTAAATTTCAAATTCAATACATTTTAAATCAAACTTATTTAAGTATAATTCTTAAATAAAATAAAATTTCAATCAATTTCAAATCATTATAAATTCTATATTTCAAAAATATAGATATTAAATAAATACTTAAACATATTATTTATCAACTTTATTAAATCAACTTTAATGAATCTTTAAAATCAATATTTATCAAAACCATATATTTCTTTCCAAAACCATAGAAAATCATTTTCAAAACGTTTATATATAGACCAACGGTGCTTGTATATAATTTTCTATCCTATGGTCAAGTGATACAGATATTTATCATTTCAATCCGCAATTTAAAATATATTCGGGTATATATCTTTTCAACCCGAAATCCCAAATTCAATTTAATGAAAATCGCTTGGGTTTATCATTTCAACCCATAACGATTTTCTCCTATTCTATAGATCGTTCGGGTATGTATCATTTCAACCCATAGCGATTCTATATTAATAGGGAACTTGCAGAGTGATAACATATATGATAATAAAATAACAACAGCAACATGCATATATCATCATCAGTATAAATAACAGAAAATGGTGTCATATGTCACAGGTGAACAGATATAGTCCATAGCATATATAAAAATGTAAATAACTAGCAGCAGTATATTTCAATTGATGTTTCAATTGAAATCAAATTTAATAAATATAAGAACAATAATCGTGAGTGATTGCTCACCTTTCGTGGTTAGAGACGAACGAGGATGAAATGAGTTACGAATCCGAACACGAACTTCGAAACAAAGCAAAATTTGCACGAGTTTGATGACTAAGCTGATAACACGAATTGATGGAACGAATCAGAATGTGATCGATGAAGATAAGTTATACAAGTAAATTGTTATAGATGAAACATATGAAATTATATTTATATACAAAATCATATCCAAATTTCAACACATATTAAATTAAATATATAACTTATGAAATATACAACTCAGAACAAATATATATGAACTATATAATAACAGACCAACTTAGACTTAATATATATAACAAACAACTTTCAAAGTTTCAAATATAACCTCAGCTTGCAATATATAGACCGTATAAAATATATATATGTTGAAACACAACAGACTTGTAAAAATTTGTATATATAAATATTATAGTTTATAGCAATATTATATACACCCTTCATTTATAATTAAACTAACAGAACCTATATCTATATATGAAAATATCTCTTGCACCTACTAATATATATAACATAACTTTAACACTTTGAACATCCAACCATATATACAGTAAAACAAATTTTATAACAAAACATACAGTAACTACTCATATACTATATATACAAATATACTTTAGTACATAAAGTAAAACTAAAAGCTTCAGCATAACATAACTTTATATATATGTACACTTACAAATATAACTATGCTGATATATTTATATAGAAACTTACATAACAAAATATAAACTGACATCATATATATACCATACTTCAACACGGTTATACACGTGTACAATACCGTAACAAAAGAAGTATAAATCATTAAATCATATAAATAACAACATCCTATATATATACTAACCTATATGCAGTGACCTATATAATACGGTAACCTATGCCAATGAACAGCAGCTTCTATGAATAATTTATATAAATATTTATATGTATATATATATATATATAAACATACTGTTATAATATACATTGCAAACAGGCCACATGCGGCAAAATATCTACTAGCATACTTAAAACATTGTACACCGTATACATATATATATATTTTAACAACATCAAAAATAGATTCATCTAACATTGTCCATAGGTTATAATATAACTATATATACAATTACAGTAAACCATTTCAATTTAACACTACACTTGTATATCAGTGAAACTACTTAGATAATAATATATATATTATAGTATCTAGTATATTTTAAGTGCAGACAACAATACATGATATATGCCAACTGACAGACTACATTACACATACCTATATATATATATATATAAAACGTTTGTTTATTTTATTGTAAAAACCCTTTTTTTATATGTATATATACTTACAATATAACAACTACTATATAAATAATAGATACAGCCGATTATATAGGTGACTTAAATATATATATATATATATATATATATAAACATCAGCACTACACTAGACTGGCTTCGCCTTATACAACATACCTTCTATTATATATACATATTATATATATAAGATGAGAAAGCTTTATATATATGGAAAGGTAAATTGATAAACATACCCGTATATAAAATAATTCGCACACGTTAGCTATGGGGTGATACAAGATGGACACGTGCAGGCTGCGTGGCTTGCCGAGCGAAAGAGAGGATGGGCGAGAGTGTGAGAGCGAACTGGTAGGTGGAGGCTCGGTTCAGGGTAAGGCAAGGCATAAGCGGCTACTGTGGTGGGTTTCAGGGCCAGGGCGAGGCTCGGCTGGGAAGTTTGGGCGGAGGCTGCAGATTTTGGTGGGAGGGGTGCTCGGTGCTGCTGCGTCAGGGAGGCTGTTAGGGGTGTTCGGTGGTGGGTCTGGTGATGGGTTTCATGGTGGATCGGGGTTTTGTGGATGTGGTCAGGCTATTCGAGTGGGTGGGTGGCTGCTAGTTGTGAAGACGAAAAGGAAGTGATGGCGGGGTGTAGGAGACGAGATGCGCGTGAAGTGGCAGAGGCTTAGAGTGTGAAGGGATGCGTGATCCGGTTGGTCTCGTGAGTGGGTTGTCAGGTTTGAACGAGAAGAGAAAGATGGAATTGGACAAAGATGAATCTTTAGATCTGAGAAAATGTAAAGCCAGCTCATATATATTTGAACTTGTACTTTTAGTAATATATTAAATTTATTTGAGGAGAAATGGTAGGGTAGGAATAGAAATAGGTTGAATTGTTCAGAGGCTTTAATGTAGGAGCACGCTAGAAATTTGAACTGAAGGAAGGAGTAAAGTCAGAAATTTTGGTACCGTTACAACGAACCGTTTTATTATTTCCGTCGCGTACCGGACCTCAAAATAAAGAAATAAGTATACCGCTGAGATCAGCACGACGAGACGATCAAAACGGTATACAAATATTGGTGGTACGATCATCCGATCAAAAGTCGATAATCGGTACCGAAAATGCTGCTATTCAGCCAGAATTTAGATAAACGGAGTAATAAACATCCAAATTTGACGAAACGAAAGATGACGTCTCACTCAGAAGATGGTTTACAAATTTTCTATGTAAAAATATTCAGGTTTGGAAAACATTTTATTATCACCAATTTTTAACTGATTAAATTGAAGTAAATTTACGCGCGAAATAAATTTTCATATTTTCGGACGAAAATTTACCAGTTGCTATCTTTAATTAGACGCATTCCAAATATCAAATTTATATTTCGAAATTTTATCGTTTAAAATTTCACAAAATTTAACTAATTACGTTATTAAAATAGTTAAAATTTACGGGTCATTACATTCTCCCCCACTCAAAACTTTTAGTCCCCGAAAAGGAAGGAGGTAGGAGAATAGAAACAAGCAGAAAGAAAAATAGCTTTGAAACAAAATAAACAACAAAATTTTAAAAACTATACAAGATTCAAATTAAACTAATTAATATCCAACATTTTGGTTAAATCCCTTAGAGTTCACCTAAATTATATCAATCTATTTATTCCTAAATTCATTATCTTATTATCTAGTCATCCTCAATTAAAAATTTAAATCAATCAATTTGTACAATCATTTATTATTCTCATATTTTATTCAACAAATTTAATTCTTTTATCAAATTATTATTAAGTTTATTCCACTTAAAAATTTTCATATATTTAAACCATATAAATTAATTTAAACCTTATAAATTTTGATTTAAATAAATTTATATTCAATAATTGCTTTTAAATTCAAGGTATTTCCATAAGTTAATCAAATTTCACTTTATTAATCCTTGCAAAACAAATTTATTTGCCTCATCTATTATTCAATTAAATTATTATTCTATTTCTCTCCATTCACATCTTTAAAATAAAATTTAAGTATATAACATTTATTATAACCACTCAAATTCTATTTATAAATTTCTTTATATTGTATATTATCCAATTACATTTTTAACTTCTGAAAATTTTAGGTAAGTTATGTTGAGATGTAATTAAGTATTATACAAATAAGATTTTACAATTTAGTTATTCCCAGTTAACTATTTATCCAAGAATTTTGACTTTAGTTTATAATTAAAATCATCCTTAATATAAAATTTAAGAATTTAAATCTCCGATTTACTTCAAACAATTTAGAGATATATATAATATATTTATATAATTTTAAAATAAGGTACCTATATATATATATATAAATCAAATTATACTGAAGAAATTCAAATCAAAAGTATATTTTTTTTCAAAACGAAACCGTAGCAAAGCTACAGAATAGTCTCTCCACTTCGAAACTCGAAAATGAATGTCGATGATGCGGCCATCATCACCGAAATTATTTTCCAGCGACAAAGAGAAGAGCACTGATTTAAACATTTAAAATTCTTTGAAAACCCTTTTTAATTTGAAAATACTTTAAATAATATACATTTAAGGCTTTAAAACAAAGTTTAAAATCACCAGAAATTTAATTCTTAAATTGTCAATTTAAATTCATTTCAATTCAAAATAAATTTATAAACAATAGGTATTTTGCAATAGTGAATGACTTACAAAACAATAAAATGATAATCAAATATTATCATTTTCAACAACCAAATTATTTAACCTTTAATTCCAGAAAATATTTCTTATATATTTATAATATAGTCATACTAATTTATTTCATTTATCAAATTTGAAAATTATATTGTGTCAGTTTGCTCTGTTCAAGTGTTTTGGAAATCCTATCGATAGCGTTGATCAGACGAATCGATCGAAAATCCAAACCAACATCAACAACTCAAACAACACTATAAACATAAACTATTTTATAGTAATTACAAATACACTCCCTCACACGATGATTCCAGAATTTGATTCCAACACCAGGATAGAGATCCAAATATAGAGGGACTCTAATCAAAGGGAATTCTAATCTAAAATAGATAGGCTCGAAACGAAGGTTAGATGATTGCATTTCAAACAGGAAGATGGATAAAGTTGTATAAATCGCGTGCAACCTTAACCGGGTCAACCGTGACTTCATAGATAAGATCGATGTAGAATTCTGAAGCAAATCGACATTCGATTACTAGAGGTAGAATTCGGGTATAGCATAAGATAGCAGCATCGTAAACCGAGGATACAGAAATCTCCGATGAATCAATGTTTGTTGTAAAGGAGTTTCACCCCAGTACAAATTATTCGAAGATGGCGAGACCGCCAATTTATCATAGAGATCATTTGAAGTGGAGTTATGGGATACTCCAGAATCAAAAGACACGAATGGGGAGACACGAATGGACTTTGGAACCGAAGTGAACGTTCCAAAATTCAAAGGAACCGAGTCAAAGAAGAAGGAATTCAAGCTTGAACGAAAGTGATTCTGTAATCGAATTTACTACATATGCTGAGTTTTGCCTAAAACCAGAGCTCTGATACCACATGTAACAACCCTGTATTTTGGACCATTCGCATCCATTATAAGTGTATAGGTAGACACTCATGCCGGAGTTGAATTGCTCAAAATACCGCGTTGTAAATAAAATTTGGCAAAACTCAGCATATACAATAAATAAAATAATTACAGATCACAGACACAGAGTAATATATCAATAATGCAGCGGAAACAAAAGGATAGTAGTTCATGAAGCTACTATATATATAACAGAGTTAGACAAGGTACGACAGAAGTCTCGAATACAATAGATGTCTCAATACAATAATCAAATACAAGATCTGAATACATCACTGGAATCAACAGAATAACTGAAAGCAGGATCGATAGATTGCTGGATCTCTAAGCGAAGCTCCAACTCCAAAGGTGAGTCAAAATGTTGTATCACTCAGTCTGACCCGAGCGTAAAGCAAAACACAAAACACTCGAGTCAGGATTAACATTCTTATATTCAATAAATC
The DNA here is from genome assembly GCA_030737815.1 of Allium fistulosum. Classification (NCBI taxonomy): domain Eukaryota; kingdom Viridiplantae; phylum Streptophyta; class Magnoliopsida; order Asparagales; family Amaryllidaceae; genus Allium; species Allium fistulosum. The sequence goes on from CM060901.1 coordinate 1,511,890,671, forward strand.
CAACTCAAGTGAAATATCAACTGGAATACAAGTAACTTAAAGGATGTTTGGGATAACCATCCTCTAAGGGTCCGTTAAACTATTTACTATGTAGTAATATTCGCTATTATAATAGTGTCTAAATAAGTAAAGTATAATCATATCGGAAAATAGCGTTAAGGGGATGGAGAACCTTAACGCGGTCGGATCTTAAAATCATAATCGTAGTAAAACTCGATATGGTAGGTGACACGGCACAACTAGGCAATGCCAGGGTAGATATACCAATTACGCACACGGACTGATGGAGCGCATAGCAGCCACTATCGTCCACCTCGAACAACATTCCCAAATCGGAGGATGGCCATCTAGTCAAATCACAAATAAGAGTATAATATCGAAGAAATGTGTCCGAGAAGAGGTGCTACCTCACTGGTCCGAGATCGCTCCTGTTTTAGCCACCTTATGCCAACTCACGGGAGTTGGGTCCACGTAACATACCTTAAGAACGTCGCCACCATCCTACTTCATTCTGGAATCTCCACCGCGTAAACGGTTGTCAAAGTGGTTTTCGGTATCGACAGAGAGTATGTCCATATCCGATCCCGGTCTCTTTGCCAACCAATCGTTATTATAACACCGTGGTCATTTCAAAATAGTTTATACTTCAAAACCAAAATATAATTATCATCTCAAAACCCAATTTAATACGATATCATTTCACCTCAAATATATCCATTTCAAAATCATATTACTTTCCAAAGTTATAATGCTTTCGAAATCATAGTCTGGAAATCACAGTATTTTGGCAATCATAACACTTTCCTTTTAAACAGTTTAGATAATAAAATTTCGTTATAAAATAAATTAGTTTCCTCAAATTTCACAAATCGATTCAAATTAACTCGAATTCAAAAAATTTAATCAAATCTCAAATCATTAGTTTCAACTCGATTCAGCTTCTAAATAAACCATTTCAAATTATTGATTTCAAATACATATCTGAACCATAAAATAGGCCATTTCAATTTTATATATTTCAAAGCTTTAAATATTCAACATTTCAAAACTAAATTCGATAAATTTATATACATATCAAATTCACTTTACAATTATTTAGTTTGAAATAATAACTTAACATTTCCATAACATTTGAATACAATTTCAATTTACAATTTAAATAAACAAAATATCTCATTTAAATATTTATACGTTTGAAATATCCATTTAAGTCACCTTTTCAAATTTCAAGTTGTAAATCACTTCTTTAAATTTCAAATTCAATACATTTTAAATCAAACTTATTTAAGTATAATTCTTAAATAAAATAAAATTTCAATCAATTTCAAATCATTATAAATTCTATATTTCAAAAATATAGATATTAAATAAATACTTAAACATATTATTTATCAACTTTATTAAATCAAATTTAATGAATCTTTAAAATCAATATTTATCAAAACTATATATTTCTTTCCAAAACCATAGAAAATCATTTTCAAAACGTTTATATATAGACCAACGGTGCTTGTATATAATTTTCTATCCTATGGTCAAGTGATACAGATATTTATCATTTCAATCCGCAATTTAAAATATATTCGGGTATATATCTTTTCAACCCGAAATCCCAAATTCAATTTAATGAAAATCGCTTGGGTTTATCATTTCAACCCATAACGATTTTCTCCTATTCTACAGATCGTTCGGGTATGTATCATTTCAACCCATAGCGATTCTATACTAATAGGGAACTTGCAGAGTGATAACATATATGATAATAAAATAACAACAGCAACATGCATATATCATCATCAGTATAAATAACAGAAAATGGTGTCAGATGTCACAAGTGAACAGATATAGTCCATAGCATATATAAAAATGTAAATAACTAGCAGCAGTATATTTCAATTGATGTTTCAATTGAAATCAAGTTTAATAAATATAAGAACAATAATCGTGAGTGATTGCTCACCTTTCGTGGTTAGAGACGAACGAGGATGAAATGATTTACGAATCCGAACACGAACTTCGAAACAAAGCAAAATTTGCACGAGTTTGATGACCAAGCTGATAACACGAATTGATGGAACGAAACAGAATGTGATCGATGAAGATAAGTTATACAAGTAAATTGTTATAAATGAAACATATGAAATTATATTTATATACAAAATCATATCCAAATTTCAAGACATATTAAATTAAATATATAACTTATGAAATATACAACTCAGAACAAATATATATGAACTATATAATAACAGACCAACTTAGACTTAATATATATAACAAACAACTTTCAAAGTTTCAAATATAACCTCAGCTTGCAATATATAGACCGTATAAAATATATATATGTTGAAACACAATAGACTTGTAAAAATTTGTATATATAAATATTATAGTTTATAGCAATATTATATACACCCTTCATTTATAATTAAACTAACAGAACCTATATCTATATATCAAAATATCTCTTGCATCTACTAATATATATAACATAACTTTAACACTTTGAACATCCAACCATATATACAGTAAAACAAATTTTATAACAAAACATACAGTAACTACTCATATACTATATATACAAATATACTTTAGTACATAAAGTAAAACTAAAAGCTTCAGCATAACATAACTTTATATATATGTACACTTACAAATATAACTATGCTGATATATTTATATAGAAACTTACATAACAAAATATAAAATGACATCATATATATACCATACTTCAACACGGTTATACACGTGTACAATACCGTAACAAAAGTAGTATAAGTCATTAAATCATATAAATAACAACATCCTATATATATACTAACCTATATGCAGTGACCTATATAATACAGTAACCTATGCCAGTGAACAACAGCTTCTATGAATAATTTATATAAATATTTATATGTATATATATATATATAAACATACTGTTATAATATACATTGCAAACAGGCCACATGCGGCAAAATATCTACTAGCATACTTAAAACATTGTACACCGTATACATATATATATATATTTTAACAACATCAAAAATAGATTCATCTAACATTGTCCATAGGTTATAATATAACTATATATACAATTACAGTAAACCATTTCAATTTAACACTACACTTGTATATCAGCGAAACTACCTAGATAATAATATATATATATTATAGTAACTAGTATATTTTAAGTGCAGACAACAATACATGATATATGCCAACTGACAGACTACATTACACATACCTATATATATATATATATATAAAACGTTTGTTTATTTATTGTAAAAACCCTTTTTTTAATATGTATATATACTTACAATATAACAACTACTATATAAATATGTGATACAGCCGATTATATAGGTGACTTAAATATATATATATATATATATATATATATATATATAAACATCAGCACTACACTAGACTGGCTTCGCCTTATACAACATACCTTCTATTATATATACATATTATATATATAAGATGAGAAAGCTTTATATATATGGAAAGGTAAATTGATAAACATACCCGTATATAAAATAATTCGCACACGTTAGCTATGGGGTGATACAAGATGACACGTGCAGGCTGCGTGGCTTGCCGAGCGAAAGAGAGGATGGGCGAGAGTGTGAGAGCGAGCTGGTAGGTGGAGGCTCGGTTCAGGGGAAGGCAAGGCATAAGCGGCTACTGTGGTGGGTTTCAGGGCCAGGGCGAGGCTCGGCTGGGAAGTTTGGGCGGAGGCTGCAGATTTTGGGGGGAGGGGTGCTCGGTGCTGCTGCATCAGGGAGGCTGTTAGGGGTGTTCGGTGGTGGGTCTGGTGATGGGTTTCATGGTGGATCGGGGTTTTGTGGATGTGGTCAGGCTATTCGAGTGGGTGGGTGGCTGCTAGTTGTGAAGCCGGAAAGGAAGTGATGGCGGGGTGTAGGAGACGAGACGCGTGTGAAGTGGCAGAGGCTTAGAGTGTGAAGGGATGCGTGATCCGGTTGGTCTCGTGAGTGGGTTGTCAGGTTTGAACGAGAAGAGAAAGATGGAATTGGACAAAGATGAATCTTTAGATCTGAGAAAATGTAAAGCCAGCTCATATATATTTGAACTTGTACTTTTAGTAATATATTAAATTTATTTGAGGAGAAACGGTAGGGTAGGAATAGAAATAGGTTGAATTGTTCAGAGGCTTTAATGTAGGAGCACGCTAGAAATTTGAACTGAAGGAAGGAGTAAAGTCAGAAATTTTGGTACCATTACAACGAACCGTTTTATTATTTCCGTCGCGTACCGGACCTCAAAATAAAGAAATAAGTATACCGCTGAGATCAGCACAACGAGACGATCAAAACGGTATACAAATATTGGTGGTACGATCATCCGATCAAAAGTCGATAATCGGTACCGAAAATGCTGCTATTCAGCCAGAATTAAGATAAACGGAGTAATAGACATCCAAATTTGACGAAACGAAAGATGACGTCTCACTCAGAAGATGATTTACAAATTTTTTATGTAAAAATATTCAGGTTTGGAAAATATTTTATTATCACCAATTTTTAACTGATTAAATTGAAGTAAATTTACGCGCGAAATAAATTTTCATATTTTCGGACGAAAATTTACCAGTTGCTATCTTTAATTAGACGCATTCCAAATATCAAATTTATATTTCAAAATTTTATCGTTTAAAATTTCACAAAATTTAACTAATTACGTTATTAAAACAGTTAAAATTTACGGGTCGTTACATTGATTCTTCTCTATCTTTGGACATCTATTCCATTAGCTCATTTAGGTCATGCACGGTTGTATTGTAATCGACTTGGGCTTCTAGTCTCTCCGTTTTCACTAAAAGCAGTTCGGATTCAAGCCTCTCCTTTTCAACATGGAGCTTTTGGATTTTCGTCGCCTAGACCTTGATAGTTTTTCATTCTCCAGGAGGGCCAGGTCCTTGGATATTAATTGCTTTTTGAAAGCGGCATTGTCTTTGTGAGTAGTTCTTATGATGTTCTTCATCACAATCTCAACCTGATTGTGGGCATATTTCATCTCTTCGACTGAGATTTTGGCTTTTTGCTCAGATTCTAGAGCTGCGTCTCTCTCTCTCTTTTTCAATCCTCTCCCAGTCTCTCTTTTATCCTTCTATAAGGTTATCATAGATTCTTTTTTCAGATTCAAACGATTAGATGTTCATTTGATTGATTTGGTTGACGTTAAAGTGGGCAAAGAAAAATTTCTTCTACTCGTATCCCTAGTATATAGTTTTTGGACCCATCCAACACTATAGTTCACCTCTTCCTTAGGAATTTATTTGATGCCATAATCAAACATGACCCTAATCAAGTATAGATCTAGGAAGGTGCATGCGTGCAGCTGGATGGGGCTGGAAGATGGGTTAGAGAATGGAAATCCCTGTGAGTTGAGCGGATGGAAAAGTGGTATTTAGTGAAAGTGATGCTAGGATTTTTTTTGCTGTAAAAAGAGCTATGGCTAAGATCGAGATGGAGGAATGCCGAAAGAGGAACCATGATAATCCTATGAATCTTCATGCCTTTTTCTATGATCACAGGGCTGCCTCTATTCAGCCTGTCACTTCTTTATATCCCTTTTCGCTTCGCAATCGATGTCCACCAAGCGTTCCTTTTTTTTCAGCAGGCTCTCTCCTCTTCTATTTCTCGTTGCCCGCAAGAGCTAGAGTGAGGCAGACATGGTTTAGGAGTTTTCCATCATTGCTTGAAAACCCATGGTAGAGATAGCTGAACTGGTCTCTGCCCATTACACTTGAATCAAAACAAAGGAACGTACCAATTTGGAATGTTGGAATTGGAACGAATGTAAGGAATGTATGTTTGTAATCCCAGGAGTGTGTGGAGTGTCGGTGTCCCCGTAAGTGCTCTATAGACCATGTTTGAAAGGAAGTAAGGATGTAGTCTCAACTCCTTCCATAGGGATGCCCTCAAAGGGGAAGCTGAAGCGAAGAGAGCCATCCTTTAGGAAATCAGCTAACGAAATATCGAAGTCGGTAAGCAAACCAAAAATATTGCCTGAAGAACCAGTTGGTGGAATTTCCTCGGTTATTGGGTTCGTGCTTGATTTTGTGGTTGGCTAAGAGGTATTGATAATTATTCATTTAGGATGCGGTGAGGCAGGAATTTCGGTACCTTTTAGAGACATCTCTCCATATGACTAATCTGCTCCTTGGTTAGGGTCATCACCATCATCACCTTCTTCATCTTCTTCTTTTTCCTCTTTTACTTCTTCTCTCATATCTACTTCTTCATGGATGGTTTCCTTTTCGGCTCTCTCTTCTCCTTCTACTTGAGCCCGTAGGATCGATTTCACCCTAGAGGAGGGGGTGAATAGGGTGATACTGATAATTAAAAAAATTTATTGCGGAAGTATATAAAATAATTTCAATCACAGATCACAGAAGAATAATAGCAGCACAGATAAAAGCAGAATAAAAAAACAGAAATAGAACACACAGATTTACCCAGCTTCGGCAAAACCCTGCCTACGTGCTGCCCCCAAGGTTTCTACTAGAAATTAAGTAGTCAGACGCTTACACACATAAGCTCGCGACACCCGCTATCGACTAACCTTAACTCTTCGCTCAAAACCCTACCACAACTCAGCCACTGAGTTGCGAATTCTCAAACTACGCCACGTAGTTTGTCCCCTAGTCACACGACTAGTAATTACAAATGTTTAAAGGAAAATTTTCAAATTTAAAAAAAAATTAAAAGCAAAACCCTAATTTAATTATAAGCCATATAAACCCAAAGTAGATGAAAAAGGCCGGCCCAAAATCACTAAAGTAATAAGAGTAAATCCCTTTCTCGTTTTATTTCTTCGGCCCGTCCTTGTTTCCTTTTCGTTAAAAATGTGGTTGCGTTCTTCTTTGCTCTGAAATTAGGGCTTTGTATAAATTGAAGATGCCGACTTTAGTAGCTCGATCGAATGATGATTTACGTCCCTTGCTTTGTCTATCGATGCTCTCTTCTCTTTGCACATGGCTCCTTCAATTTTGATCGAGTTCGAACTTGGATTCGGTATGTAATTTATTGCTTTTGCTTTACTGTTTTTCTTGCTTGAACACGATGCATTTACGGCCGATGATGATACGGGTTAAATAGGAATCGAATTCCTATATTTTCGTTCGTATGAATTCATTTGAATTCGTCAATACTTTTGCTCAGCCGTTCGATGTTGCTTGGATGTTGATGATGATTTCCGACTTTGTCACTTTGTATATATTTTGATTTCTTGTTTCTCACGGCTTGATTTCTTTCGTAGCCACCACGGCTTCAATTTCTGACTTGTTCGACTTCGATACTGACATGTTCAATATCGGCTTTGAAACTGCTGTTGACATTCTCTGCCATGTTTCACTGTCATGTGTATATATGTGCACTTCGTTTGTACTTTAGTTTGCACTGCTTCATTTTCTGATTTGTACTTGGTTTTGTTTACATGTGCACGGCTTGGTCTTGTTGTCTTTGGTTTGTGTTCATTGTATATCCACATGTATGTGATGCATATGAATTGGGTTGTAGCCTCGGCTCTGTCCACTGTTCATTCAAGTCGCTGTTTCATTAACGGCTTCATCTAGTCTGGTTCACCTGGTTACAGTACTAATTCTGTTTTCATATATACTGCCTATATATGTGTACATGTGTTTGTGATCTGGTTCCATTGATGATGGTGTTCAAGTAGCTTGTCTGGTTCATTGTAGTTCATTGTATCGTGTCATTATCTTGTGTACCATCTGGAGCTCGAGTTGCTTCACTTGCTCGATTTGCTTGATCACATGTATTTTGCTTTTTTAACTTGTCTGGAGCATTTGTTGGTTCATCATTGTTTTATGTACTTACTTTACTGCAACCACATTGTCACTGTATGCTGTGTTGTCTGGTCTTCACATTTCACTGGTGCATGTGTTTTGTTCTGGTTCATGTATATGCTCCATTGATATCTTGTTGCAGTCTGATATGCATTTGCTTGAGTTGAGGCAGTTTGCATACAGTTGCATATATGTGGCAGTGTTGGTTTGTATTTTTGAACTGAGTTTGCAACTGTTGTTTTCACTTGAGTCTGAGCTTATGTTCATGTACATTTGGGTTTACTTTGATATTGAACTTGGTTATTTCATGTTGTACATTTTGATTAGCACCTAAGTTGAATCCAGCAAAAAGCTCGGGTTTGACCTTGTGCTCGATATCATGACTTGATATTTATTTTACTTGAGTTGAACCCGGCTTTTAATTTGAGTTTGACCTTGTGCTCACCTGTCCCTGCAATTTTATCAAGTGTATATCAGTGTGCACGGCCTTGTGGCATGTATAGTGATACACTTTGCATGTCACAAATGTTCGTGTAAGATGAATTTCAAAATTAAATGATGACGAACAACTCAAATAACTAAGGCAAATAATATTTTTAAATTTTCATTTTATTTTATACTGCAAAAATATTTCTTTTCAATTTTACTGCGTCAGTGTGTATTTTTGCAGATTGCTCAGATGTTGGATTCAATCTGGACTGGAGTTGAAGAAAAAATACGAGTGAACGAGTGAATTGTAGTGAGGTGCATTTGTAAATGTAATGTAATCGAATTTGTATTGTAATTGAAATTGTATATATAGTGAGAGCTTGAATTTGTACTATTCAAAATTGTAATAAATATTTTTTAAATAAAATAACTGTTTGAATTTAAATTCGGTGTTATTTATTTTATTCAACAAATATTTTAATTTAATTATGTGAAAAATAAAATAGTACATTAACAAATATATTTAAATGAATATATATATATATATGTTTATTATCATCAAACAAAAATCATATATTCAACAATCTCCCCCTTTTGATGATAACAAACATATATTTAAGATATTGAATTTATTAAATGTATTTGATTATTCAATTTGCTCCCCCTATTTGAATCCTCCCTCTCTACACAAGCTCCCCCTTCATATATGCATGTAAATAGAAAATATGCAAATGGGCCTAGATGCAAATAGAAAATATTTGACCTTTATTTGTCAAAATCTTAACTTTTCTCTCCCCCTTTTGTTATCAGCAAAAGAAAAATAGTGTTAGAAAAATAGAGATAAAGTGATAGACATTAATACAATATTAATACTCAATCGAATATAAATATTAAATTTCAATAAAAAATCAAACAAAATCATAAATACTCTGTTTGATGCATATTTCACTTTAGAATGGTAGGGATGATGTCATCATATAAAACCATATAGTTGTGTCTATTTGTGATATATTTATATCAGGAATTTGAATATCTACTAACCATGCATAACCGTTAGGACTTTTAAATGAGATTAGTAGTATTCCAAATTTTTATTAAAAAATGAATTCAAGTATCTTCTAACCACGCATAACCGTGAGGACTTTTAAATGGGATTAGAATCAACTTGTCTATTTAATCAATCAATTTTGATATGCGTTCCATACATGCATAACCGTGAGGACTTTTAAATGAGCATGGAAGCACATACTAAAAAATTCCAAGTAATTCACCCATGCATAATCGTGAGGACTTTTAAATGAGAGTGAATACTTTGGATGTTTTTTTTATTTGTTAAAAATATAATGAAATGAAAAACAAATGATTTCCCGTTTAAAATACCACATATTGACTTACTACATTGGATTTTGATGAGTGTTGGTCGATAGAAATATGATAGAAATAGAAATGATCATGGAATTTTTACCAAACAAAAAGTTTTTATAACTCTTGTTTAAATTTCTAAAGAAATTTACTAAATATACTGTCTCGAGTTATAATATATGATTAACATCAACACTCTTCACTTTTTTTAATCACTATTCATCTTTTAGATAATTAGTAAGGGGTCAGATTAGCTAATGTAGTCATTTAAGATCAAATCCAAAAATAATTATAAAATCAAATTTCCTAAAATGACTAATCTGAAATAAGGTCAACAAAAAGGAATTTCTAGAAGGGGTTTTAGAAAAATGTCTGCTATTTGAAAAATTATTTCAAGTGAAAAATATGCAGATATTTTTTTTGAAAAACAATGCAGCTACTGAATGTCTCAACATAAATCACGTTCCACTAGTAATTTTTCTATCAACTAGATTACCAGTGTAATCTGCATCTGAATTTTCCTTCAACTCAAGATTATCATTAATTGAATGTTATAGACCAGATCATGAAGTTGCAACAAATACCTTGAAATCATTTTTATAGTTTTTAATTGAAATTCTCTTGAATTTGAATTGAAACCGTGTATACAAGCAAACATAAAATATAATGTCAAGTCAAATATATCCACATGTATCATGAGTAATCATCAATCAATAAAACATCATAATTAGTCCGAGCAAATCTATAGTTCAAAGATGATTTGGTCAACATTTTGAATAAGTCAGAATCAAAATCATCATTCATTTCATCATCACATTACTGGCTGATTTAATTCAGATTACGGTGCAGATTATCACATTTAATATATCGTTCAAAATAAATATACCATTACCTATTTTACCTTTACGATAATTTTTCGTTGTTTTCCATTGTGGTTCTGCCACCTTTGTACTAGGCTAAGGAACTTTTATTAGTTGCCCGTTGTGTGTCTGGAACAGCCAGAATCTAGATATCACTGTTGTTGTTCCTTAGCCTGCCACCACACCTACACGGGAAAATATTTTCGTGACCTATTTATTTTTATAGGTCCATGGTTGTTAGTGACAAAAGATTTTGAAATATAATTTTGTGGAGACCCAAAACTATTTATATATGTTCCTTTTGGCACCCAGATTTGTTTAACTTTAAGGGATTTTATATTTGTGCCTTTTGGAACCCAAATTGGAATAGTTTTCATGTGTTTGGGTCTATACCAACAAATATTTTGATTGTGTCCAAATTTTCTACAAATTGTGCACATGGAATTGACTTGATTAATTTTGCTTCTAACAAGTTCAGGTTGATTATATCCAAGTCCTTGTCTATCTCTATTAACAGTTTGTTTCCCTAATAGCATATTTAATGATCCTTCACTTTTGGAAAATTTTCCTAAAGTTGTAGACAATTATTGGACTTGTGTTTTGATCGATTCATTTTTGTTCAATAATTGTGTGCACTTTTTAATGGAATTTTCTCTCCATATTTAATGATCTTTCACTTTTGGAAAATTTTCCTAAAGTTGTAGACAATTGTAGTTCACTGTATCAAGTAGCTTGATCACATGTATTTTGCTGTTTTAACTTGTCTGGAGCATTTGTTGGATCATTGTTTTATGTACTTACTTCACTGCAACCACATTGTCACTGTATGTTGTGTTGTCTGGTCTTCACATTTCACTGGTGCATGTGTTTTGTTCTGGTTCATGTATTTGCTCCATTGATATCTTATTGCAGTCTTATATGCATTTGCTTGAGTTGAGGCAGTTTGCATACAGTTGCATATATGTGCCAGTGTTGGTTTGTATTTTTGAACAGTGTTTGCAACTGTTGTTTTCACTTGAGTCTGAGCTTATGTTCATGTACATTTGGGTTTACTTTGATATTGAACTTGATTATTTCATGTTGTACATTTTGATTAGCACCTAAGTTGAATCCAGCAAAAAGCTCGGGTTTGACCTTGTACTCAATATTATGACTTGATATTTATTTTACTTGAGTTGAACCCGGCTTTTAATTTGAGTTTGACCTTGTGCTCACCTGTCCCTGCAATTTTATCAAGTGTATATCGGTGTGCACGACCTTGTGGCATGTACAGTGATACACTGTGCATGTCACAAATGTTCGTGTAAGATGAATTTCAAAATTAAATGATGACGAACAACTCAAATAACTGAGGCCAATAATATTTTTAAAATTTCATTTTATTTTATACTGCAAAAATATTTCTTTTCGATTTTACTGCGTTAGTGTGTATTTTTGTAGATTGCTCAGATGTTGGATTCAATCTAGACTGGAGTTGAAGAAAAAATACGAGTGAACGAGTGAAATGTAGTGAGGTGCATTTGTAAATGTAATGTAATCGAATTTGTATTGTAATTGAAATTGTATATATAGTGAGAGCTTGAATTTGTATTATTCAAAATTGTAATAAATATTTGTTTAAATAAAATATATGTTTGAATTTAAATTCCGTGTTATTTATTTTATGCAACAAATATTTATTTAATTATGTGAAAAATAAAATAGTACATTAACAAATACATTTAAATGAATATATATATATATATATATATATATGTTTATTATCATCAAACAAAAATCATATACTCGCATATTCAACAGAGCCTCGTTGGCGACATGCACTTATGCTGCTTTATCCATGGGATCGCCAATGTTTGCTACGTCGGATGGCCTTCGACTTCCCCTTGAATATTGTCAACGGAACTAAGAGTAGGGTTAAAAGACCTGATTGGCATCTTGGAACTACTCGAAGGAGCAACGACATAAACGAAAAAGTGTTCAAAATGTAAGAGATTACATCTATGAAGGTTCTCATTTCTCAAGAGATAAACGGTGGTGTGCAGTTGGATATTAATCCTTTGAAAAATCATGGAGTTTCGGCATGTTCTTTACTCTTGTCTCAAGCAGGGATGTCTACAAGGAAAGTAGATAGTAAATTAAACACTTGGATGGTGAAATACAAGTATAGGGAAGAATGGAAAGAAACGAAATCTTACAGCCAGAAAGCCAAAGCCTATTGAAGCCATACAGACATCGAACAAAGAAATATTTGTTCTTGAAATATGAATGTTTATTATGGAGCACTTCGATGACCTTACATTAGCATCAGGATTTAATAATCATATAAGAACTTAGGACATAAGTTAGTTATTTGAAGGTGGGAGGTTGCTGAAAGTGGTTCATAAATAGCATTTATAAGGAGCTTAGTAAGGCGTATCTGTTGGGATGTACTTGGGTTGGAGCAATCTCGAGCTCCTGGAGGAATGGATTGAAGGGCGGAACAGTTTCGCCTACAAATATTTACTGCAAGATGTATGCAATAAAGGATTGTGAACCTATTAGCCTATATTGGAAGCAAAACATCACTTTTATGGATTCCATGTTTTCGATACATGGTCCAAAGCGATTTGGTAGTTAGAACAGTCGGCATCTTTCAAGCAGTTCATCTAGAATTCTTAAGCCAGTTTCTTCATTTAAAAGAGGAGGCTAATCCTGGATTGTTTCTACTGGCAGTATCATCTTCCGTAACTCAATAGTGATCGGGCGCTTGGATCTGGTGGCATAGAAGTCGAAGCCCGAGCTGTTGTGGACCAAGCTTCAGGAGAAATTGACGACTCGATGTCAATATGGAATCTAGGAGAGTGGCGTGTCATTCTGGATAGGAGAAAAAACTTAATATTGAATATGATTGGTTTGTTTTATTTTGAAATCAATTTAAATATGAACCCTTATGATCGGCATCCACAATCCAATAGATGCAATCGGGGTTTAAACGTCGATAGGGACAGTTGGCAGTGTCAACATATACAATGTGAGTCATATATCCCATGGACGATGAGCATACCATTCTATGTAGATAGCCTGTTAGCGCTGGAAAGTGAATCACGTCGCACGATGGAACTGTGCATTGGATTTTACCCATTATCATCGGATAATCGATAACGGAAACGCTATCCAATACGACGTGAAATATCCTTTTACAGGAATATAAGAAGTGCATAATTGGAAGTATGAAGTAATGGAATGATTTTAATGCCAGAGTTCATTCGATACGACCATTCTTTGGATAAGAACCGTCTTACCAAACGTTGAAATGTTGATTAGCGATCGACCACATGCCCTAAAAATGTGCACATAAGCTCTAAAATATGCAAAAGGATAATTTATGCCAAACCCAGGGAAAGCCCAAAGCATGAGGGTGGAAAACTCTAGACCAACATGACGCTAGCATAGGAACGTTGATAACTTGCTCATAGATTAAGGACCAGAACAAGAGGCGACCACTAATTAGTGAGTTCAGGTCAATTGTTAGCCATGGATGAACTCCTGGAATGACTATTGATAACCATGACCACCACTGCAAATTAAGACGACCACTGACCTTGATGTATTCAGATTTGAGTTTGTTGTAGGGTTCGAGGAGATCGATGGTGAGATCTTTGGATTGTATGGTGATTGTTATGCTCCACCTCTATACCCATACTACCAAAGAGGATGACTAGGTAATCCTGTCAAGTAATATAGAGAATGAGGCTGGTTAGGATCAACCATATGTGAATATTCTCTTTGTCTAACATCGGTACGTATATCACCTCAAATATGTCAACAATATACATAACCGGTATCGGCACAAAGTAATAAACACGTGGGCTTACCATGACAGAATAATATACAACACATACAAATGAACATAAAGTCACAGATCGCATGAGAAAATTATAATATATAACAAATGATACCAATTGTAATGGTGTCTTTCGCACTACAATAATATATACTGGATCAAGTTCGCAATACACAACTCTTAACCATCTCTTCAAAATAAATATAAGGAGACACCCCAAAGGAAAAATATACATAGTCATCACTAAAAACTCTATAATATATATATATAGATAGATATATTTATATATATATATATATATTGTCTCCTATAAATCCCAATCACCCAAAATGGCTAATGTCCTTGTACTCGAAAAGTGTTGGACTGATCAGAGTATTATATAAATAATAAATGGGTTAGACTATATCTAAATCCAATTGAGTACATAACAATAGATATGGTATTAAAAAGCCAAGTATGAATACGATTCAACGGAACATCCATCATAACATCATAATAATAATATACCATGCCTCAAATCCAAATATCACCTATGAAATACATATAAACAAGTAAGAATCATGGAAATTATAAATTAAATTAGGTGATAACAATCAAAAACATCGAAATCTCAAAATACTACAAATAAGCACACGACGTATCCACAAAATCCACAGTAAAGGAATGAATCCATAATTAAACCAAATTAAAGGGTAAACAATCAAAATATCTGTCTTAACTTGTAGTCCCGATGGAAGTGTAGACTTTTGACTATCAAGCCTTAAAATACAAATCAAGAAAGGGATAATCCTAAATAAATAATCAAAGTATCAAATCCCGACTTAAAGCCCTAATGGAAGCAATTCCGATTGTAAATTCATAGAAGACAAATCAAGAAATGTGGAAACCACATAGAACAAAATCCATACAAAATATAGAAATTCTATCTCAACTATCAGTCCGATGGAAGTAAATACTTCCGACTGTTAGTCCTTAAAGATAGCAAGAAATTCAAATCCCAATCAAAGTACAACTCATAGAAAATATCTAAAACGATATCTAAATAATTATGTCGACCTACAGTCCTAATGGAAGAAATACTTTCGACTGTTAGGCCCTCGAAAATATCCAAAAACATGAACTCAAATCAAATCGAAGTCAACCAAATACGCAATGTGCAAAATCATATATCTCGAACTCTAGTCCTTGGAGAGGCGAAACTCTAGACTGAATGGTCCTAGGAGATGGAAACAACAAATCAAACAAAAAGGAGACCTCTCAACTATGTGGTCTTTATGAGAGAATGACAAACAAGCTCACAGCAAGTCTCTATGTTATGGATAGACGACACGCAGCTGTCTCGAGTTAGGCTAACTCAAATGATAGACTAACATGCAACTAGTCTCTAATGTTATATGATCATCATCTCTAGTATGTGATAATATCAACTATCTTAAATGTGATGGATCTACATATGTCATCCAGATGGGAGACTGATGTATTGCAGCATAGCTTCAGGAAACGTTAAAGACCGCAGCCTATTTCCTACAGTCCCTAAGTTACTCCAAAGATTATGACACCCATCTCCATCGCATGTCATAAACATGCTGTCGGACTACGCCAAGCATTGGCCACAATTCCTACTTGCCAATTGTAATGGACTGTTGGTCCTTAAGTGACGTCGGGTCAATAGCTCTAATGAGAGAAATAACTCTAAGCCTATAACTCAATATGGTGACATCACGGATTTAGAGTGTGACCCTACAATCAAGACCACTAGGATGGATAACTAGCATGTCTAGTAGGTCTAATTCATGCACTCTCCATAGTGGCATGAACCCTATAACATAGATTCCTAACAATACTCTCAACTATGTAAGCCCTACTAAGAGTAATAACTAGTACTCTCAACTCTAGAAGTCCCAATGAGAGTGACAACTGCTCTCGACTCGATAGGTCCTATTATGATACTCCCAACTCGATGAGTCCTAATGAGAGTCACATCAAATACTCTCGACTCGAGGAGTTCTGATGAGAATGATCACTCTCGACTATACGGGTCTTGATGAGAGCATCTCAATATAAAAAATCCTCGACAACCAGCCCTAAGAGTAATAACGATACTTGAATAGTTAGTTCTTAAAGGATGCAACAAAATACTCTCAACGAGATGAGTCCTAATGAGAGTAATAATAAGTACTATTGACCTCATGCATCCTAAGGAGAGTGTCACAACATAATAATTCCTCAACTACTAGCCCTAAGAGTAAATAATAATATAACTCGACCAGTTATTCCTAAGAGGATAAATTTGTAAATCTCCTGCTTATAGCCCTTGGAGAGTAATAAAACTCTCGACTACTAAGCTCTAAGGAGTCACCTCTAGAAGATATCACAATTTCTTAACCCATCTCTAGAATATAAGTGACGCTATTTACCAATAGTACTTGAACAAGCATTAGTTGAGCATCTCGTTCCACTCGGTATTACCGAACGTTTACTACAAGCTAGTAAACTCACTCACCAAAACAATAATTATTCTATAGTATGAGTCAATAGAATAATCGAAAAAATATTACCGAATGCCCCTTCCCGGATGGTATTACTAATCTGTTTATTCAATTGCTCATTATATAGGATTAAAATACAAAAACATTAAATACTCTGATTTCGAACCAATAAATACATAAAAAGGGGAATATATTTCAAAACTCTTAAAAATAGATTTTTACAATCAAAAATCCCTATTTTGAATTTTCACTAAATCCTATAAAATGTTTCATAATTTGGCTTATCTTTAAAATAAGCTTGTAAATTCAATATCCCCTTTCGAAAATATTTCCTAAACCCATTTTATTAAATATACACTCTACAAAAGAATTTCCCTTTCGAAAAATATTATTAAAAACCCCTTAATTATACTTATAATAATTCCATACATTCTAATATATTAAACATTTTCTCTTTTTATTTTCAGATAAACTTTTATATCCAAACATCTTTCAATAAATTATTTTATTTTTCCAACTACTTCTATTTGTTTATAAATATACTTCAATTAATTTTAAAACACCAAAAATAATTTTACATAGCTTTCAAAAATATTTTAAAACTAGAAAATCAATCAAAAATCCAACATATAAATCATGGAGCGAAATTCTCCAAAATCGTTAACCAATCATCTATAAAAAAAGTATTGTTTAGCCCAAATCGAATTACATCAAAATCCAATTATCCATAGAATGTACACAATATATAAAAATAACTACATAAATCAAAATACAAATGAACAGCGTCTCCTTTGGATTTTGACGGTCCAACATACATAAAACTCCATTATCAAGCACCAAATCACATCCAATATCACAACAATCAATCAAATTTCCCAAACAACCATTTCAACCAAGCAATAAATTGATAATTTGGATAAATAATAGCATGAAGTGGAATATAAATATAGATGTGAGTTTGGAAACTCACTGGAACAATGTTGGAATTCCCAACTCAACGTCGATCACTGTAACATCCCGAAAATTTTCTACTTTCGAAAATTCAACATCGACTCACTTTATCGACTGCTGAGCCATCGAATGCCGGAAACCCGAAAAGTTATGGTTTTAAGAAAGAAGAGAAAGTAGAAGAAGAAGAAGAAGATAGAAGAAAAGGAAAGAAGAACAACAAAACAACAACAGATACAGAACAGAGACAATATCAGAATCTCACATATCGCAGCGGAACAACATATAATAGATAAACACTAGTCTTTTAAAACAAAGAACTATATCAGTTTTATACATACATCAATCAGAGTCAATATACAACTCAATACAATACATCACATCAATGGACAGTTATATAAACTTGTCCTCATACAGAATACACAGCGGAATAAATACTATCAGATACAATTACTACGTCTCGCCATCCAGCTTGCTTCCAAAGCTCCAGAATATCCAGAATATCCTGATAACATAACTCTAGGCTGCCCGTGTGGAAATTGGTGGGCACCCAGAGTTTAGAAGGGAACAATAAACTCCGAGTCAGTCATGGTGACTGGTGTGAGATCGTAAAACAGTTATTCTTTAAAAATAAACAGCAGAGAATTTTAAAGTCAATTCGCAATGCTTTTGGAAAATGAAACTACCATAAGACCTCCCACCACACACACAATGCAAACGCAGAATTGGAGGAGATTTCTTCTTATGATAGTCAAAGATGCTTACTACGCAAAATCAAATCATTTTGATATTATTATTAGTGCATAGTGTAGAAAACATTTCGAAAGTATAATATTAATCTTAGCCAACATACGACCAGTATCGTATGCCTACTATAGCTACCATCTAAACAGTGGTGACCACCGTACGTAAATGGCAGGTTCTACAACTAATACCGTACAAATCACGTATTGGAGTTTGGATTTCCAACAAATGGTCAGGCTAAGGAACTTCCTATCCACGATGGGTACGTCCCTGGAATAGACGACCCGAGAACCTAACCGGATCTCTGCCAACACAAGGCCGGGTTACCTCTGCAAAAATAGGTAACTACTGACACGCGTATGCCATCCCCCGATCGTCACCGATCTTCCCGAGGATCCCCGATTCGCAACAAACCACATAGATAATAATAATGCAGTAACCACAGAGGTTAAGTATCTGGGCTCCATACCATGATACCACCTTTATCCAGAAGGAATGACATACACTAAGGGGCGCTACTCCCTAGAACCTTGCTGCATCCTTCCTGTTTCGACCATTTCCGGGGTGTGAGGCTCGACGAAGTCTCGTCCACAAAGCTACGCTTTCTACAAAAAGCCCTGCTTCGGGTCAAACAAAATGATCAACCTATGATCACAAAGATATAAGATCAAACAAATGATCATATCACAAATGACCAAACACTGATCATTTCACAGCAACACTCAGTATGCCACGTTACCAAATTGGGATATATCGCTGATAAATTTCAACTACATAACCTCTGAGCTCGTACGTCTCAGAGAAGGGTGTTAAGCTAAGAGAATAAATTCTCCGCCACCAACAGAAATGTATTTGAAAGAAATCAGCTTTATATCTCAAATTGTAACGTCAGACACACATCCATACAAGTCTGTTCCGGGATCAAACAGAACCGAAGGCACTTCTCACGAAGCCCTTGCATTTCCGGATAATTTTCAATCACGTCAGAACTTCCCGTCACTAAGGGTGATAAAACCTCTAAATCGAAGATCAGTCGATGTAGAGTAACTCGACGGTAATCCTTCCGTTTTCAAAAATATCCGGTCTTCAACACCGGTCTTCGAATGCGATTCATAACGACGTATCACATATTCGGAATGGGTTATACGACCCCATGGTCCTTTCCCGGTAAACCCGAATAGTGAGCGATTATTCAAAAATAAGTGTGGCATTCAAATTCATCCAATTCACAACAGATACCTCTCTAAAGGTAATTATTGATAGTCGGTTATTTAACTATCAATAAAGATGCGCAACATCATCAGATTCCAAATAATTTTCCCAAATTATTTATCTTCAAAGATATCTTTACTAGATATATAATTTCCACACTTAACCGTTTGAAAACAAATTCAAATCAATTTCCACTTTTCCTTTTATCTTTAAAAGATAAAATCTCTAAAACAGTTCATTTCATATTGGAAAACATTTCCATACTTATTTAATAATAAGTATTTCACAAATCTATTTATTTTCAACATTTGAAAATATTCGATATACTTAAATCAAATTAAGTATATATTCATTCTTTAAGGAAATCATAAATTTCAACATCTATTTGAGTCAAAACGAATGTTGCGTAAAACATCGTTACGACGACTCGAAATCACTAGTATAGGGATTCGGATTTAGATAGATATATAAATCCCAATACTACTTCAAAACATTTCCTTTCGGAAATCATTTACTATAACAACAGTGTTATAGTCCACCATTTCCTTAAATTTCTCGAAAACGTCTAGTTCAACAAGAACTGTTGAAATCCATGATTTCGATATTTCACACGTTTTAAAACATTTTTTAAAACAATCACTTTATTTCAAATATCGCTTTCCCGAAACATATCCATTTTATTTAATAATATATTCACTGTCCAAAATCGTGAATATACTTCAATAATTATATTTCAATCTTTTCTACACGTTTTATTCCAAGAATTATCCACTATCCAAAATCGTGGATAAAATTTCCTTAATAACTTCTATATTACATTCATCAAATTTGATTGATTTCAAATTCATAAAACAACGTTTATAAATTCACCTTTATATTTTCTAACAACTTCGATTTACAAAATTTCCTTTTATTGACTTCTAAATTTACTTATCAAAATAAGTGATTTCAGATTTATAAACAACGTTTATAAATCACATTTATACTTCATAACAACTTCAACTTATGAAATCATTTCATTTGGCAATTTCTATTTATATCCCAATTACGTGCAAAAATCTAATTTATAAGTAAATTACTTATGAATCGTTTATTCTACAACATCTATTCACTTTATAACTTCACGTTATAAATCTATTAATTTCGTTTACTTATGGAATCCTTTTATACTTCTTTCCAACACTTATAAAAATTCGTTTTATAAGTCCAATATTTTGATTTATAAAATATCAATTTTATAAATCTTCCTATACAAATCGTTTATAGTTATTCAAAAATCCCAACTTAAACCATTTTATAAATAAATCGACTTTTATTTCAAAAACGACACTTCGGTTATATTTCACTAAAAATTATAACTTTTATAACTTTTAAAATTTTACGTTTATAAATCGATTCAAAAATTCCATAAAACGTATATTTTCAAAAATCACTTTAAAAATCCTTTTAAATTAAAAGTCGTCATTTTTAAAGTTCAAAACTGAATCCGATGATGCAACAACACCAATCAGTCCATCACAACAGTCAAACATCATATATCATCATATGATAACAGAATATATCAAAATATCTGTAAATAATCAATACGGTGAGGAATCCAGTCGGATCCCTCCAACCTGTTTCCCTGCATCCACAGATGTTAGCACAATACCAATTCCGCTCCAGTACGGAATTATCGCGGTATATAGGTTTTTATAAATCCGCTTACTAACGGCGCAATAGGGTCTCATCCGCTATACGAGGCGGGAAATCAATCAATCCAATATATACATATGCCAATATGTATATATCACTATATATAGATATATATCCTACTATATCTAATATCACATCCAAATAGCAATCAAAACAGTCAATAAATAACTGCAAAAATTCCACATTCAATTTGAGTGAGAAAATCTCACAGTGATTTTAAATTCCATTTCAGCGTTTATTTCGAATAAAATTAAACGCGCGTTTAATTTTACTCAAAAATTTCACTGATTCCAAACACGCCCAGATCTGCGCTGCAGCGTAGAGCGCGTCGCTGCGATTCCAACGCTTCTGGTCTCGCATTTTTCTGATCTCGTATGAAAAAGATACAGTGTTACAAAGTTTAACGAATTTATATAAAATTTAATTTACAATTTCTTTTATAATTTATACCCATATACATCTGGACCGTTGATTTCAAAGCCCTACATCCCTGCCCTTGAACGCGTCTTCTCCCTCCCAGGTGTTTCACGCGACAGAGAACCCATTGCCGTTTGAAACATCTCGATGCCGCCCCTAGCTAGACTCGACCGTAAGTCGATCGGAGACCCCCACCATGCTCGCGCAAGCCAGCACCACCCATGCTCCAGGTGCGGCGAAGTCCGGTCGCCTCTCCTCCTCGCAATACGTGCGTGAACGCACGACGCTCTAGCTCCATTTCCCAATGATCTATGCCATTAAAACCGATCATAACCGTATGGATCTCAAGATCTCGCGTAGCTCTACGTTTTTGTAGTTGGAAGCTTTTGAAATTAACTTGTGGATTGGAAAGAAAATGAAGAAGAAGATGATTGCTTTTCGGCCATTGATCAATGAAGTGGCGGCTGCTGAAGCTTGAATTAGGGTTTGGGTTTTTCTTTGCAAATGAAGATATGGGGGTGCTTATATAGAAAATGGCCAAATTTACTATTCATCGAAATTTTTCCGAACTCCGAATCGAACGTGCCGGCTGACGTTTCTAGGGTTTACCCCGCGTTCCGAACGCAATGGAATAGGTTTCGGAAGCTAATTCGATCGTCTGCACGAGATACGGAATTAAACGATCAATTTAAATTAAACCGATTTAAATCGATTTCGAGGCGTTTTGGCTTGCCCCGGACAAACGGCACATCCAAAAATTACGAAATTTGAAATCTTACAATAATATCACATTACGGATCCGATGAAACTGGTTTCGTCGAAATCCGAGACCGTTTGAAAAATGACTATTTTAACTCGACGATTTAAAATTAAAACGATATCGATGCGTTTCGAGATGCCACGGTCGAACGACAACTTCGATTGCTACGAAAATTGAAATCCGATAATAACTAACTATTACGGATCCAATGGAACTGGTCTCGTTCAATTCTGAGACTGTCCGAAAATTGGCTATTTTTCAGTCGATAATTAAATATTAAAATATTCAATTTTCACAGATTAACTCCAAATTCGATTCTGAAAGTTCTATAACATTCTTATAACTCCAGTATGATTTATTAAAATTTTACAAATCATTTTCAATCATATTAAACTCGATTTTCAATTATTCTGGAATTTCACTATTTAATTTATCGATTTAATTATCAAATTAAATCCAATATTCGAAAAATAAATTATTCGACTTCTTAATTCCATTTATTAATATTTAAAATTAATTAAATATTCGAATTTTAATTATCAAAAATTCTGGGTCGTTACAATCACCATCGTCACAACCATACCCATACTTTGCGGCTCCTAATTCAATCAGCAAAATCAACAACACTAGCTCCATGCCTTTAACGTGCCTCTAGAAATTCATGATCGGCACCATATCACAGCCCATGCTCAACCTCGTGCCACCTTACATCTACAGCGATCGTCACTCATCACCATCGTCGCTACTGTGAGACCCAACTTCATTGTCCCAATCGCGACTGCACCTGCAGTCGCCTCCTCCATGCACATCACTAACCACCACGAACGTTCCACTTCCCCATCGCATCACAATCGATCCACTACATCGTGACTTCCACCTGAATCGCCGACTTCGGCCTTGAGACATCCGCGTTCGATTTTATATTATTATTATTATTTATGTCGCAGTTGGAAGATTCTAATGGGGTTAGAGCTACAGGGTTTGGATTTTAGATAAGTGAACTAGGTGATGGGTTTTGAAATGAAAGAGAGATTAGTTTGTAAGGCTTGGGCTCTAATTTAAATTAACAGAATTTCTTTTCATTTAACAACTCTTTTTATATTTATTTATGAATTCATTCCAATCTAATTAAGTTTAATTTACACACCATTCGAAAAATTATCTTTTGATAATTAGGAAATTTTATTCAATTTGATGCCGCTTATCTATTTTTCACTATTTTAATAATTAACAATTATTTTAACTTTAAAAATATTTTTATATTCAATTAAATAGTTTATTCGATTTCAATATATTATTCAAAATGAATTTATTAATTTAATTCAATTTATTAAAAAAAACCTTTTATTAAATAGACCTTAAATAAATAAGAATTTATTTTCAAAATAATAATTATCAAAAAATGAATTTGAATATTTATATTTAATTAAATTTATTCAATTTAAAATGCAGCGACTTTGTTACAGTAATGATTAAAGTAGGTGTCAGGAGGCAGTCATAGTTCCAGGTGAGCAGTGGTGGCTTTGAGAAATCAATGGTGAACAATTGGAAGAAAGGAGGTCAGTTGCAAGGAAATTGGCACCGAAAAGGGAAAAGGCTAAAAGTGATGAGATAGGAAAATTTTCTTAGTCCAGGAATATTTATGCGACTGATATGGCAAAGCAATTCTACTCAGTATCTATCAAAATAAATGGCTCGGTAGAGATGAATTTTTGACAAAAAAAATAAGATGAAAAACAATAGGGAGGCCGTACCTACCTGACTAAGGCATGGAACTATCTCCAGAGTATAGATCATATCCTTGAATTGGATAGTAATACTTCCAATATACAAACAATCGAATGGATATCAGCTGAATAGAGGCAACACTTTGAAGCAACTCTTAGATAACCAGCAAACGTATATGGTTGATGTCATGCTCTTGTCTTGTTCCAGAGCATGCTTTATTTCCATCTGGATCATACCCTGGGGCAAGTGCTATCCGGCTTTTGGCCAAGCGACTTTCAAATGATTATGGATGTCAAATGAAGACGAAATGATTCAAGGACTTGGGAACATGCTTGGAAGGGCAATAAGAATGATCTTAAGATATTAGAGAACCATTATAGTGAAGGAGAGGGGTTGGTATCGACCACTTTCCAACTGTCGGTACCAAGCACTTTTGATGGGCCCTAGTTGGTTCTAGAGTCAAGACTCATGGAATATTAGCTTCAGCGATCGTCTTGGGTGCATTTCTGAAGAAGTAGGTGAATAGCTCCAAAAAAGTTCTGAACGAAAGAAGATAAGTCTAAAGATATCAGAACCTCTCAGAAAAAACATGATTTCCAAGGAAAATTGCCTGGAACTTAATAGGTCGAAGATAGAAGACCAAGTGGAGAAAGATGGAACACATCCCCATTATAAAATCAAATCAATATCGATCACTTTTGATCGGTACCGAGATGATTTTCTTGCTTTGGAGGCTCCATCTTTCTCTCCTACATTCTCGGATCTAAAGTTAGACTTGGTATATCGAGATCTAATGGTCCTATTGGATGATTTCCCTATAAATACAAGGCATAGAGCATTTGGAAATGGACCTTTTAGCACTTGCTTTCTTCGTCATCTTCCTCTGCTCGACCCTAGTCGCTAAGGAAGCTATTTTTGTTGTTCTAGGCTTTTAGATTGGTAAAACCTTTATACTTGTGAGTAAAATCCATAAGCAATAACATTACAGTGGACTTAGGCCTTAGATTTGCCGAACCACTATAAAAATTTATCTGTGTTCAAACTTCTATTTGCTAGGTCTCTTCATTTCAATTATTTTTTAGGTGTTATGCCATTTTCTAGCTCAACTGATGTAAATACTATTTTTGATGGAAAATACGATGTTTAATGGACTTAAAGTAATAAAAGTATAACAAAGTATTTTGAAGTATAACTATTATAGTTTTGAGATGAATAAAGGTGCTTTTATAATAAACAATAATAAAATGATTTTATACTTAAGAGAAAAACAATGGTCATAAATATAAAGTTTTGGATGGATGTAATATTTGATTAATTATTCTTTTGAATTATCGCATATTTTGTTTTATGATAATGAAATTGCATTTGATGTATATGCGGTATTTTTCCATTATTACTACATTTGTGTATAATTATCTATGGTTTATTGTGTTGATGGTTGTGTTACTAATAAAGTTGTTTATTACACATTTGATGATTTGATGTTATGTTACTATTATAGTGGATTAATACACATTTTGTTATATGGTGTTTGCATTACTAATATAGTGGGTTAGTACATATTTGTTTGATTTATACGTGCATTGATGGTGTGTTACTAATAGTTGATAATTAGTGTGTGTGAGTATATATATTATGATTAGTTTATTTGATGTTTAGGGTTTATATTGAGTGTTATCAAATGTATGTGATGTTTAATTGCTAAGTGTGCTTTTACTGTTTTTACCTTATGGTTATCATGATTGATTGTGATGGTTTAGTAGGAGTAGTGTTTTCTACATGAATTGGTTACATGGATGTTATGGTTGTCATGTGCTAAAAAGTATTTGGATACAGCAGAAGAGCAAGAAAAAGAACTACGTGGACTTGATCCCCTCAAAAGGGGTAGATAGGAAGTCTTTTCCATAGCTCTCGAGCCCTTTGGCTGGAGTGTATAGGGTTAGGCACAATCCAAACTTTCTTTTCTTTCATGCATTATGGAAGTTGCAGGTGGGAGCAAAGGAGGGAATAAAAATATGGATATAGGTCATATCCCTAGCTTTATGACTTGGTATATTTCTCTTACATCACATTTATGCTTTTATTTATCAATGATGATTAATGTATAAAAATGTGGATGTCATTTGATGTATTGAATATGTGCGATATTTAATTGTTAAGATAATGTTTATGTATTGATGTTTGATTCCACTGTGAGGTTTACCTTTTCTCTCCTAGTTATTGAAATTTTAAATTATAAAATAAACTATCCATTGCTTTTAATATCAAAAATTAGTTGCAAGCGTATTTTTATGGTGTTTGTAATTGATTACAAACATTCAATATTATGGGGAGTCACATTGGTATCAGAGCTTAGGTTTAGTGATTCCATGAGCCTTGAGGAGGTATGACCATTTAGGGTATGATCCTGCATTGTACGAGGTTATTATCGCGGTCAACTGGAGTCAACCCAAAGTCAAAATCTCTGGTCAGAATAGAAGGATCAATAATGTTATTATTAAGCCAAGGACTTTGTTTATGGACTGATTAAGTTGAATATGGATAACATTGGAATTTTGATCAATACTTAATCCCATATATCCTAAGATGGTATGGTTTTGACAAAGATAATGCATGTAAATAATCATTACTAAATGGTACTGGTTAAAAATATGTAGGATTGGGTTTTATCAAAAAGATCTATAAGCAATGAATTCAGCCAAACTGCACACCACTAACCAAGGTGATGTATGAACATTAATATTTTAAATTTTCAAATATTCATCATTGAATGAAATCACACCTTTGAGTCACACAACCACATCTACAAATTCTTTGAAACACCACTTGATTTAATTAGTTTATAAATTGTTATAAATTAATTAAATTAATTTATATTTAAGAAATATTAATTATTGTTGTATTTGAATTTAAGGGGTATATAGTAAATGAAGTAGCTCATAGAAATGTTTTGGGTGTTCCTAGTAAATAATTGAGTGCGTATATCAA
The DNA here is from genome assembly GCA_030737815.1 of Allium fistulosum. NCBI lineage: Eukaryota > Viridiplantae > Streptophyta > Magnoliopsida > Asparagales > Amaryllidaceae > Allium > Allium fistulosum. The sequence continues at coordinate 1,511,917,951 of CM060901.1, forward strand.
ATGTAACGACCCGGTTTTTCAGTAATTCGAATTTGGAATATTTAATTGAATTTAAATATTGAAAAATGAATATTATAAGTTAAATCAGTTAATAAATTGATTTTGGAATCTAATGTGAATAAAAATGAATTATAATATTGAATTACATTCTATTTAGGTTAGAATATGATTAGTAAACTTTTAAAATTGAATTAAGAGTTAATTTACAGAAATTGGAAATTTTAATAATTAATTAACAGGTAAAAATAGTCATTTTTCACACTGTCTCGGATTTTGATGAAACTAGTTTCATTAGATCTGTAATAGTGAGTTATTATAGGATTTCAAATTTCATGCCAATCGGACTTACGGTTTGCTCGTGCGAAGCTGAAACGCGTAGAAATTTATTTAAGTAAATTTTTATTAAAATAATTCGATTCGAAAACCTATCTTCCAAATATGATAGAATTGGCCTCCGATATATATTTCATTGTGTTTGGAATAGGGGTAAAACATTATAAATGCCAGGCGGCATGCTTTGTTTGGAGTTCGAAATATTTTCGGGTGAATAGTATTTTGTAATTGTCTATATAAGGACGTTCATTCACCAAAACCCTAGCCAATCTAGGTCTAGCCGCCACTATCATGTCGAACGGCCAGAATTGCTCGATTCTTTCTCCTCATTTTTCTTGCAATCCATCAACCGATTCGAAAAACTTTCAACTACAATATTATAGAGCTCGATGAGTACTTTAAATCCAACGGTGATGATTGGATTTCGAGATGTAGATCAACGGCAATTTCAGTTTGAACATCGTGCGTTCGAGCGCATTAACCGAGACCAATGGGAGGTCGAGCTCTTCGTGGCTTCAGGCGTGGATGAGGCAGAGTGAGGCGCACGAGGTGGTGTTCTTCGATCGAGTTCTCGACGAACGTAGGTGGCGCGGCAATTCATTTGAAACGGGGGCTAGGTGGGTTCGAACGCGTGATGAAGCCTGGTAGGAAGAAGGAAAAGCAAGGCCTAGATCTCATCTCTTGAATCAGCGGCCCAGATTAATTGAGGTTTAAAATAAAAATAATAATTGTAAATTAATTTATATAAATTGTATAATCTTAAAATTGTATAACCTTGTCATACGAGGTCGAAATTGAACGAAACAAGTTGCGTTGGGTTCGTATTAGCGAACACTATGGGATGAAGCTGGTTTGTAGTTGATTGGAGCTAGTGAAAATTTTGGATAAAATTAAATGCTTGTTTAATTTTAATCGAAATAAATCGCTATTACGACGACTGCAACCAAAGTGAGTATAACTCACTTTTTCCGACTCGCTTATATTTTTATATAAGTGAGACTAAATTTTATTTATGATGATCGATGATTGTTTGGATGAGATATGATATATTATATATATATTGATTGGTTTGGATATATTCCCAGATATTTTAGCGGATGAGACCCTATACATTCCCAAGTATGAGCGGATGACCCTTTGTACGCGTGTCTGCCTCGAAGCGGACATTGTACATATTTTCAATATGTATATTTGTTGCAGGTGATAGGTTGGAGGGATCCAACTGGATTCCTCACCGTTGTTGATTTTGTTACAGATATTGTTATATATGTTGTTATCATGTGATATATGATGGTTGGATGTCATGATTGATATGATTGATTGAATGCCTTTATCTAGTGCAGTTGTAGCATTGGGCCTTATTTTGAAAATTTAAAATATTAGAATGATGATTTCAATTTAAAAAGGGTTTCAAAGTGATTTTGAAAATATATAATTTTTGAATTGTTAAAGAAATGATTTATTTTAAATAAATAAAAGTTATAATTTTTACGTTGTAAAAATTATGGTTTTGGGAAATATAATCAAAATATGATTTTTGAAATATGGAGATAACTATTTTGTGAAATAGGTTAAATTGATATTTTTGGACTTATTATAAATGGTTTACATATTAGATTTATAAAATTGATATTTTATAAATTAAAGTAATGGAATTATAAACGGTGTTTTATAAATATTAGAAATGGAATTGTAGTCAAACTTGTATATGGATTTGTAATTGAAATTTCAAAATGAATTTATAATGGATTTTATACATAATAAGATTTGACAGGAATGAATTTGTAAATAAGAGATTTATAGGTGATAAACTTATAATTGGATTTTGACTTATAAATGAGATAGAAATGGAAATTTGTTAAAAAGGAATTTTATATATGGAAGTGTTTACAAAATATAAATGGATTATAACACTGTTTTATAAAGGTGAAATCAATTTAATTTGATAAGTTAAATGTGAAAGTTTATTAAAGGAGTTATATTCAAGATTCTGGACAGTGAATAATCCTTTAAATAAATGTGTAGAAGTCATGAATTCGATAAAGGAGTTATATTCACGATTTTGGACAGTGAATAATACTTTAAATTAAATGTGTAAAAGTAATGAATTCGATAATGGAGTTATATTCACGGTTTTGGACAGTGAATAATCCTTTAAATTAAATGGGTAGAAGTGTAACGACCCGATTTTTCGACTTCCGAAAGTCGACATCAATACACCCACTGTATCAAATGTCGAACCATCGAATGCCGGAAAACCGAATCATTAGGGTTAAAGAAGAAAGAGGTAGATGAAGAAAGAAGAAGAAATAGAAACAGTAACAGAATCTCACATTCGCAGCGGAACAATATATAAGATAAATGAATAATCTTTAAAAAAATGAACTATATCAGTTCATACAATACATCATCAGAGTTTACAACAACAACACACAAACTGGCAGTTATAATAATCTGCCCATATGATTGAATACACAGCGGAATGATAATAATATACGGAAGTACGTCTCGCCATCCAGCTCACCTCCTGATCTCCACAGCGTAATTTTCTGACTTCGCTCCAGAACAACTGATAACCTGACTCTAGACTGCCCGTGTGGAAAATTATGGGCACCCAGAGTTTAGGAAGGGAACAATAAACTCCGAGTCAGTCATGGGACTGGTGTGAGATATTAAAACGGTTATTTGCACAAAGGAATAAAAGAAATTCGCTATGCTTTTGGGAAATGAAACTACCATAAGTAAATGGCAGGTTATACAACTAAAACCGTATAGGGCTCATATTGTTTCTTTGGATTTCCAACAAATGGTCAGGCTAAGGAACTTCCTATACCACATGGGTACGCCTCTGAAGGGACGCCCCGAGAACCTAACCGGATCTCTACCAACACAAGGCCGAGTTATCTCACGCTTCTGGTGCAATGAAGATGTAACTAGATAACTCCACACACACGAGTATGCCATCCCGGTCGTTACCGGCCTTTATCCGAGGATCCTCAACACCAACAACCATAAAGTAATAAATTTGCAGCAACCACATAAGTTAAGTATCTGGGCTCCATACCATGATACCACCTTTTTCCAGAAGAAAATGGACATACCCTGAGGGCGCTACCCCCAAACAACCTTGCAGCATCCTTCCTGTTTCGACCATTTCGGGTTGTGAGGTCCGACGAAGTCTCATCCACAAAGCTTCGCTTTTCACAAAAGCCATGCTTTGATCAACAAATGATCAGCAACACTTAACATGCCACATTACCAAATTAGGGAAATATCACTAGTAATAATCAACTACATAACCTCTGAGCTCATACGTCTCAGAGAAGGGTGTTAAGCTAAGAGAATAAATTCTCCGCCACCAACAGAAATGTATTTGATAGAAACCAGCTTTACCTCTCAAAGTGTAATGTCAAACATACAACTATACAAGTCCATCCTGGGTCTGAATGGAACCGAAGGCACTTCATAAGAAGCCCTTGCAAATCCGGGTATTCACAATCCCGATCAGACTCCCCATCACATATGGAGATCTCTATACCGGAGCAAATCGGTGTAGAGACATTCGACAGGTAATCCTTTCATTTTCGAAAATACTCAGTCTTCAACACCACCTTCAAATGCAATCCCATTTCGTCGTATCATTATTCGGAATGGGTTTTATGACATAAAGTCCTTTCCCGGCTTAACCGAATAATGAGCGTTTATTTTTTTTAAAACACATGGATACACAAGTCATAAAGATTCAGTATTAAGATTCGATGTGGGTTTCAGATAACCATCTGGAATCCGACCCCCTGTCGCATCGAAATTCAAATGCCGTTTAAAGGCCAATATTGATAGTCGGTTATTTAACTATCAATCACTATTCACCACAATCACCAGATTATAAATAATTTTTACCCAATTATTTATTTTTAAAATATCTTCACAAGATATATTTTAACACTTCAACACTTTGAAAACCAATTTCAAATCACTTTTCTTTTGCGGAATAAATTTCCAAATGTTTATTTACTTCCACTGAAAATTTGCCGAGTCCGAATACTTCCAAATGATTTAAATCACTTATCCAAAAATATATATACTTGGATACATTAAAAATAAAAACTATTTTTAAACACTTTATTTAAAACATTAGTTATGAAATTTAATATCAATATCTCATATAAAAACTCAAGTCCAAATAAATTTAAGAATAAAATTATTAGATAAAGTGTAATTATTAAAATATCTATTTTCTAAATCAAATCTCAATTTGATCTTTAAAATAATCACTTCTATAATCAACCAAATAAATCTTTACTTTAAAGATTTAAAAACAACTTAAGAAAATAATTTCTCCAAAGTATCCTTTTTAAAACCATCCTTAAAACTTTCAATTTATATTTATCAGCTACTTTGAAAACATACTCGGCTTTCCCATGAAAATACACTTTCCATTTCAAAATGGTCCTTTTAAATCAATTAATAAATCCTTCTTGACTTATTTCAATTTACATTCCAAATCCGTAATTTCTTTCCACACTTTTTAAAATAAACCAACATTTATTTTTAAAACAAATTTCTCTTTTCTTTATAAATTCCATTGTAAATTTGCATTTCCAAATATCCAATTTTATTTATTTCTGGTATCCTATGATACCAAAAATATAATCGGCTAAACTATAGCCTTAAAATAAATTCCATTTATCAATATAATCATTCACACCAATATAATCATTCACAGATTATCACATCACAACATATACAAATAAATTCAATAATGTGAGGAATCCAGTTGGATCCCTCCAACCTGTTTCCCTGCATCCACAGATGTTAGCACAACAATTAAATACCAATTCCACTTTGAGGTGGAATATCACGGTATATGGGATTATAAAATATCATCCGCTATTAGCGGCGCATAGGGTCTCATCCGCTATATAATGCGGGAAATCAATCACTCCAAATATATATATATATATATATATATATATATACTACTATCATATATACTATCATCCAACAGATAAATTATTAAATTCATCCAAGCACATCCAATAATTTAAATTTATTTATTTAAATTAACTAGGCAAATCAAGTGAGTGAGAAGATCTCACCTTTGCCCTTTTATTTGCAATCCATTTCCATCACGACTTGTTTTCTTCACAGTATTAGACCTTGTATAAACATTTATACAATTTATTAATATTCGAAATAATCGAATAATCAATTTTCATTAGACAATTTCAATTCACCAGTGATTTTATTTTAAACTAATAATTTTAATTTTAAACTAACTTCCTTTTTAACAAATTCTAAAATTGTTAAATACATTGATTAAGTAAATTAAACACCTTAATATATTATTTAAAATTTAACAGTAAGTTAAATATTTGTATATATCTATATATATATATATTTATAAACATTAATACTTCATTGTAATATTAAACAAATTGTAAATCTCAAATCTATATACGTTCAGATTTAAATTGAAGTGAATAATTCGTTTATACCTCACCTCGAACATGCCAACTTCGTCGAGACAGCAACCTCAGGTCATATCGGCCTTGACGCCTCGCCGAGCCCTCCACAACACCGCCTTCGCGAGCTTCCAGGCAATCGCCATCACCACCATTCCATCGCGCGTGCAACCCCGACCAAACCAATCTCCTCGATTCCAGGCCTCGAGCTCGCGACCCAATCCACCTCGCCTGACTACAACGCGCGTGTACGCGAGCCACTGGGAATCGCGACTTCGATTTGCTTGGACGAGCAGCCATCGCCGATGAATTTCATTCGATAAATATTCAAATGATTTACTGATTCGATTTGAGTATACGAATTTTGATTTGGGTCTTTCGATTTCGATTAGAGGTGGGTTCGGTTTGATTTGAGAAGAGGGATTTCGATTTCATTCTTCGACCATTGATTTCTTTTGAACGAGCACGATCATTTTTTTTTGATTTTTTTATTTTGGTTTTCTAAGATACTCGGTTGCAAATTAAAAGAAAAGGGAACGCGTGTAATAGAAAAGATGCCAAGTGTTTAAAGAATGAAGAAACATGTCATTTGTCTTGTGAATACAATATTATACTAGATACACATATATATATATATATTATTTTCAAATTCAAATTTAAATTTAAATCGTATCAATCTTGCAACTCATAATCTCGATCTCCTATCGAGGCATTCCGCCAGGCATTCATAAGGTTATACTCCTATTCCGAATGCAACGGAAAAGGTTTCGAGTCCAAATTCGATCGTATGGAGAAGAAAGCTTTTTGGACCCAGCTATTTATATTAATTTTTCGATATATAAATTCAGCGCGTTTGCCTATCGTACGATCACACGACAACTCCAAATACGACGAAAATTGAAATCCGATAATAATATACTATTACGGATCTAATGGAACTAGTTTCTTCGAATTTCGAGACTGTGTCCCAGAAGGCTTTTTTTAAATATCGATTTAAATGATAAAAATTCAAAACTGAACAAATCACTTTCAAATTCAATTTTAAAAGTTCTATTATCTTCAGTATTATCAATATAGATTTTCTAAGACTTTGAAATATTTTTAACTAGCATAAAATTGAAGATTCGATATTTTACCCAAATTTCAATAATTAAATTTAATAATTTAATCACCATATTCATAGTGATATTTGAAATTCAAGTTAAATTAATTTCCAAATATTTAAAATCAATTAAATATTCTAATTTCAAATGTCCAAAATTCAGGGTCGTCACAAGAAGTCATGAAATCGATAAAGGAGTTATATTCATGATTTTAGACAGTGAATAATCCTTTAAATAAAATATGTAGAAGAATGAATTTGGTAAGAGAATTATTCACAATTTTGGACAGTGAATAATCCTTTAAATAAAATGGTTGTTTTGGAATGTGATATTATAAAAGGGAATTCAAATGGTTTGAAAATAAGATGATTTGTAAATTTATTTATTATTAAAATAAGTATATGGAAATGTTTTCCAAAAATCCAGTAAGTGAAATGGTTTTGAATATTATATTTTTAAAAGATATTTGAAGTTAATAATTGGAAAGTGATTTGATTTAGAAACGATTAATGAAATCAAGCCCAGTGATTACTTCAGTGCTAGATTTTGTTTGTTGCTTTGATAGTTAAATAACCGACTATCAAAATTTGGCCATTTTAGTTCTCAACTTGATGTAGAAACTAATTAGTCGTACACTTAGTACGTAAGTGACTGTGTAGGCTTAATTATCGTTTGTGTTAAGAATGTTGATTCGTATAGTGCGGAGTGATTACTCCAAATTATCGAGCTTCCTTCTTGGCCGAAGGATAGCAAGTTGAAAGTTGGAAACATTATAAGTCTATAAGACTTAGTTTCAGTGTGAGGTTGAGAAACGCTTTTGCATTGTTGGTGCGAAGAGACCGGGATCGGATTTATCTGGAAACCACTTCGGACCAACATTAATATGACGATTGTGCAGGTTGGTCGATGATATTAATATTCAGGATTTTCATAGTGAAGGACTGCTTGTTGATCATTTTGGGTTAAAATCCCAATATACATGTAGTAGCGGTAGTCTCTTCGATATGAAATATGCAATGCAAGGACTATTCGCTACTAATCCTAGGGATTTCCTGACAGGATGTGGTGGGAAAGTGCCTTCAGTTTGTCCTGTTCCTGGACAACTTGTATGAACGAGTGTCTGACATTGCATTTCTATGATTACGTACAATTGGTTTTTACAAACATATATCGGTTTGGTGGCGGAGAAGGTAACTTCTCTTAGCTTAACACCCTTCCTTGAGATGTACGAGCTCAAGGGTTGTATTTTTGTGAAAGGCAATTAGTAGTCAACGGAAATGGCAATGTGGCATTCAAAGATGATGTGATATGTGATATGTGATATGTGAAAGGCAATCGATACCTCTTTGGCCTCACTCCCTGGAAAATGACTGAAACAGGGATAGAAGCAGCAAGGCTAAAATAGGATGCTCCCATTAGGAGATGTCATCACTCTTCTAGATATATCTTTACTCGCTATGACGTCGTGTATCTGATTATTGTTGTGTGTGCTTGTAGCCACGGATAAAGGTCGGTAACGATCGAAGTGATGACATATTCGGTACTATCCAGGGATGGGTAGGCCGGTCTTGTGTTGGTTTAGGCAGTTAGTATCTGCCTTCTAGGTACATCCCTCTAGAGGTGTACTGTGTTGGTTCGGAAAGGTAGTCCCTTTACCTAGTCATTTGTATGGAAATCCAAAATCCAATACGTTCCTGCCATTTTCTATTGTATAAAGCCTTGTATTGCAAGGTGTATGCTAGAATTTAATAATATAACAATTTCAGCTATTTTAATATTATTTGTGTGCAATAGACACTATTATAATATAAGAGAATTGGATATGAGATGTTTTGGTTATCGTAAGGTAAAAACCTTGTCGGTATTTATTTGCGACTCGATTTTACGAGATACCATTTGCTTTGATAAAGGAAAGTTTTGATAACTTTATAAATTCAGTTGAGGTTTGTTTTCTCACGCTGGTTTACCAGACTGATCCGAGCGTTCTTCCCTTTCAATGCTCGGGTCAGACCGAGTATATTTACAGGTTCAGATTTGGTGCTTTTGGAGCTTCAGCAGGCGAGTTGGAGATCTTCATGTCGTATACACGTACCTGTTTATTATTCCGCTGCATTGCATTGCATTGAATTGCATTGTTGTTGTTGTAAATTGTCAGCATTTGTAAGGGCACGTTATTACTACTGTCCAAGTTTATGATTACTTATTGTGTACTCTGATATTGGTTTATGTATATTACAGTTTCTCTTTGTAAAGATTATTGATCTATATTATATGTTATTCCGCTGCAATGTGAGATTCTGTATTGTTTTTTGTTCTACTTCTCTCTTTTTCTTCTCTTCTCTTCTTCTTTTTTCTCTCTTTCTTCTCACCCTCTCTTTTCTTTCTCATGATTATCTGCAATCAGTGCACTCTGGTTCGGACATATGTGGTTTATTGTCGGACTCAAAGGGTGTCGAGTGTAGGTCGTCACATCAAAGTTATATAGTGCGTATTAATATATTATGATGATGTACAGTTAATTTGGATTAAAATAGAATTAGTTACAACATGGGATTTAGATTTTATCTATTCCATTTTGGACCTTCCATATTCGGCTAGAAATGGGGAATGGGAGTAGGGGTCATGCTTTGATTTGTTAAGAGAGAAAAGTGCTAGATCTTTTTCACTTTTCCCCCCATAAAATCAGGGCAATGCTCACTATTTTTGGCTCTCTCTTTGGTCCTCATCTTGCTCTCATTTTGGCTACCACTACCAATTTTCCATCCTAGTTATGGACCCATATCCACCTATTAACATTAAAATAACCAAAGATCTAAGTGGTATACTCGTCTGTAGCAAAATCAGGTGGTAAATCGAAGAGTTTTAGGAATTTTATAAATCAACATGTCACTAACAGGTCGGATCTATAAGGTATAATTCTAATTTACATAAATACAATTGTTATATCATTCTTATCACCATTTATGTATGTTATTGCCTCACTATAATCATAATTAACTCTAATAATTTAAATAATTAATTAAATGATCTACTTCAGTTTAACTCATTACTTTTAATTATAATATATATGTGTATATGTTTGATTTGAGTTATATATAATAATTTTTGAAACATACAATATAATTTTAAATATTTATTATTTTTAATCATTTCAAATCATATAGTACATTAATATTATATTTAAAAAATTTATATATACAAATATATGTTTATTTATTTTAAAGTTCTTTTTTGTTAAATTTTGTTAAAAAAATTTAGCTCGAATATATTTAATATATATATATATATATATACATATACACTTTTTGAAAATGGTTAATATATATATATATATATATTATATAATCAAAATGTTTATTCTATTTAATATATATATGCATGCATGTATGTTTGTGTGTGTGTATTTGTTTATTAAATGCTCTCCGGCATTTTATTAAAAAGAAAAAATTGACTGAATTATATTATATATATATAATATAAATATATTTAAATTATTTAACTAATATATATATATATATATATATACACTAAAATAATTTATGACCATATATATAGTATATTATGAAAGTAATGTTTAATAAATTTAAATATATTTTCATCATTAGATTGATTTATATTTAGATCTAAATTTGAATTTAAATATATTTTTTCCAAATCAAAATTAGATATTTTCAATTATAAATTTGAATTTAAAAACTATGAATTGGTCAAATCATATTTGATATTTACAAAATCAAATTTATTAAATATTAATTTTCAAAACGATATATGTATTAAATAATTTAAATGTGGCAATTAATATATATGCTTAATATATACATGGAAGATATAAATCCCAATATCTACCTATGTATATATTAACTATGCTATTATTCATTATATCATCATGGTATACCCTATATATAGTCATTACATTTATGAAAATATATTAGATATATTTATACATGTATACATTAAATATATTTAATTAATAAGATTAAATGCAAAAATAAAACATTCAAAGATTTTATTAAATAACTATAATGGATCTAATGTTATCTAATAGATCTCATAGGCCCATTAAGATCTAATTACAGATTTTTCTTTTGAAATTTTCTGATTTCACCCATTGCAAACTGGGCATGTTCCAAAGGACATTCATCATGCGAAAAGGGAGTCCTACTACATATAGATTAAGGTCATCCTACACTAAGTTTAGAGTAAACAAGAATTCTAGTTTAAGTGAAACATGAAAATTGTATTATTAAATAGGCCAGATAGTAAACCATAATGTTGGGATTGAAAAATGTAAAGGTACACACTTGCCTTAGTTAAATGAATTAGTATGATTCATGTTATTTTCCATATTTTATTTAATCTCATGTATATATGATTATGTTGAAAATCCTAATTAAAGGTTGATAGACATATGTTATCATGTTTTATGTTTTTGTAGGAGGGTGGGTCAGAGCATGGTGTGATATGCATGTTTAATATCACTCTATGAAGGAGAAAGTTAACCAATGTACTTTTTTGTTTTAATATTACTAGGGAGGTGAAAACTCATTTAGTCGCTAACTTGTGGGTCACATTAATTATTTTCTATGTCGTTTTGGTTTAGAGTATAACTCACACCAATTTTTATGTCTGATTTGTTTGTTTCTTAGTACCCTCATTAAACTCAATGTACTTCATTCACTATGGTGAAGGTATAAGCTAGATTTTGTGGAGATAGATTATAGATTACAAAGATGAGTAGGAGATTGTTGTGTACTATTTACTATTTCTAAAACGAACCACTCTATATGTATTAAAGATAGAATTTTTAATTATCGTGTACCTAAAATGATTTTCCTTGATCATCTGGAGGCATCGTTATAAGTTTGTCATATGGAATCATGTATTTTTTATTATATTTATCATTGCTACTAGAACAGGATATGGTTTAGTTTAACTTAGTAATTTTTTAAGGCTTAGAGAACCAAGCTTTGCTTGTACACTTTGAGGAGGTATGTGTTGGACGAAGTACATCGGACAATGGGGTAAAAGGGTTAAATTTAAAAAAAGTCATTTTTAATCTATTTTGCACTAGATATTTTATTTTTTATCACGAATAGTGTCAATAACATTAAATCAAATTTAATGTTTGGTTAGATGATTCTAATATGAATTTTATGCTATAGCATTATATTTATAGTATTGGTTTGATTTTAATGTTTTTATTCACTCAAAATATTTAACAATATAATTGATTATCGAATTATATAAATAATATTTACTTGGTGGTAAATAAAATTTAGAAACTTCTCAATATAGAAGACCTTCGGAAGGGGCGAGGGACTAACCAACTCCAAGGGAGGATTAAGTTGTGCATGTATGCTTCAACTCATGGCCCCTATAACCCCCAGGGTACTTAGTGGTAAATTTAATTATAATTTTTTTACATATATTACAATATATACGTATATCTACTTTAATATTTAAATAATAACTACTAATAAACTAATTTTAATCAAAATTCACATAGCACATATTAAGGCTTAATATTTCATAAAGTAATGTTATAAATTCAGTTGATTTAATTTATCTTAATTCAAATATCAAATATTCGAACCAAATAAATAATGTCATTATATACTAATTTTGACTAATGATGTTGATATGTAAATGTTTAATGATAATATCAATATTATAATGTCTATATAATGTTCGAAAAGTGTATAATCAACTATCAGATGATGTCAATGTGTTTTGAATTTAATTATGAACTCAACAATGCACATTGTATGCCGAAATGAGTTCTTATGTAAGAGATATTCGATTTTGAAAGATAGAGGGTCGAATGAAAATCATATTAAAATCAAGGGATTTTTTATAATTTACCTATCTCTATCATATAACCCTCTCTCCCATTATTGCAAAAGTTCGTCGAATTTACCAAACCACTAGAGATAAGGTGGTCAAAACCGTATATGCCAGTGCACTCCCTTTCTCGAGACAATCGTTCTTATGCTTATTGATTACCGTCTAACGTCGCCATTCAAAAATCTAATTTGGCCATCTTTCATGTTGCGACGTCGCCTATATTGTGAAAGAGTTCCCTGTGCTATCACCACAGAGTATCCCTGTTGAAGTCAAGGTTGACGATGTCATTTACTATTTGCTTTATATTATTGTGATGGAGTGTACAATGGTGATGATGCATGGTGATGGTGATACGCATGACATGCAAAGGAGAAGAAAATTCTACAAAAATTAATAAAAAAATTATTTAAAATAAATCAAAAATCTATTTTAGTCGAAAATTGTGACGCCCCACCTCTATACTCACACTAGCCAAGGACATTACTGGGTAATGCCGTCAACTAGCACGAAGAATAAGGCTGTTGAGGAGCGACCATCTGTGTAATTGCTTTGTGCGAATACCGATATGTCAGATAATATGACTTGCATTTCATTTCAAGAGGAAATCCGACATATCAAATACAAACTCAAAGCTACTACACAGTGGCTATGTGGGCTTCGGAAACAAATATAGAAATAAGCATAACACAAATCAGTCACAGATATTCATATCACAAAGGCGGAAACAGATATGAATATAACACATAGAAGTGTACATCAAAGTAGTGGTCATATAAGGTCCACTACATCACAAAAGAATAGGTACAAGTGCTAGACAAAAGAATATGTATACATCAAGGAGTCTCTATCTCAAATGTATAATAACAAAAACTACTAAGCTAAAGTAGTTAGCCAAAAGTCAGGTGACGGACCCTGATAAGAAGTCAAGCAGAAGCACCTGAAATACCTCGGTCTGACCCGAGTATTATTTAAGAAGAAAATAATAAACGGATCAGTCTAGCTATAAATATCATATAAAATGAGATAGCATAAGAGATATGACAAAAACATATGATAACAATAATGCCATACTGTGACAAGTATACATCAGATAACAACAAAAATCATACAATATCTCAAATATTCTCAAACACTAAAAAGAACGTCATATTCTTTAAATTATTCACCAAAACACAAATATTGACAAAACATATCAATGCCAATCGCAAAAATCGGTGAAACACAAATTCTAGAAATCATCAACTAGAAATCCAGAAATCACAAAAAGGGGAAGACCTATCACAAACGGGAGCATGAAAACTCCCCAACACGTGTGTCACAAACGGAACGCTATTCCATGGTCGCTAACCATCAAGTTTGAGCTGAAACTCCACAAACGGCCCGAAGACCATGGGTCGCTACCCCACCAATTTGAGTCGAAGCTCCACAAACGGCCCGAAGACCATGGGTCGCTACCCCACCAATTTGAGCCGAAGCTCCACAAACGGGGTTTAGTCCCCACACATACAAAGAGACTTCGCACATCGCTAGTCTAAATCACAAAATGATCATCAATGATCGAAAAGTGTAAATTACACTAAGCTAGTAAATAAATGAGTTAGGCTTCATGTCCCATAACCACTAGCTTAACTTAAATATTTACGAACAAATTGTAGACTTCCACTCGAAAATAAGTGTAAATTACACTAAGCTAGTAAATAAATGAGTTTGGCTTCATGTCCCATAACCACTAGCTTAACTTAAATATTTACGAACAAATTGTAGATTTCCACTCGAAAATTGTCACGAGAGTTCAATCGTACAAGTCCAAGAATTAACCGACGAAGTAAGCGCAAGTGTTTCATACCACTTGTTTTGCTAAGCCGTTTAATTAGATTTCTCATACGAATGAGGTAAAGGTTTGTATATACTAATAGATTGGAAAACAGTTTTAAAAGCGAGCTTTATATTTAAAATAGTGTCGAAATCGTTTTAATGAAAGAGTTTTAGTATTTACTACTAGTATCAAAACCTTTGTATTTTAAAGTGACAAATCACAAAATGATTGTAAAAACAATCAATCACCAAAAATTCACATACGACAATGTGAATTAAATCCATAAAAATCGATATCAAATCCATCAAATGGATATTCCCAAAAATCCAAAGAAAGAAGTCATCAAAGTCGATAATAAGTGATAACAACTAACCGGATCGACAAAAATCGATTAAAATTGGAAATCCAATAAAAAAACAGCCCAAAATAGGGAAAATTGGCAGTTCCAGACGTCTGGGGTTTAATCCAGATGTCTGGATTTGGGTTCTGGAAATATTCCAGAAAACCCCCAGACGTCTGAAATTTCAAAGTAGACGTCTGAGCCCCAACCAGACGTCTGAACCTATAAATCAGACGTCTGGAATCTGTCTCTGCCATTTTATTTTCTGCGTTCTTATATTTCTTTTCTCCAGGGACCATAACCAGAATTTTGGACTTGACAACCAGACGTCTGGTCACCTGGTCTGGGCAACAATTTTCCTAGGCCATGATGGCCAAAACGATTCGGGAGCGATCAGACAAGCAACGAAGACTAGGGATTTATGCCAAGCGACAACCCAGCCTTATAGGCTCTTCAATACACCCCAAATATCATGTCCAAACATCCGTAGTAGGATTTTCATAGAATTGGACTTAAAAACCAAAAATTGGAAAATTCACCAAATCGATTCAAATCAAAAGCAAATGAACATGAATAGATGTTAGGAATTCATACCTAACAACAATGAAAGGTATAAACGTAGATGTGAGTTAAAGAACTCACCTTTAAATCCAAAAACAACGAATGAGGAGCTCAAAAACAAAGGAAATATCAACTACTCTTCAACTTCAACTCTAGAGGCTCCAATCTAATATCATAAGCAAATATTTCCTAAGTTAGGTTATAGGAAATTTCTGAAAATTGAAGAGAGATTGAGATGGAGAAGATGAAAAGGATGCTTACTGTAACAACCCAGTGTTTTATAGCCGTTGAATATCGTCAAGTGGTGATTTAAATCGTTTATCAATTGCAATTGAAATTTTATTTGAGTTAAAATTCGTGCATAAAATTGTTTAGTACTTTTGTCAGTGTAAATTCATTTATAAAACGATTAACGTTGACAAATAATTGCTGTCAGGAGTTTCGATACTAGTAGACATCCGTTTAAAAATCTGTGATGGTTAGTTCAACAACATAATTTAACATAAACAAAACAAATTTGTTTTTAAAAGAAAAAAAAATTGATTTAACATCCCTCCATACCTCCGGTACCCCACCCCATACCCCTCCAAAGACACGCCCCCCTCTCTTTTCAAATCAGAACAGAAAAAAAAAGAAAACGAACGAAATAAAATGGCGGCTTCGATCTCGTCTCATTCGATCTGAAAATTTAGGGCTTTGGCTCTTTGATTCTTTGTCGCTTTGAATTGGGGCTTCGATCATTTGCTGGTCGTTCTGGCTTGACGTCTTCGTTTAGTCTGGAATTGAAGCTACGGCTTTGTCCGAGATATTGATGTTGCTTGGCTTCGGCTTCTCGTATGGTCGAGTTTGATTTTAAACTTCGATGCTTTGATTGATTAGTCGACTGTAGCTTCGGCATCGCTGTCGATTGATGGATGCCTCCGAGCTCAACTGTTCCTCGATTTTGATCGAATTCGTTACCTGACTTCGTCTGGAGGTATTAGGGCTTTGATTGTCGAAGACGTCAGCATCGCGTTCCTCGATCAAAAGAAAATCGCGAGTAGCTTCTATCCATCGTCTCCTCATTGTCCACTTCGGCCGCTTCTAACTGGTCGAGTTCGTCTCCGCTTCGAACAAGGTGAGTTTTCTCACATCTAATTCACGCTCTATGTTATGGTGCTTTTGTGATTTACTCGATTTGATTGGGTTCTTCTGGTGTTGATTTCGTTTGCTTCGTTGTTTTCGGCCCTGTCACGACCCGACTTTCTACCACCAGAAAGACGTATCATGAATTAAGAAAGAAAGGGATAGAAGAAGAAAAGATAGAAAAGAAGAAAGAACAACAAATCAGAATCTCACAGCGGAACGAATAAAATATAATATATCACATAAAATATTACATAGTATCATATTACATCAGAGTTACACAACTTATACATCACAGAATAGACAGTTATAAACTTCTGTCTATTATACAACACAAGTACATCAGTACAATACAGACTAATACAAACACAGCGGAAACTCTATATATCTACTCGTTGAAGCCTCCTGCTTCACAGCTCCTCCAGAATTCGTCAAGACTATCCTGAATCCCTTGACTACTCAATACAATATTGAGTACCCAAGAGTTTAATAAAATAGAAAATAAACACTTGGGTCAGACATGGGTCTGGTGTGAGTAAACGGTTAGATTGCTTAACTTTGAAAACCTTTGAAAACAAAAGTATCACGTAAGACTCCCCACAAATAAACATGGGTAAGTTTTTACCTTACGCTAACTAAAACATTTGATAGGAAATCCGATTGTATTATAATAGGGTCTAGGGTTTTCAAGTAAAATACAGAAATAGCTGAAATGCTTACATCTCACATTCCAACATAGTTGGGCACAACTAATACGTACGGCACTTATTGGAGTTTGGATTCCATACAATGGCAGGGCTACTGGGGTACCGCCCGTCACAGTACGTGGCCTAGATCACCGTACCGAGGAGTACGCCCGCTCCCCTGCAACACAAAGCCGGAACCATCCCTTACTGGATAATCCCGAACAAGATAACCCCGTAGTTGGCGCGACCAACCACACACTAAGCCGAATAAAAGAAAAGGGACCTCTAGACAGGGATCTATCTTGCTCTCAGTGGGTGCTACCCACGAAGCCTTGCTGCACCTCCCCTGTTTTAGCCATTCCCGGTTGATGAGGCTTGAGGTTACGATTACCTTTAATCGGAACATATCACTTAGAATGCTCATCGTCCGCCTGACGATGTGCTGAAAGCATTCAATCCATACAAGTTCGTTCCTGGTTCGAACGAAACCGAAGGCATTATCTCGTTACACTCGTTTTGGAATCACCCTCAGAGTTAACGACAATAACCCTTGCACTCTGAATCTTCATCTTCACTTGAGATTCACGACCTATCGTAAATTTGGATCGATGTGGTATTCGGGTCTCCAGACCTGGAATTCCGGTATACGGAAACCCGATCCCGGTCTCATCGAAATCCAAAACGTATCTTTTAAGGCCAAGTTGTTTAAAGGTTTAAACATTTAAACTTATATTCTGAATGATATAAACAGATAGATAAATAACATTATCACAATAGATAATTCATATCAACCTTCATCTCACAAAGCAGCATATATCATATATATATCAGAGACATACAAATCATCCAATATCAACCAATCACCCAATATCAAACATCCAATATTAATCAATTATCTAAACAGAATTGATTTACTCTAATCAATTTAATTAACCTTTAATTAAATTAATTACTATCCTTTAATTACTTGGATTATCTTAATCCTGCTCACTATCATTAATTAATTACAAATTAATTAATTAAACATCTAAATGATCTTCCTTAATTAATCTCCTTTGATTAATTATCTTTAATTACATCAAGTAATTATCCTTAACCATATACAGTAATTAACCTTTAATTACTATCATTAATTACAATAATCCTTATTAATTAATTAACCTTAATTAATCTTAAATAGTAATTAACCATCTTGTAATTACTTACCTTAATTAATTAACTTCTCAATTAATTATATTAATTAACTACTCTTTAATCAGTTATTATTGATTAATTAATCTTAATTAATCAATCCTTAATTACATTATTTATTATATAAATTAATGATCCTTAATTACTTCCTTAATTAATTACCTTAATTAATTAACCTTAATCCTTTAATCAATTAATTACTCTTTAATTAATTAACTTCAAATCCTTTAATTAGTAATATCAAGTGATTAACCCTTAATTAATTCATTAAGTAATTATTCTTTAATTACTTTCATAAGTAATTATTCACTAATTTCTTTCATAATCAATTTCTCTTAAATTAATTACATTGGGTAATTATCCATTAATTACCTCACTAAATAATTTCACTTAATAAATCATAAGTGATTAACTTTCTAAAATTAATTATATAAATAAATTAATAAATAAATCATTACTTAATCTCTAATTCATTTATTAACCATCCACTAATTAATTATCCTCATTAATTACAAACTTAATTAATTTAAGATAAATTATTTTATCTTAATTAATTACTCAATTACATCATTTAGTCTTCATTAGAAAACATTTAAAGATATAAAATTTATTTAAATAAACAAATTAAACATAAATTTTTAACATTTAAGATCCTTGGAATTTTGATAAATCTTGTTTAATAAATTTAACAAAACCTCATCCCTTTAAAACTTAATTATATTTAAACATACCCTTAATAACTTATACATTTGGACTTGAAACATTTCGAAAAAAACAACTTCCAGTTTAAACAGAATAAACCGAGTAACCCCAAACAACCCGAGTAAACCCACTAAAAACACGAGCTTCCCCCGAGTCTTTTCTCATTCTCGTTTCTTCGAGTCGCACTAAAATTTTCACGAGACTCTCCCGAGTTCAACTCATCTTCCCCAAAACATCGATCCCTCAGTTACACGAAAGTGCACACGTGCATGTGCACCGGCAGCTCCGGCCAACAAGGATCTGCGCGACGATCAACTATGATCACAAAATCACTCGCGAGCACCACCATAAACTCAGATCGAAGACTAAGCAAGCGAATCACATTTTGATCGTTCGAACCAAAAACTGCAGAAACCCAAACCACCAAAATCCCCATTGCCGACGAACTCGACGTCGTTGAACTCCGCCATCTACCCCATCGAACCACCTCGACCATGAGCTTCAACACCCCACGTCGCGATCACCTCCGGCATTCCATCGGCTACGCATTTTCCACCGAAACTGCTTCGACAAAAACAGGCAACTAAACCCTATATCACCCCCGCATGGCCACCGTGGTTATTAGAAAAATTCATCGACATTTTCCCCAACTCTCCATTACTTTGGCCACCTCCAGACCAAAACCCGACCTCCCCTACCACGCCGATGACCAGCAATGGCCAAAAGACCCAAATCCGTTCAACCTTGAATTTCTCAATCAATAGATCACTAAAAATTCTGAATTTACTTTTAAAAATCATGATTTTTCAAGACGAGGTGAATGGTATAAGTAAATCAAGTAATTGTAACATTCGAATTTCGACATATTTTTGAATTCCACTGTTAATTCTTTACCCAGACAAAATTTACTTTCAGTTTCAATTTACGATTATTTTTAGAACTTAAATCTTGATTTTACAAACATACTTTGTTTAGATTTTCAAGCCTAAAAAGAATTATAGAAAGAGAATTTGATTTTAGACAGGTTTTTGAAACCTGGAACTAAGAACAGAGGTAATTATATGTCTGTATATCAGACATGCATAAGAATATATATACATACATCTATATTCATATCACATATGAAAACATCCATCACTACCTTTCTATGAAGAATGATTTCATTCAACAGATATGCAACTTTTAATTTATTTTAAAGAAACAAAACCTACAGATTATAACAGAGAGTTGATCTTATCTTCACAAGCATTCATCACTTAAACACATACATGCATCTATTTAAATCCAAGCATTTCAGGCTAGCAACCATGATTTACATACATATATTAGAGTGAAATCAAGATGTGAAAACTGTTTTTAAAATTTATGTTTACTCACCAGGAATTAAACAGAGGACAGAGGCACTTCATTTATGAACTGCAGTTTGAATTTTGAGTTGAACTGAAATTGATTTTGCTTGATCTAGAGTTAAATCCTTGCATTGCTGAAGTTTTGAAAAACTGATGAAGTTGTTTGATATTAGTTTCTCCTCAGGTTGATCTTTGAAACAGTTGTTTGATTTTCTTTTAAATTTGATTTCATGTTTTTAGTTTTAGAAAAGAGGAGAAAGAGTTTAGGATAGAAGATATTTTGAACTGAGAAATGAATACAGGTTTCTCCATCCTTTTTGGTTACATAATTTTATTAAAAATAAAAGAAAAAGAAAAATGCCACTTGTTAACTTGCATGCATATACAAATGTTAAGGCATATTTCATTATCTTACAAATGTTAAAAGCTTGAATTATTATGTTTAAACCCTTATTATAACAAGTAATTATATTTATATATTTATGTAAATGTGAATTATTATTAAATTTTATTTATGTTTACAACCCATTAATTTAAAGAGATATTAAAAAGAAGGCTTATTTAAAACTATATATATTTATAACCATTTAGATTAAGTACTTTTTAAAAGAAAACAAAACAAAGCTTGTTTAAATCCTTTGTAAACAATTCCATTTAAAATAAACAATTATCTTATATTTTGAAAATAATTGAATTAATCTAAACTAACCTTTGAAAAATATTAAATTTTAAAACAAAGCTTTAAATTACAATTCATACATATATATATTATCAATTAAAATAAATTTCAAACAATATCAAATTATAACATATACATACTATATATATTACAATTTGAAAAATTCATCTTTTATTAAACAAAAGATTTCTATTCACAATATATATAGCAAAAATATATATTATAAATAGAATAAAATTTTATTAGCTTTCAAAGATAAATTTTATCAATTTTAAATTTATATTTCCAGATTAAATATTTATTAACCTTTAAAGATTAAATTACCAATTTAAACTAAAATTATAAAGAAAATTTATCAAACCAATTAAATTATCAATACTGATTATTAAATTTAAATTGCTAAAAAAACCCGGGATATCACATTCCTCCCCCCTTAAAATAATTTCGTCCCCGAAATTAAAAGCAAAGTTAATTTAATAACCCAGCAAAGATTTTTAATTTTAAACACAAACCTATCATCCAATTCCTATCAATCAAAGCAACCAATCAAAAAATCTAATCTAACTAACTATTCTGACATAAATCAGAATAGACTTCATAATACTATCTCGAGTTTCCCCGAGTAAAAATCACCGGGAGACTCGCTCTACAGAAGCTAAATAAACTACACACCATAATCCAGAGCTCCTCTCTTCTTTAGATTCACCAATCTGAACAAAATATCAGATCATACCCAAGTCCAACTCAACTTCCAAATCCATCTGAACTACAGATTCTATAATCAGTAATAGATCATACACGTACTCCCTCAGAGATACGTGAAATAGAATGGATTCCAGATATCCAAACTGGCCATTCAACCCTGTAGACAAAGAATTACTCCTCTCAAGAACACAAGAAAATTCCAAAATATTTTGGAGCTAGTTTCCAGACTTACCAAATCTTATAGCTCTTATAATCGAGGAAAATTTAAACAGTTTCCAATTTCCAACTCCGAATCCCAAACTCTGACTCATATCTGCATAGCTCACCAGACGATCCCGAGCTACCTCATCTCTTCCTGATCAACTTAACCTTTGCTGATGCTTCTTGAAACAACTGGACCAAGAACAAAATGATTTCCAGATCCTATTAACAAGATGATATTCCAAAATCTACTGAAATCCACAAACTCTACTCCACAAGAAATAGAAGACTGAACTTCCTTCTTCCAGATTCCAGAAAATTCTATACACACTTAGAAATTCACATAAACTTCTTGTAGAAATCTGAGGTTACTTCCTTTCTTGCACAGCTACTACCTTTGCTTTCGCTGCACAACTCTGATTTGAAATAGATGAGAATGTCGATGAACTCGAGCACAAACTAAATCCACAAACAAGCGGAAACATTGGTTACCTTAAAGACATAACCAACTTCTCAAAGAATAGACGAGTCCTCGGTCAAGGGTACTGTCTTCAGCTATCCTTGGCTAGAGGAAACTCGAAACTAGAAGCAGAAGAGAAAACACAGATACTCCATAAAATTCTAAGATACTTCACCAAATCCTTCTCTACGAACCAAATCGATATAAACTAAATCTTTGACCTCTTCGATAACTTTTACTTCCTCTTGAGATGTCTCAATTTCATACAAAAGATTACTCAAGATGAACTCTCAAAATAATCGCAATTCACTTTTGCGATCCTACCTAGTTCGGATTCCAAAGAAACTGTTCTCTCTTTACTAATTAAAACAGCCTTAAACTTTCCCAAACAAGGTTAACCCTTCAAGAAAACATTCACCATCTTCCCGGACTGCTGATAGAAGAACCACAAAGATTCCGGGACCATCGAAGAAACGAACCACACTGCTGCTTTCAAACTCTATCTCGACAGCACACCGAACACTCCGAGCTGCACTGCTATCACAGCTAACCAAGAACTTCTAATCCAAAGGCTTCTCAAAACTAAAACCATCGACAAACCTCTCAACGAATCTCCGAGATGGCAGACATCCAAAAGAAACTCGGGCTCCAAACCAATCGCCAATAACTTACTCTTCTTAAGGGAAACAATGAGACCATGTCCGAAGAACAACTAATCGACCTTAGTCCCATACTTCAAAATAGACAAAACTCTCTTACTTGATATCAGAGAATTCCTATACAGTCGAGTCTTTCCTGCGGTAGACATCAACTGTTCCTCCAATACCTTCTTAATCTTGTTCCAAAAAGAAAATCTCCTTCGGGAACATCCATAGATACTGCGTCTTATCACACAACTGCTCCTTCCTGAAGTCGCCAAGCTACCATCACTTACTTCTGCACAACTGATAGATTCAACTCTAGAAAATCTGCTCACCCGAGCTCAACCAATCTTACATTCCAATAATGGACTCCGAATCTTGAAAAGGATTTTCTTCAGAGATCCGAGACATCCTTACTCCATACTGCCAACTTACTCGAGACGATATTGGGTTTACAGTCTCGATATATACTTCCAACTTCAAACATTCAAACTCCAACTATTGGTAATTGTGTTACACACAGTACCACCTTATCTACCTTTATAACTTATATTGGAAAACCCGAACAGGTAACCCAATAAATAGGTAGAAATACATAAATATATATTTTTAAAATGATATTTTTTTTATATATAGAAATTATTTCTGGGTAAAATTATTTCATCTACCTCTTTAAAACAATATTGTGTCCGTTGGCCTGGTTCAAGTGTTTAGAGATCCCTATCAATAACGTTAGCTACTCGTATTGACCAGAATCCATATACCACTCAACCGATCAATTAACACAATATAAAACCATTTTTATATAACTAACAATTACGCGCTCTCAAGATAGACACCACTTCAGAGCCTAGGTATTCACTCAACCTACTGCTCTGATACCAACTGTCACGACCCGACTTTCTACCACCAGAAAGACGTATCATGAATTAAGAAAGAAAGGGATAGAAGAAGAAAAGATAGAAAAGAAGAAAGAACAACAAATCAGAATCTCAAAGCGGAACGAATAAAATATAATATATCACATAAAATATTACATAGTATCATATTACATCAGAGTTACACAACTTATACATCACAGAATAGACAGTTATAAACTTCTGTCTATTATACAACACAAGTACATCAGTACAATACAGACTAATACAAACACAGCGGAAACTCTATATATCTACTCGCTGAAGCCTCCTGCTTCACAGCTCCTCCAGAATTCGTCAAGACTATCCTGAATCCCTTGACTACTCAATACAATATTGAGTACCCAAGAGTTAATAAAACAGAAAATAAACACTTGGGTCAGACATGGGTCTGGTGTGAGTAAACGGTTAGATTGCTTAACTTTGAAAACCTTTGAAAACAAAAGTATCACGTAAGACTCCCCACAAATAAACATGGGTAAGTTTTTACCTTACGCTAACTAAAACATTTGATAGGAAATCCGATTGTATTATAATAGGGTCTAGGGTTTTCAAGTAAAATATAGAAATAGCTGAAATGCTTACATCTCACATTCCAACATAGTTGGGCACAACTAATACGTACGGCACTTATTGGAGTTTGGATTCCATACAATGGCAGGGCTACTGGGGTACCGCCCGTCACAGTACGTGGCCTAGATCACCGTACCGAGGAGTACGCCCGCTCCCCTGCAACACAAAGCCGGAACCATCCCTTACTGGATAATCCCGAACAAGATAACCCCGTAGTTGGCGCGACCAACCACACACTAAGCCGAATAAAAGAAAAGGGACCTCTAGACAGGGATCTATCTTGCTCTCAGTGGGTGCTACCCACGAAGCCTTGCTGCACCTCCCCTGTTTTAGCCATTCCCGGTTGATGAGGCTTGAGGTTACGATTACCTTTAATCGGAACATATCACTTAGAATGCTCATCGTCCGCCTGACGATGTGCTGAAAGCATTCAATCCATACAAGTTCGTTCCGGGTTCGAACGAAACCGAAGGCATTATCTCGTTACACTCGTTTTGGAATCACCCTCAGAGTTAATGACAATAACCCTTGCACTCTGAATCTTCATCTTCACTTGAGATTCACGACCTATCGTAAATTTGGATCGATGTGGTATTCGGGTCTCCAAACCTGGAATTCCGGTATACGGAAACCCGATCCCGGTCTCATCGAAATCCAAAACGTATCTTTTAAGGCCAAGTTGTTTAAATGTTTAAACATTTAAACTTATATTCTGAATGATATAAACAGATAGATAAATAACATTATCACAATAGATAATTCATATCAACCTTCATCTCACAAAGCAGCATATATCATATATATATCAGAGACATACAAATCATCCAATATCAACCAATCACCCAATATCAAACATCCAATATTAATCAATTATCTAAACAGAATTGATTTACTCTAATCAATTTAATTAACCTTTAATTAAATTAATTACTATCCTTTAATTACTTGGATTATCTTAATCCTGCTCACTATCATTAATTAATTACAAATTAATTAATTAAACATCTAAATGATCTTCCTTAATTAATCTCCTTTGATTAATTATCTTTAATTACATCAAGTAATTATCCTTAACCATATACAGTAATTAACCTTTAATTACTATCATTAATTACAATAATCCTTATTAATTAATTAACCTTAATTAATCTTAAACAGTAATTAACCATCTTGTAATTACTTACCTTAATTAATTAACTTCTCAATTAATTATATTAATTAACTACTCTTTAATCAGTTATTATTGATTAATTAATCTTAATTAATCAATCCTTAATTACATTATTTATTATATAAATTAATGATCCTTAATTACTTCCTTAATTAATTACCTTAATTAATTAACCTTAATCCTTTAATCAATTAATTACTCTTTAATTAATTAACTTCAAATCCTTTAATTAGTAATATCAAGTGATTAACCCTTAATTAATTCATTAAGTAATTATTCTTTAATTACTTTCATAAGTAATTATTCACTAATTTCTTTCATAATCAATTTCTCTTAAATTAATTACATTGGGTAATTATCCATTAATTACCTCACTAAATAATTTCACTTAATAAATCATAAGTGATTAACTTTCTAAAATTAATTATATAAATAAATTAATAAATAAATCATTACTTAATCTCTAATTCATTTATTAACCATCCACTAATTAATTATCCTCATTAATTACAAACTTAATTAATTTAAGATAAATTATTTTATCTTAATTAATTACTCAATTACATCATTTAGTCTTCATTAGAAAACATTTAAAGATATAAAATTTATTTAAATAAACAAATTAAACATAAATTTTTAACATTTAAGATCCTTGGAATTTTGATAAATCTTGTTTAATAAATTTAACAAAACCTCATCCCTTTAAAACTTAATTATATTTAAACATACCCTTAATAACTTATACATTTGGACTTGAAACATTTCGAAAAAAACAACTTCCAGTTTAAACAGAATAAACCGAGTAACCCCAAACAACCCGAGTAAACCCACTAAAAACACGAGCTTCCCCCGAGTCTTTTCTCATTCTCGTTTCTTCGAGTCGCACTAAAATTTTCACGAGACTCTCCCGAGTTCAACTCATCTTCCCCAAAACAACGATCCCTCAGTTACACGAAAGTGCACACGTGCATGTGCACCGGCAGCTCCGGCCAACAAGGATCTGCGCGACGATCAACTATGATCACAAAATCACTCGCGAGCACCACCATAAACTCAGATCGAAGACTAAGCAAGCGAATCACATTTTGATCGTTCGAACCAAAAACTGCAGAAACCCAAACCACCAAAATCCCCATTGCCGACGAACTCGACGTCGTTGAACTCCGCCATCTACCCCATCGAACCACCTCGACCATGAGCTTCAACACCCCACGTCGCGATCACCTCCGGCATTCCATCGGCTACGCATTTTCCACCGAAACTGCTTCGACAAAAACAGGCAACTAAACCCTATATCACCCCCGCATGGCCACCGTGGTTATTAGAAAAATTCATCAACATTTTCCCCAACTCTCCATTACTTTGGCCACCTCCAGACCAAAACCCGACCTCCCCTACCACGCCGATGACCAGCAATGGCCAAAAGACCCAAATCCGTTCAACCTTGAATTTCTCAATCAATAGATCACTAAAAATTCTGAATTTACTTTTAAAAATCATGATTTTTCAAGACGAGGTGAATGGTATAAGTAAATCAAGTAATTGTAACATTCGAATTTCGACATATTTTTGAATTCCACTGTTAATTCTTTACCCAGACAAAATTTACTTTCAGTTTCAATTTACGATTATTTTTAGAACTTAAATCTTGATTTTACAAACATACTTTGTTTAGATTTTCAAGCCTAAAAAGAATTATAGAAAGAGAATTTGATTTTAGACAGGTTTTTGAAACCTGGAACTAAGAACAGAGGTAATTATATGTCTGTATATCAGACATGCATAAGAATATATATACATACATCTATATTCATATCACATATGAAAACATCCTTCACTACCTTTCTATGAAGAATCATTTCATTCAACAGATATGCAACTTTTAATTTATTTTAAAGAAACAAAACCTACAGATTATAACAGAGAGTTGATCTTATCTTCACAAGCATTCATCACTTAAACACATACATGCATCTATTTAAATCCAAGCATTTCAGGCTAGCAACCATGATTTACATACATATATTAGAGTGAAATCAAGATGTGAAAACTATTTTTAAAATTTATGTTTACTCACCAGGAATTAAACAGAGGACAGAGGCACTTCATTTATGAACTGCAGTTTGAATTTTGAGTTGAACTGAAATTGATTTTGCTTGATCTAGAGTTAAATCCTTGCATTGCTGAAGTTTTGAAAAACTGATGAAGTTGTTTGATATTAGTTTCTCCTCAGGTTGATCTTTGAAACAGTTGTTTGATTTTCTTTTAAATTTGATTTCAGGTTTTTAGTTTTAGAAAAGAGGAGAAAGAGTTTAGGATAGAAGATATTTTGAACTGAGAAATGAATACAGGTTTCTCCATCCTTTTTGGTTACATAATTTTATTAAAAATAAAAGAAAAAGAAAAATGCCACTTGTTAACTTGCATGCATATACAAATGTTAAGGCATATTTCATTATCTTACAAATGTTAAAAGCTTGAATTATTATGTTTAAACCCTTATTATAACAAGTAATTATATTTATATATTTATGTAAATGTGAATTATTATTAAATTTTATTTATGTTTACAACCCATTAATTTAAAGAGATATTAAAAAGAAGGCTTATTTAAAACTATATATATTTATAACCATTTAGATTAAGTACTTTTTAAAAGAAAACAAAACAAAGCTTGTTTAAATCCTTTGTAAACAATTCCATTTAAAATAAACAATTATCTTATATTTTGAAAATAATTGAATTAATCTAAACTAACCTTTGAAAAATATTAAATTTTAAAACAAAGCTTTAAATTACAATTCATACATATATATATTATCAATTAAAATAAATTTCAAACAATATCAAATTATAACATATACATACTATATATATTACAATTTGAAAAATTCATCTTTTATTAAACAAAAGATTTCTATTCACAATATATATAGCAAAAATATATATTATAAATAGAATAAAATTTTATTAGCTTTCAAAGATAAATTTTATCAATTTTAAATTTATATTTCCAGATTAAATATTTATTAACCTTTAAAGATTAAATTACCAATTTAAACTAAAATTATAAAGAAAATTTATCAAACCAATTAAATTATCAATACTGATTATTAAATTTAAATTGCTAAAAAAACCCGGGATATCACATTCCTCCCCCCTTAAAATAATTTCGTCCCCGAAATTAAAAGCAAAGTTAATTTAATAACCCAGCAAAGATTTTTAATTTTAAACACAAACCTATCATCCAATTCCTATCAATCAAAGCAACCAATCAAAAAATCTAATCTAACTAACTATTCTGACATAAATCAGAATAGACTTCATAATACTATCTCGAGTTTCCCCGAGTAAAAATCACCGGGAGACTCGCTCTACAGAAGCTAAATAAACTACACACCATAATCCAGAGCTCCTCTCTTCTTTAGATTCACCAATCTGAACAAAATATCAGATCATACCCAAGTCCAACTCAACTTCCAAATCCATCTGAACTGCAGATTCTATAATCAATAATAGATCATACACGTACTCCCTCAGAGATACGTGAAATAGAATGGATTCCAGATATCCAAACTGGCCATTCAACCCTGTAGACAAAGAATTACTCCTCTCAAGAACACAAGAAAATTCCAAAATATTTTGGAGCTAGTTTCCAGACTTACCAAATCTTATAGCTCTTATAATCGAGGAAAATTTAAACAGTTTCCAATTTCCAACTCCGAATCCCAAACTCTGACTCATATCTGCATAGCTCACCAGACGATCCCGAGCTACCTCATCTCTTCCTGATCAACTTAACCTTTGCTGATGCTTCTTGAAACAACTGGACCAAGAACAAAATGATTTCCAGATCCTATTAACAAGATGATATTCCAAAATCTACTGAAATCCACAAACTCTACTCCACAAGAAATAGAAGACTGAACTTCCTTCTTCCAGATTCCAGAAAATTCTATACACACTTAGAAATTCACATAAACTTCTTGTAGAAATCTGAGGTTACTTCCTTTCTTGCACAGCTACTACCTTTGCTTTCGCTGCACAACTCTGATTTGAAATAGATGAGAATGTCGATGAACTCGAGCACAAACTAAATCCACAAACAAGCGGAAACATTGGTTACCTTAAAGACATAACCAACTTCTCAAAGAATAGACGAGTCCTCGGTCAAGGGTACTGTCTTCAGCTATCCTTGGCTAGAGGAAACTCGAAACTAGAAGCAGAAGAGAAAACACAGATACTCCATAAAATTCTAAGATACTTCACCAAATCCTTCTCTACGAACCAAATCGATATAAACTAAATCTTTGACCTCTTCGATAACTTTTACTTCCTCTTGAGATGTCTCAATTTCATACAAAAGATTACTCAAGATGAACTCTCAAAATAATCGCAATTCACTTTTGCGATCCTACCTAGTTCGGATTCCAAAGAAACTGTTCTCTCTTTACTAATTAAAACAGCCTTAAACTTTCCCAAACAAGGTTAACCCTTCAAGAAAACATTCACCATCTTCCCGGACTGCTGATAGAAGAACCACAAAGATTCCGGGACCATCGAAGAAACGAACCACACTGCTGCTTCCAAACTCTATCTCGACAGCACACCGAACACTCCGAGCTGCACTGCTATCACAGCTAACCAAGAACTTCTAATCCAAAGGCTTCTCAAAACTAAAACCATCGACAAACCTCTCAACGAATCTCCGAGATGGCATACATCCAAAAGAAACTCGGGCTCCAAACCAATCGCCAATAACTTACTCTTCTTAAGGGAAACAATGAGACCATGTCCGAAGAACAACTAATCGACCTTAGTCCCATACTTCAAAATAGACAAAACTCTCTTACTTGATATCAGAGAATTCCTATACAGTCGAGTCTTTCCTGCGGTAGACATCAACTGTTCCTCCAATACCTTCTTAATCTTGTTCCAAAAAGAAAATCTCCTTCGGGAACATCCATAGATACTGCGTCTTATCACACAACTGCTCCTTCCTGAAGTCGCCAAGCTACCATCACTTACTTCTGCACAACTGATAGATTCAACTCTAGAAAATCTGCTCACCCGAGCTCAACCAATCTTACATTCCAATAATGGACTCCGAATCTTGAAAAGGATTTTCTTCAGAGATCCGAGACATCCTTACTCCATACTGCCAACTTACTCGAGACGATATTGGGTTTACAGTCTCGATATATACTTCCAACTTCAAACATTCAAACTCCAACTATTGGTAATTGTGTTACACACAGTACCACCTTATCTACCTTTATAACTTATATTGGAAAACCCGAACAGGTAACCCAATAAATAGGTAGAAATACATAAATATATATTTTTAAAATGATATTTTTTCTTATATATAGAAATTATTTCTGGGTAAAATTATTTCATCTACCTCTTTAAAACAATATTGTGTCCGTTGGCCTGGTTCAAGTGTTTAGAGATCCCTATCAATAACGTTAGCTACTCGTATTGACCAGAATCCATATACCACTCAACCGATCAATTAACACAATATAAAACCATTTTTATATAACTAACAATTACGCGCTCTCAAGATAGACACCACTTCAGAGCCTAGGTATTCACTCAACCTACTGCTCTGATACCAACTGTCACGACCCGACTTTCTACCACCAGAAAGACGTATCATGAATTAAGAAAGAAAGGGATAGAAGAAGAAAAGATAGAAAAGAAGAAAGAACAACAAATCAGAATCTCACAGCGGAACGAATAAAATATAATATATCACATAAAATATTACATAGTATCATATTACATCAGAGTTACACAACTTATACATCACAGAATAGACAGTTATAAACTTCTGTCTATTATACAACACAAGTACATCAGTACAATACAGACTAATACAAACACATTGGAAACTCTATATATCTACTCGCTGAAGCCTCCTACTTCACAGCTCCTCCAGAATTCGTCAAGACTATCCTGAATCCCTTGACTACTCAATACAATATTGAGTACCCAAGAGTTAATAAAACAGAAAATAAACACTTGGGTCAGACATGGGTCTGGTGTGAGTAAACGGTTAGATTGCTTAACTTTGAAAACCTTTGAAAACAAAAGTATCACGTAAGACTCCCCACAAATAAACATGGGTAAGTTTTTACCTTACGCTAACTAAAACATTTGATAGGAAATTCGATTGTATTATAATAGGGTCTAGGGTTTTCAAGTAAAATACAGAAATAGCTGAAATGCTTACATCTCACATTCCAACATAGTTGGGCACAACTAATACGTACGGCACTTATTGGAGTTTGGATTCCATACAATGGCAGGGCTACTGGGGTACCGCCCGCCACAGTACGTGGCCTAGATCACCGTACCGAGGAGTACGCCCGCTCCCCTGCAACACAAAGCCGGAACCATCCCTTACTGGATAATCCCGAACAAGATAACCCCGTAGTTGGCGCGACCAACCACACACTAAGCCGAATAAAAGAAAAGGGACCTCTAGACCGGGATCTATCTTGCTCTCAGTGGGTGCTACCCACGAAGCCTTGCTGCACCTCCCCTGTTTTAGCCATTCCCGGTTGATGAGGCTTGAGGTTACGATTACCTTTAATCGGAACATATCACTTAGAATGCTCATCGTCCGCCTGACGATGTGCTGAAAGCATTCAATCCATACAAGTTCGTTCCGGGTTCGAACGAAACCGAAGGCATTATCTCGTTACACTCGTTTTGGAATCACCCTCAGAGTTAACGACAATAACCCTTGCACTCTGAATCTTCATCTTCACTTGAGATTCATGACCTATCGTAAATTTGGATCGATGTGGTATTCGGGTCTCCAGACCTGGAATTCCGGTATACGGAAACCCGATCCCGGTCTCATCGAAATCCAAAACGTATCTTTTAAGGCCAAGTTTTTTAAAGGTTTAAACATTTAAACTTATATTCTGAATGATATAAACAGATAGATAAATAACATTATCACAATAGATAATTCATATCAACCTTCATCTCACAAAGCAGCATATATCATATATATATCAGAGACATACAAATCATCCAATATCAACCAATCACCCAATATCAAACATCCAATATTAATCAATTATCTAAACAGAATTGATTTACTCTAATCAATTTAATTAACCTTTAATTAAATTAATTACTATCCTTTAATTACTTGGATTATCTTAATCCTGCTCACTATCATTAATTAATTACAAATTAATTAATTAAACATCTAAATGATCTTCCTTAATTAATCTCCTTTGATTAATTATCTTTAATTACATCAAGTAATTATCCTTAACCATATACAGTAATTAACCTTTAATTACTATCATTAATTACAATAATCCTTATTAATTAATTAACCTTAATTAATCTTAAACAGTAATTAACCATCTTGTAATTACTTACCTTAATTAATTAACTTCTCAATTAATTATATTAATTAACTACTCTTTAATCAGTTATTATTGATTAATTAATCTTAATTAATCAATCCTTAATTACATTATTTATTATATAAATTAATGATCCTTAATTACTTCCTTAATTAATTACCTTAATTAATTAACCTTAATCCTTTAATCAATTAATTACTCTTTAATTAATTAACTTCAAATCCTTTAATTAGTAATATCAAGTGATTAACCCTTAATTAATTCATTAAGTAATTATTCTTTAATTACTTTCATAAGTAATTATTCACTAATTTCTTTCATAATCAATTTCTCTTAAATTAATTACATTGGGTAATTATCCATTAATTACCTCACTAAATAATTTCACTTAATAAATCATAAGTGATTAACTTTCTAAAATTAATTATATAAATAAATTAATAAATAAATCATTACTTAATCTCTAATTCATTTATTAACCATCCACTAATTAATTATCCTCATTAATTACAAACTTAATTAATTTAAGATAAATTATTTTATCTTAATTAATTACTCAATTACATCATTTAGTCTTCATTAGAAAACATTTAAAGATATAAAATTTATTTAAATAAACAAATTAAACATAAATTTTTAACATTTAAGATCCTTGGAATTTTGATAAATCTTGTTTAATAAATTTAACAAAACCTCATCCCTTTAAAACTTAATTATATTTAAACATACCCTTAATAACTTATACATTTGGACTTGAAACATTTCGAAAAAAACAACTTCCAGTTTAAACAGAATAAACCGAGTAACCCCAAACAACCCGAGTAAACCCACTAAAAACACGAGCTTCCCCCGAGTCTTTTCTCATTCTCGTTTCTTCGAGTCGCACTAAAATTTTCACGAGACTCTCCCGAGTTCAACTCATCTTCCCCAAAACATCGATCCCTCAGTTACACGAAAGTGCACACATGCATGTGCACCGGCAGCTCCGGCCAACAAGGATCTGCGCGACGATCAACTATGATCACAAAATCACTCGCGAGCACCACCATAAACTCAGATCGAAGACTAAGCAAGCGAATCACATTTTGATCGTTCGAACCAAAAACTGCAGAAACCCAAACCACCAAAATCCCCATTGCCGACGAACTCGACGTCGTTGAACTCCGCCATCTACCCCATCGAACCACCTCGACCATGAGCTTCAACACCCCACGTCGCGATCACCTCCGGCATTCCATCGGCTACGCATTTTCCACCGAAACTGCTTCGACAAAAACAGGCAACTAAACCCTATATCACCCCTGCATGGCCACCGTGGTTATTAGAAAAATTCATCGACATTTTTCCCCAACTCTCCATTACTTTGGCCACCTCCAGACCAAAACCCGACCTCCCCTACCACGCCGATGACCAGCAATGGCCAAAAGACCCAAATCCGTTCAACCTTGAATTTCTCAATCAATAGATCACTAAAAATTCTGAATTTACTTTTAAAAATCATGATTTTTCAAGACGAGGTGAATGGTATAAGTAAATCAAGTAATTGTAACATTCGAATTTCGACATATTTTTGAATTCCACTGTTAATTCTTTACCCAGACAAAATTTACTTTCAGTTTCAATTTACGATTATTTTTAGAACTTAAATCTTGATTTTACAAACATACTTTGTTTAGATTTTCAAGCCTAAAAAGAATTATAGAAAGAGAATTTGATTTTAGACAGGTTTTTGAAACCTGGAACTAAGAACAGAGGTAATTATATGTCTGTATATCAGACATGCATAAGAATATATATACATACATCTATATTCATATCACATATGAAAACATCCTTCACTACCTTTCTATGAAGAATCATTTCATTCAACAGATATGCAACTTTTAATTTATTTTAAAGAAACAAAACCTACAGATTATAACAGAGAGTTGATCTTATCTTCACAAGCATTCATCACTTAAACACATACATGCATCTATTTAAATCCAAGCATTTCAGGCTAGCAACCATGATTTACATACATATATTAGAGTGAAATCAAGATGTGAAAACTATTTTTAAAATTTATGTTTACTCACCAGGAATTAAACAGAGGACAGAGGCACTTCATTTATGAACTGCAGTTTGAATTTTGAGTTGAACTGAAATTGATTTTGCTTGATCTAGAGTTAAATCCTTGCATTGCTGAAGTTTTGAAAAACTGATGAAGTTGTTTGATATTAGTTTCTCCTCAGGTTGATCTTTGAAACAGTTGTTTGATTTTCTTTTAAATTTGATTTCAGGTTTTTAGTTTTAGAAAAGAGGAGAAAGAGTTTAGGATAGAAGATATTTTGAACTGAGAAATGAATACAGGTTTCTCCATCCTTTTTGGTTACATAATTTTATTAAAAATAAAAGAAAAAGAAAAATGCCACTTGTTAACTTGCATGCACATACAAATGTTAAGGCATATTTAATTATCTTACAAATGTTAAAAGCTTGAATTATTATGTTTAAACCCTTATTATAACAAGTAATTATATTTATATATTTATGTAAATGTGAATTATTATCACTAGTACAAAAAGTGCATATTGCTTCGCCTCATTTGCATCGGTTGAAGTAAAAACTGATGCAAATAGAACTATTTGCATCAGTTCTATCTTAATAACCGATGCAATTGGTACGTGAAAAGTAATAGGTAATAAAAAAATCAAATTTGCATCAGTTCTCCCCAACAACCGATGCAAATAGTTTTAGTCGCATCAGTTTTAATGTCAACCGATGCAACTACATGTTGATGGCAATATGAAATTTAGGTGGGAAACGATGAAAAATTGGCTCCAAAGTTACTACTCTGGACAAATGTGCTCCTTCCTCCTCAATAACTCAATCCAAAAAAATCTTTTACAGCTGTTGGATACATCACCTCGTCAAAGTCCAAATACATCAAACCGAAATCGCCAAATACAAATCCCCTTTGATAAAATTTTTGTATCTGTACTCCTCTGTCCTCTTTTCTTTCCGTGTTCTCAAATTTGCTTCACAAAAAAATGCTCCTTCTTTTTATTTTAGAAATTTTCTATAGCCTTGCCTTGAAATTAGATTTCCCACCATCTGAAAATTGCCTTTTTATTTGAAATCGGGGTAAGTGAAGTTGAGTCTGAGGTTGGCCGAAGTGTGTTTGTAGTTCATGTAGTCTATCGGAAGTTGCATGTTAACCGCTGATCTATTTTTGCCTTCGCCTGGAGTTGATGCACTGCCGCCTATACATGGATCCTTGGTTTGAAGGTGAAACTCATTGTGTTAGGTTGGAGTTGCTGCCTCACTTAGCTGCACCTATCCTACGTTTTGGGATTAGATCGAATGGCACCAGATCCAAATCGCTGAACTCGCCTCGTTTGTAAATCGAAGGCAGTGTGAATGGTTTCACCAAAGTCAAGTTGAGGATGGGTTTTGTGGGTTTTGGGTATTTGGCTATCGGGTTTCGGGTATTGGTTATCGGATTTGATTTAGTGGGTTTTGATTTAGTGGGTATGGGGGATCTTGAAGGTGTGATGGTCGGCAGTAGTCTGGGGTTTAATGTGTGGATGGATGAGCTGTTTGAAGTGTTTGGGCAGTGGTTGTTTTGGTAAGAACATTAAGATATGTTTATTTTTACAGTGACAGAAAGAATGCTATTAATGCAATGGACCTTCAATTGGATTTTTTTTTCATTTATTTTTGACATAGTTATTTTTTGGGAAGTGGAAATATGGAGTTGCAGCACTTTTTCTTACTAAAATTATGGAAATATGGAAATATGCACTTGCTTCTTAGATTGTTTCGATTTTTACAGGTTTTGTAAGTGACTTTTTATAAAACAGTGGAAGTGCCTGTGGAAAATGGAGAATAGAGAAGAGGAGTGCTATGAGTAGAATACTGCACAGATTTCAGCATTGTTGTTAGCTGAGGTTAAAACTCGAGTGGTGAAGAATGAGCATATGTATGGTTTTTATATATAGAAACTATTAGCAAGGTATGGCATTTTCAATTTTGAATTTTCTTCTATCTTTATCATATCCTTTTTTTTGTTCACATAAAATGGTGTGGTGAAGAATGAGCATGCCTTTTATTTTCTTTGTAACTTTGGTGTCGTACACTTTGAATAGTATTGGTCACATGGAAATATTAAATTTGTTTGCCTTTCCGTCGTATCATTCCATGGTTGGGTCATATGCAGTCGCAGATAGGAAATATTAAAATTGGAGTGCTTGTAATATCAAGGTTGAAGTTTTTTCCATCCTTTCTAAATATAGATATAGATGCAAGATAACTTTAACAAAACTAAATGGCTTCGCTTATTACGACAGTACATAGACTATATGTTGGATGGATGATGTTGTGATATGAAAAGGGGTAATGACGTATCTAAATCATTTTTTGGAAATGTAACCATTACTTAACAAAATATAGGAGCAGCATAGAAAAATTTGCAGAACTGAGTACATCAACGGGCCAGTTATGGTTTGAAATTACTAAAGTAATTACTTAAAGGCTTTGACTGAGTTCAGTTTTCATCTCTTGCCTCCTTTGCATATTCATATCTTTTGCTTTTCATTCTCGCTAGCAACTTTTTCATCATGATCTTATGTTAAATCAAAACGTATTATACTATATATAGCTACTTTGATTAATAAACTCCCAGTTAAACTCTGTTGATCTCTATACATGACACCAAACCGTCTTAATTTCTCCAAGTTCATTCATTTCTCTATTATTGTATTTGCCAAATCCTCTTGTTTTCATAGAATGTTATGAGGATTTTCCCGATTCAATTGTTCGTTACAGGATGACACATTAATTAGTTATACTTTACTTTTTCCCTAACTAATTTCTGCTAATGGGGTTACCTCTTTGTATTTTGGAGAGCCCTGATACCCTAATGTTCTTTTACGTAACTGTTTATTTCAAAATAATGACATTTAAATATTATTTGTTTATTTGATCAGGTAGTTAATGTTCCAGAAAGGGGAGCAAGGAAGCATCTTCGTGGTGACAACATACAGGTAACAATCTCCAAGTTCCTGTATTCGTTTGGTTGTTAAAAATTTATGTGATTTTTCTTCTTCTTCTTCTTGTCATCATGATCGTCTTCCTGTATTCGTTTGGTTGGGTCATTGACAATAGAATAATATTATCTGTGGACATTATTGGTTTGGTTGTCAACTAATTCTAGTTTGTTTGTTAACCTACTTTCTGATTTATATAATAAATTATTTATGTGTCCTATACTTGATATATTACTTAAAGTGGTTCAAAGCAAGCCCCAATTCTTCTATTACCATAAGATTTATCAAGTTACTATATAGATGTCCCACATACTCACTAAATACTTCAAACATAAACAATTTACGTAAAGTGGATTCCGATTGTTAATAAAATAAATATAGTGACAGAGCTGATGAGGTTTTGAAGCAGTTAGTTGCCGGTGATGTGGCTGTAGAGGAAGACATGTGAGTGTGGTGTTACGAGCATATCTTCTACCACAACCATAGTTGCTATACTTTTAGATAGTGGAAACCTGGTTTTGAAAGATAGTTCAAACGGCAATTTAACTTTATGGCAGAGTTTCGATCATCCTACTGATACTTGGTTACCTGGTGCAAAACTTGGGTTAAATAAAGTAACAAAAGAGTCTCAGCGTTTGACATCATGGAAGAATCGAAACGATCCTTCACCTGGGAGGTATAGTGTAACCACAGATCCACTTGATTCTAGCCAATTTTTCATACAATGGAATAATAAAAAAACTTATTGGTCTAGCGGTAACTGGGATGAAAATGAACATATCTTTAGTTCAGCTCCTGAGATGACAGCCAATGGCCTATTTGATTTTGATTATGTGTCTAATGAAAATGAAGCTTACTTCACATATTCACTAAACCCCAATGATCCAGTAATATTAAGTTGGATAATTGATATATCAGGTCAAATGAGGCAATTGATTTGGATAGAAGATATTGCAGCATGGAATCTGTATTGGTCACGTCCTATAAAACAACTTGACGTTCATGCTTTTTGTGGACCTTTTGGTAGCGGTAATGACAATGCTATACCATTCTGCAACTGTATAATTGGATTTGAACCAAAATCGCTTGATGAATGGCTTGAGAGTGATTACACACAAGGCTGTAAGAGAAAGAGTCAGTTGCAATGTGGTTTTAATAGAAGCCATTTAGAAGTAGACAGGTATCTTCCCATGGATGACATTAGGTTACCTGATAACCAACTAAGGTTAAACGTTGATGATATTTCAGATTGCAAGAACTATTGTTTGAGCAATTGCTCGTGCAGTGCTTACTACATAGCTGATAATTCAAACTGCTCTTTTTGGGTCGGAGACTTGCTTAATCTTGAAGATCAATATGCATCTGACATGTCGGGCAGTGGAAATTTCTTCCTCCGTCTTGCAGCATCATAACTTCGTGATCCTAAGACAAAAAATTGTATTTTCATATTACCTATAATAAAATGTTTTGGGTACCATAGTTTATGACATTGATACTTGGCTAACACAACTGCAACTCACAGCTAGGAAAGCAACAGTCATAATCATGGTGAGCATAACTGGTGGAGTGCTGCTATTAGCCTGTGTAGTTTGTTTTTTATGGAAAATGAAGAAAATAATTAGAAGAATAAAAATAAGAAGTATGTACATCCTTGTGATATTTTCATGATTGAATGCAATGTAATATGAATAGACTCGTACATAATATATGATAATAACTATTACATTGCCAATGCAGTTACCTTAGAAGCAACTTCTGGGTCCAATGAACATTCAACTAATGGACAAAGGGAAGACAATATCGAACTTGCTTTGTTTGAAGTTAGCACCATTGTTACCGCTACAAATTACTTCTCTGCAGCTAACAAGCTTGGAGTAGGTGGATTTGGACCAGTGTACAAGGTAAATATTGCTTTTGATATGCTTCTAAATATTGCTGGAAAATGTGAAATCTTGTTCTTTAGGGAATTCTTGGACCCGATCAAGAGATAGCTGTGAAAAGACTCTCCAAAGCATCCATGCAAGGAGTGGAGGAGTTCAAAAATGAGGTTACGCTTATTGCTAAACTTCAGCATAGAAATCTTGTTCGGCTTCATGGTTGCTGCATTCACAGAGAAGAGAGGATGTTAATATATGAGTACATGCCAAACAAAAGTTTAGATGCTTTTCTTTTTGGTACGTCCAGGCATAAATCTAGCAAACCTGCAAGTACAAATATCCATTCCTACAATATTTTGATTAACTGTATAACTTGATAAATATCTTTTATTCACATTGAATATATTTAATTACAGTAACAATATATACTTCTGCAAATATGTCACATTGAATATATTTAATTACAGTAACGATATTTACTTCTGCAGTGTGGTGTTGAACTGTAGGGTAGTAGTGGGAATGTTGGATTGTTGTTCTCTGGTGAAATGTGTTGCAGGTGTTGAAAGTGCAGAAGGCAGGCAGAATTGAAGTGTTGATAGTGGGTTTTGAATTGAAGTGATGAAGTGTTGACAGTGGGTTGTGGAATTGATGATGTAGAATGGATATTGATGGTGATGGCGTGCCTTGTAATCAGTTAATGATTGGTGGATGAAGTTGCTGTTCTGATAAAGGATGGTATTGGCAGAGACAATGAAATGTATTGGGTATATGCAGTGATATGAATTTGTTGAAAGTGGTTGTATGAACTTGCGATGTTTATTTTGGTATTATGTTATTCAGTTTGTATTTGTCTTCAAATTTAATTTTGAATGATTGTAATATTGCATGCAATAATTGTTTGTTATAATCAATAATATATATATATATAGAGTCTATTTGAGTACTGTAATAATGGTTTCTGAGAATGGCTTTTTTGCATCAGGTATAAACAGCTGATGCAATAGAGGGATTAGTTTGCATCGGTTGTTATAAAAAACCGATGCAACAAGTTCCTTTGTTGCATCGGTTTTCATTACAACCGATGCAACATGGGGGCTGTGTTCAAGCAACCAACCATGATATTTTGCATCAGCTGTTAGTAACAACCGATGCAAAAAGGACCTTTTTGCATCGGTTTCAGAACTGATGCAAAAGTGTTAAGCCTGTTGCATCGGTTGCATATGCATCGGTTGTTGAACTGATGCAAAAGGGGGGTAAACAACCGATGCAAATTGCCTGTTTTGTAGTAGTGTATTAAATTTTATTTATGTTTACAACCCATTAATTTAAAGAGATATTAAAAAGAAGGCTTATTTAAAACTATATATATTTATAACCATTTAGATTAAGTACTTTTTAAAAGAAAACAAAACAAAGCTTGTTTAAATCCTTTGTAAACAATTCCATTTAAAATAAACAATTATCTTATATTTTGAAAATAATTGAATTAATCTAAACTAACCTTTGAAAAATATTAAATTTTAAAACAAAGCTTTAAATTACAATTCATACATATATATATTATCAATTAAAATAAATTTCAAACAATATCAAATTATAACATATACATACTATATATATTACAATTTGAAAAATTCATCTTTTATTAAACAAAAGATTTCTATTCACAATATATATATAGCAAAAATATATATTATAAATAGAATAAAATTTTATTAGCTTTCAAAGATAAATTTTATCAATTTTAAATTTATATTTCCAGATTAAATATTTATTAACCTTTAAAGATTAAATTACCAATTTAAACTAAAATTATAAAGAAAATTTATCAAACCAATTAAATTATCAATACTGATTATTAAATTTAAATTGCTAAAAAAACCCGGGATATCACAGGCCCTATCTTTGATTAGAAGGCTATAGACTTATTTTGTGGGATCGTTCATTTAACTTCGACTTGCAATGTTTTGACTTTCGCAGACGAACTTGCAGATGTTGGATTTCGTCCAATTGAATTTGGCGTTTAATTAGCTCGGCTGTTTGATTTTGATCGAATGCCGTGATTTACTTTGACTTCGGTCACTTGGGAAATTTTGATAGTATTTGACTTCGATCTCATTTTGCTTTGCGTTTGATTTGGTTTCACTGTCGATGATGATCTGGGTCTTTTATAGGGTTCGCAACCCCATTTTCTCGTTCGTTTGATAATTTAAAAAATGTGTGTATGCATATATTCTTGGATCTGCACTGTTGTAGTTTGATTCTACTTGACTTTAATCGTAACACCAGTACACTGTTGTGAACTTTGCCTTGATCTTGAGCATTGCAGAGTTCTTTCTTTTTACTAGTGCAGTCTTTATTCGTTTGAGTTTTTGTACTTCACTGTACTGCATCTGGATCATCATCGTGCTAGCATAGTATGGTTGGTGGTGCAGGTACTAGGCCTTTATGCATTTAGCTGTGTTCATCTAAGTTGGACATTGTTTTAGATGTCTTGACCTTTTTCCTACCCTAGTACTTGTTTATGAAAATCCATAACTCTGGTCATCGCCTTTGGGTTGGCATCAATCTGTAGTTGTCTTCATCCTGTACATTTGTCTACAGTATTACCATATTCACTTGATAGCATTTTGGTCATTTTAGTTGGACTTATACACTTATGGTTTCACTGCATAGCTTTGAATTTTTGGTGAGCTAAGTATTTTGACTTATATTCAGTTACATATGCATTGATCTAGAGTGTTTGTTGCTTCAGTCTTAGTCAGGTGCACTCTATTGATTTTACCTCTGACCTCTCTGTTGGTATTACAGTACTCCGGTAGTTGATGTACTTGTAGTGTATGGCCTGGTTCACTGTCGAGTTCACTTGCACTTTGCATTCATGTGTTTACACTGTCCAGTTTTACAAGTGCATTTCATATACATGTTGCAAATGTTCATGTATGGTTGTTCATAGCTATTTCATTGTTGAGGTTGTGCTTGCAATTGTCCACTTCGACTGTTTGCATTAAAGTTGTATTTGCTGTCTTCATTTGTTAGTGCACTTGTATTTCATAGTTGTTGCCACTCGTGTTTCTGTGCATGCTGTTTCATTCTTGAAATATTGGTTGATAATTCTTGGCACTGTTCAGGTCTATAGATCGGTTCATATAATGTTCCTGTGCCATTTCTTTTCTTACCTCTGCACATCACTGTCGTACTTGTTGATGCCTTGAGTATGCTATTTGGTTCAGGCCATATCTCTGTTTGCTTACACCTTCATTCGGCTGTGTCATCACGTGTGCCACTTCCATGTGCAGTTCCATGTTGCACCTCTGATTCATTTTTCCCATGTGCAGTTCGTTACGTACATTCATTTGTGTACATATTGCATATTCACTTGGTTGGAGCTTTATACTGCTGTCACTTGCTTAGTGCATTAGTTTGCACTGTGAATTCTTGTGTATTGGTCTTTGAGCTTTTGTGTATTTCATCACTGTAGTGGCGAGGCAGTGCACGCGTGCGTGCACTGCAGCCACCCAGTACTGACAGTTTTGAATAGATGTTTTCTTTGTGTCGTGATGCATTGACCTTTTATGCCGTATTGGCGAGGCCGTACACGCGTGCGTGTACGGCAGCCAATCGAATTTTGGATGGTTTTAAATTGATATTTCAATTGTTTAAATTGATTTGGATTGCTGATTTGTCGTTTTAACACTGTTTAGTGTTATATCTGCCGTTATCCGATTCTTTTATCGAGGAGTTGGATATACGAGATTTCTGTGACTGTCTTCTACTTGATGTTTGATTTTAATTGCTTCTGTGCACTAATAAACTGGTTTGAATTAGACTGACCTGGGTATTATTTTCTTTTGAATGTAATACTTGGGTCAGACCCGAGTTATTTCAGGTTGTAGATTTTCTTCTTTGAGTTGCTGTACAGGATATGAAGACTTTTCACATCGTCTGAAGTTGTCAGTGTCATTTTGTAGTAGTCGTGTCATTGTATAGAACGATATGTATTCATGTATATTAGTCGATAATGTACTTGTATATATAACTTCTAGAGTCGACAGTTGTAGTTGTATCATATGTATTGTGTCAACTATGTATTAACTGACATCAGTTATATATATATGAGACTTTTGTTTTTATCTGTGTTCCGCATTTATATTATCTGTGTTATCGTTATATCTAATGTCCTAAACTATTATGAACCATCGTAGTTTGTCTTATACTGATAATTGGGTGTGTCGATGGGAGTAAATAAATAAGATGAAAAATAAAAAGTATATACCACTCCTATCGAGATAACCAATATTAGTGTAAGACCAATTACGGATGGTCGCTCCTATCCAGCCTTATTCTTCGTAATAATAGACAGTATTTCTTTTAATACTCTTTGTTATTATGAGCATAGAGGTGGGGCGTTACAGTTGGTATCAGAGCTTGGGGTTTATGGACATAATATAAAACTTAACTCGGAAGGAACATATGTTACAACTATCGGTCGATGTTTTATTTGTGCTGGAGTCAAAACTAAAGTTTTGAAATTTGGATGAAATGTTTTTATAACTTTATTTAAAAATTATAGTGAAATTGTGTTCTGATGATTTGATTGATTTGTGTTCTGTTTATCAGAATGCGCAGCGGAAACAGTGAAACTGTCTTCGCTGAGTACCACTGATAATCTTTTTGATTTAA
Source organism: Allium fistulosum (assembly GCA_030737815.1). Taxonomy (NCBI): domain Eukaryota; kingdom Viridiplantae; phylum Streptophyta; class Magnoliopsida; order Asparagales; family Amaryllidaceae; genus Allium; species Allium fistulosum. The sequence goes on from CM060901.1 coordinate 1,511,962,800, forward strand.
AAATCAAAATACGAAACTGATATGAATTTCATTTGTTGTTTACATAGCTGTAATTATTTTATTTCTTTGAGAACTTCGAATCCGAATTGAGGATTCGAAGAAATTGCAGATATGTGATTTTTGTTGAAATTTCCGCTGGCTTTCTTTTGTACTAATCATCTATTGATTAGATTTTTGCTGTTTTAAATTATCTTCATTGAAGATACAGTTGAATGATTCTTTGTTCATTTTGTAGTACGTGCAAAAATTTAAATTGGACGTTATTGCATTTATTTTACGTTGAACCGATGCTTGGTTATGAAACGTATTTTGTTGCCGTTATTTTTACAACGGAATTTTACACCAATGCTATATTTTGAAGTACGGCATTTTGTGGCATTTTGATGAATGAAAATTCACTGATATTACATTTTGAGGTAAATTGTTTTGATGTGATTTTGACGTTTTAAAATTACTGTCGCTTTGGCTTCAGTAACCGTCGAGTTTTAAAAGTGGATTTCCAAGCGGTTATTCCGCAATACTGATTTGTAACCGTTTTTACGGTATTTTGAGAAGTACAATTTCCTTATCGAAATTGTTACCGATTTGCTGTTTTAATCACGTGATTGGAAAAATCGTTTTAAAATGGAAATTGTTTTATAAATTTTTAACAGTTTGCATTTTCAAAAGAATGAGAAAGCGACTTAAACGATTCAGCAAAATCGAGGATTTTGACCCCTTTTTTTTACTGTTTCGCTTAACTCCGGACTTGTCCAGTTGAGAAGGTGAATTGTTATTTGTACAAAATAAATATTTTCAGAAATTTAACAGTTTACGCTTTCAAAAGAATGAGGAAGCGATTTAAACGTTTCAGCAAAATCGAGGACTATGACCCCTTTCTTTTACTGATTCGCTTAATTCCGGACTTGTCCGTTTGAGAATGTGAAATGTATTTTTACAAAATATACAATTTTGCACTTTCAAGGAAACGATGAAGAGAATCAAACGATTTAGTAAAACACGTGGTATGGGACATGTGCGTTTGCTATTTCGGTTAATTCCGGACTCGTTAATTGAAACATTTTGATGCTTTCGTGTGCTTTCGAGCCACTATGAGGACCTTCGGGTCAATTGTTGGGCTTTCGGGCCACTCTGCGGACCTTCGGGTCAAATACCAGTACTAGACCTTCGGGTCTGTAACGACTCGGATTTTGCCCGTTCGAAAATCAACATCCGTACTTCACCTTGTACTAGAATGCCGTAGATTCGACCGTTCAAATCCGATTCGCCGGAGCTATAACAACATTAAGTAAACAACACAGCGGAAAAGAAAAAGAATATAGATATACAACATCTGATACAATATCCAGATACAATGATGATACAATGAATACCTATATACATCAGAAATATGATACAACAAATAACAGCGGAAAGAAAATAGATAGCACCAGCAGCGGATAGAATGTCTCCAATAGAATGCTCCAAGATAAGCAACGTCAGTCCATGAACTCCAAGAACTGAACTAGCTCCAAATAGTCTACTAAACCTGAATATCTGAAAAACCCAACTCCAGACTGCCCGTGTGGAAAATAGTGGGCACCCAGAGTTTAGGAAGGGAACAATAAACTCCGGATCAGTCATGGGACTGGTGTGAGCAACAAAAACAGTTTATCTTTAAACAAACACAATAGGCTTTTAAACATTGAAACCCGCAATGCTTTTGGAAAATGAAACTACCATAAGACCTCCCGCCACACACACAATGCAATCGCAGAATTGGAGGAGATTTCCTCTTATGATAGTCAAAAATGCTTACTACGCAAAATCATTCGATATTATTATCATTAGTGCATAGTGTCGAAAACCATTTCGAAAATATAATATTAATCTTAGCCAGCATACAACCATTGTTGTATGCCTACTATAGCTACCATGTTCAATAACAGGTTACCGCCACATTCCATGGCAGGTTATACAACTAAAACCGTACAGGGTTCGTATTGTTTCTTTGGATTTCCAACAAATGATCAGGCTAAGGAACTTCCTTCCCGAAATAGAAACGCCTCTGGAAAGACGCCCCGGATCCTAACCGGATCTCCGCAAACAAAAGGCCGACGCTACCTCACGCTGTACAGCTGTGACTAGGTAACTAACACACTGACGCTACCTCACGCTGTACAGCTGTAACTAGGTAACTAACACACGAGTCATGTCATCCCCCGGTCGTTACCGACCTTTATCCGAGCGCTCGATAACCAACATCACACATAATAAATAAAGTGTATCCACATGAGTAAGTATCTGGGCTCCATACCATGATACCACCCTTTTATCCAGAAGGAAATGACATACCCTAGGGGCGCTACCCCTACAAACCTTTGCCGCAACATTCCTGTTTCGACCATTACCGGGTTGTGAGGCTCGACGAAGTCTCGTCCACAAAGCCACGCTTTTTCACAAAGCCACGCTTCGATCAACAAATGATCAGCAGCACTTCGTATGCCACATTACCAAATTGGGAATGTATCACTAGTAACCATCAACTACATAACCTCTGAGCTCGTACGTCTCAGAGAAGGGTGTTAAGCTAAGAGAATAGATTCTCCGCCACCAACAGAAATGTATTTGATAGAAACCAGCTTTACATCTCAAAGTGTAACGTCAGACACACATCCATACAAGTCTGTTCCGGGTTCGAACAGAACCGAAGGCACTTCCGAAGAAGCCCTTGCAAATCCGGGTATTCACAATCTCGATCGGACTTCCCATCACTTAGGGAATCTCTATACCGGAGCCATGATGCAGAGAAAATCGATAGGTCATCATATCGCTCTCGCAAATACCCGGTCTTCACCACCGGTCTTCAAATGCTATCCATATCGTCGTATCACTATTTGGAATGGGATATATGACACAAAGGTCCTCTCCCGGCTAAACCGAATAACGAGCGCAATTAAAAATCATATGGATACTGGGGTCTCAGTTAAATCACAGCTTAAAGCTAAAAAAACTTTTCATTCGAATGGTAAAACAATTTACCATTTCCAATCTTTTAAACAAAAAGATTCATTTCAAAAACCTTCAATGGTTTAAACAAATTTCCACACTTTTAATCTTTTAACAAAAAGATTCAATTAACAAAGTTAACCCCATTCACAAAGATTCATTCATAGATTTTCAAATCGATTCCCATTTCAATTTGATTAACTCGTTAAATCTTTAAATCAAGATTTAACTTATAGCTTTCAAAACAATTCCATTTCAAATTGGATTAACTCGTTCGGTCTTTGAATCAAAGACTCATTTCATAAATTTCAAAACATTTCAATTCTATTTCAACTCGAAACCATTCAACACAAATTGGAAATTCTTTACTTATGTGAAAGCTTTTACTATTTGAAAAACAAATAGTTTCATTTCAGAAGAATCCAGTTATATATTTACACGAGTTAAAACCCTTGAATAAAAATTCAAATTTCCAAATTAATATCTTTAAAATGGTTTAACCCATATATAACTTGTACAACATCTTTAATCCTTAGTTTCAAATCATAGAATTCAATTTCAAACTTGAATTTAAATTTAAATCAAATTATTTAAATTATCAAAACTCGATTAAGTTATTCGAAATAACTTTTATCTTTGAAATTCCATTTCAAAAGCTTTTCACTTTAAATCCAAATTTCTAATTTCAAAATCAATTGAAATTAAAATTTCAATTTCAAAAACATCAAATTTACATCATCTGTGATTTAACCGATTTCCACGTGAAATCCATATTTGTGTGTGTAAGAGTGTGGTCCAGGGGTTTCACACACAATGGTGCAACAACATTCAATCATCACAGATCAAATACAGAAATATAGTTGATAAGCGGTATTAACTATAACGCTTATCGTTCATTCACAGATCACAGATATATATATCGCAGATAATCAATTACATTCATCCCAGATAAATAAATTACAGATCACAACACAAATCAGGGTATATCACAAAGCATTACATATCAGGGATATCAACAATTCAATCATTCAGTCAAATCCAATCATTCATAGGTAAGATCAATTAATATCTGATTATAATTAATTTATACCAGATTAATTACTTATGAATAAACTACAAATCTTGGTTAATTAATCATTAATAAATTACAAATCACTTTGATTAATTATTCTTTAATCATTTATTAATCAACCATTAATAATAAATTAATTAACCTTTAATTATAATTCATCAACATTTGTTTATTAATAAATCAATCTTAATTAATTAATCACATATTTAATTATCCTCTAATTAATTATTATTTTTAATTACTTGGTTAATCAAACTTAAATTATTAACAAATTTACCTTAATTACTTTTATTAAGTAATTCACTTCAAGTAATTAATTTCCTTTAACAAGTAAATTAACTTTAAACTTTAAAAGTTAATTAACCATTAAAACATTAATTAACTAACCTTTAACATTATTAAGTTTATTTAAAATAAACTTTCAAAACAATTCCATTTTAAAACCTTTATTTAATCTCAGACATAAATAACACTTATTATTTAAAAGTGTTTTAAACAAATTTTTTGGATAAAACTTGATTTAAGTTTAAAGTTTTAAAAACTGTTTTAAAAAAAAACAACAAACCCGAGCCAAAAACCCATTTACCCGAGCCAGATTCAAAAATACCCGAGCAAACTTCTCTTCTATATTTTTCTTTGTGTTTAATTTTAAATTCTTAACGCCTGGGTAACTCTCGCGTACAACACGAATACGAACCCGAGACCAACCCAATATTCCCCGAGACCTTCTTCGTGTCTGCTTCGTCTTCTCAACCCAACAGCCAACAAAACAACCCATAGACACCTCCTGACATTCGTGCACGTGCACGGCCTATCAGCACCCTATCACTACGTCGCCGACGTGCTCTCCAGTCAACGATGACCCAAGCTATACTCCGACAACCTAGTTAAGTCGAAATCGACTAGGAACCAAATTCGAGTCTCTCGCGTATTATTCCAACAGGAACCCAAACCTTGACCAACGAAATTTGCTTCGCCGATGATGATTTCGACCACCTGAGATATCGCCGCCTCGTCCAAAGCCTCGTCATCGACCCCCGCGACGACTCCCCCACTCGCGATCACCTCCAGTTCTCAAATGACCTTGCGATTTCCTTTATTACAACGTCGAACAAACAGGCGAGTTAAACCCTATAATCGCCTCGTTCCATTAATTCGTGCGATGGAAAATTTATTGGATAATTTTCCTAAAGTCGTGAATCACCAAGCTAGCCTCACACAAAGTTTCAACAACCAAAAGTTATTAGATCACCAGAAAATCGCTATAACCCTTCCTCCGTTCAAACAGCCCATACGACCTCAAATCGTAATTAAAAAATCCGATTTTCGTTTTAAAAATCGTTATTTTCAAAGTAGTTTTATATGATGTAATCCAAATTTGATTCAATGCAAATCGAAAATTGGGTAGAACTTGAATTTTTCACTGTATCTCTACATCCAGATAAAACTATTTCATGTTATATCAAATTTTTTTTTTTTTTAGATTAAATTCTGGTGGTTTTGATCATATTTTATTCTTACACTATTGGCTAAAAATGATCAGCATAAATAGAATTGGATTTTGAGCTTTAAAAGTTTAAGCCTGTAAATTTTTCTTTCACAGAGGCCTTAATGTCTGTTTTTCTAGATCTATGCATAAAGAAGATATATACACACAGGCATAACCCATCATCATACTAGTCCATAATTTCTCAAATCATCACATGCAAAAGAGATTTAAGCTTTTAAAATGGGAGGTTTGCTCACCTTGCTTCGAAAGAAAGAACAGAGAAACAACAGAGAGCAAAAGATAGCCTGGAAATGTATTCTGGAAGCTTTAAAACTGTGATGATTGATTGCCTTTGAATTTGATCCTTGAATTGAATCCCTGCCTAGCTTGATTCCAGATGTTGTTTAAGTTGTATTTTATTTTTTCCAAGTTTAAGAAGTTGTTACTCCAGATGTACTCAATTTTGAAGGAACGAACTGAGGTAAGAGTTGATATATGAACTGAGTTGTACAGGTAATGTTATTTTTTTCCTGTTTGTACAATTCATTTCAGAGATTTTTTCTTGGCCAGGCAAAGTTTGTGGAGGCTGAAAGGATTTTTCACATTTCGAATTGACCAATGTTGCTAGCATTAAATGCAAGAGTCCTTTATGTTTCCTCATACTCTTATTTGTACATAGACGTATTATATTTTACTTTGTTCAAGTTGATAAATTATTTTACTTGCCTGCATATATTCTGTACCTGATGTCCTCATTTTATACTTATCTCATATTTTTCTTATACTTGCCTAAGTCTTGTTTAACAAGCTTTGCATTTATTTGTTTTGTACTTTTGACCAGCTGAGATGATTCATATACGTGCTGAGGATATATGGCATTAATGCCAAGGTACTTATATCTCCATGCTTATATTTTTTTTTTGTTTGTTGTCTTGTTTTATAAGCTTTCATATATATTTGTATCTTGTTTTGCTTCCATTTTGATGCTCCCTTGTTTTATAGGCTGAAATGATTTTGTTTTACTTGCTATTTTACAAAATTCATCAATATGTTGTTTGCTTTTATTTATAACAATATAATTTATCTTATATGGATTTATTTATAATTCTAACTTTTATACTTATTTTTAACTTAAATATTCTTTATCTTGTATGTCTATGTTTTTATATTATTTTCAAACCATTTATTTACAATTTAAATCCAAACCAACGTATATATATATATATGTATATATATATATATAAATTTCAAATTTACTCATATATGCCCAAATACATATATATTCACACATATATAATATTTATAAAATATTTAAATTTAATTGATTTAACACAAATTTATTCGTCTCGGGGAAACTCGCAATCTATCTACCGTTTTATTTCACAAATTTTATTCAAAAATCAATTTAAATTTAATTAAAATTCGGGGTCGTTACAGACTTCCCCCCTTAAAAGAATTTCGTCCTCGAAATTTCCAAGGAGACACAAAAATAGATGAAGAAGATTTCATCGAATCAAACTGAACGTTTATTCTGCATTTGGCTTACCAAATCAGAATATCGAAATCAGATATGAGAACGAATCTGTTTAATTCTTTCACACGATACTCGGGTTATCCAGATCTACGAAATATACAGTGACATCGGTTAGTTCGAAGTGATAACTAACCATTCGTAGAATAAATCGGAATCCCAAAGAATAGATAGATATATGGATACGATTTCAAAGCTTTTAGTTTAGAAACCAAATTATACCTATCAACCATAGCAAACAAAACAATCAATTCATCCAAACAAACAGTTTTGGTCGATTCGGAGTTTACGTCCCATATCAAATATATATCGAATCTTCTTTCTGGATCTACCAGAAATTATCGAAGAATTGAGAAAAAGATGACGAACAAAATAGATTGATAGAGAAAAGATTGCTTCCTTGTTGTTACAGAGTATCGACCATTTATAGTCGTATTCCCCTGTCCCCTATCTCATCCTCTTCTTGCACTCATACTCACTATCAGTGGATAGTAAGAAAATTTACTGATGCATTCGAACGGATATCTGAGGAATACTCATTCTAGGGTATACTACCCCCTATCTCTAATGAGCTACTTAATGTGTTATACTCCTGAGCTAAAGTTCAACCTTAGCTCTGATACCAAATGTAACGACTCGGATTTTGCCCGTTCGAAAATCAACATCCGTACTTCACCTTATACTAGAATGCCGTAGATTCGACCGTTCAAATCCGATTCGCCGGAGCTATAACAACATTAAGTAAACAACACAGCGGAAAAGAAAAAGAATATAGATATACAACATCTGATACAATATCCAGATACAATGATGATACAATGAATACCTATATACATCAGAAATATGATACAACAAATAGCAGCGGAAAGAAAATAGATAGCACCAGCAGCGGATAGAATGTCTCCAATAGAATGCTCCAAGATAAGCAACGTCAGTCCATGAACTCCAAGAACTGAACTAGCTCCAAATAGTCTACTAAACCTGAATATCTGAAAAACCCAACTCCAGACTGCCCGTGTGGAAAATAGTGGGCACCCAGAGTTTAGGAAGGGAACAATAAACTCCGGATCAGTCATGGGACTGGTGTGAGCAACAAAAACAGTTTATCTTTAAACAAACACAATAGGCTTTTAAACATTGAAACCCGCAATGCTTTTGGAAAATGAAACTACCATAAGACCTCCCGCCACACACACAATGCAATCGCAGAATTGGAGGAGATTTCTTCTTATGATAGTCAAAAATGCTTACTACGCAAAATCATTCGATATTATTATCATTAGTGCATAGTGTCGAAAACCATTTCGAAAATATAATATTAATCTTAGCCAGCATACAACCATTGTTGTATGCCTACTATAGCTACCATGTTCAATAACAGGTTACCGCCACATTCCATGGCAGGTTATACAACTAAAACCGTACAGGGTTTGTATTGTTTCTTTGGATTTCCAACAAATGATCAGGCTAAGGAACTTCCTTCCCGAAATAGAAACGCCTCTGGAAAGACACCCCGGATCCTAACCGGATCTCCGCAAACAAAAGGCCGACGCTACCTCACGCTATACAGCTGTGACTAGGTAACTAACACACTGACGCTACCTCACGCTGTACAGCTGTAACTAGGTAACTAACACACGAGTCATGTCATCCCCCGGTCGTTACCGACCTTTATCCGAGCGCTCGATAACCAACATCACACATAATAAATAAAGTGTATCCACATGAGTAAGTATCTGGGCTCCATACCATGATACCACCCTTTTATCCAGAAGGAAATGACATACCCTAGGGGCGCTACCCCTACAAACCTTTGCCGCAACATTCCTGTTTCGACCATTACCGGGTTGTGAGGCTCGACGAAGTCTCGTCCACAAAGCCACGCTTTTTCACAAAGCCACGCTTCGATCAACAAATGATCAGCAGCACTTCGTATGCCACATTACCAAATTGGGAATGTATCACTAGTAACCATCAACTACATAACCTCTGAGCTCGTACGTCTCAGAGAAGGGTGTTAAGCTAAGAGAATAGATTCTCCGCCACCAACAGAAATGTATTTGATAGAAACCAGCTTTACATCTCAAAGTGTAACGTCAGACACACATCCATACAAGTCTGTTCTGGGTTCGAACAGAACCGAAGGCACTTCCGAAGAAGCCCTTGCAAATCCGGGTATTCACAATCTCGATCGGACTTCCCATCACTTAGGGAATCTCTATACCGGAGCCATGATGCAGAGAAAATCGATAGGTCATCATATCGCTCTCGCAAATACCCGGTCTTCACCACCGGTCTTCAAATGCTATCCATATCGTCGTATCACTATTCAGAATGGGATATATGACACAAAGGTCCTCTCCCGGCTAAACCGAATAACGAGCGCAATTAAAAATCATATGGATACTGGGGTCTCAGTTAAATCACAGCTTAAAGCTAAAAAAACTTTTCATTCGAATGGTAAAACAATTTACCATTTCCAATCTTTTAAACAAAAAGATTCATTTCAAAAACCTTCAATGGTTTAAACAAATTTCCACACTTTTAATCTTTTAACAAAAAGATTCAATTAACAAAGTTAACCCCATTCACAAAGATTCATTCATAGATTTTCAAATCGATTCCCATTTCAATTTGATTAACTCGTTAAATCTTTAAATCAAGATTTAACTTATAGCTTTCAAAACAATTCCATTTCAAATTGGATTAACTCGTTCGGTCTTTGAATCAAAGACTCATTTCATAAATTTCAAAACATTTCAATTCTATTTCAACTCGAAACCATTCAACACAAATTGGAAATTCTTTACTTATGTGAAAGCTTTTACTATTTGAAAAACAAATAGTTTCATTTCAGAAGAATCCAGTTATATATTTACACGAGTTAAAACCCTTGAATAAAAATTCAAATTTCCAAATTAATATCTTTAAAATGGTTTAACCCATATATAACTTGTACAACATCTTTAATCCTTAGTTTCAAATCATAGAATTCAATTTCAAACTTGAATTCAAATTTAAATCAAATTATTTAAATTATCAAAACTCGATTAAGTTATTCGAAATAACTTTTATCTTTGAAATTCCATTTCAAAAGCTTTTCACTTTAAATCCAAATTTCTAATTTCAAAATCAATTGAAATTAAAATTTCAATTTCAAAAACATCAAATTTACATCATCTGTGATTTAACCGATTTCCACGTGAAATCCATATTTGTGTGTGTAAGAGTGTGGTCCAGGGGTTTCACACACAATGGTGCAACAACATTCAATCATCACAGATCAAATACAGAAATATAGTTGATAAGCGGTATTAACTATAACGCTTATCGTTCATTCACAGATCACAGATATATATATCGCAGATAATCAATTACATTCATCCCAGATAAATAAATTACAGATCACAACACAAATCAGGGTATATCACAAAGCATTACATATCAGGGATATCAACAATTCAATCATTCAGTCAAATCCAATCATTCATAGGTAAGATCAATTAATATCTGATTATAATTAATTTATACCAGATTAATTACTTATGAATAAACTACAAATCTTGGTTAATTAATCATTAATAAATTACAAATCACTTTGATTAATTATTCTTTAATCATTTATTAATCAACCATTAATAATAAATTAATTAACCTTTAATTATAATTCATCAACATTTGTTTATTAATAAATCAATCTTAATTAATTAATCACATATTTAATTATCCTCTAATTAATTATTATTTTTAATTACTTGGTTAATCAAACTTAAATTATTAACAAATTTACCTTAATTACTTTTATTAAGTAATTCACTTCAAGTAATTAATTTCCTTTAACAAGTAAATTAACTTTAAACTTTAAAAGTTAATTAACCATTAAAACATTAATTAACTAACCTTTAACATTATTAAGTTTATTTAAAATAAACTTTCAAAACAATTCCATTTTAAAACCTTTATTTAATCTCAGACATAAATAACACTTATTATTTAAAAGTGTTCTAAACAAATTTTTTGGATAAAACTTGATTTAAGTTTAAAGTTTTAAAAACTGTTTTAAAAAAAAACAACAAACCCGAGCCAAAAACCCATTTACCCGAGCCAGATTCAAAAATACCCGAGCAAACTTCTCTTCTATATTTTTCTTTGTGTTTAATTTTAAATTCTTAACTCCTAGGTAACTCTCGCGTACAACACGAATACGAACCCGAGACCAACCCAATATTCCCCGAGACCTTCTTCGTGTCTGCTTCGTCTTCTCAACCCAACAGCCAACAAAACAACCCATAGACACCTCCTGACATTCGTGCACGTGCACGGCCTATCAGCACCCTATCACTACGTCGCCGACGTGCTCTCCAGTCAACGATGACCCAAGCTATACTCCGACAACCTAGTTAAGTCGAAATCGACTAGGAACCAAATTCGAGTCTCTCGCGTATTATTCCAACAGGAACCCAAACCTTGACCAACGAAATTTGCTTCGCCGATGATGATTTCGACCACCTGAGATATCGCCGCCTCGTCCAAAGCCTCGTCATCGACCCCCGCGACGACTCCCCCACTCGCGATCACCTCCAGTTCTCAAATGACCTCGCGATTTCCTTTATTACAACGTCGAACAAACAGGCGAGTTAAACCCTATAATCGCCTCGTTCCATTAATTCGTGCGATGGAAAATTTATTGGATAATTTTCCTAAAGTCGTGAATCACCAAGCTAGCCTCACACAAAGTTTCAACAACCAAAAGTTATTAGATCACCAGAAAATCGCTATAACCCTTCCTCCGTTCAAACAGCCCATACGACCTCAAATCGTAATTAAAAAATCCGATTTTCGTTTTAAAAATCGTTATTTTCAAAGTAGTTTTATATGATGTAATCCAAATTTGATTCAATGCAAATCGAAAATTGGGTAGAACTTGAATTTTTCACTGTATCTCTACATCCAGATAAAACTATTTCATGTTATATCAAAATATTTTTTTTTTAGATTAAATTCTGGTGGTTTTGATCATATTTTATTCTTACACTATTGGCTAAAAATGATCAGCATAAATAGAATTGGATTTTGAGCTTTAAAAGTTTAAGCCTGTAAATTTTTCTTTCACAGAGGCCTTAATGTCTGTTTTTCCAGATCTATGCATAAAGAAGATATATACACACAGGCATAACCCATCATCATACTAGTCCATAATTTCTCAAATCATCACATGCAAAAGAGATTTAAGCTTTTAAAATGGGAGGTTTGCTCACCTTGCTTCGAAAGAAAGAACAGAGAAACAACAGAGAGCAAAAGATAGCCTGGAAATGTATTCTGGAAGCTTTAAAACTGTGATGATTGATTGCCTTTGAATTTGATCCTTGAATTGAATCCCTGCCTAGCTTGATTCCAGATGTTGTTTAAGTTGTATTTTATTTTTTCCAAGTTTAAGAAGTTGTTACTCCAGATGTACTCAATTTTGAAGGAACGAACTGAGGTAAGAGTTGATATATGAACTGAGTTGTACAGGTAATGTTATTTTTTTCCTGTTTGTACAATTCATTTCAGAGATTTTTTCTTGGCCAGGCAAAGTTTGTGGAGGCTGAAAGGATTTTTCACATTTCGAATTGACCAATGTTGCTAGCATTAAATGCAAGAGTCCTTTATGTTTCCTCATACTCTTATTTGTACATAGACGTATTATATTTTACTTTGTTCAAGTTGATAAATTATTTTACTTGCCTGCATATATTCTGTACCTGATGTCCTCATTTTATACTTATCTCATATTTTTCTTATACTTGCCTAAGTCTTGTTTAACAAGCTTTGCATTTATTTGTTTTGTACTTTTGACCAGCTGAGATGATTCATATACGTGCTGAGGATAGATGGCATTAATGCCAAGGTACTTATATCTCCATGCTTATATTTTTTTTTTTGTTGTCTTGTTTTATAAGCTTTCATATATATTTGTATCTTGTTTTGCTTCCATTTTGATGCTCCCTTGTTTTATAGGCTGAAATGATTTTGTTTTACTTGCTATTTTACAAAATTCATCAATATGTTGTTTGCTTTTATTTATAACAATATAATTTATCTTATATGGATTTATTTATAATTCTAACTTTTATACTTATTTTTAACTTAAATATTCTTTATCTTGTATGTCTATGTTTTTATATTATTTTCAAACCATTTATTTACAATTTAAATCCAAACCAACGTATATATATATATATATGTATATATATATATATAAATTTCAAATTTACTCATATATGCCCAAATACATATATATTCACACATATATAATATTTATAAAATATTTAAATTTAATTGATTTAACACAAATTTATTCGTCTCGGGGAAACTCGCAATCTATCTACCGTTTTATTTCACAAATTTTATTCAAAAATCAATTTAAATTTAATTAAAATTCGGGGTCGTTACAGACTTCCCCCCTTAAAAGAATTTCGTCCTCGAAATTTCCAAGGAGACACAAAAATAGATGAAGAAGATTTCATCGAATCAAACTGAACGTTTATTCTGCATTTGGCTTACCAAATCAGAATATCGAAATCAGATATGAGAACGAATCTGTTTAATTCTTTCACACGATACTCGGGTTATCCAGATCTATGAAATATACAGTGACATCGGTTAGTTCGAAGTGATAACTAACCATTCGTAGAATAAATCGGAATCCCAAAGAATAGATAGATATATGGATACGATTTCAAAGCTTTTAGTTTAGAAACCAAATTATACCTATCAACCATAGCAAACAAAACAATCAATTCATCCAAACAAACAGTTTTGGTCAATTCGGAGTTTACGTCCCATATCAAATATATATCGAATCTTCTTTCTGGATCTACCAGAAATTATCGAAGAATTGAGAAAAAGATGACGAACAAAATAGATTGATAGAGAAAAGATTGCTTCCTTGTTGTTACAGAGTATCGACCATTTATAGTCGTATTCCCCTGTCCCCTATCTCATCCTCTTCTTGCACTCATACTCACTATCAGTGGATAGTAAGAAAATTTACTGATGCATTCAAACGGATATCTGAGAAATACTCATTCTAGGGTATACTACCCCCTATCTCTAATGAGCTACTTAATGTGTTATACTCCTGAGCTAAATTTCAACCTTAGCTCTGATACCAAATGTAACGACTCGGATTTTGCCCGTTCGAAAATCAACATCCGTACTTCACCTTGTACTAGAATGCCGTAGATTCGACCGTTCAAATCCGATTCGCCGGAGCTATAACAACATTAAGTAAACAACACAGCGGAAAAGAAAAAGAATATAGATATACAACATCTGATACAATATCCAGATACAATGATGATACAATGAATACCTATATACATCAGAAATATGATACAACAAATAGCAGCGGAAAGAAAATAGATAGCACCAGCAGCGGATAGAATGTCTCCAATAGAATGCTCCAAGATAAGCAACGTCAGTCCATGAACTCCAAGAACTGAACTAGCTCCAAATAGTCTACTAAACCTGAATATCTGAAAAACCCAACTCCAGACTGCCCGTGTGGAAAATAGTGGGCACCCAGAGTTTAGGAAGGGAACAATAAACTCCGGATCAGTCATGGGACTGGTGTGAGCAACAAAAACAGTTTATCTTTAAACAAACACAATAGGCTTTTAAACATTGAAACCCGCAATGCTTTTGGAAAATGAAACTACCATAAGACCTCCCGCCACACACACAATGCAATCGCAGAATTGGAGGAGATTTCTTCTTATGATAGTCAAAAATGCTTACTACGCAAAATCATTCGATATTATTATCATTAGTGCATAGTGTCGAAAACCATTTCGAAAATATAATATTAATCTTAGCCAGCATACAACCATTGTTGTATGCCTACTATAGCTACCATGTTCAATAACAGGTTACCGCCACATTCCATGGCAGGTTATACAACTAAAACCGTACAGGGTTTGTATTGTTTCTTTGGATTTCCAACAAATGATCAGGCTAAGGAACTTCCTTCCCGAAATAGAAACGCCTCTGGAAAGACGCCCCGGATCCTAACCGGATCTCCGCAAACAAAAGGCCGACGCTACCTCACGCTGTACAGCTGTGACTAGGTAACTAACACACTGACGCTACCTCATGCTGTACAGCTGTAACTAGGTAACTAACACACGAGTCATGTCATCCCCCGGTCGTTACCGACCTTTATCCGAGCGCTCGATAACCAACATCACACATAATAAATAAAGTGTATCCACATGAGTAAGTATCTGGGCTCCATACCATGATACCACCCTTTTATCCAGAAGGAAATGACATACCCTAGGGGCGCTACCCCTACAAACCTTTGCCGCAACATTCCTGTTTCGACCATTACCGGGTTGTGAGGCTCGACGAAGTCTCGTCCACAAAGCCACGCTTTTTCACAAAGCCACGCTTCGATCAACAAATGATCAGCAGCACTTCGTATGCCACATTACCAAATTGGGAATGTATCACTAGTAACCATCAACTACATAACCTCTGAGCTCGTACGTCTCAGAGAAGGGTGTTAAGCTAAGAGAATAGATTCTCCGCCACCAACAGAAATGTATTTGATAGAAACCAGCTTTACATCTCAAAGTGTAACGTCAGACACACATCCATACAAGTCTGTTCCGGGTTCGAACAGAACCGAAGGCACTTCCGAAGAAGCCCTTGCAAATCCGGGTATTCACAATCTCGATCGGACTTCCCATCACTTAGGGAATCTCTATACCGGAGCCATGATGCAGAGAAAATCGATAGGTCATCATATCGCTCTCGCAAATACCCGGTCTTCACCACCGGTCTTCAAATGCTATCCATATCGTCGTATCACTATTCGGAATGGGATATATGACACAAAGGTCCTCTCCCGGCTAAACCGAATAACGAGCGCAATTAAAAATCATATGGATACTGGGGTCTCAGTTAAATCACAGCTTAAAGCTAAAAAAACTTTTCATTCGAATGGTAAAACAATTTAACATTTCCAATCTTTTAAACAAAAAGATTCATTTCAAAAACCTTCAATGGTTTAAACAAATTTCCACACTTTTAATCTTTTAACAAAAAGATTCAATTAACAAAGTTAACCCCATTCACAAAGATTCATTCATAGATTTTCAAATCGATTCCCATTTCAATTTGATTAACTCGTTAAATCTTTAAATCAAGATTTAACTTATAGCTTTCAAAACAATTCCATTTCAAATTGGATTAACTCGTTCGGTCTTTGAATCAAAGACTCATTTCATAAATTTCAAAACATTTCAATTCTATTTCAACTCGAAACCATTCAACACAAATTGGAAATTCTTTACTTATGTGAAAGCTTTTACTATTTGAAAAACAAATAGTTTCATTTCAGAAGAATCCAGTTATATATTTACACGAGTTAAAACCCTTGAATAAAAATTCAAATTTCCAAATTAATATCTTTAAAATGGTTTAACCCATATATAACTTGTACAACATCTTTAATCCTTAGTTTCAAATCATAGAATTCAATTTCAAACTTGAATTCAAATTTAAATCAAATTATTTAAATTATCAAAACTCGATTAAGTTATTCGAAATAACTTTTATCTTTGAAATTCCATTTCAAAAGCTTTTCACTTTAAATCCAAATTTCTAATTTCAAAATCAATTGAAATTAAAATTTCAATTTCAAAAACATCAAATTTACATCATCTGTGATTTAACCGATTTCCACGTGAAATCCATATTTGTGTGTGTAAGAGTGTGGTCCAGGGGTTTCACACACAATGGTGCAACAACATTCAATCATCACAGATCAAATACAGAAATATAGTTGATAAGCGGTATTAACTATAACGCTTATCGTTCATTCACAGATCACAGATATATATATCGCAGATAATCAATTACATTCATCCCAGATAAATAAATTACAGATCACAACACAAATCAGGGTATATCACAAAGCATTACATATCAGGGATATCAACAATTCAATCATTCAGTCAAATCCAATCATTCATAGGTAAGATCAATTAATATCTGATTATAATTAATTTATACCAGATTAATTACTTATGAATAAACTACAAATCTTGGTTAATTAATCATTAATAAATTACAAATCACTTTGATTAATTATTCTTTAATCATTTATTAATCAACCATTAATAATAAATTAATTAACCTTTAATTATAATTCATCAACATTTGTTTATTAATAAATAAATCTTAATTAATTAATCACATATTTAATTATCCTCTAATTAATTATTTTTTTTAATTACTTGGTTAATCAAACTTAAATTATTAACAAATTTACCTTAATTACTTTTATTAAGTAATTCACTTCAAGTAATTAATTTCCTTTAACAAGTAAATTAACTTTAAACTTTAAAAGTTAATTAACCATTAAGACATTAATTAACTAACCTTTAACATTATTAAGTTTATTTAAAATAAACTTTCAAAACAATTCCATTTTAAAACCTTTATTTAATCTCAGACATAAATAACACTTATTATTTAAAAGTGTTTTAAACAAATTTTTTGGATTAAACTTGATTTAAGTTTAAAGTTTTAAAAACTGTTTTAAAAAAAAACAACAAACCCGAGCCAAAAACCCATTTACCCAAGCCAGATTCAAAAATACCCGAGCAAACTTCTCTTCTATATTTTTCTTTGTGTTTAATTTTAAATTCTTAACGCCTGGGTAACTCTCGCGTACAACACGAATACGGACCCGAGACCAACCCAATATTCCCCGAGACCTTCTTCGTGTCTGCTTCGTCTTCTCAACCCAACAGCCAACAAAACAACCCATAGACACCTCCTGACATTCGTGCACGTGCACGGCCTATCAGCACCCTATCACTACGTCGCCGACGTGCTCTCCAGTCAACGATGACCCAAGCTATACTCCGACAACCTAGTTAAGTCGAAATCGACTAGGAACCAAATTCGAGTCTCTCGCGTATTATTCCAACAGGAACCCAAACCTTGACCAACGAAATTTGCTTCGCCGATGATGATTCCGACCACCTGAGATATCGCCGCCTCGTCCAAAGCCTCGTCATCGACCCCCGCGACGACTCCCCCACTCGCGATCACCTCCAGTTCTCAAATGACCTCGCGATTTCCTTTATTACAACGTCGAACAAACAGGCGAGTTAAACCCTATAATCGCCTCGTTCCATTAATTCGTGCGATGGAAAATTTATTGGATAATTTTCCTAAAGTCGTGAATCACCAAGCTAGCCTCACACAAAGTTTCAACAACCAAAAGTTATTAGATCACTAGAAAATCGCTATAACCCTTCCTCCGTTCAAACAGCCCATACGACCTCAAATCGTAATTAAAAAATCCGATTTTCGTTTTAAAAATCGTTATTTTCAAAGTAGTTTTATATGATGTAATCCAAATTTGATTCAATGCAAATCGAAAATTGGGTAGAACTTGAATTTTTCACTGTATCTCTACATCCAGATAAAACTATTTCATGTTATATCAATTTTTTTTTTTTTAGATTAAATTATGGTGGTTTTGATCATATTTTATTCTTACACTATTGGCTAAAAATGATCAGCATAAATAGAATTGGATTTTGAGCTTTAAAAGTTTAAGCCTGTAAATTTTTCTTTCACAGAGGCCTTAATGTCTGTTTTTCCAGATCTATGCATAAAGAAGATATATACACACAGGCATAACCCATCATCATACTAGTCCATAATTTCTCAAATCATCACATGCAAAAGAGATTTAAGCTTTTAAAATGGGAGGTTTGCTCACCTTGCTTCGAAAGAAAGAACAGAGAAACAACAGAGAGCAAAAGATAGCCTGGAAATGTATTCTGGAAGCTTTAAAACTGTGATGATTGATTGCCTTTGAATTTGATCCTTGAATTGAATCCCTGCCTAGCTTGATTCCAGATGTTGTTTAAGTTGTATTTTATTTTTTCCAAGTTTAAGAAGTTGTTACTCCAGATGTACTCAATTTTGAAGGAACGAACTGAGGTAAGAGTTGATATATGAACTGAGTTGTACAGGTAATGTTATTTTTTTCCTGTTTGTACAATTCATTTCAGAGATTTTTTCTTGGCCAGGCAAAGTTTGTGGAGGCTGAAAGGATTTTTCACATTTCGAATTGACCAATGTTGCTAGCATTAAATGCAAGAGTCCTTTATGTTTCCTCATACTCTTATTTGTACATAGACGTATTATATTTTACTTTGTTCAAGTTGATAAATTATTTTACTTGCCTGCATATATTCTGTACCTGATGTCCTCATTTTATACTTATCTCATATTTTTCTTATACTTGCCTAAGTCTTGTTTAACAAGCTTTGCATTTATTTGTTTTGTACTTTTGACCAGCTGAGATGATTCATATACGTGCTGAGGATAGATGGCATTAATGCCAAGGTACTTATATCTCCATGCTTATATTTTTTTTTTTGTTTGTTGTCTTGTTTTATAAGCTTTCATATATATTTGTATCTTGTTTTGCTTCCATTTTGATGCTCCCTTGTTTTATAGGCTGAAATGATTTTGTTTTACTTTCTATTTTACAAAATTCATCAATATGTTGTTTGCTTTTATTTATAACAATATAATTTATCTTATATGGATTTATTTATAATTCTAACTTTTATACTTATTTTTAACTTAAATATTCTTTATCTTGTATGTCTATGTTTTTATATTATTTTCAAACCATTTATTTACAATTTAAATCCAAACCAACGTATATATATATATATATATATGTATATATATATATATAAATTTCAAATTTACTCATATATGCCCAAATACATATATATTCACACATATATAATATTTATAAAATATTTAAATTTAATTGATTTAACACAAATTTATTCGTCTCGGGGAAACTCGCAATCTATCTACCGTTTTATTTCACAAATTTTATTCAAAAATCAATTTAAATTTAATTAAAATTCGGGGTCGTTACAGGGTCACTCTACGGACCTTCGGGTCAATCTGATGGGCGCCAAAATTATGTTGAGTACTTGGTAGGCTTCGGCCACTCTGAGATGCACGTGCGGCGAATTAAAAACTCGCCATCTGATGGGATCGATCCAAGCTTTCATGTTGATTTTCTAGTCTTCTTAATTGATTTCTAGATATTTGTTGCTTCCAATTATCTGCAGGTAATTGGATATTTGTTGATATGAGTTCTGATTATCGTTTTTGATAATCAGATATTTGTTGTTTCTAATTATCGCTTGTGATAATTAGATATTTGTTGATATGAGTTTTGATTATCGTTTTGATAATCGGATATTTGTTGCTTTTAATTATCGCTTGAGATAATTAAATATTTGTTGATTTGAGATTTAATTATCGTCTTTGATAATTAAATATTTGTTGATTTTAGATTTAATTATCGCTGTTAGATAATTAAATATTTGTTGATTTGAGATTTAATTATCGCTGTTAGATAATTAAATATTTGTTGATTTGAAATTTAATTATCGCTTTAGGTAATTAAATATTTGTTGATTTGAGATTTAATTATCGTCTTTGATAATTAAACACTTGTTGATTTTAGATTTAATTATCGCTGTTAGATAATTAAATATTTGTTGATTTGAAATTTAATTATCGCTTTAGGTAATTAAATATTTGTTGATTTGAGATTTAATTATCGTCTTTGATAATTAAACACTTGTTGATTTTAGATTTAATTATCGCTGTTAGATAATTAAATATTTGTTGATTTGAGATTTAATTATCGCTTTAGATAATTAAATATTTGTTGATTTTAGATTTAATTATCGCTGTTAGATAATTAAATATTTGTTGATTTGAGATTTAATTATCGCTTTTGACAATTAAATATTTGCTGGTTTGAGATTTAATTATTGCTTTTAATAATCGAATATTTGTTGAATTTGAAATTTGATTATCGCTTGTGATAATCGAATATTTGTTGATTTGAGAAATTTGACTATCGTTTGAGATAATCAGATATTTGATTGGTTTTTTTTTGACTATCGTTTGAGATAATCAGATATTTGATTGGTTTTCTGACTATCGTTTGAGACAATCAGATATTTGATTTGTCTTCTGATTATCGTTTGAGATAAGTAAATATTTGCGATTTGAAAATTCAATTATCGTTTTTGATGATTGAATATTTGCGATTTTTGAGATTTGAGCTTCGTCTTTTTCTCTGGCGATTCAGGTGAGTAATTTGATTTACTCACATTCAATTCGTGCTCTGTATGGGATTTCTGCTCTGTTTTTCCTTCTCTTTAGTTGCTGGAACTCGATTGTTCTTGCTTTTGTTAGTCGTTTGATTTTGATCCCTGATTCCCACGAGGTTGATTCTTTTGATTTGAAGCAGTCGAACCTTTCGATTTCTTATCTAATACTTCCCCGCTGACACTTGCTTTGCTTATACATTCGACATTGCCATGCTCTTTTGGTTGTTACCTTTTATCCATTTATTCCCTAAGATTGCGTGGACGCAATTTTTATAAGGAGGGGAGTCTGTAACAACCCAGTGTTTTATAGCCGTTGAATATCGTCAAGTGGTGATTTAAATCGTTTATCAATTGCAATTGAAATTTTATTTGAGTTAAAATTCGTGCATAAAATTGTTTAGTACTTTTGTCAGTGTAAATTCATTTATAAAACGATTAACGTTGACAAATAATTGCTGTCAGGAGTTTCGATACTAGTAGACATCCATTTAAAAATCTGTGATGGTTAGTTCAACAACATAATTTAACATAAACAAAACAAATTTGTTTTTAAAAGAAAAAAAATTGATTTAACATCCCTCCATACCTCCGGTACCCCACCCTATACCCCTCCAAAGACACGCCCCCCTCTCTTTTCAAATCAGAACAGAAAAAAAAAGAAAACGAACGAAATAAAATGGCGGCTTCGATCTCGTCTCGTTCGATCTGAAAAATTAGGGCTTTGGCTCTTTGATTCTTTGTCGCTTTGAATTGGGGCTTCGATCGTTTGCTGGTCGTTCTGGCTTGACGTCTTCGTTTAGTCTGGAATTGAAGCTACGGCTTTGTCCGAGATATTGATGTTGCTTGGCTTCGGCTTCTCGTATGGTCGAGTTTGATTTTAAACTTCGATGCTTTGATTGATTAGTCGACTGTAGCTTCGGCTTCACTGTCGATTGATGGATGCCTCCGAGCTCAACTGTTCCTCGATTTTGATCGAATTCGTTACCTGACTTCGTCTGGAGGTATTAGGGCTTTGATTGTCGAAGACGTCAGCATCGCGTTCCTCGATCAAAAGAAAATCGCGAGTAGCTTCTATCCATCGTCTCCTCATTGTCCACTTCGGCCGCTTCTAACTGGTCGAGTTCGTCTCCGCTTCGAACAAGGTGAGTTTTCTCACATCTAATTCACGCTCTATATTATGGTGCTTTTGTGATTTACTCGATTTGATTGGGTTCTTCTGGTGTTGATTTCGTTTGCTTCGTTGTTTTCGGCCCTGTCTTTGATTAGCAGGCTATAGACTTATTTTGTGGGATCGTTCATTTAACTTCGACTTGCGATGTTTTGACTTTCGCAGACGAACTTGCAGATGTTGGATTTCGTCCAATTGAATTTGGCGTTTAATTAGCTCGGCTGTTTGATTTTGATCGAATGCCGTGATTTACTTTGACTTCGGTCACTTGGGAAATTTTGATAGTATTTGACTTCGATCTCATTTTGCTTTGCGTTTGATTTGGTTTCACTGTCGATGATGATCTGGGTCTTTTATAGGGTTCGCAACCCCATTTTCTCGTTCGTTTGATAATTTAAAAAATGTGTGTATGCATATATTCTTGGATCTGCACTGTTGTAGTTTGATTCTACTTGACTTTAATCGTAACACCAGTACACTGTTGTGAACTTTGCCTTGATCTTGAGCATTGCAGAGTTCTTTCTTTTTACTAGTGCAGTCTTTATTCGTTTGAGTTTTTGTACTTCACTGTACTGCATCTGGATCATCATCGTGCTAGCATAGTATGGTTGGTGGTGCAGGTACTAGGCCTTTATGCATTTAGCTGTGTTCATCTGAGTTGGACATTGTTTTAGATGTCTTGACCTTTTTCCTACCCTAGTACTTGTTTATGAAAATCCATAACTCTGGTCATCACCTTTGGGTTGGCATCAATCTGTAGTTGTCTTCATCCTGTACATTTGTCTACAGTATTACCATATTCACTTGATAGCATTTTGGTCATTTTAGTTGGACTTATACACTTATGGTTTCACTGCATAGCTTTGAATTTTTGGTGAGCTGAGTATTTTGACTTATATTCAGTTACATATGCATTGATCTAGAGTGTTTGTTGCTTCAGTCTTAGTCAGGTGCACTCTATTGATTTTACCTCTGACCTCTCTGTTGGTATTACAGTACTCCGGTAGTTGATGTACTTGTAGTGTATGGCCTGGTTCACTGTCGAGTTCACTTGCACTTTGCATTCATGTGTTTACACTGTCCAGTTTTACAAGTGCATTTCATATACATGTTGCAAATGTTCATGTATGGTTGTTCATAGCTATTTCATTGTTGAGGTTGTGCTTGCAATTGTCCACTTCGACTGTTTGCATTAAAGTTGTATTTGCTATCTTCATTTGTTAGTGCACTTGTATTTCATAGTTGTTGCCACTCGTGTTTCTGTGCGTGCTGTTTCATTCTTGAAATATTGGTTGATAATTCTTGGCACTGTTCAGGTCTATAGATCGGTTCATATAATGTTCCTGTGCCATTTCTTTTCTTACCTCTGCACATCACTGTCGTACTTGTTGATGCCTTGAGTATGCTATTTGGTTCAGGCCATATCTCTGTTTGCTTACACCTTCATTCGGCTGTGTCATCACGTGTGCCACTGCCATGTGCAGTTCCATGTTGCACCTCTGATTCATTTTTCCCATGTGCAGTTCGTTACGTACATTCATTTGTGTACATATTGCATATTCACTTGGTTGGAGCTTTATACTGCTGTCACTTGCTTAGTGCATTAGTTTGCACTGTGAATTCTTGTGTATTGGTCTTTGAGCTTTTGTGTATTTCATCACTGTAGTGGCGAGGCAGTGCACGCGTGCGTGCACTGCAGCCACCCAGTACTGACAGTTTTGAATAGATGTTTTCTTTGTGTCGTGATGCATTGACCTTTTATGCCGTATTGGCGAGGCCGTACACGCGTGCGTGTACGACAGCCAATCGAATTTTGGATGGTTTTAAATTGATATTTCAATTGTTTAAATTGATTTGGATTGCTGATTTGTCGTTTTAACACTGTTTAGTGTTATATCTGCCGTTATCCGATTCTTTTATCGAGGAGTTGGATATACGAGATTTCTGTGACTGTCTTCTACTTGATGTTTGATTTTAATTGCTTCTGTGCACTAATAAACTGGTTTGAATTAGACTGACCTGGGTATTATTTTCTTTTGAATGTAATACTCGGGTCAGACCCGAGTTATTTCAGGTTGTAGATTTTCTTCTTTGAGTTGCTGTACAGGATATGAAGACTTTTCACATCGTCTGAAGTTGTCAGTGTCATTTTGTAGTAGTCGTGTCATTGTATAGAACGATATGTATTCATGTATATTAGTCGATAATGTACTTGTATATATAACTTCTAGAGTCGACAATTGTAGTTGTATCATATGTATTGTGTCAACTATGTATTAATTGACATCAGTTATATATATATGAGACTTTTGTTTTTATCTGTGTTCCGCATTTATATTATCTGTGTTATCGTTATATCTAATGTCCTAAACTATTATGAACCATCGTAGTTTGTCTTATACTGATAATTGGGCGTGTCGATGGGAGTAAATAAATAAGATGAAAAATAAAAAGTATATACCACTCCTATCGAGATAACCAATATTAGTGTAAGACCAATTACGGATGGTCGCTCCTATCCAGCCTTATTCTTCGTAATAATAGACAGTATTTCTTTTAATACTCTTTGTTATTATGAGCATAGAGGTGGGGCGTTACACTTACCTAAGCTTCTCTTTGATTTTAGAGCAAGAACTTGAATTTCCTAATAAAACTAGGGTTTAGGAATTTTAATTTCCAATCTTTTCCCCCATTTTTCTCTTGATCTTGAGTGTTAGGAAATGTGGAATGAAATGAATGAAGAGGAGTTGAGTTTTAGTGTTTGATAAAGGAGTTGGGTTCTCTTATTGGGTTAGTGGGCTGAAACCCAAACCCAAAGTAGAAAATATCAAAATTCTACTCAACTCCATACATATCGATGTTTATACTCAAAAAAGTTGTAAACGCCATTTCAGACTCAATGGAAGTGGTCTCAAGTCCCAATTCGATTGTTTACAAATTGTAACATTTCGGACTTTAATCCGATTAATGATGTTGTATTTAAATAAAACATTTAAATATACAATCGTAAAATAGGCGGGTTGTTACAAAAATACTTAGAAAATTTTCCTCGATGATCTTACTAGTCAAACACGCCTTGAACCATCAGTTTCGCCTTTGAGAAATCA
The DNA here is from genome assembly GCA_030737815.1 of Allium fistulosum. Taxonomy (NCBI): domain Eukaryota; kingdom Viridiplantae; phylum Streptophyta; class Magnoliopsida; order Asparagales; family Amaryllidaceae; genus Allium; species Allium fistulosum. The sequence continues at coordinate 1,511,988,386 of CM060901.1, forward strand.
TATCTCTAACTCAATAGTGGAGTTGTAAAATCCACGATTAAGATGTGATTTATTTCATAGAAAGAGAATGAATATCTATATTAAAGGATGGAAGCATCAAGTTCTATCTATAACAGCGCTAACAGGCTATGTAAATATCTTATGCATATCTACCATTCAGGGTATAGTCTATTATAAATAAGACCTTATCTAACTTAATTGATTATAGCCACTTAATTAATTCATGCCCACGTATATTTTGGCATGCCTTATTTTAAAATTATTTTGAAAATCTCTGCTACTGAAATAATAAATATATAATATATACATATATATTATTTATTATATTTAAATAATTATATTGGCCAAAAAAGTGTAACAACCCGTATTTTTGGATCTTCAAATTAGAATATTTAATTTGCTTAAATATTCAGATTTGAATTAAATTGTAATAAAATCTATGTTTCAAATTTAGACTTGATTCTTTATGACGTATTTTATTTTAATTTTTAGAATTTTCCATAATTTTTAATTTGGAAAAATAATTAAAATTTTTGTTTGACGTATTTTATGGCAAAACGTTGGCATTTTGAAAGTACACAAAATTTAGTAATTTGTCTAATTTTTTTTATGATCGTGTAACATTGTTATAAGTGATCGTACTTAATTTTCTGTTGTTCATAGATTGAACGCGAACGCGATGTAGGGTAGCCGAGCACCAAAATCAATTCAAATCATTATACAAGTACACGTATATGTACACACCACACCTTGTTTCAACTCAACCCACCTTTGCAGCCGCTTTTATGTTTCCCTCCTAACCAACCAGCTGCCGTTGTCTCCTTCACCATAGCAGCTCTTGGTCCACCATAGCTTGCTTTGATTCGCCCTAGATCAAGCATCGCTGGTGATTATATATATGTGCCGCACTTAACTTTTTTTTCCTTCTCTTTAAATCAAGAACAAAGTTCCATCTTTTGCTTCAAAAATCAATTACTCTCAAAACATTCAATTTTTGCGAATACGTTCAACATAAAAGTTGTTCATATAGATGCGTACAATTTTAAAAATTGATGGTACTCGATTTTGTCGAGTATCGGTCGAGTAATTGCTAAAAAACTGAAAGGGGATAAAAATGTTTTCACACTTCTAAAGAGGATTTCTCTCAATTCACTTCGAATCGCTCGACGTCTCTAGCACCGTCGAGTTCGTATCGAGATGTAGTATTTTTGTGGAGATTTTGGCACGATTCCGCGTCGACGATTTACCTTGGTTGAAAGCTAGGTTTTGGTTTTATCTTTTATTCAAGCATCGATGGAAGGTTTGAAGCTTTGGGTTGTGATCGGGTTAGTGAGGCGGTCGAATGGAGAAATTTTGGTGGATTTCGATGAGAATTTTGGTCGCGACCAGTTTCGAAAGTGGGGGTGCGTGCCACAGGCGGTTGGTTGTGGGGGGTTGTGGCTGGATCAAGAGGGTGGGGGATGGGTTGCTCTCGAAAGGAGAAAGTTGATGATGATGACAACGGTTTGGCGATTCGAGGGGCGGTTTGCGCGTGTACGTGCACACGCGTGCATGAAGATGGGTTACTGGAGATGATCTACGAGAGCAGGGGATTGGGGAAGGAGGTGAAAGAATAAATGGATCGTGTGTGTATAATATGCAAGTGTTGCGAAATATTATCTATCAACTAGCAAAGCGAAATAAGTAAAGTAAGAAAACGATCACACCAAGATTTTTATACTAGTTCGGACCTCTCGTCCTACATCCAGTTCCCAAAGCTCCCATTCGGACTTTTAACTATCAAAACTATCCTCACTTCGCCCGGAAGAATAGGCTTACAATAAAAGAACATTCTTTGAAAATAATGTGATCTTGACAACACAGTTTTTGACTGCTCAGTACAATCCTTCCTATAATCTCCTTTGAGTAGTATGTAATTTGATGCTTTGATATAAGGTAGAAATAAAAGTATGCTTTTGAGTACTTTTAGAAATCAGAGAAAGCACGGGAATATTAGAGAATAATGAGAAAAGAGTTCAAAAAATCAAGTGAGTTTAACTTCTCAAATCTATGCTTATTTATAGATGTTGAAGAGTTTCTTTGAGAAGTAACGACCTTTAGTATATTCTATTTTAGTCTAAGAGTTGCAATGTTTGAGAAGGAAGAGATATGATCAGAAACTGTGGATGCAACTCTTCGATTGAAGGAGATGTCTGTTTAAAACTTCTGGTCGTTACCCAGGTCAGACGTCTGGCCTGTAGTGAAAATTTTAAACAACATAATTTACCAGACGTCTGAATTTATGAGGCAGACGTCTAACACCTGTAAAACATGAAAATTTTCCTTTTTGAGTTTGTAAAAAACTTTTCAATAGCTTGTATGTGCTTTTGCGTGTAAGAACTACTCAAGGAGATTGTACACATCATCTATTTAAGATACTAACACAATATACTAATATTTCTAATACAGTGATCCTCTTGTGCTTGTCTTCAAGTCTTGGTTATGATCATTCACCTGCATATAGATGATATATATATTGTATTCCAGTGATTGTATAGTTGTTGCCATCGAAATCATAGAATAGAGGTTCTAACATTCTCCCCCTTTTTGATGATGACAACTATACAATCAGGTTTATAAGAATACTCCCCCTGAGTTTTGTGATTCCTCCCACTATCTATATGTAGTATAAAATATCTCCCCCTTTGTCATTATCAAAAAGATTATACGAAACAATATGTGGAAACATGTAGAGAAATCAACACAATATCACAACAGCATAATGTCACTAACACAATGTCACAACACAAAACCAACAAAATATCATAGTAATACACAGAAGGAACTCGGAATAAATTTATTGAACATTGGTAAATAACTTACTGATAGGTGAAGTAACCCCATAGGTTAGAAGCGTTTTCATCATAGTCGCAATTCTGCCATTGCGACTGGTCATGATATTCTTCATCTTCCCGAATGGAAGTCCCTGAAATGATTGATAGTGTCCGTAATGTGGGGCTTCCTATAGAGGCCATGACATGTCTTCACTCTCCTCGGTGTCCACATTTACTGGATCTTTTCCAGGAGCATGTTTTTGTAAAGGCTCTTTGGTCATGCTAGGTCCCGGTGGATATATGTGAGGTGCTGTAGGTGGTGTAGGAGACGGAGACGAAGAAGATCGTGAAGAAGAATGTCCATAAACCTTTCTCATAACCTTTCTAAGAGTAGAAACGACATTTTCTAAAGTCTTTTCTACATTAGTCATTCGTGTAGAAAAAGATCGTTCTAGTCGGGAAACTTTCTTATCCAAGACCTTTTGATTTAGAGACAGGAGACGTTGGTTCTGAAGTGTTATGTCTCGAATACTTTCTCCTTGTCCTGCTGCAATTCGAGCTTCTAGAATTTCAGAATCAGAGTAATACCCTGTTGATTCAGAAGGCCCTAGTGTAGAGGTAGGTCGTGTAGGGGTACGCTGTTGGTGTTGTTGTTTTTGTTGTTGGTGTTGGTACTGGGAAAAGGGTGTGATATTTGGTGGATTCTCAGGAAGATGCATCAAAGATAGAAAACGAATTCCACTGTCCTTAACAGGAAGTTCTTTATATTGTGATAAGTATGAAGGAACGTTATGTGATAGAAGAATTCGCATAATATATGGTGCATAGATGATTGTTTGACAAACTGGGGTCCAAAAACTTCTAATTTGGTCAAAAATATATTGAGCCCAATTCACTTTGGTATGGCCGAAAATAACATATAAATCTTTATGTTCATGGTCATACACTTGCCCATGACTACCTAACCGAGGGAGTATGGTATTTATAAGCATGCGGTTAAGTAATCTAGCTTTTGGACGAAAATTGAATGTTGATAATTTCCGCATGTCATCTTCCTAAATGAGATGTGTAATTGCATCTCTTGGCATATGTCTCGTATCAGGAATATCTAGCAATCTAGTTCCTATATATGAGCACCGAAGTATTTACCCAAGCATTTCAACATTGAGTTTTATAACTTCCCCATAAACGCTCATCCAAATCCAATATTCCGAATTAGACGGATTCCAAATATGAATTGAACATAAATTGATAAAGAACAAAAATACCGCAAGTTGATCGATTTGGCCGGAGTTAGAATCATAATCTATAAGATGGTGAACATCTGCGTCGCTAACCAAATCGTCGATTTCGTAATAAAAAAATCTTCGGGGAGGATATAATGGACCACAATGTATCTTCCTCTTTTCCAATTCCTGATGTTTCTGTCTTCCAACTTTTTCTACCGTCCATTGATTATTGATTTCATCGGTGACAAATTGCTGAGAAGGGGGTTGGGAGCTGGAGCCTTGGCCTGTCTTCTTGCGCTTAGGAAAGGGTTTCTTGGCTTTGGGTGCCATTGATTTGAAGGAATTGAAAGAAAAAATTGATTTGGGAGTTTAGGATTTTGTTTTAGATTTAGGAGATAACGGTAAAAAAAGAAAAAAAGGTAAGAGACAATTTATAGGTGAGGTGGAAACGGTGAATTCTATGCACGATCAGACGTCTGGTCGTGTTGGGATTTTTAAGGTAGAGTGTTGAACCAGACGTCTGAGTAGAAAAACAGACGTTTGTGCTGAGTCTGGAAATTTTCCAGAGAATGGGGCCAGACGTCTGGTCAAACTGGCACTTCTGAACTGAAACAAAAAAACTTTTTGGATGATGGAGTCAGACATCTGGTCTGTATCTTTTTAGTTCAAACACTTTTTTGATCAAAATGTTATTTTTTTTATCAAAAAACAAGATATACAAATCATATTCATGAATGATCAAGCTTATCATGAAAAATATTATATATAGTATTACTTCTCCCACGAATTTGGTTCAACCTTTATATTCTCTTTCAATGGTCGTAGAGGAGACCGGTAGGGAGGTATGGGACTCGGTTGAGCTTTTGACGTGCCTTCTCCCCATAATTTCCATGGAGTGATCCAATGAGCACGTCGAGGGGTTTCCTTTGCACGAGGAGAGCATACATGAACAAAATTCTTTATAGGTGAATGTCCGCACATTGCAAGGATGCATTTCTCCAGAAAATTTAGATGAGCTCCCTGGCGTCTTTGTTCATAATACATCTCCTTTTATACATCCATCATTTCTTTTTGATAGTGATGGATTTCGTCAGCTTTATCAGAAAGAGAGGCTGTTTGAAGGTTAATACCATGCTTGGCTTTCTTTCCTTTTGGAGAATAGCTAGTATGATATGTAGGAGAGGGAACAATGTTTAGGGATGGAGATGATTTAGGATTTGTTTTTGTAGGAGAGGTATATGTACTACCAGATGATGGTGATGAAAAATCAATGGCAGAGTGGGTGGAGTCGTGGTCGGACGACATGTTGGAAAATTTCTTTTAGTTTAAAAAGATATATATTAGAAACTATTGTCTGTGATTTTGTAATAAATTTTCACACATATATATAAGATTTTGGTTTTCTTTTTTAAAAGGCTGTTTGTTTTGTTTGTTAAAATAGTAGTGGTTCTTAGAGGATTTAAAAACAAAGGGTATAAAAATTATATGGTTTGTTAGCCATTTGAATAAAGATAGATATTATTGAGAGGTAGGTAAATAAACAATTACGAATATTGTTCTTTTTCTTTTTTAAAGTTAGGATAAAGAGCATATTCCCAGTTCTCTTCTAAGTTTTATAAATGATGCTTCACATAAAGGTTTTGTAAAAATGTATGCTATCTGGTTTTCGGTATTGATGAATTCTAAAGATATGATACCTTTTTCTACGTTATCTCTAAGAAAATGATGTCTGATATCAATGTGTTTAGTTCGAGAATGATTTATAGAATTCTTAGATAGATTAATTGCACTTGTATTGTCACAATATATTGGAGAACAAGTTATAGTTTTACCAAAATCTTGAAGCGTTTTTTGCATATGTAAACTTGTGCACAAGCCAGAGCAGCAGAAATGTATTATGCTTCACAAGTTGAAAGAGAAACTGAATTCTGCTTTTTACTGAACCACGATACAAGGGATTGACCAATAAAATGACAAGTGCCACTCGTACTTTTTCTATCCGTTTTGCAACCTCCGAAATTAGCATCACTATATGACACGAGTTTGAAAGAGCTGCCTTAAGGATAAAAAAGATCGTAATATGTAGTGTTGGTTAAGTATCTCAAAATACGTTTAACTGCTCTATAATGTGATTCTTTTGGTTGTGCTTGAAATCTTGCACACAAACATACACTCATCATAATATCGGGTCTACTAGCCATTAGGTATAACAGGGAGCCTATTATACTTTGGTATAACTATTGATCGAAATCTTTCCCGTTTTCATCTTCATCCATATGAATGCTTGTGCTCATTGGTGTTGGTTTACTAGAGGTCTTCTCCATTCCAAATCGTTTTAATAAGTCATGACAATATTTTTCTTGATACATGAAAATACCATTTTTTAATTGTTTATTTTGTAATCCTAAGAAAAATTTAATTCTCCCATATGGGACATTTCAAAATTATTTTTCATGATATTCGCAAAATCGTTACATAATTTTTCATTAGTTGATCCAAAAATTATGTCATCTACATATATTTGAACAATTAAAATATTGTTATGATCACTTTTTATAAATAGTGTTGTGTTTATTTTACCAATTTGAAAACCAGAACTAATTAAATGAGTTTTTAATCTATCATACCAAGCACGAGGTGCTTGTTTTAAACCATATAATGCTTTCTTTAATTTATATACATGTTCAAGAAACTTTTCATGTGTGAATAATGGAGGCTGTTCAACATATACTCTTTCTTTTATAAAACCATTTAAGAAAGCACTTTTTACGTCCATTTGAAAAAGTTTAAGATTATGATGACAAGAAAAAGCAAGTAATGTTCGGATGGCTTCTAGTCGTGCAACTAGAGCAAAAGTCTCTTCAAAATCAATGCCTTCCTCTTGATTGTATCCTTAGGCGACAAGTCTTGCTTTATTTCGAACAATGTTTCCATTTTCGTCAACTTTATTCTTATGGACCCATTTTGTTCCAATTACAGATTGATCTGTGGGTCTAGGAACAAGTTCTCATATGTCATTTCTTTCGAATTGATTGAGTTCTTCTTGAATTGCCATAATCCATGATCCATCATTCGAAGCTTCTTTGTAATTCTTTGGCTCAAAGTTTGAAATAAATGCAATGTGACTCGTTTGATTGAGTTGATTTCTAGTGGAAACTTTTGTGTTTAAATCACCAATTATGTTATTAATTGGATGATTTTTAGAATACGAGGAGGTGATCTCAACATATTTTCATTGTTAACGGAAGTCTCATTATTGTTACTTAAAACAGTGGTATTTTCTGTAGGTTTTATTGAAATTTCATCTTCATCACTGCTTTTGTTAGTCAAAAAGTTTTCATTGAATGAGACATGTAAACTTTCTTCAATAGTATTGGTACGTTTTTATAAAGATTATGTAAGCTTTGCTACGATCGGAATACCCGATAAAGATGCCTTCATCAGCTTTTGAATCGAATTTCCCAAGATTTTCTTTACTGTTTAAAATAAAACATTTTGAACCAAATATCCTAAAATAGGAGACTTTGGGTTTCTTGCCAAAAAACATCTCATAAAAAGTATTTTTGGTTAAAGGACGTAATGTGACAGTGTTCAATACATAACATGCAGTAGCTACAGCTTCTACCCAAAAATTCTTTGGTAGACCACTACCGTTAAGCATCGTTCGTGCACATTCTTGAAGTGTGCGATTTTTCCTTTCTACGACACCATTTTGTTGCGGTGTTCGAAGGAATGAGAAATTATGTGAGATACCTTTCTTGTTACAGAAATTTTCAAAAATTTCATTTTCAAATTCGCCTCCATGATCACTTCTTATACTTTTTATCTTAAGATCCATTAAGATTTTAATTCTTTTAGCGATAATCTTAAACATCTCAAAAGTATCACTTTTATGTTTTTGAAAAAATGTCCATGTATATCTTCAAAAATCATCTACAATAACTAGTACATACTTATTATGATTTATTGAACGTACTTGAGTAGGTCTAAACAGATCTAGACATAATAACTCTAATGGTTGTTTAGTTGAAATTTCCTTTTTAGATTTAAAAGAACTTCATTTTAATTTGCCATTTTGACATGCATCACATAGATTCTTAACTTTACAATTTATTTTAAGAAGACCTCTAACTAAATTATGTTTAGCCAACTTGTTTAAAAACTTAAAATTTATGTGACATAACCGTTTATACCAAATCCATGGATCATTAAAATATGCGGATAGACATAAATCACTTGAGTTATTAACTTCCATATTCAAGACATAGATGTTTCTATTTCTTAATCCTTCAAAAATCAGATTTTCATTTTGATCAAATATGTTACATCTATTCTTTTCAAAATCTATTTTAAATCCTTTGTCACAAAGTTGACTAATACTTAATAGGTTATGTTTTAAATTCTTGACTAAGAGAACATTAGTAATAATAGGTGAAGTGGACATACTGATATTGCTAACATCTCCGATCCCAATGATAAATCCATTAGAATTATCTCCAAAAGTTACCACCCCGCCATCAATATATGTTATATTTGATAGCATATCTGCATTGCCAGTCATGTGTTTGGAGCAGTCACTATCGAGTATCCATTTCTCCTTATGTTTTCTTTTGGGTACCTACAAGATAAAAATAATTTAATTGGTACCCACTTCCTTCGTTAGGGTTCTAAGTTATAGAAGGAGAAGGTAGCCATACCCTAGAGGGTTTGGGACCTTTAAAAACATAATTTTTATTTTGAACAACATTTTAAAAAAATATCTATATTCTTTTGTTTAATTAACTTATTGTTAGACTTAGGAATCCAAATTTTTATTTCTTTAGAGTTTAAAGCCTTTTTGTTAGAAGATGGCTTTTTGATCTTTTTGTAGAGAAAGCTATAATTTTTACGTTTAGGAGCTTTCTTGAATCCTAATCCGTTGCGATTACCAGATGGTTTAGAATTTTTGATTATGTTATCTAAATTCTGTTTTCCTTTGTTAAATTTCAAAACATTACTTGTAATCTTTTCCAACTTATTCTTAAGATCTGAAATTTCGAATTTTGAAGCTTCTAGATTATCTTTTAAGATAATGTTTTCATTGCTAATTTTATTATTTTCTAGTTTAACTTCTCCTAATTCACATGATAAAGAATCATTTTCAATATAAAGTTTCTTTCATTTTTCTTGAACAATTTCTAATTCTTTTTCTAAAATAGATTTCTCATCTTTTAGTAACCATATTTGAAGTTCCATTTGATTTATCTTAGCGACATATTCCTTATTTAACTTCTTAGTTTCTCTATATTTATCATAAATTTCCATGCTTAATTCTAAGGTTTCATCATAAGTAAGATTGTGACATACCTCATTGGTGTTTGCCATAAACCAAACATTTTCTTGCTCATTATCAATGTTGTTATCGCTGTTTGATGATGACGATGAATCTAAATCATCCCAAGTAACTTGAAAAGCTCGTTTCTTTCTCTTGAATCTTTCAAACTTGCTTTTCTTTTTGTCATTGTTGAGTTTTGGGCATTTCTTTTTCATATGTCCAAACTTATTGCATTCGTAACATTTGATTGAAGTTTGTCCAGATGAGTTTGAATTTCCTCCATTTTGAGACTTTGTCATCTTTTTGAACTTCTTGAATTTGTTGTAGGTTTTGGCAATAAATACTATCTCATATTAATCCAAGTCTGAATCTTTATCATTAGCTTGAAAGGCTATATTCTTTTTCTCATGATTTTGTTCTTTTCTTGCTTGCAAGTTTGCTTCATACGACATCAAGTTTCCTATCAATTCTTCAACTTTAAGTTGAGATAGGTCGTTAGCCTCTTCAATGGCCAACACTTTTCTTTCCCAATCATTTGTTAGAGAATTCAAAATACATGTAACTAAATCAAAGTCTGTGAACTTGACTTCAAGTGCCATGAGATCATGTTGAATAGTTTGAAACCTAGTGTACATGTCACTAATAGACTCATTTGCTTTCATTTTAAATGAAGAAAATTGATTTTGCAAAATTGAAATCGTTGTTTGTTTGACTTTAATTATGCCTTCATGCGTGACTTTTAAAGTGCACCAAATATCATATGCAGTAGTGCACAACATGGCATGTGAAAATTCGTTTCTTTCTAGTGAACAGAAAAGAACATTCATGGCTTTAGCATTGTCAGTAGCAGTGTTCTTTTGTGCGTCTATCCAAGTGCTTATGTCTGTTTTTGGTGCTATATATTGAACTTGTGTTGCTTGCCATATTTCTAGACCATTTGCTTTCATAAAAATATGCATACATATATACCAATAAGCATAATTTGAACCTGTGAATAGTGGAGGACGTGCAGTAGATTGTCCTTCTTGAAATGTGCTTGCCATATTAAATATGTTTCAAATACGTGTTATTGTAACTTGAAAGGACCTTGCTCTGATACCGAATGAATGAATATATGGATCGTATGTGTATAATATGGAAGTGTTATGAAATATTATCAATCAACTAGCAAAGCAAAATAAGTAAAGTAAGAAAACGAACACTCTAGGATTTTTATACTGGTTCGGACCATCGTCCTACATCCAGTTCCCGAAGCTCCCCTTCGGACTTTCAACTATCAAAACTATCCTCACTTCGCCCGGAGGAATAGGCTTACAATAAAAGAACTTTCTTTGACAATAGTGTGTTCTTGACAACACAGTTTTTGACTGCTCAGTACAATCCTTCCTATAATCTCCTTTGAGTAGTTTGTAATTTGAAGCTTTAATATAAGGTAGAAATAAAAGTATGCTTTTGAGTACTTTTAGAGATCAGAGGAAGCACGGGAATATTAGAAAATAATGAGAAAAGGGTTCAGAAAACAAGTGAGTTTAACTTCTCAAATCTATGCTTATTTATAGATGTTGAAGAGTTTCTTTGAGAAGTAACGACCTTTAGTATATTCTATTTTAGTCTAAGAGTTGCAATGTTTGAGAAGGAAGAGATATGATCAGAAACTGTGGATGCAACTCTTCGATTGAATAAGACGTCCGTTGAAAACTTCTGGCTATTACCCAGGTCAGGCATCTAGATGTTCAGGTTAGACGTCTGGCCTGTAGTGAAAAATTTTAAACAGCATAATTTACCAGATGTCTGAATTTATGAGTCAGACGTCTGGCACCTGTACAGCATGAAAATTTTCCTTTTTGAGTTTGTAAAAAACTTTTCAATAGCTTGTATGTGCTTTTGCGTGTAAGGACTACTCAAGGAGATTGTACACATCATCTATTTAAGAAACTAACACAATATACTAATATTTCTAATACAATGATCATCTTGTGCTTGTCTTCAAGTCTTGGTTACGATCATTGACCTGCATATAGATGATATATATTGTATGCTAGTGATTGTATAGTTGTTTTCATCGAATTCATAGAATAGAGGTTCTAACATGAGGTACTGTGGAGTTTGGACGCGGGTTTAAGCATGGTAGGCCGAGCTGAGAATTTTAGGTGAGAAAATATATTTATAGTTTTGTTTTGATTATATATATAAACATGTTAACTTTGAAAATTTCATATCTCGTTCATATGAAACCTGTTTAACCCGTGGATTTTTGAGTTGGGTTTGTATGAACGAGTACAACATTGTGGTGTGACTTATTGATAGCTTTGGATAAGTATAAATTAATGATATATGAAATCAGACAGGATTTAAATCACGTTATTTTAAATAATAATGTCGTTTAAATTTATACACCTTAAACATTGATGTTTATTTGGCCAAATAAATTACTATCGAGTTAAATTGGATTGACTATGATAATTAAACATCTATTTAAGCGGAATAAAACACTGTTCCTTTAATTAAATTAATTTGGCAATTAATTATCAGAATAAATCCCCGTTCTGCTATTTATGGATTTGAACATTCAATTTAATACCATTAATTGATATTCTTCCTTGAATATGTGATATATTAATTAATGACGGCTAAGTGTTGAATTTATTTATGTAGTCATTGATTATGTAAATATCTGTTGTTAACTTGAAAAGTTAACTGAATAATATGGTGACTTGTTTAAGTACTATGGTGGTCGTTAAGCCTTCTTCAATTTAAAAAAAAAATAAAAATCTGGTTTGGAAGTTATTAAAGAATAATTATTGTTTATTAACAAGACCTAAAAGTAATAATTATTTATCAATAAGTTTTAAAGTTAATTTATAATTGTTTTAAATAATGATTCAAAATCAATTATTTTATTAATTGATTCTTAAAAGTTATTTCTTAATGTTATTTAAGAATGGTTAATTACTATTTAAAATTTATTTAGTTATGGTCTAGAAATGTTTAAATTATATTTTAATTAATTATTTAAAATGATTATCTATATTTTAATTATTAATTAAAGTTAATTAATTATATTGATTAAGTTATTTAATTATATTTAAAGGATGAGTAATTTTTATATTAATATTAGTTTAAGGTTAATTAATTACTGTTTTAATAATGTTTTAAATTTTATCAATTATTATATTAATATTGTTTTTGAAATTAATTTATTAATACAACAATAATGTTGAAATTAATTTAATATATTATTAAATAGATTCTAAATTTATTATTTTAAATAAGATTTGATTAAAATGAAATATAGGGATGTTTAAATAGTAATTTGTTATTTAAAAGCTATTTTAAATAACTTATGGTTTATCAAGAGGACGTATTGACTTAAAGAGTCTATTAAGGAGTTGGATTAAATATGGGAAGAGTTTAATAAATTGCTTTGGGTAATTATAAAGGAATTTATAAATGAGTTTTAAAGAATCTGAGAAGGAGAATTTTGTAAATGTGATTTTGGAATTTATTAAGGATGTTTTATAAAGGGATTGGCAAGATGGGTTTCTCCGTTTAAGTGATATTTGGGTTTAATCATTTAAAACATGATTTCAAAATAGAAAGTCTTTCTAAGTGTTGGTGAATATACCTTCCAAGTTTGAAAGTGAGATGGTTAAATATACTTATACCGGTTAGATAAATATATGGTTATATTTTCTAAGTGTCAAAAATATAGTAGTTTGTGAATATACTTATCCTGTTGAGGTAAGTATATGGAAGTGATTTCCAAGTATTTGAAATATGATTTTAAACTAATGAAAATTTAATTAAAATGAGGCTTAGTGATTTCCATGGGAAATGTATTCTTTGTTTTGAATGGTTGTTTATTTAATAGTTAAATAACCGACTATTAAATCTGGACCAAAACGTAACTCTAGAAATATCTAGAAGAAAGCGGGAATTATATGATACAGTTACCGTCAGTGGTGCTATACTATATGTATTGTAACGACCCTGAAATTCCGACCCAATTTTAAAAAATTTAGAACCGTTATTATAATATAAAATGTGAAACTTACATACGATTTCAATCAACGTCCAAACTTTGTTTCTAAATTGCGCTTTGATGATTGTAGATATGGGTAAAGGCTCGTCGGAAAATACCGCAGTAAATTTCGTGCGCGTTTTACTGCACATCAGTTCATTTTAAAAAAAAACGTGAAAATTTTTATCTTCCGAACCTAAATATTTTTATATAGAAAAATTCTAAATCATTTTCTGACAAAGGCGTCATTTTTCGTTTTTCAAAATTCGGATATCTTTAGCTCCGTCGATCTTATTCTTCGGTGTTTTGCTGCATTCTCCGTAATAAAAATTTCAAATTTTCACAAACAACTTCCGTTGCTATTCAAACTTCATATTTGGAATGCGTCTAGATAGACATAGGCGTACGCCAAATTTCGTCAAAAATATTGAAGTAAATTTCGCTCGCCGAATTTACATATTAGTTTAAATTTTATGTGTAAATTTTCTATCGTCCGAACTCAAATATTTTTCACAATGTTGCATAAGAAAAATATTATGATCATGACGGCGCATTTCGTTTCGTCAAATTCCGCTTTTAATTGCTAGTTAAATTGTTGCTCGAGAAAATAGTTCAATAAGATTTACCACTTCGCAAACAATGTCAAACCATCAATATCTTTATACCGTTGTGTCCGCCTCGCCGCGCTGATCAAAACGGTATATTTGTTTGTGTCAATCGGAGTTCGGCGTTGCAAGTTATTAATTGGTTAACGGAGTACAAACTGGTCCGTTACGCCACACAAACCGGTACCCAACCTCCCAACGTTCAAAATACAAGAAGTCTATTCAGCTGTCTTGGAAATCCAACAGCCTCCACTTTGAAATCATCATTGCACTGACGTATGCACACTCTAAACATCTCTGTATATATCTCTGCAACCCTCTTGCATTTATTACTCAGCTCATTTCACTACTTTCTCTGGTACGTCTCTGCACTTCCTTCCTCCTACTTCTTCTCTATTTTATTTTTTTGAAAAGAAACTTCTGTAAAACTCTCCCCCTCCACATGAAAACCCATGCAGCCACCAGCCACCCTATCCCACTCCCCTCCGCCCTGTTTCGCCCCGGCCACTCAGCCCACTCCCCGGCAACTCAGCCCGCCGCCCCGGCAACTCCGCCCGCCTCCCCACTGCCCGCCTTCGCCCACACCACCAGCCAACCGCCCCTCCGCCCCATGCCTTCGCCCGCGTCCAGCTCCGCCCCTCCGCCCTGCCGTCCCCGGCCACCAGCTCCGCCCAGTCCCCAAACGCCAGCAGACCTCCACCCCAGCTCCTCCGCCCTGCCCCGTACCCACCCAGCCGCACGCCACCTGCCTCCACTCGCCTACGCCACAGGCCAAGACCACCAGCCTCCGCCTTCGCCACCACCCACCGTCCCCAGCCCCCAGTCCCCTCCTTCGCCCGTCCCACTCCCCTCCGCCAGGCCTCTGCCACCACCAGCCCAACCGCCTGCCCACTGCCTTCCACCAGCCCAACCAGCAGCCTCCGAACCCGTCAGCCCAGTCCACCCACCGGCAGCCTAGCCCGCCTCGTCCACCTCCAACCCACCCGCGCCATGCGCGCCACCATCCCATGCAGCCACGTCGACCCACCCGGCTTCCGCCCCACACGTGCACGCAACCACCGCATTCCGCATCCATACCCACGACCCACATCCACCAACCGCCGCCTGATTGCTCACTACTCGCTTCGGGTAGTTGAAGGCTCCAACAAACCTTGTCATTTTTTTTATATATAAACTGTTGCTTGCTTTGTATATGTAAACTGTTTTATTTATATAATATATATGGGTTACAGTATATATATTATATACCTAGTACTCACAGTGTTACTGTGTGTGTTTCCAGCAACCGCTTCAGGGTCCTAGCCTTCAACCAGCTTGTTTGAATCTATCTAGCTTTGTTATTTTCGGTATGGTTTACATATATATACAATCGATATATATACACCTTGTATAAAACCATTGCTGAATAATCCTCTTGTTGATTGCAGTGCGTACGTTTTGCGTCGTGCTTGTTGGCGTCTCCTATCCATCCATCTTCGTGCTTCGTCGTCCAATCTCTAACCACGCCAGGTGAATATTTTATTCATGACTCAATCTATTATGCTATGATAATCAAGTGATAATTGTTGTTAATATTAAATTTGGATATTAAATTGTTGATTGTTAAAATTTGGTTGAAAAAAACTGTTAATTTCTAAAATTTGACGCCATGTATTGTTTAATTTGATTAAACATGTTGAACTGTAATATGATGTTAATTAGGGTAAATAATAGTGACATTAAAATTGATATGTACGATTGATGTAGAAATTTGATAATGGACACCAAGTAAAAATCATAATGTAATAATATTTAATCCGCAGGAAATAATAGTGTGGATTCTAGGAATAATTGTATTAATTTGCATAATAACAAATGTGAGTTAATATGATTATTTCGGGATTATTTGAATAAATTGTTAAATTGTTATGTATGTTTGCTATTGCTTGTTTATTTACTTTGACACCATCCCAGTTATCACACTGCAAGTTCTCTTTGCTATGCTTTGTTTTATATTGAATGATATCGGGTTGAAATGATAAATACCCACTTAAACAACTTGGCCTAGGATAGACAATTAAAAATAAGAAACCCGATTGGTCAACAAAAATTATTTTGAAATTGAAATCTATTTGAAATTAAGGAATGAACTTAACAATTTGTTTGGAAATTTAGTAACGAACTTAATGGATTTGATTTATGGATTAAATCGAAACAAATTAATAAGGAATAAATTAATGAAGTTTAATTGAAACGGATTAATAAACCTATTTAATTGAATAAAATGAATTGGCAAATTTATTTGAAATGAGATTTAAAAACAAGGAAGTTAGAATTTAATAATTTGAAAATTTATTAGGTTGTTAGATTTAGATTTAAAATCGGTTTTAATTAAATAGATTTGAAACTTGACATAAATTAAGTTTGAGATTTAGAAAATTTGACTTAAGTGGAATACGAAACTAACTAAAGTTTTTTGGATTTAATTTAGTTATAGTTTAAATTTAAAATGATTTTAAATTTAATAAAATTGATTTAATCAAATTTATGATTATGGTTAATGTATTGATGAATGTAAATACGAATTGAAATGAATAGAATTTGGTTTAAATGATGTGAACTAAAATTGGCCATTAAACCGAATTAATTGGAGTATTAACTAAATTTAATAAGTTAGATTTATTAAATTGAATTTGAATACTTAATTATATTGTTAACTCAAATGATGAACTAAAAGATTGCATTTGGGAAGAGGTTTTAATATCTGAAATAAATTGAATCATGAAATGTCAATTTTTGGAAGTCAAATTTGCAGCTTGACTTTTGGACTTTGATTTGTTTAAACTTTAACTTAAATGACCATCGGGTAATAAATACGTAGTTATTAAAGAGACCGGGATCGGATATGGACATACTCTCTGTCGATACCGAAAACCACTTTAATAACTATTACACGCGAAGTGTTGATCCAGAACGAAGTGGATGGTTTGGTGAACGCGTTGACTGAAGAAAGAGAACGATATTGGATGACCCCTGACATGACTAAAACAGGAGCCGCGCCGGGCCATTGAGGTTCGCCACCTCTAGCGGACGCACTTCTTCGATACCATATCTATTACTTTTGTGATTCGATTTGGGTGCACCCCTTGATTGGGAGTGGTGTTTCGCGGTGTTGAGGTAGTAGCTGCTATGCTCAACATCAGAAAATCCATGTTAAATGGTTTAAGATATATGTTGTCCAATCTGTGTTGTGAATATGAGTTTCATAAACTCAAGGCTAAATTTTTATTACGTAAGTCTTTAAGCAGTTCATAAAATGTTTTGAAAGCCTATTCCATCGCAGTGAGCAATAAATTAATATTTCATGACACACCACTTTCTTACCAAATAAATTTATTTCTGGAGAATTTAGTGGTAGTGTAACTTGGATACTATCTAAGATTCTAACAAATAGATAATATAGATGATACAAATTTAACCAAGCCCAAAAGGATAACTTATTAGAATGTCTAATAGTGAATCTTTCTCATTGAAGAGATACTACAAGTTTCTTATCGGTATTGAGAAAATGGATTGTTAGCAATAATAATCTCCGCAGTTATCCGTAAGGCTGGAGAGTATAAACTCTTTCATGTGACACGATTCTCTAAATCCAAAATGGATTCCAAATACATTATAAAAACTTTATTTCGGAACTTGTACCAGAATGGATTTGATTAATCAGCTGCAAGTGAATCTTCAAGAAGAAGATCAATGTAGTTCAAATTTTATAAAGTAAGGTTGATTGAAAATAAACTTATCAGTTTCAAGTGTTTAAATTATGAAGCAATTTTGCTAGTCAACATGCTTAAGTCCATTGGAATTCTACTTGAAAATTATCGCACAATATGAATATGAGTTTTGGCATAATGATGTTGAAGTAGAACTTCTAGATAATGATTTAAAGGAGATCGTTTGTACACCTTAGACAATATGTCTCCAATCAATCAGATCAATAATAAAGGTTGTGGAATTTTATGATACAATCTTAGACAACCATTAAGAGCTTGAGCAAGTATTTTGATAGAGAAATCAAATAGTTCTATTCATTCAAAACGCAAAGGAAGCGTGTGTCCATGAGACATAAAATAGAAGGTACTCAGATATTTCTACTACAAATAAAAAACATGTTATTGATTGATAATAATATACTCACGTTAAAATCAACCAAATATTGGTTGTAATTCTCGATTAAGGATTTAAAGGATACATCCTTTATACTTGGTATAAGGGGATGTTGGGATTGTCCTAATAGACATACAAGGACATCATATTAATATGGAGTATATGAGATAAATACTTTAACTATCGCCAATAGGAATCATCATATATGCTATGCTATGTACCAGATTGAAATTCTCTTATGCACTTGGTACAGTGAGTGAATGCCAAATACAAGTTGAAAAAATACAAGATGGTAGTTATGAATATTTTCGAATAATTATGAAATACTAGAGAGTTGTTTATGGAAACAACCAACTCCTTATGAAAGAATATTCGAACTCATTGTTCAAAAGTGACATCAAATACAGTGAGTCAATCTAAAATTCATGCTTACTCGTAATGAAGGGGCTTTAAGTTAGAAAACTTCCAAATGTTTGGTTGTGGCGAATTCAACAATAAAGGCTAAATACATCGTCTTGAATAGTGCTACAATGAAGCAATTTATATGTGTGTAAATTCATAAGAAAGCTAGCGATGGTTCCCACCATAAAGAATCCAATAATGTATTGCGATAACAAAGATGTACTATAGATTGCAAAAAGAATCGACAATGATAAGAGGTTGAGATATGTTCTTTACAATAACATGTGATAAAAGAGTATATTAGTATAAAGAAGTATAATCGAATAGTATATAAAAAATAATAATACTATGGATCCACCTACTAAGGTCCTTTCTCGGTTTTTCTAGGAAACTAATTGAGAGTATGGTTATGAGTCACCATAATTGCCTCTAAGTGCAAGAGGGTGATTAAAAAGTTAAGAGTGTGCCCTAGGGGAAAATATGCAATCTAATTATATAACTTGACTCTTACAATGAATCTAGTTTGAAATAAAGTAAGCCTTTTGTTTTATTTTATATTGTATACATTTTTCTACTAGATATATTTAATGTTTTAATTACATTAAATATATATAAGTATGAAACCTTAGGAAAAGTATTTAATTAACCGTTGTTACGAATGTGTTCATGACCACTGGTGTTGAAATATATAAAATAAACCCTTGTTGTTAAATGTTCATAGACAAGATGTATCAAGCACATGATATCAAAATATCTTTTGAGGCTAATGTATGCAATTCTTTCTTTGTGACGGACCGTGAACCGCTCATGACCATTAGGGGCGTAAGTGGTTACATATGTGTAGTTGTGTGGAATGGTTATAGGTAAACTCATTCGGAATCTTCTATATGCTAAAATTCAAATAGAAGATCTCACATAATGATGTGCATTAATCTTTTGACTTGAGAATACCATGAATCTTAAATAACTAAACAATACTTTGATTATGGTTAATCACACAACAACATAGATCATGTTAAGGCCATATTTGGGCATAAATTGAACCACTTGAAGTGAAATACTATTCAAGAGATAATTAATATCCTCCAAATAAAAGGATGGTGTCATCGTAATTGGTAGTGAACGCAAAGTCACAACCTTTGGCTAAAGAAAATCGGTTACTTGAACTGAACCATGGACTTAAAGTTGGACTTCACAATCCCATACGAATATTATTAGAGTCTTGACCATTGACCAAGCCCTAGATATGTAAGTAATATAGCGATGGAGAAGAGAAAATGTGCACAATATATCTTTCCATAATAGATAAGAAATTGGATTTCACTAAGATAATTTGTAAGCAACCGAAACTCATGTCAAACTATTGTGCTTTAACAAAGTTCGTAAATTCAATAATATTTGATTGTTTAAATGTTATTGATGGCTGGGTTCACACGTAAGGGTCACACAACTGCAACTCTTATTTTTTGACTAAAAATAATTTATAAAAGCTATAAATTATCATGATCAATGTTTATACCACTTTATTCTTATTTTTATATTAGTGGGCCTAGAGTCAGTCAATAAAATGTCTAATTGTTATACGTTTATTCAGTTCTTTTTGTAATGACCCACTTTTCTATACACTTTAAGCTGACAATAAACCACACATGTCCAACTCAAAATGAACGGAAAGGCGGATAGTTAGGGAAAAAGAAAGAAGACAAGAAGGAATTAAACACAGAATCTCACAGTGGAAAGAATAATCTATAATATATAACAAATCTTTACACAAAAACAAAACTGTGATATATGTATATACAGACATCAATCAGAGTATACTAACCTATTCAGCATAGACAGTTATAACAACCTGCCCTCACAATTGCTGATAAATACAACCATGAATGCAACGGAAAAACAACTATGTACATGAATATGTCTCTGGGCCTCCAGCTCATCTCCCGAAGCTCCAAAACTCCAAGTAAACCTGGAAATATGCTCGGTCTGACCCGAGCATTATAGGAAAACAACGCCCGTCCAGTCTGGTAAAACCAGCATGAGAACTTAAATCACAAAGAATTTTATTTATTATAACTTATAAAATCTTTTAAAATCAATGTTATCTCGTAAGACCACGCCGCACATAAACACAGACGGGTTTTTATCTTACGATAACCAAAACCTTTATATAAGAAAATGCAATGATATTATAATAATGTCTAGAGGTGTTTCCTGGAGATTTGACCAGGCAACTGAGTACTCGGCGTACAGGACGACTCGGTGTCAACTAGCGATCGGCATCTCATAGTACTCGGCGTAGTACTCAGCGTCTCATAGTACTCGGCGTAGTACACAACATCCATGGTACCCGTCATCAAGGAGTACTCGGCGTAGTACTCGGCATCCAGTGGTACTCGGCGTTAGAAGACGTTCGGCGTATATAACTACTCTACATGGCAGCATCGTTCGGCCAAAGGATCGTTCGGCTAAGAAGCATCGTTCAGCCAGAAGGCACGTTCGGCTTCGACTGACAACTGTTCTGCACTTCCCACCCATCAAACGTACCGTTCGGCATTGAGAAGGTGGTTCGGCGTCAACGTGTTCGGTCTACTTGGTTTGGCATACAGCGACCACTACACTTGGGCTAGAGTGTTCGTCCACCAAGCCCACCTGGGAAGTCCAGCCCATATTTGTCTATAAATAGAGGGGCAGGGTCACAGTGAAAATGGACCTTTTTTGGGAGAACAATGGGGAGACTCTGCCATTTTTTATACTCTCCTCTTTTTAACTCAAACTTGTATTCAAGTCATTAATATATGGATTGTATCTGTATTCAACTACTTATGAAAGAAATAAAGATCAAAACTCAAAGTGGATGTAGGCAGTTACGCTGAACCACTATAAATCCGGTGTTCTTACTTTCTGCATTTAAATTAGCATTGTCTTCTCTGTTTAATTTACTTTCATCACTTATATCTCTACACAATCTTTCTCTAAGAGGTTAGTGACCAATTTTGGTGCTAACACTTTGGTGCTTTCACTGAGAATTGAATTCTCAGCTTGATTGGATCTCATCGTCTACTGGTGGATTTCCATATTTGCGAGATAGATCCAGTTGTTTACTAGAAAACTTCCTATTCTACTCAGATTTGAAAGAAATCTAAAGAAAGTTGATAGCCGTAGACTGGATTCACTGATGTACGCAAGATCTGGGGATTGGACGTTGAAGTCTGTAACAACCCGCCACTCATTCTACAGAATGACGAATCATTAATAAGAAAGAAAGGGGTGAGAAATAGAAAAGAAGAGAAAGAGAAAGAAAACAAACACAAATACTCACAGCGGAAACGAACAAAATATATTATATCACATAAATATTACATAGTATCATATACAACACTTATCAGAGTTAGACAGATTACACATCATATACTAGACAGTTATAAACATCTGTCTAGTTATTACATCTCCATACAAAACAAAGACCTAACAAGATCAACACAGCGGAAACTACTATCTATATCTACAACGCTGAAGCCTCCTGCTCCATTGCTCCTTCATAATTCGTCAAAGCTAAACCTGAATCCCTTGGCTACTCGTAAAAATTTGAGTACCCAAGAGTTTATAAAACAGAAATAAACAACTTGGGTCAGACATGGGTCTGGTGTGAGTAACAGGTTAAACTTGCTTAACTTCAAAACCTTTTGAAAGAAAAGGTATCACGTAAGACTTCCCACACATAAACATGGGTAAGTTTTTACCTTACGCTAACCAAAACATTTGATAGGAAATTCGATTGTATTATAATAGGGTCTAGGGTTTTCAAATAAATATGAAATAGCTGAAATTGTTACATTATTAAATTCCAGCATACTAGCCACAAAGTGGGTTATACAATCAAGTCCGTTGGCACTTATTGGATTTTGGATTCCATACAATGGCAGGGCTACCGGGGTACCGCCCGTCACAGTACGTGGCCTAGATCACCGTACCGAGGATCACTCCCAATCCCCTGCAACACAAGGCCGGAACATCCCTTACTGGATAATTCCCGCACAAGATACCTCACGGTTGGGATCAGCAACCGCACCACTAAGTCGAAAATAGAAAGGGACATCTAGACAGAGGTAATCTTGTCCTACTTGGGTGCTACCCACTAACCTTGCTGCACCTCCCCTGTTTTAGCCATTCCCGGTTTGTGAGGCTTGAGGTCACGATTACCTTTAAATAGAACACATCTATCTTAGAATGCTCATCGTCCACCTGACGATGTGCTGAAAGCATTCAATCCATACAAGTTCGTTCCGGGTTCGAACGAAACCGAAGGCATTATCTCGTTACACTCGTTTTGGAATCACCATCAGAGTTAACGACAATAACCCTTGCACTCTAAATCTTCATCTTCACTTGATTCACGACCTATCGTTAATTTGGATTGATGTGGTATTCGGGTCTCCAGACCTGGAAATCCGGTATACGGAAACCCGATCCCGGTCTCATCGAAATCCAAAGCGTATCTTTTAAGGCCAAGTTGTTTTAAAGTTAAAACAATTCAATTCAATTATCTTTATACACATAGAAAAATGATTCACAATAGATAATCAACATTATCAGATAATCCATATTATCATCACAATTCAACTAACATCCATATCATACAGCATATATCTCATCAGAGATATCAATCAATGCAAAGCATTCAGTATTATCATCCATCCATAAGTAATGATTTATATTATCTCTAATTAATTTAAAGTGAATTAAATTAATTACTTCATTTTATAAATCCTTCTTACTTAACCATTAATTAATTACAAATTAATTAATTATCCTCTAATTACCTTTTTCAATTAATCATCTTTGATTAATTATTTTTTAATTACCTTCAAGTAATTTATCCTTAATTAATTACTCAAATTAATTATCCTTAACCACTTATTGTAATTAAACTTTAATTACATCATTAATTAATTAACTAAAATTAATTAAGTTAATCAGCTATAATTAATTACATTAATCCTTAATTAATTACATTGATTAATTACTTCATTTATTAATTATTACTTAATTAATCAATTCTTAATTACATCATTAATTATATTAATTAATGATCCTTAATTACAAATTAATTATTAATTACTTAATTAAATTAATTATATTAAGTAATTAACTTTTAATTAAACAACATTTATTAATCACCTTGATTAATCTTTAATCAGTAATTAACTACCCTTAATTACTTTCACTAACTAAATTAATTACTTCCTTAATTAATTTCTTAATTAATCCCTTGATTAATTATTCAAAGTAATTACTCAAATTACTTTTATTAATAAAATCATTATTCAACTAATTACTTCCAGTAATTATCATATTATTCACTTCCCTAAATAAGCTTACCTTAATAATTACATTAAGTAATTATTATCAAATCATCTCTTGATTATCCTAAATTAATTAAACTTAATTAATTAACTTAACTAAATCAAATTAACTTCAATTAATTACAATAAGTAATTAATTCTTAATTACTTCCAATAAGTAATTACATTTAAACAAATTCATAAATGATTATCTTCAAATTAATTAATCTAATTAACTATTAAAATTAATCTTATTAATTTATTATTTAATAATCCATAGTTAATGACTTCATTAAAAATTATTTAATTACTTTTCTTAAGTAATTAACTTATTTTAATTATTATTAATTCTAAATTAATAAATCTAAATAACCAATTAGTTAAATCTCTAATTATTTAATTAATTAAGTGTTAACCATAACTTAATTAATATTTAATTACTCTATTAATTAATCCTTAATCATTAATTAATACTCTAATTTATAATCCTCAATTATAAATTAATCATCCCTAATTAATTAATCTTAATCATAAATAAATTAGTTTAATTCTTTAATTACCTATTTAATTAATCCAAATGATTAATTAATCAAATAAATTAATTATCCATTAAATTTCCTAATTAATTTAATGAACACAAATCTTTAATTACTTTAAGATAAACTTTGTTCTTATCAAAGGTTAAATTATCATTCTTAAATACATTTGAAGACATCCATTTCAAATTAACTTTTAAATTTCATTTTAAATTCTAGATTTAAAATGAATACTAATTTATCTTTTACAATGTTTTAAACAACATTTCTAAAACTCTTTTAATTTACAAGTTAAAGAAATACTCATTTATAAAGAAGTTTAAAAGGTGCTAACAAATTCATATTTAAATTTATAAAACTTATTTTAAATCTCAATCTAAGATTCAAAACCAAACTTGAATCCATATATTTAAACTTTGATTTCAATTCTTGTTCAAATATTACTTCACAATTTAAATTCAGGTTTAAATTTAAACAAACAGATTTTAAAACCTGGCAACACTTTTTACCCGAGACCACTCAAAAAAACTTCGAGTCGCCCATTCAAAAACTCCGAGTCGAATCCTAAATACTTCGAGTCTCACACGAACAAAACTCGAGAAACTCGAGTAGCCTTCCCCTGCTTTAAACCCAGACTTCACCCAGATATCCCAATCGTGTGCACGTGCACGATCACCAGCATCACTCCGATCATCGATGACTTCCCCCACCAGTCGACGTTCATCCACCTACCAGAATCCAATCACTCGAGCAACTAAATGAAGACGAATTCAAGATCGAGCCTAAAATCGAAACTGGAACCACAGACCACCATTTCAAAAACTGGCAACAACTCCTCGTCCTCGAAATCCCGATCATCAGAGAGGCTAATTTTCTGGCCATGCCTACGTCTATACCTAAACTTCCATCTCCCAAAGTCTTAGAACACTCGATCCATCCATGAAAACAAACGAAACAAATTCGTAGCCTAACTTAAAACTAGGTTTAAAAATTTCAAACCTAAATCATTTCTGCCTTACTTCCTTAAAAATCCTCCTGACAATTTTCCTATCATTCATGATCATTCTACTACCATAACTAAAGATTTCAAACTTCCAATTTCACTGAGATGATCAAAATCACCAGAATTTCATTTCTAACATAAACCAGAACTGCTCTTATTATACTAGACTAAAAACTATGATATTCATACTAAAAATCATATTATCATCTATGTTTTAAATTTATACCTTTGAATTTATAAATTACAGAGTTCAAATTTTCACTTTATAAAACATGTTTCTGTTGTTTTTGTTTACAGAGACATTCAGACTAAATTTTGACTTAATTAACCTTTTAATCTTTAGTTTACTATGGAACAACTAATTTTATTTAAACTTTAGATCCACATTTAAAACTAGATCATGGGATATGATTTATATTAAAACAGTAGCCTGGAATTCAAGATAACAGGGTCATATTGATACCAACAACATACACATCTATATACATGCAGAATCAACTATAAACATCCACATCAAAACAATATTTATCACAGAATTAAGCATGCATCATAATTACCTAAGTTAATTTAAGTAAAAATGTTACTCACCAAACATGCAGATGAACAGAGGTTTGAAAGAAAAACTGGAATTTGGACTTTGAAAACTTGAAACTGAACTTGCTTCATTCCTTTAAAAACTGAAGAGCTCGTTTTGATTTCTTTTAAAAATTTGAAAAGCTTTTGAAAACTTGCTTCTGCCTCAGATTTTCTTGCATGCAAATCTTGAAATGATTCAGACTTGAAGAACATTGCAGATTTGTTTTGAAATATGGTTTTTGGTCTTAGGATAATTGATCTCAGGCTTGAGATGAAATGATTACAGGCTTTTGGTAGATTACAGGTTTTGAGGAGTGTTTTCAGGTTGAAGATAAAAAGAATTCACAAGTTTTTAATCTTGCATTTCAGAAGGTTACAGGAAAAACATTGCAGATTTGTTTGAAAAGATTTTAGGTTGTAGATTCTTTTGTTTGAGATGATTTCATTTTGGTTTTGAGAAGAATTTCAGTTTTGAGGAGATTTTAGTTTTGGCTGGAGATCATTTCGGGGTTGATACATTTTCTTTTGGTTTTAGTTTTTGAACTGAAAATGTGAGAATAGAAACAAGAAAATGGAAGAGAGGGATGATGTAGATTTATATAGATTTGTTAGGATTTGTTTTAAAATTAAAGAAAATAAAATAAACTATGACACTTGTCTCATACAATCCTTAATTATCTTACACATGTATTTAACATGTCTAAAATTTTAACACTTGTAATTATTTATTTTTATTTGTTTTTAAAATTATTTAAAAGCCTTTAAAATGAATTTTCCTAATTAAATAAATACATACCTCATTTAATAAAGGCCTTCCCATATTATAAATAAATGACACCTTTAAAAGAAAATAAAAATAGAAACTAATCATATTCTAATAAAATCATATACAATATATTTAATTCATTTATAAGTGTAAATATATCTTTTGTACTAAATTTACTATTAAATAAATACTTTCTAAATTTATATGAATAAAATTCCTTTTAGCATTAAAATTCATACATATTAAAAATAATACATTATACTTGTTATTTGAAAATAACATATTTTATAATTTAAACAAGAGATTATATTATCAAGAAATTTTAAAAAGAAATAAAACAAACCATTTTGTAAATCTTATTTATTTAAACTTAAGTTAAAATATCTCTTAAACAATTAAATATTTACTTAAAGTAATTTAAAACTATAAGATTATTTATTTAAATATCTTTGAAAAGTCCATATTAATTTAAATCTAAATTTCCAATTTACCCAAAGCTTCTATTTACAACATATACAAATAAATATGTATATATTCAAATAGAAATATCTTATTAACTTTTAAAAGATAAAATCATCAATTAATACTAATTTAATCAGATTATTAAATTAAATTCAAATCTTATTATCAAAGATTATCCATATCAATTTAATTATTCAACAGATTATTAAATTGATATTGTTAAAATTTACGGGATATTACATTCCTCCCCCCTTAAAATAATTTCGTCCCCGAAATTTAAACAAAGGTAATTTAATAATCTTATTAAAGATTTTAATTCAAAACACAAGCATATTCTATCATTCATATGCTAGCAACCATAGCAACCAATTCATCCAATCAATCAATTCTAACTATCTAGACTAAATTCTAGATAAAATTCCTCGAGTTTCCCCAAGTATATATATATACCGGAATACTCGTTCTACAAACAATCTAAACTACTAAGCTATAGATCTCCTACTCATCTAGATCTACAGAACTAAACAGAATATCAGACTACAGACGAGTCTGACTCAACTACCAAACTTTCCAAAACTGCAGATTCTAAAACCAGAGATAGATCAAATACGTATTTCCTCAGAGATACGTAAAACTCAATGAATTCAAGTCATCCAAACTGACAATTCAACCAAGTAGACCAATTACTTATCCAAATCAGAACACAGACGAGATCCAAACATAACTCTACTTCACAACATCAGTAGATTCCAAACTTACTTCTCCCATCCAGAGATACACTCCAAACTGCTTTCGCTGCTCAACTCTGATCTGAGGTAGGACACAAGCACAGACTGGACAACTCACTTCTAGAAATAAGGTTCACTGATCCATAAATAAAACTCAGATACTTCATCAAAACTTGAGCTGTTTCACCAAACTCTATCTCTAGGAAACATCCTTCCACTAGACTGAACCATCGGTATCACTCTTGGAATCCAGTCAATAAGAAAACTCAACCTTCAGATGCGGACCAACTTCTGACTTCTCTGAATACATCCAGAAAAATTCTGACAACCCAAGAGAACACTCAGACAATCACAAGTCACTTTTGCGATCAACCCATCCTAATTCCAAACAGACTGTTCTCTCTTTACCAATCAGAACAGCTTACACTTATTTATCCAATTTATCGAAGAAATGGATCCACTCTGCTGCTTCTGAACTTCACTTCCAGAAAAACTGCTCATCCAGAAAACTTCCTGCCATCACAGAATACTCCGAGCTGCACTGCTGACACTGATGCCAAGGACTTCCTATTCCAAAGATCTTCGAGAAACTCGAACTCCAAACCAAAGCAGAAACACCATGCTGAACTCAGCCACAATACCGAAGCATACACACTTCCTTAAACTTGTTCCAAAGAAAAACATCTTCGGAAACATCCATCGTCACTGTATCTCATCATACAGCTACTATTACCTGAGGTATCAAGGTACCATCACTCACTTCTGCCTCATCGACAGATCCAACTCTACTCATCCACACTTCAAAGATAAACTCCGAACCATTACAGTTTCCTTCGGAGATCGATGAAATCCTTCACCACAGCAAAGCTTACTCGAGACGGTATTGGGTTTACAGTCTCGATATATACTTCCAACCTCAAACATTCAAACTCCAACTATTGGTAATTGTGTTACACACACTACCACCTTATCTACCTTTATAACTTATATTGGAAAACCCGAACAGGTAACCCAATAAATAGGTAGAAATACATAAATATATATATTTAAAATGATATATTTTTTTTATATAGAAATTATTTCTGGGTAAAATTATTTCATCTACCTCTTTAAAACAATATTGTGTCCGTTGGCCTGGTTTAAGTGTTTAGAGATCCCTATCAATAACGTTAGCTACTCGTATTGACCAGAATCCATATACCACCCAACCGATCAATTAACACAATATAAAATCATTTTATATAACTAACAAATACGCGCTCTCGTATATATATATATACACTCAAACAGGTTGCTACAGATCCTATCTCTAATGAACAACCCTTCCGAACCTAGGTATTCACTCAACCTAGTGTTTTGATATTCACTTAACCAAAAGCTTAGGCATTCGCTCAACCTATGCTCTGATACCACTGTAACAACCCGCCACTCATTCTACAGAATGACGAATCATTAATAAGAAAGAAAGGGGTGAGAAATAGAAAAGAAGAGAAAGAGAAAGAAAACAAACACAAATACTCACAGCGGAAACGAACAAAATATATTATATCACATAAATATTACATAGTATCATATACAACACTTATCAGAGTTAGACAGATTACACATCATATACTAGACAGTTATAAACATCTGTCTAGTTATTACATCTCCATACAAAACAAAGACCTAACAAGATCAACACAGCGGAAACTACTATCTATATCTACAACGCTGAAGCCTCCTGCTCCATTGCTCCTTCATAATTCGTCAAAGCTAAACCTGAATCCCTTGGCTACTCGTAAAAATTTGAGTACCCAAGAGTTTATAAAACAAAAATAAACAACTTGGGTCAGACATGGGTCTGGTGTGAGTAACAGGTTAAACTTGCTTAACTTCAAAACCTTTTGAAAGAAAAGGTATCACGTAAGACTTCCCACACATAAACATGGGTAAGTTTTTACCTTACGCTAACCAAAACATTTGATAGGAAATTCGATTGTATTATAATAGGGTCTAGGGTTTTCAAATAAATATGAAATAGCTGAAATTGTTACATTATTAAATTCCAGCATACTAGCCACAAAGTGGGTTATACAATCAAGTCCGTTGGCACTTATTGGATTTTGGATTCCATACAATGGCAGGGCTACCGGGGTACCGCCCGTCACAGTACGTGGCCTAGATCACCGTACCGAGGATCACTCCCAATCCCCTGCAACACAAGGCCGGAACATCCCTTACTAGATAATTCCCGCACAAGATACCTCACGGTTGGGATCAGCAACCGCACCACTAAGTCGAAAACAGAAAGGGACATCTAGACAGAGGTAATCTTGTCCTACTTGGGTGCTACCCACTAACCTTGCTGCACCTCCCCTATTTTAGCCATTCCCGGTTTGTGAGGCTTGAGGTCACGATTACCTTTAAATAGAACACATCTATCTTAGAATGCTCATCGTCCACCTGACGATGTGCTGAAAGCATTCAATCCATACAAGTTCGTTCCGGGTTCGAACGAAACCGAAGGCATTATCTTGTTACACTCGTTTTGGAATCACCCTCAGAGTTAACGACAATAACCCTTGCACTCTAAATCTTCATCTTCACTTGATTCACGACCTATCGTTAATTTGGATCGATGTGGTATTCGGGTCTCCAGACCTGGAAATCCGGTATACGGAAACCCGATCCCGGTCTCATCGAAATCCAAAGCGTATCTTTTAAGGCCAAGTTGTTTTAAAGTTAAAACAATTCAATTCAATTATCTTTATACACATAGAAAAATGATTCACAATAGATAATCAACATTATCAGATAATCCATATTATCATCACAATTCAACTAACATCCATATCATACAGCATATATCTCATCAGAGATATCAATCAATGCAAAGCATTCAGTATTATCATCCATCCATAAGTAATGATTTATATTATCTCTAATTAATTTAAAGTGAATTAAATTAATTACTTCATTTTATAAATCCTTCTTACTTAACCATTAATTAATTACAAATTAATTAATTATCCTCTAATTACCTTTTTCAATTAATCATCTTTGATTAATTATTTTTAATTACCTTCAAGTAATTTATCCTTAATTAATTACTCAAATTAATTATCCTTAACCACTTATTGTAATTAAACTTTAATTACATCATTAATTAATTAACTAAAATTAATTAAGTTAATCAGCTATAATTAATTACATTAATCCTTAATTAATTACATTGATTAATTACTTCATTTATTAATTATTACTTAATTAATCAATTCTTAATTACATCATTAATTATATTAATTAATGATCCTTAATTACAAATTAATTATTAATTACTTAATTAAATTAATTATATTAAGTAATTAACTTTTAATTAAACAACATTTATTAATCACCTTGATTAATCTTTAATCAGTAATTAACTACCCTTAATTACTTTCACTAACTAAATTAATTACTTCCTTAATTAATTTCTTAATTAATCCCTTGATTAATTATTCAAAGTAATTACTCAAATTACTTTTATTAATAAAATCATTATTCAACTAATTACTTCCAGTAATTATCATATTATTCACTTCCCTAAATAATCTTACCTTAATAATTACATTAAGTAATTATTATCAAATCATCTCTTGATTATCCTAAATTAATTAAACTTAATTAATAACTTAACTAAATCAAATTAACTTCAATTAATTACAATAAGTAATTAATTCTTAATTACTTCCAATAAGTAATTACATTTAAACAAATTCATAAATGATTATCTTCAAATTAATTAATCTAATTAACTATTAAAATTAATCTTATTAATTTATTATTTAATAATCCATAGTTAATGACTTCATTAACAATTATTTAATTACTTTTCTTAAGTAATTAACTTATTTTAATTATTATTAATTCTAAATTAATAAATCTAAATAACCAATTAGTTAAATCTATAATTATTTAATTAATTAAGTGTTAACCATAACTTAATTAATATTTAATTACTCTATTAATTAATCCTTAATCATTAATTAATACTCTAATTTATAATCCTCAATTATAAATTAATCATCCCTAATTAATTAATCTTAATCATAAATAAATTAGTTTAATTCTTTAATTACCTATTTAATTAATCCAAATGATTAATTAATCAAATAAATTAATTATCCATTAAATTTCCTAATTAATTTAATGAACACAAATCTTTAATTACTTTAAGATAAACTTTGTTCTTATCAAAGGTTAAATTATCATTCTTAAATACATTTGAAGACATCCATTTCAAATTAACTTTTAAATTTCATTTTAAATTCTAGATTTAAAATGAATACTAATTTATCTTTTACAATGTTTTAAACAACATTTCTAAAACTCTTTTAATTTACAAGTTAAAGAAATACTCATTTATAAAGAAGTTTAAAAGGTGCTAACAAATTCATATTTAAATTTATAAAACTTATTTTAAATCTCAATCTAAGATTCAAAACCAAACTTGAATCCATATATTTAAACTTTGATTTCAATTCTTGTTCAAATATTACTTCACAATTTAAATTCAGGTTTAAATTTAAACAAACAGATTTTAAAACCTGGCAACACTTTTTACCCGAGACCACTCAAAAAAACTTCGAGTCGCCCATTCAAAAACTCCGAGTCGAATCCTAAATACTTCGAGTCTCACACGAACAAAACTCGAGAAACTCGAGTAGCCTTCCCCTGCTTTAAACCCAGACTTCACCCAGATATCCCAATCATGTACACGTGCACGATCACCAGCGTCACTCCGATCATCGATGACTTCCCCCACCAGTCGACGTTCATCCACCTACCAGAAATCCAATCACTCGAGCAACTAAATGAAGACGAATTCAAGATCGAGCCTAAAATCGAAACTGGAACCACAGACCACCATTTCAAAAACTGGCAACAACTCCTCGTCCTCGAAATCCCGATCATCAGAGAGGCTAATTTTCTGGCCATGCCTACGTCTATACCTAAACTTCCATCTCCCAAAGTCTTAGAACACTCGATCCATCCATGAAAACAAACGAAACAAATTCGTAGCCTAACTTAAAACTAGGTTTAAAAATTTCAAACCTAAATCATTTCTGCCTTACTTCCTTAAAAATCCTCCTGACAATTTTCCTATCATTCATGATCATTCTACTACCATAACTAAAGATTTCAAACTTCCAATTTCACTGAGATGATCAAAATCACCAGAATTTCATTTCTAACATAAACCAGAACTGCTCTTATTATACTAGACTAAAAACTATGATATTCATACTAAAAATCATATTATCATCTATGTTTTAAATTTATACCTTTGAATTTATAAATTACAGAGTTCAAATTTTCACTTTATAAAACATGTTTCTGTTGTTTTTGTTTACAGAGACATTCAGACTAAATTTTGACTTAATTAACCTTTTAATCTTTAGTTTACTATGGAACAACTAATTTTATTTAAACTTTAGATCCACATTTAAAACTAGATCATGGGATATGATTTATATTAAAACAGTAGCCTGGAATTCAAGATAACAGGGTCATATTGATACCAACAACATACACATCTATATACATGCAGAATCAACTATAAACATCCACATCAAAACAATATTTATCACAGAATTAAGCATGCATCATAATTACCTAAGTTAATTTAAGTAAAAATGTTACTCACCAAACATGCAGATGAACAGAGGTTTGAAAGAAAAACTGGAATTTGGACTTTGAAAACTTGAAACTGAACTTGCTTCATTCCTTTAAAAACTGAAGAGCTCGTTTTGATTTCTTTTAAAAATTTGAAAAGCTTTTGAAAACTTGCTTCTGCCTCAGATTTTCTTGCATGCAAATCTTGAAATGATTCAGACTTGAAGAACATTGCAGATTTGTTTTGAAATATGGTTTCTGGCCTTAGGATAATTGATCTCAGGCTTGAGATGAAATGATTACAGGCTTTTGGTAGATTACAGGTTTTGAGGAGTGTTTTCAGGTTGAAGATAAAAAGAATTCACAAGTTTTTAATCTTGCATTTCAGAAGGTTACAGGAAAAACATTGCAGATTTGTTTGAAAAGATTTTAGGTTGTAGATTCTTTTGTTTGAGATGATTTCATTTTGGTTTTGAGAAGAATTTCAGTTTTGAGGAGATTTTAGTTTTGGCTGGAGATCATTTCGGGGTTGATACATTTTCTTTTGGTTTTAGTTTTTGAACTGAAAATGTGAGAATAGAAACAGGAAAATGGAAGAGAGGGATGATGTAGATTTATATAGATTTGTTATGATTTGTTTTAAAATTAAAGAAAATAAAATAAACTATGACTCTTGTCTCATACAATCCTTAATTATCTTACACATGTATTTAACATGTCTAAAATTTTAACACTTGTAATTATTTATTTTTATTTGTTTTTAAAATTATTTAAAAGCCTTTAAAATGAATTTTCCTAATTAAATAAATACATACCTCATTTAATAAAGGCCTTCCCATATTATAAATAAATGACACCTTTAAAAGAAAATAAAAATAGAAACTAATCATATTCTAATAAAATCATATACAATATATTTAATTCATTTATAAGTGTAAATATATCTTTTGTACTAAATTTACTATTAAATAAATACTTTCTAAATTTATATGAATAAAATTCCTTTTAGCATTAAAATTCATACATATTAAAAATAATACATTATACTTGTTATTTGAAAATAACATATTTTATAATTTAAACAAGAGATTATATTATCAAGAAATATTTTAAAAAGAAATAAAACAAACCATTTTGTAAATCTTATTTATTTAAACTTAAGTTAAAATATCTCTTAAACAATTAAATATTTACTTAAAGTAATTTAAAACTATAAGATTATTTATTTAAATATCTTTGAAAAGTCCATATTAATTTAAATCTAAATTTCCAATTTACCCAAAGCTTCTATTTACAACATATACAAATAAATATGTATATATTCAAATAGAAATATCTTATTAACTTTTAAAAGATAAAATCATCAATTAATACTAATTTAATCAGATTATTAAATTAAATTCAAATCTTATTATCAAAGATTATCCATATCAATTTAATTATTCAACAGATTATTAAATTGATATTGTTAAAATTTCCGGGATATTACAAAGTCTGCACTCAAGTTGAATGAAGGCAGACCCTCCTCTGAAGGAAATTCGGCCGATCACTACAGAAAAGGCTTATGCCGATCACCTCAGAAAAGGCTTATGCCGATCACCTCAGAAAAGGCTTATGCCGATCGCCCCAGAAAAGGCGTATGCCGAACGCCCCAGAAAAGGCGTATGCCGAACGCTCCAGAAAAGGCGTATGTCGAACGCTCCAGAAAAGGGGGTAGGCCGAACCATACCTCCAGGCCGAGCGACATCCGAATGCCGATCCATACCTCCAGGCCGAGCGACATCCGAATGCCGATCCATACCTCCAGGCCGAACCATACCTCCAGGCCGAGCGACATCCGAATGCCGATCCATACCTCCAAGCCGATCCATACCTCTATGCCGATCCATACCTCCTGGCCGAGTGACATCAGGATGCCGAACGTTCCTAAATGTCGAGCGCTCTCTAATGCCGAACTTTCCTGAATGCCGAGCGCTCTCTAATGCCGAACGCTCCTGAGTGCCGGGCGTTCCTGAATGCCGAACAGTGTGGATTGCCGAACAGTGTGAATGCCGAACAGTGTGAATGCCGAACAATCTTGTATGCCGAGCAACTTTGTCATGCCGAACGGCCCTCAATGCCGATCGGAACTTAAGTTACACCGGTGTCCAGGTACTCAGATTTGGTTGCCAACCAATCTACGCAGACCATGATCGGACATGTGGAGTTACATCTGGACGAGAATAATTCTATTTCTCATCATCAACCATATGCCTTTGATTTGGGGCTATGGATTAAATACAATGTACAACATCACGATGAACGGAGAGCTGAATTCCATCCTGCAAGTGGAATTTATTCAAGTAGAGAGCGGCTGCGATACGACCAGCCACTCGCTAAGTGAAACTCGAGCTCGGGGGCAAGCCATCACATCAAGGCTAAAAATGGGTTGATAAACGACGATCCTTCGCACAACTCCGTACTCCCAGAGTGCAAGACGGAGTATAAACATTCATCAACTCCGTACTCCCAGAGTGCGAGACGGAGTATAAACATCTACTTAACTCCGTACTCCCAGAGTGCGAGACGGAGTATAAACATTAATCAACTCCGTACTCCCAGAGTGCGAGACGGAGTATAAACATCTACTTAACTCCGTACTCCCAGAGTGTGAGACGGAGTATAAACATTAATCAACTCCGTACTCCCAGAGTGCGAGATGGAGTATAAACATTAATCAACTCCGTACTCCCAGAGTGTGAGACGGAGTTTAAACATTCGCTTAACTCCGTACTCCCAGAGTGCGAGACGGAGTATAAACATTAATCAACTCCGTATTTCCAGAGTGCGAGACGGAGTATAAACATCTACTCAACTCCATACTCCCAGAGTGCGAGACGGAGTATAAACATACATCAACTCCATACTCATCCCCAAAACTGGGGGCAGAACCAAAGCAAAGCATGCTAGTTGAACATTTGTCTAAAAGAAGATTGCAACGAAACGATTAAGAGACGACTGTCAAGCAATCAACTGAACGGAAATATTCAGCATGAAAGACTGTGGTTTTTCAAAGCACGTCATGTTTACACAAGACGTCCTTTGGGGGGCAAATGTTATCCCGCCTTTTGGCAAGGCCGTGACACCAAGAACTTGATTAGAAACCAGTGACAGTTCGTCTTGGAGATCGGTTACACAAAGGCTCACTATGGATATCGATGGATTTTGTCCGAGTCTGGATCGAGCCACGATTAACAAGACATAACAATCAAAGCCAGGGAAGCCAATGTTCCAAGTTTCAAGACGATCCGAGTTCGTATGCTCAACTTATGATCGATTCGAACAACCGACCATCCATCTATCAACCTCCACATTTGACTTGGAGACCTAAACTGCTTGGAATGAATATGGCCCGATCATCCACTCCAATCGAGTCATAGAACAAAGTTCAACAAAATACAGATACCCCTCATGAAGCTCAGTGATGCCGGGATCCATCAAAAGTGGACGTGATTTGATCATCTACACATCAAATCCTACCCTGAACACGAAAGGTTGTTCGAAAGCCCAACTTGAAGTAGCTATGGTAGACTGCGTACTCGCTAACCATTACTGTCAATATATGGACACGACTGCACCTTGGAACATATGCAACTTACTTTGTCTACTCAACAATCTATTATCCTTATTTTCTAGAAGGAGATACAGAGCAAATTGTAAGAGATTTGGCTATCTAACCCAACATGGATGTGATTCAACCATCTGTCATATACCTCCTTCCTTGACTTGATTGGAAGAGCTATAATCACCATGCAGACGAGAATCGATCGT
This sequence comes from Allium fistulosum, assembly GCA_030737815.1. NCBI lineage: Eukaryota > Viridiplantae > Streptophyta > Magnoliopsida > Asparagales > Amaryllidaceae > Allium > Allium fistulosum. Next base: position 1,512,025,779 of record CM060901.1, read on the forward strand.
CCATTTTTCAAATTTCGTCCCTCATCCTGGGGGCAGAATCTCATTCCGTGAGCAAACGTGGTTCGATTGTTCATTCGATGACATTAGCCTCGATACAGTAGATGAATACAAATTAAAGAGTGGAAATACGACTGCTCTCAACTTAAACCTCCAAGTCCCCAGAGTGCGGACTGGAGTACTCTAAGTCCCCAGAGCGCGGACTAGAGTATAAACGACTTAAACCTCCAAGTCCCCAGAGTGCGGACTGGAGTACTCTAAGTCCCCAGAGCGCGGACTAGAGTATAAACGACTTAAACCTCCAAGTCCCCAGAGTGCGGACTGGAGTACTCTAAGTCCCCAGAGCACGGACTAGAGTATAAACGACTTAAACCTCCAAGTCCCCAGAGTGCGGACTGGAGTACTCTAAGTCCCCAGAGCGCGGACTAGAGTATAAATGACTAAAACCTCCAAGTCCCCAAAGTGCGGACTGGAGTACTCTAAGTCCCCAGAGCGCGGACTAAAGTATAAACGGCTTAAACCTCCAAGTCCCCAGAGTGCGGACTGGAGTACTCTAAGTTCCCAGAGCGCGGACTAGAGTATAAATGACTAAAACCTCCAAGTCCCCAGAGTGCGGACTGGAGTACTCTAAGTCCCCAGAGTGCGGACTAGAGTATAAACGACTTAAACCTCCAAGTCCCCAGAGTGCGGACTGGAGTACTCTAAGTCCCCAGAGCTCGGACTAGAGTATAAAGGACTAAAACCTCCAAGTCCCCAGAGTGCGGACTGGAGTACTCTAAGTCCCCAAAGTGCGGACTAGAGTATAAACGACTTAAACCTCCAAGTCCCCAGAGTGCGGACTGGAGTACTCTAAGTCCCCAGAGCGCGGACTAGAGTATAAATGACTAAAAACTCCAAGTCCCCAGAGTGCGGACTGGAGTACTCTAAGTCCCCAGAGCGCGGACTAGAGTATAAACGACTTAAACAGATTGCGGACCGGAGTACTCTAAGTCCCCAGAGCACGGACTAGAGTATAAATGACTTAAACCTCCAAATCCCCAGAGTGCGGACTAGAGTACTCTAACTCCCCAGAGTGCAGACTCGAATATAAGCGAATCGGATCTCCAAGTTCCCTGAATATGAACTATGACACAAATGACTTGAATTTGTCAAATCCCTGACATACGGGCTAGAAAGTATTCTAAGTGCTCAAAGCACAGAATGGAAGTTCAATGACTCCCGAAGAGTTTCCGAGTTATATGAAGATGGACTGAGAGGTCTATGTTACTCACAACTGCTTGGATTAAAATCACAATCACAAAGAAAACTGAACAATAAGAGTCTTTTGTAAGACAGAAAAAGGAACTAAACCTTATTCAGAAATGAGTTTCTATTACAACCCCTCCAAAGTTCAGAGTCGACATTCTATCTACAAGGACTAAGGAAATAGATGAAAATAATTACATGACTTAAACTAACCCTCGTTGAACGAGGATAGTAATCACTTCTTGTGCTTCTTCAACTTCTTTCCAGATGGCTCCTCTCCAGAGCATTTACCCTTGGTACTCTTCTTTGATAGAGGGGTAACAACTGAAGGAGTACGGGGGCCTTCCATGGGCTTGGAACCGCCAGGAAGGATGACCTTCAACGGCTTGTTCAAAGGATCGTCCAAGTCCACAACTCGGGGATCTACTATGACCTTGACCGTCTCCTCCCTCTCTTTCTCGAGCCACTCCTCCATGCTCAATTCGGATGTATGCTCAGAGGCGCCTGTAATTTCTACTTCATAACCCCCATCGATAGGAGAGGAGGTTTCAAACTTGTCTTCGTCAAGCGCTCCGATCACCTGAGCGTCTGGATCAGAAGCCTCCCCTGCGTGAGTGGCTTCACTTGTTTTCTCCCCCACTTCCTTGGCAACATCGCTCCTCGCAGTGGGCTCGGGGTCAGAACGGCCTGCACAAAATCGTGGAAAACAAGAATGCAATAATCCTGCATGAAGAATAACGACTTTCGAAATCTTAAAGAGAACCTTAAAGAGAAGGATTATCTACCAGGTTCGGGCAAACTCTCAGCCATCCGAGAGGTCTCACCCTCTGGAATGGGAGACAGAATGCGGACTAAAGTACTCTAAGTCCCTGAGTGCGGACTAGAGTATAAATGACTCAAAAACCTCTATGTCCCCAGAGTGCGGACTACAGTACTCTCAGTCCCCAGAGCATGGACTAGATTATAGACGACTTCAGAAAAATCCCTAAATCCCAGAAGCGGACCAGATTACTCTAAGTTCCCAAAGTGCGAACTAGAGTATAAACGAGTTGACGAAAATCTCTGCGTCTCGAACTGTGGACTAAAGCATAAGCCGTTCGACAAATCTCTAAGTCCCCGGAGCGTGGACCGAAGCATGAACACAAATTGGGCGTGAGTAAACCGGAGGGAGAATAACACTAAGTCACCAGAATGTAGAGTGGTGTATAAACATCGATAAATAGACGAGTGGATTCCGACCATTTTCTATTCCGCAAACTTCGGCCTGGAATCGACATGAGGATTATTAACCCGCTGAGGATGGAGTTTGACCATCCAACTAGTGACCTGGCCAAATCAATGCTGGGGGCAGGGGTACAAAACACTAAAAAGCCGAATACGACAGCTTACTATAGCTCTAGCGTGGAGTTCTTTATAACTTGAGGCAGCGACTGCATGGAGGCCTCAATACAGAACCAATCGAAACGGCATCCAAAGCTACGAGCAACCTACTATATCATACCTCAGACCAAGGGTCAATGTCGATCCGCACCAAGCACATACGAATGTGACTCGGATGTTTGTTTTTTGAAAACTATGACCCCCAGAGTATGGAAAGGAGGGTAAACCACGAATACTTGATCAAAAATTCTCCAGCACCCTCGTTCGATTCGTCAGGAGGAGTATGAAACTGGATGAGCATAACCCGACTGCATTTGTAGCCAACTTTACCCCGAGATCTGATTACAGAGCATGAACCAAAGTGGACGTGGATGACCATCCACTGTCCAAATTACGCCCTGAAACTTACGTGGCATCGAAGTGTTCCTCTTGGAATGAAAAACCACGATAAAATCCAAGATAGGCGAGACCTAGTCTCCTATCGACTTGCATGATCCCACGATTCAACGGGAAAGAGAGTAAAGCTAAAGTGGGCATGGCTGGCCTTCCTACTTATCGGTATATGCCCCAGACCTGGGGGCACGAGCGAGAAGCAAGATGAATGTGAACCGACTATTCACCAATCACCTCTATGTCTTTGGAGTTTAGGTGAAAACATAAACATAGCTAGGATGAGACTCAACCGTCCATGCAGTACATTTATCAACCCGAGACTGGGAGAAGACGCATGGTCATCCAAGAACTGGCTACGATAGCTCAGTATTAAAACTTATATATAGTGCTTACAGCTACTCAAGGCAACGACCGAAAGGATGCCTAGAGATAGAATCATTAAATCGATGCCAAAGCTTGTGGGCAACTGACTGTCACTCCAACCCGAAGGTCGAGTGAAGGATCATAAATGAATTGAATAGAAAATGCATTACTCGACTATACAAGCAAATTCAAACTCATAGCAGGATCCAGCTATGTAGTTGCATGCAACTCGAGGCTGGCCCCTACTCGACATTTCCTTCAACGAGCTTTTAAGCCTGATCTTTGGCCATTTGCAGATAATCAATTAGAGCGATAGCTCAGTATTAAAACTTATATATAGTGCTTACAGCTACTCAAGGCAACGACCGAAAGGATGCCTAGAGATAGAATCATTAAATCAATGCCAAAGCTTATGGGCAACTGACTGTCACTCCAACCCGAAGGTCGAGTGAAGGATCATAAATGAATTGAATAGAAAATGCGTTACTCGAATATGCAAGCAAATTCAAACTCATAGCAGGATCCAGCTATGTAGTTGCACGCAACTCGAGGCTGGCCCCTACTCGACATTTCCTTCAACGAGCTTTTAAGCCTGATCTTTGGCCATTTGCAGATAATCAATTAGAGCCTTCAGAGCCCTTCATTATTTGACTTAAAAACTCATGACAAGACTCTAGGATTCGACCAGAGTAACCATCAACATTGCCAGTCCCAACCATATTTCACATTGAATGTTATGCAAAATAGTTACATCTTTACTCAAAGAATCTGGGATGGCACCTGCTAAGCTGACGGTCGACATACAACCAACCATGGCGACCCTTTCCGGGTGCTGAATATCGGATCACAGCTCAGTGTAGTGATGATAGAAGAATTAGTTGGATTTTTCTTAATAAATGATGATATGTTCCCTTGGACCCATTCTAACATGCATATGTGATTTCATTAACTATCGCGAGCCATGCATTGGATATCAGCCCGAAGCTACAAAAGCTAGAACAATCTCTATTGATTTCTTCATGAAAGCTACACTCTTACTTTTAGGCTCACTCCATCAATGCCTATGCCCACCAGCCGTTGCGACAGGGCATACGATGACCTGAGACGTCTGAAAGACTATTTAAATAGAATATCGAACTAAGCTAATTCGATATCACTTATTTCCCACGAAGGGCTATCCAAGGACGGAAATTAGCAGACCTCACACCCAAATTCACTACCTCAGATGACTATTCAAAGAGTAGCAGAGATGCAACCATAAGATGGAAAATGTACGCGGATGGAGCACCCAATGATCAGTGTTATGGCATAGGAATCATGATAATGACTCCTGAGGAACGATCAATCTGCTACGTCCTAAAACTCGATTTACCTATAACAAACAACGATGCTTAGTATGAAGCCTTGACTGCCAGCCTCAAATCTGCTAGAGGATTTGAAGTGAAAACTTTACATATCTTTTGTGATTCTTGATTGGTAGTATACAAATTTAAGGAAGTTGATCTTGCTAGGGGGCATTGTCTTGCTCCTTATCTCGGCCAAGTCCAAGAGCTACTAACCGACTTCACGTATTACATCATTACACACGAACTCAGTGAACAAAATGAAAAGGTGTCATGGTTGACTCCTATCAAAGACTATCTACAATAAAGAATTCTTATTGAACGGAGGAATGGAAAACGACAGATCCTCCTCAAAGCTTCATGCCCAATCATCTAAGAATAAGTCGTGTGTCAAAAGGAGTTTATCCATCCCCACGCTTCGGCATATCGCCCATGATGATATCTTGAGCAAAGTATATGAAGAAGAACGCGGTAATAACATCAGGGGGAAAACCATGATAAAGAAGATACTCTGCTACAGGTATTACTGGCCAACTATCAACCCAGAAGCGGTTGATCATGCTAGACAATGTGACGAGTGCAAGATGTTTGCAAAAATCCGGGAACCCCGCCGATGGAAATTAGTCAAATGGCTAGTTCATAGCCGTTTGCCACTTGGGGGCACTGAAATCATCTTCTTGTCGATCCTCAAGATGGTGCGAAATACACCACCATAGCAGTTGATTACGTCACCAAATGGGCAGATGAAGAACTCTAACCATGACCAAGATGAAGAAAATAATCAACTTCTTTATCCGTAACGTCATCTGTCCTTATGACCTTCCATGATCCATTATAACTGCAAATGGACAGGTTGAAGCTGTGAACAAAATCATAGAGTCTGTACTAAAGAGAGGTTTGGAAAACTCCTCAAGTGGCTGATTGCAACCCTTATTTCACAGAAAATACAAACAAGGAATCGCGATTGAATTGCAATTAAACTAGACGGAGTTGGTGACGACTTATGAGCATATAAAACGCATCCGAGAGCCAATGGCAAGAACATGTAACTGAACGTGCATGTGTACATCCTTAAAAGTTCGACTTCTTGAAATCAACAGAAATTGAATTCTCACTAAGGGTTATTAAGAAAAGACTAGATCAGATAGCCGAAGCTTATTAGCTCTGCAGAATCAGTCATGTATGGCCACTAATGAACCACAACCCTGGATTTATAATATTGGGAATCGACCAAGCATCACGATGACCAAAGAAGGATACAACACCTTGGGAGGATAAATTGGAGGATAATGACTATTCAAGAAACATGGTGGATTTCTTTCTGAAGACAAGAAATACTCGCTGATTCAAAGCGTGTTGTGTTGCTTCACACGACACACTTTGGGGGGCAAGTGTTTCCTGGAGATTTGACCAGGCAACTGAGTACTCGGCGTACAGGACGACTCGGTGTCAACTAGCGATCGGCATCTCATAATACTCGGCGTAGTACTCAGCGTCTCATAGTACTCGGCATAGTACACAACATCCATGGTACCCGTCATCAAGGAGTACTCGGCGTAGTACTCGGCATCCAGTGGTACTCGGCGTTAGAAGACGTTCGGCGTATATAACTACTCTACATGGCAGCATCGTTCGGCCAAAGGATCGTTCGGCTAAGAAGCATCGTTCAGCCAGAAGGCACGTTCGGCTTCGACTGACAACTGTTCTGCACTTCCCACCCATCAAACGTACCGTTCGGCATTGAGAAGGTGGTTCGGCGTCAACGTGTTCGGTCTACTTGGTTCGGCATACAACGACCACTACACTTGGGCTAGAGTGTTCGGCCACCAAGCCCACCTGGGAAGTCCAGCCCATATTTGTCTATAAATAGAGGGGCAGGGTCACAGTGAAAATGGACCTTTTTTGGGAGAACAATGGGGAGACTCTGCCATTTTTTATACTCTCCTCTTTTTAACTCAAACTTGTATTCAAGTCATTAATATATGGATTGTATCTGTATTCAACTACTTATGAAAGAAATAAAGATCAAAAATCAAAGTGGATGTAGGCAGTTACGCTGAACCACTATAAATCCGGTGTTCTTACTTTCTGCATTTAAATTAGCATTGTCTTCTCTGTTTAATTTACTTTCATCACTTATATCAATACACAATCTTTCTCTACGAGGTTAGTGACCAATTTTGGTGCTAACAAGAGGTCAAAGTAAAATATGAAAATATCTAAAATGCTTGCATCTCATATTTCAACATAGTTGGGCAAAATTAAAACCGTATGACGCTTATTAGAGAATAGATTCCATACAATGACTAGGCACTGGGGTACCACCTATCATGGTACACGTCTAGAAAATGTATCGAGGACCTCGCCGGGATCCCCTGCCAACACAAGACCAGCCTACCCTTTACTGGATAGTACCGAATATGTCACTACTCCGTTTGCTTTGCAACCCTTTTTATCGAGATCTCATGCACAACCAATTCATAAATATGTCGATGTATATAGAAGGATGACAACATACCCTAATGGGTGCGACCCACTTAGCCTTGCTGCATCTCCCCTGATTTTCAGTCATTCCCGGTTGATGAGGCTTGAGGCTACGGTTTACCTTTTTGAATAGCAATCCCACTTGGAATGCTAACACTGCCTTCCAAGCATCAATGCAATGCTAGCATTCATCCATACAAGTTGTCCATGATAAGGACAAATCGAAGGCACTACTTCTGCTACATCCATTTTGGAATCACCCTTATAGAACACTCTACCACATTACAAGGGTATACACAACTATTAAATTCAAAATTTTTATTTTTAATTCACTTAACAATTTTTAAGCACCCAGGTTTTCATTCAAAACAACTTTTGAGACGATACTATATATTTTGGAGACTTAAGAGTCAAATACTTGGATAATTATTTCAAAAACTTTTGAAATGATATTAGATATATTTTAATCCATAACAAATATATATAGATAGCCCGAGTAACCCCAAAATTATACCAAGGAACTGGGTACTACCAAATAGTATCATATATTTCTTTACTAAGAAGGATAATAATCAAAAGAAACGTTTACCGTCTGAACGTATCTCTTAACCATTTTTAGTTATTTTCGAGCCACTCGAACTAGTTAACTTAAAAACAATTTTGCAATTTTCAAAATCCCTCTTTTGAAACCATATCAATATATTTCTAAATAAATGGTTTTAACAAACTATCCATTTCCAACTTACTTCGGATTCGTCTGGATTCAAACTCGTCCCGATTGTACAATGACAAAGAGAATAATTTACTAAGTGTACAATACCGTTCGCCTAAAAAAACATCCGATCGTCACTTAGAAGATTATTCTGATCACCACAAAACAAATCGGGACTTACTCCATGAACCAAATCCAAAGGAATACCCATCTTTCTATAAAATTCCCTTTTCAAAAGAATTATACTTAAATATATTTCTAAGCAACCTATTTCCAAAATATTGATACACCAAAAATCCTTTTAAGAAATCTATTATCACCATTTCCAAAATCATTTATACTCTAAAACTATCTCAAATAAAACTATTATTTCTTCTTCCATAAATCATTTAAAATGATAATATACAGGTTTACTCTATAGTAAATCAAACCATACCTTTGGAATCAAATCAAAATTTGTTTTATCTAAACAATTATATAGTAGGGTCCTAATGGTAGCAATTCCCTATTTAGAAACTCGAAAATATTTTCAAATACTATTATTAACTTGCAAACCTTGAAAACTATTTTGCCAAAATCACCGGGATTTAAACTATCGAATTCCTTTTATTTATAAGGCACATTTTAATAAATCAAATTTAAAAAATTTATATTCTTAAAGGAAATCATTTCCCAAATATTTATTGCGAAATTTTTCTAGCTTTCTTCATATAAATCATTCTTCCAGTATTATTTCGGAAATGTTTAAGTTTTCTTTATAATAAACTTCTTTTATAAAACCTCAATTTAAAACAACTAACTTTTATATTCAACATTTCCAAATATTATTTCAAAATATTCCCAATTTCCTTTTAATAAAACAACATTTATTAAAACTTATTGTTTTTATTCAAATCAACCTTATATAAAATCATTTCTAAAATATTTGATCCAAAATATTCAAATTTTCTGTTAAATAAGCAACCTCTAGCAATCAAATTTTTAACCCAACATAATCAACGAACGCCTTATATTCAAATTGTGAAACTTAATTCACAAGGTATTCATTTCAATGTTCCCAAAATCCTATCTATCCAATCCAGATATCAAAAGGAAGATTCAAGATAATCAACCAATGATAGTCAATGATAAGAAATGGGCGAGCATGACCAATCAATTCCTAGATGATAATGATGAAATACTATCATTCCTAACAACCAAGCACAACCAAAAATAACTATATTAAATTTTTGGGAAAGATACTTCTTTTATATATGAAATAAAATTCTGGGTAAAATTATTTCATTTACCCATTTAAAATAATACCATGTCAATTGGTCTTGTTCGAGTGTTTAGGAAATTCCCATCGATAACGTTGGCCAAACGCATTGACTAGAATTCTTAAGCCACTCAATAGATGAAACAATACAATATAAAACCTTTTTATACCACTAACAAATACACGCTTTTATATATACTTTCAAACTCATCATACGGTCTCGCTTACCCTATCTCAAATGAGTCAACCCCAACCAAGCCTAGGTGTTCGCTCAACCTAAGCTCTGATACCACGTGTAATGACCCACTTTTCCATACACTTTAAGATGACAATAAACCACACATGTCCAACCCAAAATGAACGGAAAGGCGGATAGTTAGGGAAAAAGAAAGAAGAAAGAAGACAAGAAGAAATTAAACACAGAATCTCACAGCGGAACGAATAATCTATAATATATAACAAATTTTTACACAAAACAAAACTGTGATATATGTATATACAGACATCAATCATAGTATGCTAACCTATTCAACACAGACAGTTATAACAACCTGCCCTCACAATTGCTGCTAAATACAACCATGAATGTAATGGAAAAACAACTACATACGTGAATACGTCTCTGGGCCTCCAGCTCATCTCCTGAAGCTCCAAAACTCCAAGTAAACCTGGAAATATGCTTGGTCTGACCCGAGCATTATAGGAAAACAACGCCTGGGTCGGTCTGGTAAAACCAGCGTGAGAATTTAAATCACAAGGAATTTTATTTATTATAACTTTTAAAATCTTTTAAAATCAAAAGTATCTCGCAAAACCACGCCGCACATAAACACAGACAGGTTTTTACCTTACGATAGCCAAAACCTTTATATCAAAATATCCAATGATATTATAATAATGTCTAGAGGTCAAAGTAAAATATGAAAATACCTGAAATACTTGCATCTCACATTTCAACATAGTTGGGCACAATCAAAACCATACGGCGCTTGTTGGAGAATGGATTCCATACAATGACTAGGCACTGGGGTACCACCTATCACGGTACACGTCTAGAAAATGTACCGAGGACCTTGCCGGGATTCCTTGCCAACACAAGACCGGCCTACCACTTACTAGATAATACGGAATATGTTATCACCCCGGTTGCTTTGCAACCCTTTTTATCGAGATCTCATGCACAACCAGTCCATAAATATGTAGATGTATCTAGAAGGGTGACAATATACCCTAATGGGTGTGACCCACTTAGCCTTGCTGCATCTCCCTTGATTTTCAGTCATTCCCAATTGTGAGGCTTGAGGCTACGTTTTACCTTTTTGAATAGCAATCCCACTTGGAATGCTAACATTGCCTTCCAAGCGTCAATGCAATGCTAGCATTCATCCATACAAGTTGTCCAGGATAAGGACAAACTGAAGGCACTACTTCTACTGCATCCATTTTGGAATCACCCTTAGGATTAGTAGCAAGCCTTGCACTTCAATGCTCCATCTTCGATTCCATACTCTTCAAGATGTCTTTAGTTCGAAAAGCATGAGTTGGATCGAAGTGGTTTTCGAATAATATATCTGATCCTGGTCTCTTCGAAACAACCTTCGATAATTCCGGTAAACTCAACCCGGTTCTTAAGGAAATAAACAGACGAAGATAAGAGTCGAGTTCACCTCCTAACCGTTTGTGGATGGATTTCCTTATCATTTGTCCTAAAAGAACGAAACGAGTTTATACATGAAACAGCCCGTATATTTGGACCCTTTAAATTGACAATAACCCACACATGTCAACTTAAATAATACAAAACACGAATCATTATGGGATTATAAATACATAAATGTAAATGAGAATCAATACAACATCACAGACACAGAACAGTCACAGAATAATGCAGCGGAAAATACATCGTCATAATAGCAGTTCATGAAGCCACTACATAATATACAACAATGTCTTAACATCAAGTGACTAATACAAAAAATGTCCAACAGACTAGGACATCAATACAGGAATAGAAATAGACTGATAAAGATAAATGCTAAGCCTTCAGCATCTTCAACCAACCTTGATCAGCAACTGGATAGCTTCAGACTGACCCGAGCATATACAAAAGAAACACTCGAGTCAGGACTCAAAATCTTATACAATAAAATCAAGTGCAAGGGAATAGTTCATAACTTAAAGATGGATAAAATAACATCTCTAAGGATCCGATAAACTATCTATATATACAATAGAATACGATAGATAGGTAATGTCTAATCAGTAAAGTACGATATTAAAATAGTGTTAAGGTGTTACCATAATCCCCTTAACACATTTTATTCCCAAGAGCATATACAAGACCGTAGTTTCCCCAAAACCGGAAGTCACCAGAGGGCAATCCATATACTAAAGGTACAAACCAAAACGTAGTGGTCGCGAATAGGATAATCAGTATGACAAGGTACATGAGGCGATACCAACTAGGATACTAGTAGTTGCATGATCCGGACTTCCCAATCCATACCTTACATAAATATGTATTCTAAATTTAGATGAAACAAAATTCAACATATGCGCTTACTCTTAAATACATATCCTAATTGAAAGAAGTAACCAAACTTCACTCATTATTGATTGCACCTCGTCCAATAGAGTCGGATTAGTCCTTATCGATACATCATCAGGTAGCATAAGGAGGAGCGGATTTAAGAGTGAACCGTATTCTCTTTTAGATACTCCTGAAACTTGTATGACCCACATATTTGACATTGTTAATATAAAATGAATCAAAAAAAGATTTGATTAAAGGGTGACTTGGATATCGTATTTATAATCGTTTGCTTTCTGAGCTGATCATTTTTTACTATAAATTTGTTGAATTTGGAGTCACGATTTGAGAGATAAGAGTTATACAAGTAAGAAACGACATACGTGACTGTTTCATGCCAAACTAGATACACAACTTATAACCCACCAATACGACTACATAAACAAGGCAATGGAACCCTAGCTATCATCTTCATCCACATTTTTCTGCTCTAATCCTGAAATCCCTTAATCAGTCTCTAATGGTCGACTAAAAAATTATTAAAAATCATTTAAAATTTAAATTTCCTGAACCTACCTTATAATGTATCAAATCAAAACTCTTGATGAGATGAATCAACGACAAGTTGTCATTTATGGTAAAAGTGCTATGATCAATGGGAAATCATCGTAAAAGCTTTAAGGTGGCCAAACCCTTGGTGGATTTGGGAGTTTTTGTTTACAGGTTAATTGACCAAATTGATGGTAGGGATTTGTACCGTTGGAAGAGTATAGCATAATGGTCATAATTTCACCAAATGACGTTGGTATCAGTGAGAAATCACATTGGAAAGTTGGCGCCGGTAGATTTTGAGATGTCGGTGGCTGCCTCCTTGGGGGTTTGAACCTACGTGGATGGGGAGGCGGTGACAAGACAAGGCAAACAACGGTGCTAGTAATGGTAATGACAGCGTTTAATTGGAGATAATGGTGGTCAAATGGCGCATGGGATTGGGTTAGGCGATGCGTAAAATTTTTGAAGGAGAAAGTAATCTTTCAAATAACTCCTTATGAATTAGACAATTTTCAAATAAAACCCTAAATTTTCTGACCTCTTGCATACAAACTTCGATTCACGCACCGTTTGTTCTATTGGAATTGTGACAAATTTTCAAACATTTTAGCCTATGTTTACTGGCTAATGTTTGCAAAAGTGCGTTGGTATGAATAAATAACCCTAATTATTTATACTAGTAAATTATTAAATAGATATTCATTGATGAAAATGTACACTTGTTAATAAATGCCCAGTTTTGTTGATAACTATTTGGTTATTGTGATGTTTGGATATGTTATGTCTCGATTTGATTATTTATTGCAAATTGTTGTGTTATTGGGTGATGGATCTCAACAATAATTAATTGTCAATTTTTTTTATAGTAAGAGTGGTACTTAGTTAATTGTTGATTCAAAATGGAGAATAATTAATTAATAGGGAATAGGTGAAATTATATAATTTTGGGGAAAATTGATAAATTAATGGAAAATAGGATCGTTTGCAAATTTGTAGTGATGTTTGCAACTAATACTGGTCTAGCAATTTTATATTGAATCAATGTGAAGAATCTCTTTTCTAGGAAAATTCATAAATAATGACGAAAAATCTTTTTAAAGAGAAATAGAAGATTTTATTATTATATATAAAGTAAAGTGGACTTGATAAATAATAATATGATTTTTGTGGAGACATATTGTTTTGAGTAAATAACAATATAATTTTTTATGGATTTTATAGGAAAAATATTATTATTATTATTATTATTATTATTATTTAGTAATAAAACAAGAGATATTTTGGGAATGATAATAATAATAGTAAAGATATGTGTTGATGCAAAAAATGGATTAACACCCAAAAACATATGAAAATGTTAAGATCTAGCAGAAACCATCCAAAAAAAATTGAAGACAACACTAGAATTTTATAGTGGTTCGACAAATATCTGGCCTACATCCCTTTTAATCTAATTACTAATTTTTTTCTCTTTGGTTCACAATGATTACAACTCAAACCCAATTACAATCTAGTAGATCTTGGATTTGGGAGTGTTAGGAGTGTTTGGAGAAGAAGAAGAAGACAGAGGAGAAATCAAATGAGCCAAAAATGGAAGAAGTCCTTTTCCAATAGCCATAGGGTATATATTTATAGGTAAATCGTCTGGTGGAACCGAGGGCCCGCGAGATACAAAGTCTAGATCTAAGTCCTTGTCAAGTCTTCGGGAGGGAGAGCCAAGGCCTAAACTCCCATAAAAACCTCCCGGTACCGAGAGAAACCTCTCGATACGGACTGGTTGTTTGTGGGAAAATCCTTCCCTTCTTCCTTTATTTAGCTTCCTATCTCCAATTCATTTCATTCCAAACACTTTTCCTTAAAGATGGAGTTGTTCCTGATAATTTCCTTGATACTGCTTGTCTTTTCTGGCTTTCTCTGCTTTTTTCCAAAAAATCCTTAGAGTTTCCCATCTATTCTCTAAGAAATCACTTCATGGCAATCATCGAAGATGGTGCTTCAAGTATAAGTAGTTTAGGAGGTCAAGAGTGGAGTAAAAACCTCTCGGACTGAGTGGTTTCTCTCAGTATTGAGTGGTCCACTTTGCTCCTTTTCCTAAGGAACTTGTTGAGTAAGGACTTCTTGCTTTTCCAAACATATTCTCAAATCTGTGAATCATTTCGTCTTCATCTTGACATTCCAATTCTAGTTGAAAATCCACTTGGTCAAAAATCCAGTTAACAATATGTTTTCAAAAATATTTTGGACTAAATTATTACTATTTTGAGATAAATAAAAACAAAAGGAGTTTTTAAGATCTCAAATGGGGTATTGTAATTTTTGAGTTAAATAGTAATAAATAATTTGTGTAAATAATAAAGTGGTTTGAATATATATTATTATTTGGACGTAAAATATTATTATTATTATTATTGAAAGTAATTTTAAGTAAATTATCAAATTTGGCTAAATAACAACGTTTGAGATATTTTAAGTAAATTTTAGACGTAAAGGATTTTTAAAATATATAATCATTTTGAGAAATTATTATTGTTTTAGGGTCTAATAAACACATGTGCTTTTATTAATAGAAATATTTTTTACTTAAGAGGAAACAATGGGTTAATACACTATTTTGGGTTATTAGCATACTGTTGAAATTATCATATATGTTTGTTGTGTAGAGATGATATCGCATTAGGACGAACTATAAGCTATTTTGTCATTATTACTACGTAATGTGTAGTTAATTATTGTTTTGATGATTTGATGTTTGTGTTACTAATATATTGGGTTAGTGCACATTTGATGATTTGATGTTTGTATTGCTAATATAATGGACTGGTACACGTTTGATGATCTGATGTTTGTTTTATTAGTATAGTGGATTAGTGCATGTTTGATGGTTTGATGTTTGTGTTACTAATATAGTGCGTTAGTACACTTTGATGATTTGATGTTTGTGTTGCTATGGGTTAGTGCACATTTGATAGGTTGATGTTTGTGTTACTGGTAATTAGTGATTACTACGCATTTTTTTCATTTGATATTTATGGTTAACATTAAGTCTTGTCAAATTTTTGTAATGTTTGAGGGCTATGTGTTGCTATATTACCTCCCCATTTATGATAATTGATTGTAGTGACTCGGTAGAATATATTATTTTCTACTTATGTTGGTTCCTTGGTTGCTATAGTTGTGCAATGCTATGTGTTAACAAGTATTTAATGCAGGATAACAGCAGGAAACAAAACCACATGGGCTTGATCCTTAAAGGGTACGTAGGCAGATTTTTTCTATGAAATAACTCTCAGTTCCCTCATGGTTGGACTGTATAGAGATTGGCGCAATCCAAACATAGTTGATCACCTTTTCCTTTTTGTATACATCTATTTGTAAAGTTTGTAGGTGAAAGCAAAAGGAAAGGAAAGGGGCTTTGGTTGTATGCCACGTTTATAGATTGTTTGTTTAAAATATATGTCTTGTATATTATGTATTGTGGTAAATTTGATAATGGCTGAAGTATAGAAAGATATAGATATTCTATTGTACTAGGCCTTGTACATTATCTATTGATAAGGTACATGTGACGGACCATCGATCCATTTCACAACAGGCTAAATCAGTAGATTTCAAAAGAAATCCTAATTGGATCTTAACGGCCCTATGAAATCTAATGTTTAATACTAGGTCCAATCTAGTTGTTAAATACAATCATATTTTATTGAATCCTAAGAGGCACCAACAATGAAAATAATTTACCAATGTTCTCTACGCCAAAACCATATCACTTTAGGATGTATGGAATTCGGTGTTAGTTAAATCTCCAATATTATCCACATTCAGCTTGATTAGTCCATAAACAAAGTCCTTAATTAAATTATATCATTTATTATTAACCATTCTACTCTAGCTGGAGATGTTATCTTTGAGAACTACAGTTGACTGTGATACTATCCTCATACAACTAAGGAGGCGAATTCTCTATTGAACAGTGCTTCATTTCCGGTCCTCAATTTAGACCCAACTACAATCGCTCAATAGATCTCCATGTCATAATCTAAATATAATCAAAGTGGAGCATCCACGTTAAAGTTCCACAATATTCTCAAGTCGAAGGAACTATATAACTTCGTCACCCTAGGATTTCCTATTTGATCTAGTTATTATCAACCGATGGAAAAATCTCAAATGAGTCATTCCATAGTTACCCAATAACTAAAAGTATGTAACCCATTAGTGAACCCAACAGCAATGAGTAATACACTTCCTAACATTTAGAGAGCGTTATGACCTATGGTCTCAACAGATGAATCAATATCCTTTTCTCAAAACATCTTAACCGGGAATATTGCAATATGACAAAGTATATAAAGGAAAAACAAACACCGTTAGTACAAACAAGATTAACTACAAAGTTAGATATGTAACAAATTACATAATTGCCCCTAAGGCATACCATTGACTCTTTCAATCTCCCACTTGCAATTGAGATCAATTATGGAATCTTAATCTCATTTCTCTAATCAGTTCAGAACTGATTGAGTTAGTCCCTTAGTGAACATATCTGATATATTGTATTACCATCTACTCTATCAACCAACATCTCTCCATCATCAATAAACTGCCTTTGTCATGTAAAGTTTTCAGAGTATATGTCTAGACATCTTATGAACCCTAGTCTCTTCTGTTATTTGTATCGCGGCATTGTTTCACAATTTCATGGGATTTTCAACATTTGAAATCACTCCTAGCTCAATTATAAATTTTGCATTAATATTTCTGTTGCTTTTATTGCAGTGTTATTCAAGGCACTGCACTTAGCCTTTCGGTTGAATCAGCAACCATTTCTTATTTGGAAAATTTCCAACTTAAAGTTCCTTAAATGAGGTTGAACATGAAATTGGGATGGCATGCTTTATTTGATATCACTTACGAAATTCGGATCCGAATATACCTTCATAAAGAGTTCGTTGTTTCCATAAATGGTTCTTTAGTATTTCATAAATATTCATGAATACTCACAATTACCATTTGGTGATATTAATTTGGATTTGATACTCACTCAATGTATCAATTACATAAGCGAATAGCAGTATGGTAGAAAATGTAGCATATATGATCATTCCTATTGCCAATGCATAAGGAATCCATCTCATATGCTCCACATTAAACATTTTAATATGGTGTTTATGTATATCATTTGGGACAATCCCAACATCCTTGCTTATAATTTTGAAAATATTTTAGTACCCTTGATATTTTTTCATATAGAAACACTTTTCCTCTGTATTTGACTAAAAATCAAATTATTTTATTTCTTTATCAAAATATTTGCTCAACTATGATGCTTGTCGAATGATATTATCGTACGAGTTCTTGGACCTTATTCAACACTTACAATTCAATTATCGCTCCCATTGATGTCATAGCATTTTTGTTATTATGTGCAAATAGTATAGTCTAAATCATTATTCAGAGATTCTATTTCAACAAAGATGTACCAAAATTCAAAGGTGTATTAGGCGATAATTTTGCTGGTAGAATCCAAATTGACTCAAGCATGTTAATTAACCAACACGTATGCTTGGTTTAACACTTGAAATTTACGAGGTTGTTCTCATAAATGTTGCTTACAATATTCCAACTGCATTGATTTTCGTTTGAAGATACACATGCGGTCGATGGATCATATCCCTTGCGGTACAACTATCAAAATTATACTTTGGTAATATACTTGAAATGTATTTTGGATTTAAGCATCATGACATATGTTGGAGTCTATAAACTTTACATGCTTATTAGCAACTGAGGAAATTGTTAATACTTATATTTTATTTTCTAGATATTGATATGAAACTCATAGTTTTTCTTTAATGTGCAAGAATTCATATCGGACATCCCATTGTGTTGTGTTTGTTTTAGGCTCGGTTAATTGTTTTCATCTCATATAATCAGTTTCCATATTAGAATCTTGAATTGTATCCAATACTTACATAAAGATGATTTAAATTTAAGTTCACAATAATTATGTTCATAACATAGATTGGTTAACCATTATTGGTCGTTCCCAAACTCTTTTGTGTGGTTCACACAGGATCCCTTACGATCGAATTATTTTTTACATGAAGCCTCTTTACTCACACAACTTGTCAACTTTTTGACCTACGACATGTCGGGGTTTCATGTCTATTTTTTCATAAACAGTGCATTAGATGAAATTATATTTAACATATGTACCTACTCTTACGCACATATCCTTATAGGAAGAAGTTAATTTAACATCACTCATCATCAATCGTACTTTGCCCAACAATGTTGGACTACCCCTTATTGATACATCATTATATACCTTAGGGTGGAGTAACATCGTACTAAGCTTATTTCTATGATCAACTCTGCTCTAAATCATTTTCTTTGGCATGGAAATCCTTACTCCAAAAAACTCATTCCTGTTGCTCTCAGTAGAGTCTGTAGCTCTTATAAGTTTGGGGGGTTAGGCATTTTGAATCTAAAGAAATGGAATCATGCTGCTTTGTCTTCAAGGTTAGACAAACTTCTTAGAAATGATGGGAATTTATGGGCTAGCTGGGTTATGAAAAATTTGATTAGGAGGCAAAAGTTTTGGACTATGACTACTCCAACTGATTGTAGTTGGATGTGGAGGAACCTACTTCGTTTCAGAGATGTTATTCTTCCATTATTTCAAAGCAGTATGAAGGACATGGAATCCTTGTCCTTCTGGCATGATCCTTGGTCGTCTCGGGGGATTATCCTTCATAATATGCTTGATCATAGCCTTAAGATTTTAATTGGTATCTCTGACAATGCTACGGTTAGTATGTTTTGGAGTGATGATTATATTTCTCTTCCTTACTCTAGCTCTTTCATTGTAAGGCAGCTCTGGAATGTTATTCAAAATCGGGCTTATAACTGTGACAATGATTTCTCTTCATGGGATGGTAAAGCCCACTCTGTAGCTACTGTTTATAAATTTTTGATTAAAGCCGATGATCTAGAAAACTTTCCTTGGCATTCTCGTATTTGGTCTTCAGCTACTGCTCCTAAAGAAAATTTACTGTTGTGGAAGGTCGTCTCTAATGGCCTTCTGACTCTTGATAAACTTAAGTATTATGTTGTGCAGTTAATGCCCCGCTATTACCCTGCTATAACCCCACTATATCTCATAGCGGATTTCTACCGCTACGATTTTTCCATATAGCCCCAAAATATAGTCTTTCCGCTTTAAGCCCCGCTATATCCCGTTATTCCCGCTATATTCCGCTATTTCCGCTATATCTTCTTTAATAAAATGAATTGAAAATTTGCATTTATACATTATAAAAATTATGAAACTAGTTTATTTGATTTAATTTTTAATATATTTCAAGAAATGAAAATACTCTAATATTCTACTAATTTCAATTATGTTATATAACAGTTTTATGTTTATTTAAAGTATATTCGCACATGTTTTTATTTAAAAATTATTTATGTGTTAATTATAATTCAATTGAATGATATTTTTTCATTTAATTACCATTTATATATTTGAAAAAATATTAAGTACGAGTTTTATATGCTATTTTAGAGCCATCCACTATATCCCGCTATATCCTCGCTGTATCCCCGCTATGACTTTTTGCACCTCCACCGCTTTGAATCCGCCGAGCGCTTTAACTGCACAGGTATTATGGCATTGTTCATTTGTCCACTTGCATGTTGTGTGGTGTTGAGGAAGAATCCATTTCCCACCTTTTTTTCACATGTCAGTTCTCATGCTTTATATGGAAAAGTTTGCTTGGAAGTTTGAAGATATGCAGGCCTGTTTTGAATTCCTCTGAAGAGTGGTACTTTATTTTTCAAGCTACTAGATGGAAAACTCAAGCTACAACTAATTTATTAAGTCTTCTAAAGAAGTTTATATATGCTATTTGGACTGAGAGGAACAATAGTGTGTTTAATGGAACTTGCTCCTCTAAACACTCTCTGTTCCTCTTTTTGTCTATGCATATTTAGTATCTTGTGTTATATGTAATTTTGGTGGCTACTGTGCTATGTTTGGTGATGGTTTTGTCATCGTTGTTTGTAATCATCTTTTGTTGCAACAAATATATGGTAGGGGCCATTCAACCCCGCTGGCTTTGCTAAAAAAAACTTTGAGATTGAATTTTATTCGTTTTAGGTACTTTTGGAAAAGTTTTCCAATATACTCACTATCTGATCAAATCAAATTGTTTTATTTCAATAACATGTTATTATTCTACTTCCTTTTTGTATTCTATGAACTTATCAAAGATATATCACATGTATCAAATGCATACATATATGTGTGTGTGTGTGTGTGTGTGTGTCTATGATGATTCATAATGAATTTCAATGAAGTAAGTGGATTCGCATTAGTATTATTTAACCTTCGATTCCATAAATCTATATGTATCAGTTTGAAAAGTCCATTAACTCTTTTGTCGCTCCCACTGAATGGGCGCTTAGCACTTAATCCTTGAGGTACAATTCAAAATTATCATGTGATTCATAATCAAATGATTTAACGGCCCCAAAGATAGGGCTTAATCTATAAACCCAAAAATAATTTCTAAAATTTCGAAGACTTCTATATTATGTAGTCAATGCAACAAATGTAATTATTCTATATTTAGTTTACAATGAACATTCATAATATTTATAACAAATTCAAACTATATATATTTTTTAGTCAATAATGAAAACATTTATTATTTCAGAAATAATATTGTATATATATACGAATTTTTTTTCTGTATCTTGATGCATTCATTTATAAGTTTTATATGGTATGCCACCACTATTTCCACCATTACGATAATAGCATATGAAATACATATCTCCATTCAACTACTTTTTATGGGCTATTTTTTTTTACCGTAACTAGTTTACAGTTGAGAGTTATCGATCAAATATCTTAAACTCATATAAATAACTATTATATAAAACAATTGTCTATGATATAATATATTTGGGGTAGAAATCAAATTTCTCATTCCATATTATCTTACTAAATTTATACAATTCTCGTTTCTGATGTCCTTTGCGGAGGAGAAGTGACCATTCACTCTCTTCATCCCAAGTGTTCCTATTTTACATCCACTACTGAACACTCACTTTCTTTTCAAATGGTCAGATCACTACAAAGGTAACTACAAGATCACTCCAAATTCTTTATAAAAGTGCATTCAGGTATTCTTAACGTTTTAAGAATTTTCAAACAGGTTCTTCTTAAGAAAACTAATCGAAACTAACATTTCAAACATCAAATTCCTAAGTCTGTTAATGCTCTTTGGTCTTTTATTTATTTTTTCTACGTAATAAAATTCTTAATGTATTCAATCATATTGAACACATGATTTTGCACTATTATTTATTTTCTCATCTCGATTGAACCTTTTTCATTAAGACTCGTACGATATGAACACGACCGTTCAACATACAACTTTTATTATGATCTAAGATGGATCCAATATCCATATCCATGTATCGCTATAGAGTTTAAAACTCATAGAATATACTATTTCGGGAAAACAAATAGTTAAATGACCAAGTACGAATGCGTTCAGTAGTTGTATAAATTTGGCACTCGCTTGGGTCTTACAATGACAAGATGCCAAAAACTATTAGTAAGTATATTCTATATTTTTTGTCAGTCTTAATTAAGTTTATTAGTATATTCATATTGATAAACGATTTTATCAATCCAGATGTGCAAATTTATCAACGTAGTAATTTGTATAACATGTGTTCTTACAATATTAGAAAGGCTAAATTTTGGCATTTTATTTTTCAAATAAGACTCCCACTAGTATTTGTATTCCTTAAAACATTAAGAGAAACATAGAAATATTTTATTCCACTAATGCATGTTTAGACTCGATTGCCTTAAGATTCTAACCTTGAATTTGCTCAACAAATCATATGTCCACAAGCAAAGGATAACCCTTTATCGGTTATATCATATATAACTTCTAACTATAGTCTTCACTCTATTTTCAATCTTGATGTAACAACACGCATATTTCACGATTTTATATTTAAATGTTTTATTTAAATATAGCATCGTTAATCGGATTAAAGTCCGAAATGTTACTTTTTTAAACAGTCGAATTGGGACTTGAGACCACTTCCATTGAGTCCAAAATGGCATTTACAACTTTTTTGAGTATAAACATTGATATGTTTGGAGTTGAGTAGAATTTGCTATTTTTCTGCTTGGGCTTTGGGTATGGGTTTCAGCCCACTAACCCATCATAATACCCTAACTCCACCCTCTCTCCTCTTCATTCATTCTCATTTCCTAACACTCAAGCTTTTAAGAAAAATGGGGGAAAGAATGGGAATTGATAATTCCTAAACCCTAGTTTTGATTAGGGAACTCAAATTCAAGTTCAAAATCAAGGAGAAGCTTAAATAAGCGTCCTCTTCATCTTTTCCATCTCTATCTCTCTTCAATCTCAGAAATTTCTATAACCTAACTTAAGAAAAACTTTACCTTTGATAATAGATTGAAGATTCTAGAGGTGTATTGAAGAGGAATTGTCCTTTCCTTTGTTTTAAAGCTTCTCGTTCGTGTCTTTGAGTTTTAAAGGTGAGTTCTTTAACTGACATCTACGTCTATAACTCTCATTATTGTTAGGTATGAATTCCTAACATTTATTTGTGTTCATTTGCTTTTGATTTGAATTGATTTGGTGAATTTTCCAAATTTTGGTGTTTTGGTCCAATTTTATGAAAATCCTTCTATGGATGTTTGGACATTGATATTTGGGGTGTATCGAAGAGCCTATAAGGCTGGGTTGTCGCTTGGCATAAATCCCTAGTCGTTGTTGCTCGTTCGATCGCTCCCGAAACGAATTGGCCATCATTGGCCTAGGTTTAATCTTTGCCTGAGCTTCAGCTCAGACGTCTGGTATAAGGATCAGACGTCTGAGGCTAAGGAATAAATATTCCAGATATTCAGCTCAGACGTCTGACCTTGCTTTCCAGACGTCTGGGAGATCCAAACGTCTGAGCTTACTTCCCAGACATCTGGGTGTTCTGGAATAGAATTTCCAGTACCTCAGTTCAGACGTCTGATTTACTGGGTCAGACGTCTGGTTAAGGATTCAGACGTCTGCCTTGTAATTTCAGACGTCTGGAATCTTTCTGGATTATTTCCAAAGAACAAATCCAGATGTCTGGATTCTAAACCAGGCGTCTGGAACTGTTCATTTTGCCTATTTTGGGCTGTTTTGATTTGATTTCCATTGTTTAATCGATTTTTGTTGATCCAGATAGTTTTTATCACTTATTATCGACTTGATGACTTCGTTTTCGGGATTTTTGGGAATATCCATTTTGATGGATTCAGTATCGATTTTTATGGACTTGATTCACGTCTTCGTATGTGAATTTTTGGTGACTGATTGTTTCTACAACCATTTATGTGATTTGTCACTTTAAAATACAAAGGTTTCTATACTAGTAGTAAATACTCAAACTCTTTCACAAAAACGATTTCAACACTACTTTTAAATACAAAGCTCGTTTTTAAAACCGTTTTCCAATCTATTAGTATATACAAACCTTTACCTCATTCGTATGAGAAATCTAATTAAACGGCTTAGCAAAACAAGTGGTATGAAACGCTTACGTTTACTTTGTCGGTTAATTCTTGGACTTGTTCGATTGAACTCTTGTTACAATTTTCGAGTGGAAATCCACAATCTGTTCGTAAATAATTAAGTTAAGCCAATGGTTATAGGACATGAAGCTAAACTCATCTATTTACTAGCTTAGTGTAATTGACACTTCTTATCGATCAATGATGATCCTTTGGTGATTTAGACTAGCGAAGTGCGATGTCTCTTTGTCCGCGTGGGGGACTGTACCCCGTTCTATAAAGCTTCGGCTCACTTTTATGGGCTAGCGACCCATGGTCTTTGGACCGTTCGTGGAGCAATCGGCTCGATAAGTCGGTACATGGGGCGTATCTTTTTAGGTGCATCGATGTTCGACTAGGCATGGGGTGTATCTTTTTAGGTGCGTCGATGTCCGACTAGGCATGGGGCGTATCTTTTTAGGTGCGTCGATGTTTGATTATGCATGGGGCGTATCTTTTTAGGTGCGTCGATGTTCGACTGTGCATGGGGCGCATCTTTTTAGGTGCATCGATGTTCGGTCCATGGGATAGCGTCTCATTTGTGATACACGTGTTGGTGAGTTTTCATGCTCCCGTTTGTGATAGGCCTCCCCCTTTGTGATTTTTGGATTTCTGGATGATGATTTCTAGAATTTGTGTTTCACCAATTTTCATGGATTGGCATTGATATGTTTTGTCAATATTTGTGTTTTGGTGAATTATTTAAAGAATATGACATTCTTTTTGGTATTTGAGAATATTTGAGATATTGTATGATTTTTGTTGTTATTTGATGTATACTTATCACAGTATGGCATTATTGTTATCATACGTTTTTATGATATCTCTTATCCTATCTCATTTTATTTGATATTTATAGCTAGACTGATCCGTTTATTATTCTCTTCTTAAATAATACTCGGGTCAGACCGAGGTATTTCAAGTGCTTCTGCTTGACTTCTTATCAGGGTTCGTCACCTGACTTTTGGCTAACTACTTTAGCATAGTAGTTTTTGTTAGTATACATATGAGATGGAGACTCCTTGTTGTATACTTATTCTTTTGTCTAGCACTTGTATCTACTCTTTTGTGATGTAGTGGATCTAGTTTGACCACTACTTTAATGTACACTTCTATGTGTTATATTCATATATGTTTCCGCCTTTGTGATATGAGTATCTGTGACTGATTTGTGTTATGTTTATTTCTATATTTGTTTTCAAAGTCCACATAGCCACTGTGTGGTAGCTTTGAGTTTGTATTTGATATGTCGGATTTCCTCTTGAAATGAAATGTAAGTTATATTATCTGACATATCGGTACTCGCACAAAGCAATTACACAGATGGTCGCTCCTCAACAGCCTTATTCTTCGTGCTAGTTGACGGGATTACCCCGTAGTGTCCTTGGCTAGTGTGAGTATAGAGGTAGGGTGTCACACTCGACATTGAGTTTTCTCAACCAATTGAAAGAGATTATTAATCTGTAACGACCCATATTGTATGTATCAAAGGATCGTAAAATATTTTTATTTTATTCATATGAGGTCGTATCATTCTATAATTTTGGAATGTGCCTGTTAGAGGAATTTTACACACCTATGATTTTTCAAATTTTCTATGTGACGATTTTGACCCTAGAAATTTTCTTTGAGCTATAACTTTTGAGAGAAGTCAAATTAGGGTCTGAAACTAGTTCCATTGCTTCAAGATATCGGTTTCACATTCCCTGGAGTGGTTTTAGAAGAAAAACGGACTTACGGTTAGAAAGTTATGCCTGTTTTAAGTTTTTAAAGCTGCTTGTCAAAATTAATGTGTAATTAGTGAAGCCCATTAGTTAGCCCATTAATCTAATTAGTGAATCCTTATAAATAAGGGCTGTAAGAGTCAAATGAAAACTTTTTCCTCTCATTCCAAATTAGGTCTAAATCCTAATTAGATCTAAATCCATCCTAGTACATCAAAATTTCTCCTTAGATCAAACTAGATTGTTGACTGGTGATTGGAGTATTGATTAGAAGATAGAGATCATTGATTTGCTTGATTTAGACCACTTTCTTGGCTGGTTGAATTGGATCTTCGCTGTACAGATTAGATCAACACAAGAATTGGTTGAATTTGGTAATTGGTAAGTGGTTTGTGCCTTCTCACTACACTATGTATGTTTATATGGTAGAATTATAGTATTTAACATGTTTAAATTGATTTTTGGCCATAAAACGTTTTCTAACTTTAATTGCATGTTAAACTATGAATTTGGCTTAGATTGATTAGAAATCAGCATTGCTTAGTTTCATATATTCATGTTATATGTAGATCTATGTTAGAAATTGACTTATTTATCTCATTTTGATGGATTGAAAGTTGGACTAGATGAAATAGGTTGTTGATCTATATTTGGATGATATGATTTGATGTTGTTTGCTAGTATTGTGTTTGCATAGAAACTTAGGTCGGAGAATTAAGCAAATTGAAGGTAAAGTTGGTCAGAATTGGACGAAACTTGGTATATAGGCTCTAGACGATAGCAAGAGGCTATAGACTAACTCGCACGACATTTGGAGCTAAGGGTTAAACTCAGACCCGAGTTAAGAGTTAGGTCGGTACCGAGTTATAGGAAAAGTGGCTATGACTCAGTCTTTTCCATGGGTGGATAGGGCTTGGTCAAAGGAGCTAGTATAAGGCTTGGTGTAGGAATTGTGCTAAGTGACGGATTGCATGACGAGTTATCTCTAGAACTTGAAAGTGGAGCTTTGTATTGGGACCATGTTATCAAAGAAGGATGAGTTGGGGTCTAAGACATTTAGGGAAGAGTACTAGAGACAAGGAAGGAGAGTATAGCCAATTATTGGCTAAGTGCTTAAGTGGTACCGAGTTAAGGACTTGGGTCGGTGCCAAGTTAACACATCTAGTGGTATGGATATGGAACTTTAAGGTAGGAAGAGGATGTTTTGTAGGTCATGCTGGATATGTTAGCTCATTTGCGTCAAGGGTGGATGGTGATATAACAGTATGATGAATAGCTATGGTCTTCGGAAGTTGGCTCGTGTTCGAAGTTGGTTCCGAAGATGGCGGCTCGTAAAGGAGGGAGCCATAGGATCAGGGAACATGAGGGTTGTTCCTCATGAATAATGGAAACTGGATTGAGCAAGGAGGTATTGGTGTCGAAATTGAGCAAAGGAGGGCTCGGTTATATGTGCTAAGGAATCGTTGATTGTTAAGGCTAAAAAGTGAACGCTAACACCCGATGTGTGTAATAGAATTGTGAAAGCACCACCCGTTGGTACGGGAACAGAATATAAGCTGAAAATAGCAGAAAAGCAGTAAATGAACAACAGATTTATAGTGGTTCGGCCCGTAATTGAGCCTACGTCCACTCTATAGTCTTTTATTACTGATTCGGTTACAATTCGATACAAATCACTTGTCAAATACAATGCAACTTGATCATACAACAATCTCGACTACTAGCTCAAACTTCGGTGATGAATCTTGCTAAATCCGTGTCGGATGAATGAAGTCCTTCACGAAGCTTGTTGTAGTGCCTTGAGTGTTAGAAGATCTTTACTTGTTGAATGAGTTGTGAGTGCAGTAGAGTATGGACGCTTGAAGAAATGATTTGCCCAAAAGTCCCCTTCATGTTGGAAGTGGTAGGGTATTTATAGGAGCGGCTCTGAATTCTGGACAGAAAAAGTGCTAAGTCTTAGGTCGCGAACGACCTTAGTTAGGTCGTAGGTCGCGAGCGACCTAAGCTAGGTCGCAGTCTCCTTGCGACTTAGGAAATTAGCTGGTGAAGTTGCACTTGGCTTCATTCGAACAAGTGGTAGGTCGGTCTCGACTTAAGGTAGGTTTTAAGTCGTAGACTCTTAAGTCGTAGACTCCTAAGTCGCAGACTCTTAAGTCGTAGACCCTTAAGTCGCAGACCCTTAAGTCGCAGACCCTTAAGTCGCAGACCCTTAAGTCGCAGACCCTTAAGTCGCAGACCCTTAAGTCGCAGACTCTTAAGTCGCAGACTCTTAAGTCGGCGATGAGATAGAAGCAGTTGTATGAGTTGTTCCGGATCAGGTACTTTCTCCAAGTCTTAAGTCGCAGATCCCTTGAGTTGGCTCTGTAGTTAAGCCGGAGACTTCCTTAAGTCGTAGCCTGTTAGGTCGCTTAGGTAGCAATACTGCTAGGTCGCAATATCCCCTAAGTCGTTAGGTCGCAGCTTCACCAAGTCGTAGGTTGCGAGCTTCCTTTAGCAGTTAGGTCGCTAAGTCTTTAGGTTGCTATGTTCTTAGGTCGCAGACTTCAGTTAGGTCGCAAGCTTTCTTCAACAGTTAGGTCGCGACATTCTTTTAGGTCGCTATGTTCTTAGGTCGCAGACTTCAGTTAGGTCGCAGAATCTCTTCAGCAGTTAGGTCGCAAGCTTCATTGACTCGCTCAATATTTTAGGTCGCTTCTCAATGGGAGTTAACATTTGCCCCTCGAAGTACGGGCCGAAGTCATAGGTCGTGTGCTTCGACTTAACTTCGCTAGGTCGCGAGCGACCTAAAACACTAATTTGCTTGTCTATTCATCTTCCTTTCTTGGTTTCATATAAATCGGTTAGCTCGCTTCTTCCTCCCTACTCTACTGCTTCGATCCCCTGCTGCCATTGACGAATTTTTTCGAGTTTTCAAAGGCGAATTCAACCTATTCCAGTCATCGATTCTTCCTTACCATTACATCCCGTAAGTGAGTTTGATATCCATCCTATCATAATCATCGTCTAATCTTGAATCCCTGCTTTTTCGACCTTAGCCCCATTCTATGAGTTATGCATCGTCTCAAGTGGTTGTCGTGGTTGACTCTCGATAGTTGCTTTGGCTGATTCATGAGGGCATAGTAATGTGTTGAATCTGCGATGGATTGGGGATGTGTTGAATCGCTTTTGGTATCTTTCGATGAATTGAAGGGGTGAGGAAGGCGATGGGTTTATAGGTGTAATTGATAACAGGTTATAGGGTTTGGTGGTTTGTGGCGTGGAGAGGAAGTTAGCAGCATAAGGGTTTCAGGCGACTTAAGACCATTCGCGACCTAAGGAATAGTTCGGCCTAAGGAAGACTATAACCTGTGTTAGGTCGCTGAACGACCTAATAGTTGCTTGAACCAGAAACTGCACGACCTAACTTTCCCGTGACATAAGCTTTAAATCGCAGCCAAGCTAGGACTTGATCAAATCTGCATTGCTTTTAACCCTTCAGTTGCACTGTGCGACCTAAAGGTGCCTCGACCAAGGATAGGTCGCCGAACGACCTAGAACTTGAAACAATTATGCACAGCCCTGAATGCTTTTATTTGCACTGCACGACTTAAAATTGCTCCAACTTATGTTAGGTCGTGAACGACCTGGGACTTAGAAATTTAGGCAGAATTTGGCTGATTTTTGAATTTGAATTGTTTTAGACTTTGTTGTACTTCTTTTTAGATTGCCTTAACTTTAATGCTGATAACCTGTTTAAAAGCAACATTCACAGAAAAAATGGGACGAATATACTGCCATTGATTGCCCACATCAAATGACAGATTAGTCGACAAAGAATATCAAACTTAAATGAACTTCGCGAATGAAATGCTGTGAACTAACAAATCTAAGTGAAGTATTAAACCAAAATTGAAATGATCAACTAAAGCTGATTTATTTGCATCAACACAACACTGTTCTTGGACTTAAGATATCAAGCCTCGAAACTTTATAATCGACAAGTATCAACTAAGTTAGTTTCATTTATATTTGCTTGTTATTGCGTTAGTTTTGCACAACACTTCACTCTTTTTTAGGAAACGTGCACCTTAATATTTGATCGTCCAGTTCCTTGTGTAGAATGGCATCTCAACAGGAAGACTTGGAAATAGCTGGAGAAGCTTTTCCAATTGCTACTCCACTGAACGACCCTTCGGAACGGACTTCTACTACTCTGAGCCACAAGGTCTTCAGACAATTGTGCATCCAGTTCGGTATTGCCGAAGCAGATGCTTTACTTCCTAGGTCAAGCGACACTGCTGACAGGCCGCCTCTTGGCTTTGTTGCTGTGAATCGTCAGATGTGCTTGAGCTGAGCTATTCCGCCCTTTAATGATTGTCTTCGAGAACTTCTCCTTCGGCTATCTATCTCCCCTTTTCAACTGCACCCTAATGGATACTCCATCCTGCTGGGACTGTGCATGCTTTTCAGGAGAACGTTGGGCCGTTTTCCCAGTTTTGCCGAAATTCGCTTCTTGTGCACATTTGCAAAGAACAAAGATCATCCCTCTATTACACTTGTGAGGAGTGCTAGGAACCGTAAGCTAATTCTGGACTTGCCCGAAAGTGCCCATGGGTTCTTGACTCAATTCTTTTACGTCCGCTGTCCTTCGGGATTTTATGCCATCTGGAGAGTCGGAAGTAAGATTGCCTCTTTCCGATTTGTTTTCAAGACTTTTCAGAAGTCGAACTGTCAAATGCTTAACTCCATTCTTTCTTTTTTGCAACACTTCCTCCTCCACTTCGAGATACCAGTCACAAGGTGACTTTTGAGAGGCTTATGGCGGTGCCGGTAGAGGAGAGGAGTATCCAGTTTCTATTAGATGATGAGCTTTTGCACCAATTTGGGCTTTTACATTCTTCCAGGTCGACTCGGATTTATGAAATCTCTAGTTCTGATGCAGAAATGTTAGCTGCTTCGGGCTCTCAAGCAGAGGCATCGAATGCCCCAGTTTCTGCAGAAGAAGTTGCATCAGAAACACCTGTCGTAGAGGCTGCCTTGATAAAGTGTTCCGCATCCACTAATGTTGTAGGGTCAGTCAGCAAGTCGGCACTTGCCCCAATTATCGAAGAGGAAGAAAATCCTCGAGTTTCTGAAAAATCAATTGATGTGGAAGTTGAAAAAGAGAAGTCTGCTGAATACCAGGGTGATGATACTTTCGATGACTTGAGTGACATAATGATAACTTCTCAAGAGCTTTTCAAGGATAATATTCCAAAGGAGAACTCTCCTGTCGTTGAAGCGACGTCCTCTTTGAAACAGACCTCGACGCCTTCTACACCTGTCGTCTCCATTCCCGCACTGAAGCGTGGTTTGTAGTTTGACGCACGTAGTTCGCACGCCGCACACACTTAGGATTTTTCTGCACCTATAAGCATTTACTCTTTCTTTCTGGAAATTTCTAAACTTTACTTCTTTTCCGTTTTCAGATTCTCCGATGGGTCGCTCCGGCTCATACTATGACTCATTTCAGCGCCATGGAGGTCGTGGATCCTATGACTTTAGGAAATATCTTAGTGACCAGAGAGAGACAGATGAGGAACGGGCCCAAAGGAAGGCTCAAGAAAAATGGGATTATGAGCAGCGGCAGAGAAGAAGAGATGCTGATCGATATGATTCTTCTTACAGAACTTACGATTCTCATAAGCGAAAATCTTATGATGACAAAGGGAAGACTCATATTACTGATGAATCGAGCAAACGGTCTAAGCCAAGTGACGCGTCTGCTATTTCTGAGAAGACTAACGCTCCCATTTCTTCTGATACTCCGGCCGGTTCTCCTCCTCTAAAGGAATCTGATATTCAAACCATCATTAACAGGCCACAATATCAAGTTAAAGACGGCCCTCCAACGCTTCAGAGCCGATTTCCGAATTGGTGTCTAAGAGGAGTCCGTTTTGACTTAGATTTGGTTCCCATTGAATAGCAGGCAATGCTGAGAAATGTCGATGCTGTCAAGCTTGATATTGAAAGAATGTCTGGATGGCAGAAGTTGGTTGATGAACTTCAAAGGGTCAACCATTTGAACCTTGAGGCGATGATGACCATGGAGAACGATAAATCAGAATGGGACAAATGGCGTAAGTAGCATGATGCGGAGATGACGAGCATTGCAGACGACAACGCAAAGCTTGCATCTGAAGTCAAGCGACTTAAGGAAGATCTCGCCTCATCTTCTGCATCGCACACTCAAAAAGAGGAAGTCTTTCAGAAGCAAGTGCGGGATGCACATGCTGCACAAAGAGATGTCGAAATGAAGCTTGCCGCCGAACAGCACATTACTGAGAAATATCGCATAGAAAATACCGAACTGCGAGAAAAGGTCACCTCCCAGAATGTAGAGATTGAGTTACTAAAGTCTCGACTCGCTAAAGCTGAGACAGAGCGTGATGCGGCTATTGCTGGTCGGGTTGCTGCCGTTGCCGAATAGGAAGCGGCTGAGCAATCACATGAGGTGACGAAAGCAGACATCAGCTCTACCTTATTCGACTTTTATTTACACAGTGTTCTGGGTCGTGGGAGCCTTGCTTTTCTGGGTCCTGATTATGAAATCACTCTGGCTGAAGTGTGGGAAGCCGCACTTGATATGTTTAAAGGTGTCGGCTATAATGAAGCAGAACTCGAGGCTCGCTATCTTGATGATGAGGCTCGCACCGCTCTTGTTAAAGGGAAGGAGCAGCTTGCTAAAGTACGAGCTGAATCAACGGAAGAAGGGCTTCCAAAAGAGGAAGCTCCTTTAACTGCCCCTGTTCATACTTCAACTTCAGCCGATGTTAATATTACAGATTCCAGCTCTCATTCTTCGCATCTAGCTAAAGTTGCCCAAGAAACTATGACCACTCCTACAGAAGAAGAGGCAATGAAGGACTTTCAGGCTCGGGAATTTGAGATTGATCTCGCCAAACTGACTTCTCCAGGTAACTTAGACGAGACGAATTCAGTGAATTACTTATTCGACTTAACCGAGTTCGACGAACTTCTTACTTATTACTTAAGCTTTGACGATCCACTGTCTTCTTTTTTCTCGGAGAATACTGATTTTGATTTCTTTTATTATGCAGCGGACGTGCCGGAAACTACACCATTTTCTCCTTCTTCAGCTGCCGTTCCTCCTCCTTCTCAAGTTACTCCTCTTCCACCTTCTCAACCAGGTTCACAGGAAGAACAGATAGCAGCCCTTCAAGGCTTGGATGAACCACCTGCTTCCGAGGAGCAGAAAGCAGAAGATCTGGAAGATAGTGAGAAGACCCCGGAGCAGTCTTTTGACTACGACACAAAGCTTTCTACATTTCTTACTCCGGGGAGTGAGTCTTCTTCCAAGAAGAAAGGGAAACGTGTGGTTTTGAAGAAAGGAAAGAAAAGTTCTTCTGCTGCTGGAGATGAAGCAGAAGTCGATCCGGTTGAGTCTCTTTCTCCTTCCTCTCCAATACGTCCTCCGAAACTAATTACCAGGCTGGGTAAAGGCTCCAAGGGTGGGAAGAAGGAGAAATGAGTTTGATTTTGACTTTTCTGCTTTTTTTGCATGTATTGACCGGAGATTGTGCGGATACCGGTCTCCGCTCCTTTTTGTAATCTGCACAATGTAAAAAGTTTCCATAGTATTGAATAAAATAGCTATTTTACTTGTACAAATTCTTGTGTATGTGAGAATGCATCTGTTTCTCTTTTTTGGTGTAGAATAAACGATTCCTTTTACTTGTACAAACTTTTTGTCTGTGTTTGGGAATACATTTATTCCACCTCTATTTTTTGTGATATTGCAATGAACTTGTGGCATGTTGCTTTTATTAATACAATTAAATTATATAGTGTTGCCCCCATACCGCAAGTGCATTGCAACATTTCTAGCTTCTTCAAGACTGATATTCTTACTTCAAAGAATAACTACTTCACTTTTAAGGGAAGAATCATTCTGCTTTTAGTAGAGTATATCTCGTCTTCAGAGAAGTTTTTACTTTCTCTTTCTTCCCGAAGAACACTTCGACTTTTGGGAATGATCACTTTTATTTGTTTAAAAGTGAATTTTCCTGCACAGTGAAATGAGCTTCTGAAGAAGGTTTTGATTTTGTGCCCCAGTAAAGGGTTTATTTT
Organism: Allium fistulosum; assembly: GCA_030737815.1. Taxonomy (NCBI): domain Eukaryota; kingdom Viridiplantae; phylum Streptophyta; class Magnoliopsida; order Asparagales; family Amaryllidaceae; genus Allium; species Allium fistulosum. The sequence goes on from CM060901.1 coordinate 1,512,059,516, forward strand.
TGGTACTTCAAGCAAGGTGAAGTACGCCTCTGAAGAGGTCTTTTGGTCTCTGAAGAGAAGCGATTTTGGTCTCCGAAGAGAAGCAATTTTGGTCTCCGAAGAGAAGCAATTTTGGTCTCCGAAGAGAAGCAATTTTGGTCTCCGAAGAGAAGCAATTTTGGTCTCCGAAGAGAAGCAATTTTGGCATTTCAGCACTGGTGAAGTGGGTCTCCGAAGAGAAGCATTTTGCACTTCTACACGGGTGAAATGTGCCTCCGAAAAGGGCTTTTTAGCATTTCATCACTGGTGAAGTGGGTCTCCGAAGAGAAGCATTTTTCACTTCTACATGGGTGAAATGTGCCTTCGAAAAGGGCTTTTTAGCATTTCATCACTGGTGAAGTGGGTCTCCGAAGAGAAGCATTTTGCACTTCTACACGGGTGAAATGTGCCTTCGAAAAGGGCTTTTGCCTTCGAAGAGGTCTTGAAATTGCTTGGAAGTTACTTTCTCATGGTTGAGTGGATCCACGGGGCGGACGCAAGTTGCTTGATTGGATGTTCGTTTGCACAAACGATTGCAATCAATTAACAAGGGCCCTGTTCCTTCAGCTTGGGAAGGTGCCCCTCCGGTGGTTCCACCAATCTTGTTATTGAGAGAAGCACTTTCATTTATTGGCGTGCCTCGTTAGAGGGCTTTGTTGACCTTTGGGAAGGAGCATCGGTTGGTTGGTGTACCAGGAAGGTTGCTTCTCAGGGGCGAGTAGATCCACGGGACGGACGCAAGCTGCCCGATCGGATGCATCATGATCAGTTAGCAAGGGCCCTGTTTCTTCTGCTTGGGAAGGTGTCCCTTCGGTGGTTCTACCGGCCCTTTTATTGAGGAGCAAAAATTCCTTTTGGTTGCTTCCGTGCTTGCTTGGCCATGTTCTCCCATCATCTGTCCATTAGCGATCTTTTATTATCATTTCCAAGCGTATCTTCGTTCCTTTTGTAAGTAAATTGCCTTATCCGAAGAAGTGAACTTCACTGTTGAATAACTTCATGGGACAAACGTGAGTTACCTAGCTGGATGTCTGTTCGTATTGACAATCACCACTGGTTAACGAAGGCTTGCCCCAATGAAGTTGCCAACTTTTTATGTGAGGTTCTTCTTGTATAGGATTTGAATATGGAATTTTTTGTTGCTTGGTATTTGCTTTAATAAATGATTTGTAAGGCTCGCTTAGCTTTGTGATGGGTGAGCTTTGCTTTAATGACCTGCAATATTAGATCGACATTTTAGCAATACATTTAGAGTATTTACACATCGAAATATAACAGGTATTTTATAATAGAAAACACAGAATGCATAGTTTTTCATTATTCAGTCACACTGATTTCTCAGCGGTTTACAATGCAGAAGTTACACATCCATCATCATTTTTTACAAATTTAAGCAACGCTGTTAAGCAAAAAATGGATGCTAGTGATTGTTGTTTCAGAATCTCTGGACTGATTTTCCATTTGCACTAGATTTGCAGCTTCGGATTTATATGCCAGAGAAAGTGAAAGATGCCCCAGTTGCAGTTTTGTGGACAATTAGCAGTCGTCCCAACTTCTACCTGCTGGGTGTGGACCTCCTGTGACAACATTAATGACAAGCTTTTCTGTATCTTGCACTGCAGTGTTGTTGAGAGAATCGGATTGATGGGTAGGATGTTGTTGATCCCGAGTGGATGAGGTTGGAGCGACTCCGCTTCTCTTAACGTATTGTTGGAGTTTACCCTGCTCCAGCAATTCTTCAATCACATTATTTAATTAGCGACATTGGTCAGTGTCATGGCCAGGTTGATTGAGAAATTGGCAGAATTTTCCATTACGCTTTGCACCTCTCGTCATCTCAGGTGGCTTAGGATACCTGACAACGTCCTTTGTTGCAAAAAAGATATTTCTTTGTGTATCAGTTAAAGGAGTATAATCCGAAGGATTAAAGCGGCGAGGTTTCTTTTCATTTCCCTGGCTCTTTCCTCCTTCATTCTCCCTTTTCTGACTTTCAGATTCTCTTTTATTAGATGGGACATTGTTATTATTAGTTTGGGCAGCAACCACTTTCGATGTCGTAGAAAGGCTTTCAAGGCGAATGAACTCGTCGGCCTTTTTATAAAACTTATCAAGTGAGTTCGGTTCCTTCATCTTTAGCCATATTCCAAATTTACTCGATTTATCAATGGCTCGCATCAAATAAGTCAGGATCATGCGTGGTTCCGCATTTTCTACTTCGGCTAAAGCTATATTGAAACGGCTCAAGAAAGATTTGATTGATTCTCCGGGCGCTTGTTCAAGGTTAGACAGTGACATTATATCCTTAGCTTTTGAAGCATACAATCTGAACTGTTCTTTAAACTTTTGCGTTAAGTCGGAGAACTTATCTACAGACCGAACTGGAAGCTTTGTGAACCAAAGTAAAGCCACACCTTCCAGGTATACTGGAAAGTATCGACACTTGATCTCGTCTGATGCTCTTGCACCGGTCATATGCCAATCGTATTTGTATAGGAAATGATTAGGGTCACTGGTTCCCCTATAGGCTTGGATAGTAGGAGGTGCAAATTTCCTTGGAAATTCAGCTTTTAAGATCCTTTCAGTAAACGGAGTTCTGCTCGGCGCGAATCCCCAGTCAGCCTCATCCTCTTCCCTTTGCGTGCTCTCTTTCATGATGCGGCCAACCATTTCAGACAGGTACTCTTTATTTTTCAAAGACACCTCCGGGCAAGCATCAGTTCTTCCCTCGGAAGTTTGCCCAGGCATATGTTCATGACAAGTTGGTTGCGGCATAGAACCATCAGCTTGGAAAGGTGGCATTTCAGGAAGAGTAGTTTGATGGTTTTCTAGTTGACGATTTGCCCCGAGCAAAGCAGTTAATCTATCCATCATCAAAGCGTTTTGGGTTTCAATCTGTTGGTACAATCCAGAAACTGCGTCATCTAATTCAGCCCTGGTGACTCCAATGGTAGGAGTTGCTTGGTCTGCGGTTGGGGAGGCGGAAGTCCCTTCGTGAGCATTTCTGGATCTGATAGGTCTACCTCTTCTTCCAGGAGCCATTATTTCGGATCTGGTTTTTAAGAGAGGTTCTTTTTATGAATCTTTGCGAAGCAACGGTGGATGATCGCCTGAGTTCAACTCTAAATGAAAGCACCAAAATGTTAATGCTAAAAAGTGAACGCTAACACCCGGTGTGTGTAATAGAATTGTGAAAGCACCACCCGTTGGTACGGGAACAGAATATAAGCTGAAAATAGCAGAAAAGCAGTAAATGAACAACAGATTTATAGTGGTTCGGCCCGTAATTGAGCCTACGTCCACTCTATAGTCTTTTATTGCTGATTCGGTTACAATTCGATACAAATCACTTGTCAAATACAATGCAACTTGATCATACAACAATCTCGACTACTAGCTCAAACTTCGGTGATGAATCTTGCTAAATCCGTGTCGGATGAATGAAGTCCTTCACGAAGCTTGTTGTAGTGCCTTGAGTGTTAGAAGATCTTTACTTGTTGAATGAGTTGTGAGTGCAGCAGAGTATGGATGCTTGAAGAAATGATTTGCCCAAAAGTCCCCTTCATGTTGGAAGTGGTAGGGTATTTATAGGAGCGGCACTGAATTCTGGACAAAAAAAGTGCTAAGTCTTAGGTCGCGAACGACCTTAGTTAGGTCGTAGGTCGCGAGCGACCTAAGCTAGGTCGTAGTCTCCTTGCGACTTAGGAAATTAGCTGGTGAAGTTGCACTTGGCTTCATTCGAACAAGTGGTAGGTCGGTCTCGACTTAAGGTAGGTTTTAAGTCGTAGACTCTTAAGTCGCAGACTCCTAAGTCGCAGACTCTTAAGTCGCAGACTCTTAAGTCGCAGACTCTTAAGTCGTAGACTCTTAAGTCGCAGACCCTTAAGTCGTAGACCCTTAAGTCGCAGACCCTTAAGTCGTAGACTCTTAAGTCGCAGACTCTTAAGTCGGCGATGAGATAGAAGCAGTTGTATTAGTTGTTCCGGATCAGGTACTATCTCCAAGTCTTAAGTCGCAGATCCCTTGAGTTGGCTCTGTAGTTAAGCCGGAGACTTCCTTAAGTCGTATCCTGTTAGGTCGCTTAGGTAGCAATACTGCTAGGTCGCAATATCCCATAAGTCGTTAGGTCGCAGCTTCACCAAGTCGTAGGTTGCGAGCTTCCTTTAGCAGTTAGGTCGCTAAGTCTTTAGGTTGCTATGTTCTTAGGTCGCAGACTTCAGTTAGGTCGCAAGCTTTCTTCAACAGTTAGGTCGCGACATTCTTTTAGGTCGCTATGTTCTTAGGTCGTAGACTTCAGTTAGGTCGCAGAATCTCTTCAGCAGTTAGGTCGCAAGCTTCATTGACTCGCTCAATATTTTAGGTCGCTTCTCAATGGGAGTTAACATTGATTCTCAAAGAGTATTCAGTTATACTCGAAGCAAGGTTATTGTAAGTGGGGACTCCCATGGGTCAATGGAGGGACCTATATACCTTGGACCTGTAGCTTTGGATCTAGTGTCCATCTTTGGGCTGCAAGACATGTATCCAGCTTTAGGCTGTGAGACAAGAGAGTACAACAGAGAACTGGGATTTAGTCTGTAACGACCCGGAAATTTCGAACCCGAAAATTCCAGATAGTTAGAAGAAAAAGAAAAGAGATAGAAGAAAGAAACAGAACAAGACACAGATTCTCACATTCGCAGCGGATCAAAATACAATATCAAATAATAATATCAGTTATACAAAGAAAACTGTATTTGTTAATTACATTTTAATACATCAGAGTTACAACATTCACAAATATACTAGACAGTTAGAATTAACATGTCTCTAACAACTATAATATATCACAGCGGAATATACTCCATACGTTCCTGTCATCCAGCTCGCCTCTTGAGCTCCAGAAAGACCTTACCTGGAAATTTGTAATACTCGGTCTGACCCGAGCATTACCACAAAGTAACACCCGGGTCAGGCTGGAAACCAGCGTGAGTAAACTCATCTAACAAGAAATTCCAATCCATAGAACTTATTTAAAACCCAGGTAACTCGTACTCTACTATAAGTAAACAACTTATATATCAACACTTATTTCACAAAACAATATCTAAGTATCCAATTTAGTTTAAATGGTTCATATTATCCCAATCCAGCCCATTGATTTCACATATCAATCTATAAAGAATTATAGAAGATTTCAAATCGAAGTGGTTTCGGGTATTTACTGGTACCCGACCCCGATCTCTTCGAATCGAATGCCATCCTTTAAGCCAAGATGTTTAAGTTAAACAATTTAATTTAAATTCAGGATATCATATTCATATAGCAATTCTATCATAGTAGATAACTTACATTATCACAATTCATCCAAAACATCACATATCACATAACATCATAATTTATCAGACTAGAGATATTAATCAGTCCAAACATTTAATATAATTTAATCATCCATAATCAAGTTGATTCATTCTTAATTAATTTAATTAATCTCCAATTAAATTAATTACTAACCTTTAATCACTTGGATTTCCTTAATCCATCTTGCTTAACATTAATTAATTACAAATTAATTAATCATTTCTTAATTATTCATCTTAATTAACCTGAATTATTTTTATAGATAAATTAATGATCTTCTAACTACTTCATTAATTAATTACTCTATTAATTAATTACCTTAACCAGTAATTTATCACATTATTAATTAACCTTAACCCTTTAATTAATTAATTTTTCTTTACTCAATTAACTAACCCTTTAATTAATTAAATTAAGTAATATCTTAATTAATCTTAACTTCAATTAATTTAAAGACAATTCCATTATCTTTATTCAAAACTTAGTTATATCTTTATACTTCTATTTGAAAACGTTTTGCAAATCAATTATATAATAGAAGAAATAAATTTTATTTAAACAAAATAAATCTTAAAAATTATTAAGTCCTTGAAACTTATTCAAATTGTTTAAGTATTTCCTATGCTGAAATTAAACATTTCTTTAAAACATATTCATTTAAATATACTTTTAATCTTGGCTAAACATTCTTTTGAAAACCAAATTATCTTAATAACCTTAAAAATTTTAACTTGTTAAACATTTACTTTTATACAACTGTAAGTATATTTTCTTTAAATTTTTGAAATCTGTTTCTTATCAAAAATCAAACCCGAGCCATCAATAAGTTTTCCCGAGCAAAACTCGAAAATACTCGTGACATTCTCTTCCACCTACTGCTTCGAGACAAACAACAAAAGTCTCGAGCTCAAACCCGAGCATCTTCTTTCTTCTTCGATGCCACACGAATCCAAATCACAGACGTGTACACGTACACGTGCACACATGGTCGGAGCGTCTCCGACCATCGCCGTTACCACCAACAAGTCGACGACAACCTTCTTCCACGATTCCAACCACCCAGAACTTGAAACAAACCCTAAATCGAAATCGAACAAATTTCGATACCCATCAGGAAGAACACGATCACCAAACACCCCATATCTCCCATCGCCGACCACTGGAGAACACTGCCTTGTGCCTGAACCTTCGCCTGAGTCTCATGCATCGATTCCCTCATCACCGATTACCTCCAGTTTTCCCAAGGCGATGCAATCGCCTCGAGAACGACGACGACCAATACTGGTCGTAGAACCCTAATTCGATGTCGTATGGCCACCACAACGTTCGAGAACTCCACCTAGTATTTTTCCCATGACCGACACCATCCAAGCTTCCTCCAGCCTCGATCACGACGACCATCTCCCCTCCGATCACCAGAAAATGCCAGAGAACCCAATTCCGTTCAACCACGAATTTCTCACAATTTACATACTTAAAAATCGTGAATTTCCCTTTAAAAATCCTAGTTTTCCAAGTCGATTCAGAATATATATATGAATCAGAGAATCAAGCTTTTTGAAATTTATATGTTTTTAAGATTTTCCCTGTCTTCTTGATTTCCCAGATAATATTCAAACTAAATTTAGTTATATATATTTTTAAAACTTAATTCATGTTTAAACAAACATAACTTGTTTTAATTTCGCATCCTAGAAGAGATTCAAAGGTGAGATTTAAATTTTCACTTTGTTTTAAACCCTGTGAACAAAGAACAGAGCAACTCAGACATGCATACTTATACATATATATAGGAATTCACATTTGATCCATACATGCAAGAATAATTCATATCATAACTTTTAAGATCATCACAAACATCTAGTTTTTAAAATAAATTATAGTTTGTTTACTCACTGGCATTTCTAATAAATAGAGGAAACTAGGTCAGATCACTCACCTGTTTAAAAGACAGGAAACAAGCTTTTGAAATACTTGAAATCTGTTCTCGTATCTAAACTGGAATTTAGTTTTCTTTGATTTGCATTGATCTTGAATCTTCTTGCTTTGAAACAGAGATGATCAAGGTTTTGAAAACTGAGATGATGATGCTTTGATTGCTTTAGATTTGAAAACTGGGAGAAGATGATAGTTGTTTGCTAGTTTTTGTTAGATTGCTTCGAATTGAATTAGTTGCTACAGGTTTTGAAATTTGTTTTGATCTGCTCTAAACTTGAAACTGGAACTTGGATTGATCCTGACTTTTATTTATTTTGATCTGATACTTGGTTTTAATTTGATGAAGATTGTTTTGAGTTGAATCAAAATCAGGATCTATTCTTTTTCTGGTTTACAGTTTTGAAACTGAATCAAAGAAATTTGAGAAGTCTGGTTTCTCCCTTTAAAACATGTTGTTTAATTTTTATTAATCTTAAATTAAATCAATTGACACTTGTCTAAAAATCTAACATTTGTCACTAGCATGTATTAGTTGATTTACATTTGTTAAATTATATATACTTTTAACCTACAAGTGTATTTTCTTTGAATTAATAAATTTTTAAATGATTTTTATAAAACTTATAATATATTTTTATTAAGTAAAAACATTATCTTAATTCATAATAAATATTTTAAAGAGAATAATGTAAAACCAATTATATACAATCATATAAAATATAATTTTAAATCGAAATATTTTAAGGTATTTATCTTTTTGAATTTCAAATTCAAATCCAAATTCAATTTAAAACCAACTCATTTAAATATATATATATATATATATATATATATTTAAATAACACATTTTTAATTTGTTTGAAAATAATATTTTACCATTTAAAATCTTCTTATGTCTATATATATACACAATCATTTGTTTTAAAAGATTTATTTGTAAAATTTGAAGTAATTATATTAGAAGATTATCAAATATTTATTCCAATATCTAAAATCCAATCTTTATTATATTTTCAAATTCACTTACATAACCATATATCTTTTATTATCAGAATTTTATCTGTTCAATTGAATAAACCAGTTAATTATCTAATTTCTGGATGTCCAAAAATCCGGGTTATCACATTCCTCCCCCCTTAAATCTTTTCGTCCTCGAAAAGGAACGAAGCCAAAATTTATTATTTACCTATTATCAGATAAATTTTCTCTTTGAACATAATTTTTTTTAAAACACTTTAAAAAATCTTTATAATATTACTAAATTAGTTTTTATAAAAATACTTTTATAACTCGATGTTTCAACAAGTCCATTCTCGTTCTCACAGAAATTCGGTCATACGTTGATCAGGCGTAAGACTGAAAATCTATAAGTACTTAGCAGACCCATTTTCAACACCCAGTGAAAATATTTTGAAAATACTTTATTTGAAAATATCGAAAACGTTTTTGAAAATAGAGGAAATATCTTTGGTGAAAATGCTCTGGAAATCATCACCCCCATCCATGGTCACAGTTACATCACGGGTTACGTTGCCATCGCAGCAAAAGTCCATGTAACTGATTACACCATAGAACCCACAACAGATCGCAGTTACATTCCAGGGTTACGTTGCCATCGCAGCAAAAGTCCATGTAACTGTTGGCTCTCAGCGGCACACACGATTTCGCTGTCAAAATGAAACTTCTCCCACATAGGTCGCAGTCTACCGATATAAAATCAAACGTAGACAGTTGGCTCTCAGCGGCACACATGACTTTCGCTATGTTACCATAGTGTCACAGTCTACCGATATAAAATCAAACGTAGACAGTTGGCTCTCAGCGGCACACATGACTTTTGCTATGGTCTGCAGTAGATCGCAGTGACATTGAGTTAAATTGTTGTCACAGCATAACTCAAATGCCTCTGTGGGCACCAGCCCCTCGACTTTCGCTACACAAATAATCCTCAGGAACTAGTTTTGTCCGGACTCCTCACAGGATCAACTTTAGAATCCCCCCTTGGGGTTCAAGGCAGTACCACCCAGTGGCACTCCTGAGAAGTTCATTTTAAGGGAGCGCCTTTTTCCCAAGAGCTATTCTCAAAACACTTTATACTATATACTTATAGTATCTTCAAATCATACCCTTTATGATTTATCAAAATCTCCTTTACACAAAATCGATTACCAAAATCGATAATTCTCAAACTAGGCTTTCCAAAATCCAAAATTGATTTTCCCAAAAATCAAAAGCCCTTTCCAAAATCCATAGGTTCCCAAAACCTTTTCCAAAATCATTCTCATAAGATCCTTTATATATATATAGATATAGATATATATAACTTTTTAAAAATCTTTGGATCATTTCAAACTTGTATAAACTTCTTTTATACTTCAATTATTTCAAAACCCTTTTTATTCTGGCTAGATTCAATAAGGGAAGTTTATCATATTACAAAATACAACTTTATTTATTGCCAAATCAAATATTCAAGTTTGATTTCTTTATAAAGTTATTTACCATTTACTTATCTCCATAAAGTAAATTTCAACCAAAGAAATATCCAATTCCATTATATTTCACAAAAATACTTTTCATTTCAAAGATCATTTTACAATCCTTATCCACAACTTCAATATCAATTTCATTCAAACCCGTACGATATACACATATCATCCGTACGCAATATCAGTCTGATCGCTCAATCGATCACAAAATTTCACTTCCGAACTAGTATCGTCCACCCGACTTCCTAGTGCGGACTCAGATCTGGTTTCTTGACCAGAATCCGTCATTCTCCTTGCATAGTCACAACTATGATAGAGAATATCCAGAACCAATCAAAAATCCATATCCAGGTTTGCCGTCGAAAATCGAGCGAAAAATCCCAACTCGGATCGATAATACTATCTCGAAATTCTGTGTTCGAATCTGGATCAAATCACTATGCGAATAGAATAATATACGTACATCCTTCGTATTTATCTTTATTGATTATTAGCTAAATCAATTTCCCTTTCTATCCACATTTCCTTTAATTCTATTCTCTTATTCTCAATTGCTTCCATTTACCATTGAGTTATTACTTCAATTACAAACAGTTTGAACTCTGACCTATTTAAATTTTAAAAAAATAGCTTGAAAAAGTTTAAAATAGATAAGTAGTTGAAAAATAGTTATTAGTTTGTAAAATAGCTGTAAAATAGTTAAGTATTATAAAATAGTTAGGTAATTGCAAAATAGTTTTTAAAATAGTGATTAGATATAAGTAACTGAAAAATAGTAATTAATTTATAAGTCAGTTTCAAAATAGTTAAATAGTTCCAAAATAATTGTAAAATAAGTATAAGATAGTTTGGGGTTTAAGAAGAAGATTATATAGTAAATAGTTTGGAAAAATATATTTGTATTAAAACAATTTATTTTGAAAATAATCCAGAGCCAAACTGTTTAATTTCCCAATCTCCATTTCCAATTAATTTCCCATTAATTCAATTTAAATTTCCACTTCCATTTAAATTGACTCAATACTTCAATTTCCATTGAATTTAATTCAATCCCAATTCAAGTTGAATTAATCTTAATTCCTTTCCAAATTCAAATCAAATTCCATTTGATTTTAAACATATTCACTTTAATTACAATTTCAAATTATTCAAACTAATTTCAAATTGAATCCACTTCAATTTCTAATCATTTCAATTTCTATGTGAATTAATCCCAATTTCCCATTTGAATTTGAACTCATTCAATCTTCAATTTTTATTTCAAATTAATTCAATTCAAACCTTCCATTTGAATTTTAAACTTATTCATCTTAAATCACAATTCCCATTTATTTAAATCAATTTCAGTTGAACTAATTCAACTTAAATCTCAATTTTAAACTATCTCGAATTATATAAATTCGAGTTAAATTTTAAATGTTGATTTAATCCTTTAAATCAAATTAACCTTTACTTTTAAATCAAATCAACCTTAATTTTTAATTTAACAACTTAAATCTTTAAACCATTTAATTCTGGATCCAAATTCCAAAATTCCATTTTAAGATTATCTTTACTTAACTTATTATAAAGTTCAAATAAGAATTTAAAAACAATTAAATTTCAGATTATAATTTATTATCCATTTTCAATTTCCAAATCTCAAACCCATTTGAGATCACTCATAACTCCCATTTTAATCAACCATTTAACTTCCCAAGTTAAATTTTAATTTCATCTTGAAATTTCTAATTCAAGTTGTTCATTCTAAACTCATTTAACTTTCCTTAAGTTAAATTCAATTTATCTTTACCCAAATTGAATTCCCATTCAAATTTTAAACTTCTTATTAAAAATCTTCCCACTTAAGTTTAAAAACTTATTCACTTTAGGTTTTCACATCACATTCCAAGGAAAAATTTAAAACTCAATACTTAGAGTTTATTTCAAATCACCTTTAATATAATGTATATCCTCATTTATACATATTTATTTCCTTTACACACCAAGTTATACCTTAAAATTTTAAACCACCTTTGGTTTTAATTTAAAACAAATTCCTTTAAAATAATTTCAAGTTTTCTGGATTTGGATTTAAAATTTCACAATTTTAAATTATCTTCAATTCTAATTGGATTTTTTTATTTCAGTTTGGATCCATTTTCAAACTTATCTTCATTCAATTTAATTTGGTTGTATTACCATTACTACTTAATTCTCATTATCTTATTTAATTCCAATTAATTTAACAACCAATTTCTTTAATATATTTAATATTTAGAAAATTATTTTTATATATATCAAAAGATAAACTTATATAAAAACCATTTATTTTTTTTAAAACCATTTTAAAACCTTTATATAAGAAAATAACAAGTACGCTCTCATATATATATATATACACTCTCAACTCATTCTAGGGTACTATTGACCCTATCCTTAATGAGTAATCCCAACAGAGCCAAGGTTCTCGCTTAACCTCGCTCTGATACCAATGTTAACGACCCGGAAATTTCGAACCCGAAAATTCCAGATAGTTAGAAGAAAAAGAAAAGAGATAGAAGAAAGAAACAGAACAAGACACAGATTCTCACATTCGCAGCGGATCAAAATACAATATCAAATAATAATATCAGTTATACAAAGAAAACTGTATTTGTTAATTACATTTTAATACATCAGAGTTACAACATTCACAAATATACTAGACAGTTAGAATTAACATGTCTCTAACAACTATAATATATCACAGCGGAATATACTCCATACGTTCCTGTCATCCAGCTCGCCTCCTGAGCTCCAGAAAGACCTTACCTGGAAATTTGTAATACTCGGTTTGACCCGAGCATTACCACAAAGTAACACCCGGGTCAGGCTGGAAACCAGCGTGAGTAAACTCATCTAACAAGAAATTCCAATCCATAGAACTTATTTAAAACCCAGGTAACTCGTACTCTACTATAAGTAAACAACTTATATATCAACACTTATTTCACAAAACAATATCTAAGTATCCAATTTAGTTTAAATGGTTCATATTATCCCAATCCAGCCCATTGATTTCACATATCAATCTATAAAGAATTATAGAAGATTTCAAATCGAAGTGGTTTCGGGTATTTACTGGTACCCGACCCCGGTCTCTTCGAATCGAATGCCATCCTTTAAGCCAAGATGTTTAAGTTAAACAATTTAATTTAAATTCAGGATATCATATTCATATAGCAATTCTATCACAGTAGATAACTTACATTATCACAATTCATCCAAAACATCACATATCACATAACATCATAATTTATCAGACTAGAGATATTAATCAGTCCAAACATTTAATATAATTTAATCATCCATAATCAAGTTGATTCATTCTTAATTAATTTAATTAATCTCCAATTAAATTAATTACTAACCTTTAATCACTTGGATTTCCTTAATCCATCTTGCTTAACATTAATTAATTACAAATTAATTAATCATTTCTTAATTATTCATCTTAATTAACCTAAATTATTTTTATAGATAAATTAATGATCTTCTAACTACTTCATTAATTAATTACTCTATTAATTAATTACCTTAACCAGTAATTTATCACATTATTAATTAACCTTAACCCTTTAATTAATTAATTTTTCTTTACTCAATTAACTAACCCTTTAATTAATTAAATTAAGTAATATCTTAATTAATCTTAACTTCAATTAATTTAAAGACAATTCCATTATCTTTATTCAAAACTTAGTTATATCTTTATACTTCTATTTGAAAACGTTTTGCAAATCAATTATATAATAGAAGAAATAAATTTTATTTAAACAAAATAAATCTTAAAAATTATTAAGTCCTTGAAACTTATTCAAATTGTTTAAGTATTTCCTATGCTGAAATTAAACATTTCTTTAAAACATATTCATTTAAATATACTTTTAATCTTGGCTAAACATTCTTTTGAAAACCAAATTATCTTAATAACCTTAAAAATTTTAACTTGTTAAACATTTACTTTTATACAACTGTAAGTATATTTTCTTTAAATTTTTGAAATCTGTTTCTTATCAAAAATCAAACCCGAGCCATCAATAAGTTTTCCCGAGCAAAACTCGAAAATACTCGTGACATTCTCTTCCACCTACTGCTTCGAGACAAACAACAAAAGTCTCGAGCTCAAACCCGAGCATCTTCTTTCTTCTCCGATGCCACACGAATCCAAATCACAGACGTGTACACGTACACGTGCACACATGGTCGGAGCGTCTCCGACCATCGCCGTTACCACCAACAAGTCGACGACAACCTTCTTCCACGATTCCAACCACCCAGAACTTGAAACAAACCCTAAATCGAAATCGAACAAATTTCGATACCCATCAGGAAGAACACGATCACCAAACACCCCATATCTCCCATCGCCGACCACTGGAGAACACTGCCTTGTGCCTGAACCTTCGCCTGAGTCTCATGCATCGATTCCCTCATCACCGATTACCTCCAGTTTTCCCAAGGCGATGCAATCGCCTCGAGAACGACGACGACCAATACTGGTCGTAGAACCCTAATTCGATGTCGTATGGCCACCACAACGTTCGAGAACTCCACCTAGTATTTTTCCCGTGACCGACACCATCCAAGCTTCCTCCAGCCTCGATCACGACGACCATCTCCCCTCCGATCACCAGAAAATGCCAGAGAACCCAATTCCGTTCAACCACGAATTTCTCACAATTTACATACTTAAAAATCGTGAATTTCCCTTTAAAAATCCTAGTTTTCAAAGTCGATTCAGAATATATATATGAATCAAAGAATCAAGCTTTTTGAAATTTATATGTTTTTAAGATTTTCCCTGTCTTCTTGATTTCCCATATAATATTCAAACTAAATTTAGTTATATATATTTTTAAAACTTAATTCATGTTTAAACAAACATAACTTGTTTGAATTTCGCATCCTAGAAGAGATTCAAAGGTGAGATTTAAATTTTCACTTTGTTTTAAACCCTGTGAACAAAGAACAGAGCAACTCAGACATGCATACTTATACATATATATAGGAATTCACATTTGATCCATACATGCAAGAATAATTCATATCATAACTTTTAAGATCATCACAAACATCTAGTTTTTAAAATAAATTATAGTTTGTTTACTCACTGGCATTTCTAATAAATAGAGGAAACTAGGTCAGATCACTCACCTGTTTAAAAGACAGGAAACAAGCTTTTGAAATACTTGAAATCTGTTCTCGTATCTAAACTGGAATTTAGTTTTCTTTGATTTGCATTGATCTTGAATCTTCTTGCTTTGAAACAGAGATGATCAAGGTTTTGAAAACTGAGATGATGATGCTTTGATTGCTTTAGATTTGAAAACTGGGAGAAGATGATAGTTGTTTGCTAGTTTTTGTTAGATTGCTTCGAATTGAATTAGTTGCTACAGGTTTTGAAATTTGTTTTGATCTGCTCTAAACTTGAAACTGGAACTTGGATTGATCCTGACTTTTATTTATTTTGATCTGATACTTGGTTTTAATTTGATGAAGATTGTTTTGAGTTGAATCAAAATCAGGATCTATTCTTTTTCTGGTTTACAGTTTTGAAACTGAATCAAAGAAATTTGAGAAGTCTGGTTTCTCCCTTTAAAACATGTTGTTTAATTTTTATTAATCTTAAATTAAATCAATTGACACTTGTCTAAAAATCTAACATTTGTCACTAGCATGTATTAGTTGATTTACATTTGTTAAATTATATATACTTTTAACCTACAAGTGTATTTTCTTTGAATTAATAAATTTTTAAATGATTTTTATAAAACTTATAATATATTTTTATTAAGTAAAAACATTATCTTAATTCATAATAAATATTTTAAAGAGAATAATGTAAAACCAATTATATACAATCATATAAAATATAATTTTAAATCGAAATATTTTAAGGTATTTATCTTTTTGAATTTCAAATTCAAATCCAAATTCAATTTAAAATCAACTCATTTAAATATATATATATATATATTTAAATAACACATTTTTAATTTGTTTGAAAATAATATTTTACCATTTAAAATCTTCTTATGTCTATATATATACACAATCATTTGTTTTAAA
Source organism: Allium fistulosum (assembly GCA_030737815.1). Taxonomy (NCBI): domain Eukaryota; kingdom Viridiplantae; phylum Streptophyta; class Magnoliopsida; order Asparagales; family Amaryllidaceae; genus Allium; species Allium fistulosum. The sequence continues at coordinate 1,512,075,391 of CM060901.1, forward strand.
AGATTTATTTGTAAAATTTGAAGTAATTATATTAGAAGATTATCAAATATTTATTCCAATATCTAAAATCCAATCTTTATTATATTTTCAAATTCACTTACATAACCATATATCTTTTATTATCAGAATTTTATCTGTTCAATTGAATAAACCAGTTAATTATCTAATTTCTGGATGTCCAAAAATCCGGGTTATCACATAGTCCCTGGCTTGGGGTTCATATGAGTTGTCGTATATTCAACGCACAGGGATAGAGTGATAGTTGGGATTTCTTAAGGATGCTTTGGTTGCTATGATTGCTTTGGTTGCTTTCCTAGGTAGGCTATCACTCGAAGTTATCATGGGAAGTAGGAATTAGAGATGGTAGTGCCTGGAATACTGATATCCTTTATTTGGTTGGTAGTGTATCTTTATGATATTGTAGAGTAGCATATTATAGTGTTATGTGCTAACTCTTTGGTTGCAGAGACTGGTCAGGTATGGTTCGTGTACCTCTGTTCCTTACAATATTTACATGTACAGTACTTTTGAGATTCATTTACCGCTCACACCAGACTTTTGTCTGGCCCAAGGTTTTATGCTTTGTTTCTTATTATCTTAGGTACTCTTAAATGAGTAGACTAGATAACTGGTTTAGGTGACACAGTGGTTATTTGGAGGATGAGCCGGATGTGGCTATATCGTATTATATACATATATGGAGTCTACGCTTATTCTGCTATGCAGCACTAGGGAGCCTTAATAGTGACTGCTTACCATTTGTATTTGAGACAGTTATTGAGTTTGATTTCCATTGTATAAATTTTACTATTGATGTATAACTCTGTGGATATTATACTCTGATGATGATGATTTGTTCACATTGTTATTACCGTCTCTTCAATTGTATTTGTGATATTATATTTTGTCCATGGTTGTGAGGTATAAAACTGCTTATATGCTATATTGATTTATTTCAACCCCAATGATCGTCCTATATCGTCCGAGCATGACGAAAGTGCACTATATATATATATATATATATATATATTACTGGTACCGGTGGCATAAGACGGTCGTCACATAATCGCACCTACTATTTCACAACGACTTAAGCATAATGCATATACCTTGAGTTTGCTCAATAAATACATGCATATATCGTAACTCGTCTAGCAATATATTAATAATATTGAACATAGCATCCCTAGGTTGAGTTTTCTCAACAACTAAAGAGTACGCAAGTAATCTACTAATATATAAATGGTAGAGGACAACACTATATTAGAGATTCATACTCTTAAATATATTATAAGTGATATCGACTTAAGAAATAATTTATTTATTATGAAATACCCTCATGTTTCAAGTGTCGAACACATCAGAAATCACGATATATGTACCATACATATGTATTTACTCCAAAAATCTATTTTAGGTTTATTTTAATTCCACTTAAAAGATCTACAATTATATAAGTTTAATTTGTTATTATCGTTATAATTTAGTTAACTTATATAGTATATACATGTATCTTTATTAATTCAACGATATTTAATTAATTTTAAATTTTATTTAATTAATCAATTTAATTGAAATTTATTACAATTTCAAAAAATTTATATTATTCATGTTAAACTGTTTAAGATAAATAACCCATTGTAACCTTTACAGTTTGGTATATAGACATATCAATACATACAAACATACATACAAACATACATACATACATACATACATATATATCAATTAACAGAATTTTAATTAATTTATTTATTTAATAAAATATTTTATATAATTAAATTTGATTAAAAAATTAATTTAGTGGAAAATGTAATATTATTCATCATAAAAAATTTGAGATAAATATATGTTTTAATAATTACATTTACATACATATATCACTATTTATGTACATGTTGAAGTTAATTAACATTTAATTTACTTATTTATCAAATAAATTATTCATTTCATTTGGACATATTAAATTAAATATTTTTAGTTAATTCAAAAATTTTATTATAATTTTCCTTATACGGTTTAAGATAAATATATATACATATATCATTATATATGTTTATTTTAATTAATTAACCTTTAATTAATTTTTTATTTAAGTAATCTAATCAATTAAATACTAAATAATTTTTGAAATTATTAAATTAATTTCAAAATCATATTGAAAAATATTTTATAACTTTTATAAAACTTCGTTTTATATTTTAAACTTTACTTTTAAATTTTAAATATATTTTTTAATTTATATGTGAATTATACTACATAATAAACTAAACACCATTATTAGACGAAACATAAAATTAAGAAATAACCATAATAATAACCCTTGTTATTTTGGCAACAAAGCATCTGAAACCATCATACACTTATTCTTTAAATGCCATTTTACCTAATACATAGTAATGTATTTGGTATTTTCGACATAGACATTAGTACTACTATCATGTCCCCACAAGAATAATAAACCTATTTAAGATTTAACTATAACTGTTTGATTAGGAAATTTTCAGTTGTAATTTTTTCTATCACATGCCAGGGTCTTCAAAATGAAAGAAATCAACAAATATTTAGCAAATCGTATAGAAATCCTCATACTATTATATATTTTATTGCCGGGCATATATCACTTTGGATGAAGTCATGTAGAAGACAAACGGATTGGAGATCTCATCTAGATAGGATTATGGGTAACTCTACAACTCTCGATGGTCTTCCTCTCCTTCTATTTGAAACTCAACCCAGAGGCTAGTGGAGATTTGTCACTTTTCACATCCGCGTAAGAGTCCCAATGGTACTAGCACCCATGGACTCGCTTGCTTCTTGCATCAATTGTGTTCATAGGATATTGTCGTCGCATTACACCGCCTCATTCCCATCTCGCCGGCCATGCAATTATTTTCTAGATATTCACTTTCCATGTAACATCCCTTGGTATATTCATCCAACATCTTTCAGCAGCGCACAAAATTTTTGGCCTTATTCTCTATGAACAACAACATTATATTCACAATCCATCCCAACTCTTGTTCATGTACATTCCTCTATTCTTATTCTTGCTTACTCTCACGTACATGCCTTTATTCTTATGCTTGCTTGCTCAGGTATGTAATGACCCGGAATTTAATCGCTTTGATTTTTGAATATTTAATTGATTTTAAATATTCAAATAATTTTTTTAATAATTAAAATACCCCCTTTGGATTTATAACTAATAATGTTGAAATTATTTCAAGATCTGTTTACAAAAAAATTAGTTAAAAGGAAATTAGAAAATATGACCAAAAGGCTTTTTCAAAAATCCTAATTTTTTATCATTTAAAAGTTGTTTAAAAAGTTGTAAAACACCTTAATATATTTAAACACACACTTATAAAATTAAGATGAATTTAATTAAGTGTGTAAAGCGATAAATATAAGTTTATTTTAGTGAAAATAAAGTGATGTGATGATTTTCAAGTTTAAAATTTAAATTAAAAAAATCATGACATGTCCTTATCATATTACATCCTAGTACACATTTGAGTATTACATGGTGGGTAAAGGGCCGGTTCATGGGGGTGCAACGTGTTGAACAAGGTGAAGGGAAGTGGAGTGGTGATGTGTCATTAATCCAGTGGAGCGCAATGGTACTTGGGGGCATTAAGGTAATTTTAGTAAGTTCATTTCTATAAAAAGGAATTCCAAATTCTCTCTCTTTCAACATTCCTATTTTCTACTTTTTAAATTTTTTTTCTTCCTTCTTAATCTTTGAAAAGATCTTTACTGGCTTCCCAAAAGTTTTTAAGTTTTAAAAATCAAAACTTAACTTTCAAAACCTTTTAAAAACTTGTTTAAAACACTTCTTACTTCTCTACACCATTTATCCTTCCAAAATCAAGCTCCCACACCTATGTTCAAGCAAGTCCGAGCCATGTAGCCATACTAATCCAAGCCTAGACCTTATGGCCAAGCCCATCTTGGGTTGATTTGGTCCAAAAATCAAGTTTTGGCTTCTAAAATGCAAGATCTAGGCTCTTTTCAAGTTTTTAAAGAGATTTAAATAAGTTTGGTGAGTAAAACTCACAACTTTTTAGTAAAAATTGTATTTTTTACTTTATGCTAGTATTTATATGTATAATGGCTTGATTATTGGCTGGTTGTAAGGTTTGGTTGTGATTACATATGTGTTTGTATATGAATTTGCCTTAGACTTGAAATAAAGTCTAAAAGTGTTGTTATGGTTGTAAAATTTAGATCTTTACATGTGTTTATGGTTGTGATATGATTTTATATTCTATGTACAAGAGTATGTAAGAGTATGCTAAGAAAGTTAGCACTTTTGTATGGTTTAGCGATATGGAATCCCTTGTGAAAACGATGGTTATTAGTTTTAAAATCAAAGGCATTTTCAAGTTTCAAACTATGTTTTAGTTTTCAAAAATACTTACGTTAGGTTTGTAAAAGTAAGTAAGCTTTCAAAAGGGTAAGATTCCAAAAGTAACTTAGAAAACAATTTCAATTTATGGTAGTCATAGTGATAGTCGCTATGGATGCAGTTTCGGTAAAAATTCAACTTTTTACAACTTTAGAAATGATTTCTAAACTGAATAATAAGTATTAGGAGAATTAATTAAGTATTTATTTACTAATTTTTAATTAATTAAGTTTTGGTGGTTAATAATTAATTAGGTATTAAGTAAGATTTATTAATTATAATTAAGTGGAGATTAATTACTAATTAATTATCTTTTAAAAGTGAGATAAATTTTAATTAATATTTTATTAAGTAAGATTAATTTTTTATTAATTATGAATTAAGTATATGATTTATTTTTAATCAATTATTAATTAAGTATTGGGTTAATTATTAATTAATTATTAAGTAAGTGTTTAATTATTCTAGTTTTAAATTAATTAAGGGTTTTAATTTATAAACAAATTATTTATTAAAGGTTGATTATTTCTTAATTAATACTTATGTTAAGTTAAGACTTAATTGAGATTTAATTATGTTTTTAAAAACGATTTAACTTGTAATTAATTATTTAAAAAGAGGTTTAAGTTCTTAATTACTTTGTTTTCCAAGGATCAATTTGCTTAAAGGTCACTTTCTCTTACAAAGAATAGTTCTGAACACAAGGGATTTTATTATCGATACCATTAAATAACCATACAAATGTTAATAGGTTATAATAAACTTCATTTGTTAGCAGAATAAATCCTCGTTTTGATATACCTTAATTAAGTAGATTATTAGACATCTCTTAGCAGAATAAATCCTCATTCTACTATATTAAACTTAATAGATTGTGTGGACATCTATTTAGCAGGATAAATCACCATCCTGCTATTATTTTATCTGGACATGTATCTGGCAGTTGGTTTATATTGACATGTTATTCCCTGATTTAGTTATAAATTTTATTTACATATATGTTGGATTATGTAAATAACTGTTATGTGACTTGGAAGTCAAATTTAATTAAAATGGTAACTTGATTTAGTACCATTGTGTTCATTAAGCCTCCTATCAAATTTGTAAATTATGGTTTTTAAATTGACTTAAATTCTATATTAATTTGAGGTTAAGTGCTCGTAAATGATTTTGTAAGGTGTCCAATTTTTTTAATAAAGGTATTTACAAATGATATTTTGTAAATAATATTTATAAAGGATTTATTTAAAGAAGATTTACAAATGATATTTGTAAACGATATGTTAAAAAGGCAATTATAAATGAAGATTTATAAAAGAGTTTATAAATGACTTTTGGATATTTTTAAAAAAATTATAAATGATTTTTGGATATCTATAAAAGAGTTTTATAAATTGTTGGGTAAATTTCTCACCCAGAAGATCTCAAGACCATGGAAAGCTAAACTTCATTCGGCATCCTCACCACATCCGAACCACCACTTCCCACCGAACCACACTTCCCACCGAATCAAGCTTCCTACCGAACCACCACTTCCCACCGAACCAAGCTTCCTACCGAACCACACTTCCCACCGAATCAAGCTTCCTACCGAACCATACTTACCACCGGACCAAGACGATGCAGAACCAGATTTTCCAGGCCAGATTGTATCAGCCCGGGCCCATCAGCAGCTGTATACATCCAAGACCCCTACCTCCAGCCTCACTCTATAAATAGAGGGGCAGGGGTACAACAATGGGGGAAAAGTTTTGAGAGCTCAAGCACGGAGAGAGCTTTCAAACAACTTTCTTTTACTTGTATCAAAGTTTTGTACTTGTAATCTAAAGAAGAAAAGAGAAATAACATATAAAGTGGACGTAGGCACATTCAGGCTGAACCACTATAAATCTGCGTGTCTTTTTACAGTTTAGCCCCTGCTTTTCATATATTTGCATAAATCACTCAAATTACTAAGAACAACATAAGATCTACTAAATCATACAACTTTGAGGTGTTTGTCCATTTTTTGTGCAAACATTTTTGGTGCTTTCACTAAGAACTAGAAGCTCGAAGCTTCAGCTTCATCCACTTAACAGTTTTCCTAACAGCATCGTTCGCTACTTGGAAAACATGCCTCCCAATGTAATACCCCAAGATTTTGAGGAAAATTCTTTTAAATAAATGATTAAAATTCTGGGGGGAAATCAGAATTATTATATAGGTGGGATTTTCAGTGGTGCAAGGTTGTGTGCATGTGTGCACGTGCACACTAGTTATGGCACTAAGAGAAAATCCAGAATTCCTGAATAATAATACAAGGAAGGAAAACATTTAGATAAAATGTTTTAAATAAAGGAAATATAGACCTAGACATGAATATTAAAAATTCCTGAGGATGTGTGTATATATATATATATATCTATATATATGCCTATGTATGACTTGTCTGAAAATTAAGACAGAAGAGAACATTGATTTATAATGAATAAGTGAAATTTTATTTGAATAATAGGTGTAGAAATGCACATAAGTATGCACATGTTTTCTGCAAATAAAAGGTTAAAGTTAAATTAACACCTATAGTTGTATAAATGTATATATATATATCCAGATATTATTTGAGCAGAAAATTAATAAAGGAATCACTAAAACAGTAAGAACCAAAGTGCAAGAAAGCAAATGTACATAGGCAGAAAATAGAAAGTCACACCATTATCATGTTTGAGGTAAATATAATAAAAATACTTAAAGTAATCACTTTCTGAAAAGAAAAGAAAATGAGCACAATATAGCCTTGTTTTAAAATATTGGCCGGGACATTAAGGGTTAGGAGGGAGGGAATATGCAATGCCAAATGCATGATTCTGGTCTGGGCTAAAATAGGGATTTTGCATCACCCAAAACCCTAGATAGAACCCTTATTTAAACCAAGAGCCTAACCAGAAAACTGCTCTCTCTCACTAATTAATTAACCTAAGGAAGAAGAGGAAGATAAGGCTAAAGATTTGAGGGGTTTTCTGGTTTAAGCTTGTGTAAGCATTTAGGTGAGTATCCTCACTCATATACATGGCATTAAGACCTGGGATTAGGCAGCCAAGCTTTTATATGCTATATTTTGCATGTTTTGATTTACAAACTATGTTGGCTACTGATGGTTACATGAATGCTTGATGAGATATGATCTGCTATGATGGATGTGTAACTTTGTTGTTCTATTTTCATCTCTGTATGTTATACCAAAACCTTAAAGAACATATAATAGAGTATTTGTAACTAGTCTGAATCATGGCTTAAGACAAAGAATGAAAAAGAAAACTATGAGCTGCATATACATTGGTATGGTGCTGAGGCTTGAAATAATTGGTTAAGGGTGCAATGGAGTCTTTCTCTATAAGTGCTGAGCCCTAAACTAAACAGAAATTTACAAGCCTAAAAACTATGTTTAAACAAGATTAAAAATCTGGCTAAACATAGTTGCTTGCAAAATCAAAATAAACCCAATAGAGCCATGCATTTATTCTCAGTTGCAAACATTCTGGTATATGCTTGAATAGGGTGTTTATATGCTAAATAATGTGAGATGGAATGACTGGGGTGTTATACCTCTAGAAAGTAACCTTTAACTTGCTTGCAATATTATGTCTGCAAGGTAACTAGTATGCTTCATGAGTACAGGTGGTATGTACACCTAGCTATCATTGATAGAATGAACATAAATACACTTAGTGATATAACTAAGGATTTTGTGCCAAGAAGGCTGCTGGAATGCTTGTCCTATTTGAAGTAGACAAGTTGGCACATGGCTTGTTTAAGTCCTGAGATCTTTGTGCCATAATGTTAATTAGTTCATGGCAATGTGCCCCTTTGATTCCTTATAGCAGATGAGGCCAGGAATTTATAAGAAAAAGAAAAGGCAACCTTAGTAGTTCCAGATAAAAGTTGTTTTATTGCATATGTTTGCTCTTATGTATTGTACATGATAATACCTGTCAAGTATGCAAAGTATATTTATGCTGTATCCTTAGCTTAATATCATGGATATGTTAGAAATGCTCACACCAGATCATAGATCTGACCCTTATTGCTCATGGCACATGGGGGTGTCTCATTTATAATGGGGCAGCCACTAATGCTTTTGCAGGTTGTGATGGAGCTAAGTAAGCAAGATTAAAAAGATATGGAATAGAGGATGCTAAGATAATTAGAAATAAAAGCTAAAATGTGTTAATTCATGCATGTATTCCCTGATTAATATGGCTATCTAAATGTATTAAGTAGGAAGAACTTGTAAGAGACATGTGCTATGTTGTTTCTGGTTATTTCTGATTTGGTATGAACTAAGGATATTGATGTTAAACTGATTTGAAAACCTATTTGCTAAAGTTGTTTTGATTTGGAGGAAAAACCTGGATTTTATAAGCATAATCATTTTATGATGATTTCAGTTAATCCTGAGTCCTTTCAAAAAGAATATAGATATATAGAAAATTACATTGGGAAAACCCAGAAAAGAATTAAACTGCTATATTTTCAATTTATGAGATTGATATATGTCTAAGTGCAAGAAAAAGTGTTTATACCCTGAAAATGTATTTTTAAAAGAGAACTATGGTTAGGAAGAATGATATATATCTGATTCACAAGGTGTCTGATTCATACAAATATACATATAAACATGCTTTTGAAAAGGAGAGGTATCAATGTTTTGTGTATATTCTGGGTTGTAAAATGCAAATAAAAGAATGGCCAGATTAACCACATGGTTAGACCATAGGTCAGGCCAAATGATTCACTTCAAATCAATGAAGCAAGGGAACATTTGAGCTCAGTTTTCTGGAAAATGAACAAAAACACTGACATGTACATGTATATCTGTGTACATGTTGATACTGGGCAAAAATATAAATATAAATTCTAGAACAGTTGTAGGAAAGGATTTGAAAAATAATAAAGCAAGAAATATTGTTTTGTATGATAGATTATAAGTAAAAATTGAGTATATATATAGGTAGGAATCAGATTTCAGCCATACAGGAGAAAATAAAAAGAAAAACAAAAATTGTGTTTGAACCGACCAGCATAGTACTCGAACTCGTGACCTTGCATGTATAAGTTAGGCGCGTTTCCATTACGCCTAGATGTTGCTTGTGTTCACTTAGGATCCACTTTCTTTTAACCTGAGTTTGATAATATTCAGACTTTAAGACAATCATCTATATTATAAGCTTGCTTTCCACTGATTATTGCTTGATCATTTCTTAATTATAATAACAGCCTAAAGTATATATTTCCAGTGGACACTATAGTCAAAAATCAGAATACAATAACTAATCTTTTAAAAAGGGAATTTATCACATTTTAATAGATTTAAAAAGGATTTCTACTTATTATCATGCTCTGATTCAAGTAGAATATAACATAGATATCTTCATATATGTATGTTAAAAATGATTTAGAATTAAAACAATATTTTTATATTGTGAAAGATCCTGGATATATTTTGTTTATTAGAGAAAGAAAATGACCCTGGGAAATATATTTGTAAAAAAAAAAAAATCACTAATGAAATTTGTGTGGAAATAGGAGGGTCTTTTCATTTGGTATCAGAGCTATGTTTTAATTAACATAGCAAAATGTTTGTATGCTTATGTTTATACTAGGTTTGTTTGTATATTTGACTGTTTATAAGTATTCCCTGAATGTATGTATGTGTGTGCATGTGACATACACAATGATTAAATAGGAAAGATACAATCAATTTAAAATTAAAGCTAAGTGTTATAAACTAATAAGATGAAATACATATACTTTTAGAAATATGGTAGGAAGAGGGTCTCATCATCAAGGAGGATCTAGCACACCACAAATGCTTGACATGCAGGAATTTGTGAGAGTTTTGAGAGATGGAATTGGGCACAGACCTGAGAACCCACATGAGGAGCTCTCCAAGTTAGTGAAGACTTATACCAACTTGGGAGGCAAGAGCTTTGAAGGAACTGAAAGTGTAATGGAGATTCAAGCATGGCTGAGGACATTAGAGAGGATCTTCACTGATATGCAACTAGATGACCAAAGGAAGAGGCAAGTGGCCTCAAGGCAATTAAAAGGTGCAGCTTTGAGTTGGTGGGAGGTGATCATAGCTGGCCGGAATGAAAATGATATTAATTGGAATCAATTTAAGGAGATGTTAGAGGCAAGGTTTGTTCCAGCCTCAGCAAAAACCACTTTACTTGAGGAGTTCATCAAACTTAGACAGGGGACTATGAATGTCACAGAATACACCCAGAAGTTTGAGGGATTGTCAACCTATGGGGCAATGTTAGTGGCTGATGAAGCATCCAAAAATGATAGATACATCAAGGGATTGAACCCAGGGCTTAGCAGGGCTATACTACCTTATGCTGACAGAACTTTTGATCAAGTGATAGATTTGGCTCTGAAGATTGAGCAGCATGACAAGGAAAGAGATAAGTTTAGGAGCTTCAAAAACAATAGCAACAAGAAGAACAAAGGGAAGTACCATCCTTATGATAAGAAGAAAGGAGAGGCAGATGGTAAGAAGGTAGTAGATGCAAAACCCAATGAAGCCAAAAGAAAAATAGTTTGCAACCATTGTGGGAAAGAAGGCCATATTAAGCCAAGATGCCCAGAGCTTAAAGGGGGAGCTTTCAAATGCTATCTATGTGGGAAGGAAGGGCATATGAAAAGAAATTGCCCAGAATACAAGCAACAAGGGAAAGTGGCAAACCTGGAAGGTAGGGGCAAGGCCATAATTGAGGCTAATGCTGAAAACCATGGTCAAGTGGAAGGTACACTATTTATTTGTACCATACCTTTAGCTGTAATATATGATACCGGGGCAACCCACTCACTCATTTCCCATGAAATAGTTAAAAGGTTGAAAATGAACTGCAATTTGGCTGAAATACCTCTGTTAATACAAAGCCCTTTAGGAAGTTCTAGTGTATTAGATATGATTTGTGTGGATGTGAATTTGAACATAGGGGGAAACACATTTGTTTCCAATTTATATGTTCTAAATTTCCCAAATATAGGAGTTATATTGGGGGCAGATTGGCTAAGACAATTCAAAGCCATAATTGACCTAGATGCATCCACCATTTCACTACAAAATTCTAAAGGCCAAAGGGTTACAATTCTATGTGAACCTATCAAAGAAAACAGTCTAAATCATTTAATTGAATTAGAAAATAATCCCAAGGAAATAGCTATTAATGAAATCCCCATAGTTAAAGAATACTTGGATGTATTTGGGGAAGTAAAAGGTGTCTCACACCATAGACCTGTCGAATTCCAAATTAACCTTATGCCTGGGGCTAGCCCAGTTATCAAAAAGCCTACAAGGATGGGGCCAAGTGAATTAAAGGAGCTAAAGAACCAGCTGGAAGAATTAGAAGCCAAGGGGTTTATAAGGCCAAGTAATTCATGCTGGGGTGCTCCTGTAGTATTTGTTAAAAAGCATGATGGTACTTTAAGAATGTGTATAGATTACAGAGAATTAAACAAAGTAACCATCAAAAACAAATACCCATTACCCAGGATAGATGATCTCTTTGATCAACTCAGTGGAGCTAAAGTGTTTTCTAGGCTAGACTTGGCATCTGGATTTCATCAGATGAAGGTTGAGGAATCAAGTATTAAATATACAGCATTCAACACAAGATATGGTTTGTATGAGTTTCTGGTTATGCCATTTGGGCTAACAAATGCCCCTTCTTACTTTGTAGACCTAATGAATAGGATATTCAGAGATTACTTAGACAAGTTTGTTCTGATTTTTATAGATGATATTCTAATCTACTCTAAAACAATAGAGGAACATGAGAACCACTTACATTTGGTCTTATCTAGATTAAGAGAAAAAGATTTGAAAGCAAAGTTCTCTAAGTGTGTGTTCTGGCAAGAGGAAGTACACTTTCTTGGACATGTTGTCTCTGCTAGAGGAATTTCTGTAAACCCCAATAAGATAGTAGCAATCCAAGCATGGAAGAAGCCTAACAATGTTAGTGAAGTTAGGTCATTCATGGGGATGGCAGGATACTATAGGAGGTTCATACAAGGATTTTCTAAAATAGCAATGCCACTCACTAACCTGACTAGGAAGAACCAAAAGTTTATATGGACTGATAAGTGTGAACAAGCTTTCACCCAGATCAAGGAGGCTTTGGTAAAATCACCAGTGTTGAGAGTACCAGAAGGCAATGAGGGATTAGTTGTATATACAGATGCATGTGGGTCAGGGCTAGGGGCTGTGTTGATGCAGCAAGATCAGGTCATAGCCTATGCATCTAGACAACTAAAACCCCATGAAACTAGATATGCAACTCATGATCTTGAGTTGGCAGCAGTAGTTTATGCCTTGAAGCTTTGGAGGCATTACTTATTAGGTGCAAAGTTCATTTTATACACTGATCACAAGGCCTTAAAGTATCTCTTTTCACAGAAAGATTTAAATATGAGACAACACAGATGGGTTGAATTTCTTGCTGCTTATGACTTAGATATACTTTATACACCAGGCAAGGCTAATAAAGTGGCAGATGCATTGAGTAGGCAGCATGCAAAAGTGGCCATGTTGATGATGGAGGAGTTTAGAGACTTGACCATGCTCACTGATTTGGAAATAGATGAGAGCAGTGGGATAAGTATGGAGATGATTGAGGAAGAAAGGAGTAAAGGAAGGTTAAGTTTAATTACTTTACAATCAAATTTGGCCTTGAAGGTGGCAAAGATGCAAGAAGAAGATCAAGACTTAGCAGAAAAGAGGTCTCTCCTATTAAAGAAGGAGGAAGTGAAGGATTATCACATTGATGTAAAAGGATACTTAAGGTACAAGGGTAGGATATGTGTCCCAAACATCATAGAATTGAAAGAAGAAATCCTTAATGAGTACCATAGGAGCAAATATTCCATACATCCAAGCAGCACCAAGATGTACCAAAACTTAAAAAGGGACTATTGGTGGAAGGGAATGAAGTCTAATGTAGCTAGATATGTTGCTAAGTGCATGGTTTGTCAACAAATAAAAGCTGAGACCCAAAGACCTTCAGGGTTGTTGCAGCCACTTAGCATACCACAGTGGAAGTGGGAAGACATATCTATGGATTTCATAGATGGTCTTCCTAGATCCAAGAGGGGAAATACAAGTATTTGGGTGATTGTAGATAGGCTGACTAAAGTAGCCCACTTCATACCAGTGAAAGCAGACAGAAATGCACCTAGGTTAGCCCAAACTTTTATGAGAGAAGTGGTAAAATTGCATGGTGTTCCTAAAACTATAGTGAGTGATAGGGATACAATCTTCACTTCAAGATTCTGGAAGAGCTTCCAAGAAGCTATGGGGAGTGAATTGTGCCTAAGCACTGCTTATCACCCCCAGTCAGATGGATAAACAGAAGTGGTAAACAAGATTTTAGAGGATCTGCTTAGAGCATGTGTGTTAGACTTTGGAGGAAATTGGGAGGACCACCTCCATTTGGCTGAGTTCACATACAATAATAGCCACCAAAGTACAATTGGAATGGCACCCTTTGAAGCCCTATATGGAAAGCCATGTCTATCACCTATGTGTTGGGCTGAGGCAGGAGAGAAAGCTATCCTAAGGCCAGAATATGTCAAGGACATCACAGAGAAAATAGGACTGGTGAGAAAGAGGATGGCAGTAGCTCAAGATAGGCAAAAGAAGTATGCTGATGCAAAGAGGAAGTCAGTGGAATTCAAAGTAGGTGATTATGTCTTCATTAAGGTTTCACCAATGAAGAAAGTCTTGAGATTTGGCAAGCAGGGGAAACTCAGACCCAGATATGTTGGACCATACAAGATTTTGGAAAGGATAGGCTCACTAGCCTATAAGCTGGAGCTTCCAGAGAAGATGAGTGCAATGCACAATGTGTTTCATGTGTCACAACTAAGGAGATGGGTGCATGACAAGGAGGAAATCTTAGAAAAGCCTACTGAAGTTCAGATTAATCCAGATCTAATCTATGAGAAAGAGCCAGTGGGAATTGTGGCAAGGGAAGAAAAGAAATTAAGAAACAAGACATTGAAGCTTGTAAAGATTCAATGGAGTATAGATCCTAGTGATTGTACTTGGGAGCTAGAGGATAAAATCAGGATGGATTACCCTAGGCTCTTTGCAAATTTAAAAGGTAAATTCTTAGATTACTAAGAAAGTTTGATATGTATGATAAACAGTGACTATTTGAATTGCTCATGCATATTTGAATAATTTTCCTAAGAAAGTAGGAGTACTCAAAGAATATGTTGCAAATTGTGAGGGCACAATTCCTAAAAGAAGGGGTGATTGTAATACCCCAAGATTTTGAGGAAAATTCTTTTAAATAAATGATTAAAATTCTGGGGGAAAATCAGAATTATTATATAGGTGGGATTTTCAGTGGTGCAAGGTTGTGTGCATGTGTGCACGTGCACACTAGTTATGGCACTAAGAGAAAATCCAGAATTCCTGAATAATAATACAAGGAAGGAAAACATTTAGATAAAATGTTTTAAATAAAGGAAATATAGACCTAGACATGAATATTAAAAATTCCTGAGGATGTGTGTATATATATATATATATCTATATATATGCCTATGTATGACTTGTCTGAAAATTAAGACAGAAGAGAACATTGATTTATAATGAATAAGTGAAATTTTATTTGAATAATAGGTGTAGAAATGCACATAAGTATGCACATGTTTTTTGCAAATAAAAGGTTAAAGTTAAATTAACACCTATAGTTGTATAAATGTATATATATATATATCCAGATATTATTTGAGCAGAAAATTAATAAAGGAATCACTAAAACAGTAAGAACCAAAGTGCAAGAAAGCAAATGTACATAGGCAGAAAATAGAAAGTCACACCATTATCATGTTTGAGGTAAATATAATAAAAATACTTAAAGTAATCACTTTCTGAAAAGAAAAGAAAATGAGCACAATATAGCCTTGTTTTAAAATATTGGCCGGGACATTAAGGGTTAGGAGGGAGGGAATATGCAATGCCAAATGCATGATTCTGGTCTGGGCTAAAATAGGGATTTTGCATCACCCAAAACCCTAGATAGAACCCTTATTTAAACCAAGAGCCTAACCAGAAAACTGCTCTCTCTCACTAATTAATTAACCTAAGGAAGAAGAGGAAGATAAGGCTAAAGATTTGAGGGGTTTTCTGGTTTAAGCTTGTGTAAGCATTTAGGTGAGTATCCTCACTCATATACATGGCATTAAGACCTGGGATTAGGCAGCCAAGCTTTTATATGCTATATTTTGCATGTTTTGATTTACAAACTATGTTGGCTACTGATGGTTACATGAATGCTTGATGAGATATGATCTGCTATGATGGATGTGTAACTTTGTTGTTCTATTTTCATCTCTGTATGTTATACCAAAACCTTAAAGAACATATAATAGAGTATTTGTAACTAGTCTGAATCATGGCTTAAGACAAAGAATGAAAAAGAAAACTATGAGCTGCATATACATTGGTATGGTGCTGAGGCTTGAAATAATTGGTTAAGGGTGCAATGGAGTCTTTCTCTATAAGTGCTGAGCCCTAAACTAAACAGAAATTTACAAGCCTAAAAACTATGTTTAAACAAGATTAAAAATCTGGCTAAACATAGTTGCTTGCAAAATCAAAATAAACCCAATAGAGCCATGCATTTATTCTCAGTTGCAAACATTCTGGTATATGCTTGAATAGGGTGTTTATATGCTAAATAATGTGAGATGGAATGACTGGGGTGTTATACCTCTAGAAAGTAACCTTTAACTTGCTTGCAATATTATGTCTGCAAGGTAACTAGTATGCTTCATGAGTACAGGTGGTATGTACACCTAGCTATCATTGATAGAATGAACATAAATACACTTAGTGATATAACTAAGGATTTTGTGCCAAGAAGGCTGCTGGAATGCTTGTCCTATTTGAAGTAGACAAGTTGGCACATGGCTTGTTTAAGTCCTGAGATCTTTGTGCCATAATGTTAATTAGTTCATGGCAATGTGCCCCTTTGATTCCTTATAGCAGATGAGGCCAGGAATTTATAAGAAAAAGAAAAGGCAACCTTAGTAGTTCCAGATAAAAGTTGTTTTATTGCATATGTTTGCTCTTATGTATTGTACATGATAATACCTGTCAAGTATGCAAAGTATATTTATGCTGTATCCTTAGCTTAATATCATGGATATGTTAGAAATGCTCACACCAGATCATAGATCTGACCCTTATTGCTCATGGCACATGGGGGTGTCTCATTTATAATGGGGCAGCCACTAATGCTTTTGCAGGTTGTGATGGAGCTAAGTAAGCAAGATTAAAAAGATATGGAATAGAGGATGCTAAGATAATTAGAAATAAAAGCTAAAATGTGTTAATTCATGCATGTATTCCCTGATTAATATGGCTATCTAAATGTATTAAGTAGGAAGAACTTGTAAGAGACATGTGCTATGTTGTTTCTGGTTATTTCTGATTTGGTATGAACTAAGGATATTGATGTTAAACTGATTTGAAAACCTATTTGCTAAAGTTGTTTTGATTTGGAGGAAAAACCTGGATTTTATAAGCATAATCATTTTATGATGATTTCAGTTAATCCTGAGTCCTTTCAAAAAGAATATAGATATATAGAAAATTACATTGGGAAAACCCAGAAAAGAATTAAACTGCTATATTTTCAATTTATGAGATTGATATATGTCCAAATGCAAGAAAAAGTGTTTATACCCTGAAAATGTATTTTTAAAAGAGAACTATGGTTAGGAAGAATGATATATATCTGATTCACAAGGTGTCTGATTCATACAAATATACATATAAACATGCTTTTGAAAAGGAGAGGTATCAATGTTTTGTGTATATTCTGGGTTGTAAAATGCAAATAAAAGAATGGCCAGATTAACCACATGGTTAGACCATAGGTCAGGCCAAATGATTCACTTCAAATCAATGAAGCAAGGGAACATTTGAGCTCAGTTTTCTGGAAAATGAACAAAAACACTGACATGTACATGTATATCTGTGTACATGTTGATACTGGGCAAAAATATAAATATAAATTCTAGAACAGTTGTAGGAAAGGATTTGAAAAATAATAAAGCAAGAAATATTGTTTTGTATGATAGATTATAAGTAAAAATTGAGTATATATATAGGTAGGAATCAGATTTCAGCCATACAGGAGAAAATAAAAAGAAAAACAAAAATTGTGTTTGAACCGACCAGCATAGTACTCGAACTCGTGACCTTGCATGTATAAGTTAGGCGCGTTTCCATTACGCCTAGATGTTGCTTGTGTTCACTTAGGATCCACTTTCTTTTAACCTGAGTTTGATAATATTCAGACTTTAAGACAATCATCTATATTATAAGCTTGCTTTCCACTGATTATTGCTTGATCATTTCTTAATTATAATAACAGCCTAAAGTATATATTTCCAGTGGACACTATAGTCAAAAATCAGAATACAATAACTAATCTTTTAAAAAGGGAATTTATCACATTTTAATAGATTTAAAAATGATTTCTACTTATTATCATGCTCTGATTCAAGTAGAATATAACATAGATATCTTCATATATGTATGTTAAAAATGATTTAGAATTAAAACAATATTTTTATATTGTGAAAGATCCTGGATATATTTTGTTTATTAGAGAAAGAAAATGACCCTGGGAAATATATTTGTAAAAAAAAAAAAAATCACTAATGAAATTTGTGTGGAAATAGGAGGGTCTTTTCACCCAAACAGAGAAAAGATGTTAACAAAGGAAAAAACATCGCATCCAGCAGTCTTCCAGATCCAGCTGTCACGAATCAAGTAAATCGTCCTCCTCCGGCAGCAGTAACAAATGAAGGACATGCTAGCCCAACCACTCCTGCCACAGAACAGGCTGCAGCAATTACTAGAGCAGATCTGGACAGAGTTGTGGTTGAAGTAACTAACCGCTTCACGTCCCAGCAGGAAGCCTTGGTGGACCATCTCATGTCACGCTTAAGGGATGCTGAAGAATCCAACCGCAACACTGAATCATGGGGCGAATCCCAGTCTGGAGGATCTCAGAGACAACAAAGATCTTCCTTCTTCGAAGGAGCTAACGGCAGAAGTAGCCGTGGTAGGAGCCGAGACCGAGCACAGCCCGAAGTTAGGCCTGAGGAAGCGTTTGGTACCGAACCCAACGGGGAAGGTACCGGGCGAAGGTCAACTGTAGTTGAGCCTGTCATGCTGCCTAACCACAGAAACGCCAGTGAACGGGGCCGAGCTAGAGTCCAGCCCGAAGTTGGACCCGAGGAAGTGCTTAGATCAGAACCCAACAGGGGGAGATCAAGGCAAGGGCCAACTGTAGCTGACCCAAGCATGCTCCCAGAAGATCAAAGGCAGCCACTGGAAAATATGAGGAATGATAGACGATACCATCCCTACAGGTCATCTGGACGGAATCAATCCCACAGAACAGAACCAAACTCATTTCTATCTGCTCCAAGTTCTGATGAAAGGATGGCACGCTTATTCAGAGAGTGTGTCCAACGGGAGCAAAGAGATCGAGGGATAGGCGCTAGGGTAACCAGCCCTTTCGCCCGCAATATCGAAATTGCTATCACCTCCCGAGAATGGAAGATGCCAACAATGGAACCCTACAAAGGAACCTCTGATCCCGTTGTACACTTACAAAGGTACACGCAGCATATGCTCATGAGTGGAGCAACAGAGGGAGTACTATGCAAATGCTTCCCGCTCTTCTTGGCTGATCTTGCTACCTCCTGGTTCTGTCATCTACCCCAAGGATCCATCAGCTCGTGGGAAATGTTGAAAGAAAAATTTATCAGTCAATTCCGCATTCATGTGGAGCAACCTAAGGACGCTTATTCCTTATCCAGCGTCAAACAGAAACCTGGAGAAAAGCTGCAGCAATACCTAACCAGATTCAACGCCGCAGCAACCGCAGTTCAAGATGCCGATGAGAAGCTTATCCTAATGGCCCTCTGCAGTGGTGTGCATCTGGACACTAAATTTGCTAGAAGATTGACAAAAGAAAAACCAGCTACTTTACCCGATTTCTTCCATGAAGCCGGAAAATACATGAGGCTTGAGGATGCTGCCGTTGAGGGGCAGTCCAGACAGCAAAATAAGACGACCCATGGCAATGCCCCTGCTGTGGCAAGGGACGTTCGAAGAAATGATTCCAGAGACAATGCTGGGGGCAAGAAGGTAGAAAAGCGCCAATATCGGCCAGGACCAAGATTCGACACTTACACCCCTTTGAACGAGACCGTCGAAAATATCTTCCTTGCCACCCAAGGCGAAGTTAGATACAAACGCCCACCATACAAGAAAGAATCAGATAACGCACAGAAGTCTGGAAAATTCTGCCGCTTCCACGAATCTCACGGACATGATACCAACGAATGCCATCATCTCCGAGATCTGATTGAGGAACACATCAGAAGGAAGAAACTGGAACGTTATGTAAAAAGTCAAGACAGGACTCCAGCTCCTGCCAATGAAAACCCAAGGCTACCCTCACCAGGGACCGACAGAGGAAACCGCAACGCTAGCAGCTCTAGTCAAGAGAAGATAGTGGTCCATACCATCTCAAGAGGTCCGCACATCGCAGACAGAAGTTGGAGAGAGATGGAAAGATATGGGAATTCGCTTAGAGACAATAAAGAGTGTGTCAATACGGTTATAGAAGAGCGCCACCCAAAGCGGAAAGAAAGTGATGACATCACATTCAGTAAGCGTGACCTAGAAGGAAGACAGTACCCTCACATGGATCCCATGGTTATCTCTGCCCGACTCGGTCCCGCCGAAGTTTACCGAATCCTGGTAGACACTGGAAGCTCTGTAAATATCCTGTTCAAACACGCATTCGACAAAATGAAGCTATCAATGAAGGATGTATCTCCCTGCGATAAACCACTACACGGTTTCACTGGAGATGCGAAGATGCCCCTCAGGCAGCTGGACCTCTTTGTTGAGATTGGAAACCATCCCCGCTCCGTTGTAAGGAAACAGACGTTTGTGCTGATAGAAAACCATTCGGCCTACAACGCCTTCTTAGGAAGACCAGCCTTGTCTGACTTCCAGATTGTCCTAGCCCCATGGTGCCTGAAAATGAAATTTCAGACAATGGGGTAGGGGAAGTGGAAGGAGACCAGGATATTGCACGAGACTGCTATGTAACCGAACTTCGCAACAACCACAGGAAAGATAAAGGGAAAGGTGTAGAGATTGCCCTCTGCACAAAAAGCCTTGAAGCATAGCAACTAAAGAAAAGCCCCTCCTCTTCGATACACCAGCGACCCTTTCAATGAATTAGACCCTAGGGACAAAGAGGAGGAGGCCACCGCCGAGCCTGCAGAGGCTATGGAGTTTATATCTGTAGACAAGCACGACTCAAGTAGGCTACTGAAAATTGGGTCCCAGCTGAAAGCTGAATTGAAGGAACAACTCATTGATTTTCTCCGCCACAACTTGGATGTATTCGCTTGGTCACACGCTGACATGACCGGAATCTCCCCCGACATAGCATGCCACGTATTAAACATTGATCCTACCAAGGCACCTGTAAAACAAAAAAAGAGAAGTATGGGGGCAGAGCGATCAGCAGCCCTCGATGAAGAAGTAAAGAATCTAATCGCCAATGACTTCATACGAGAAGCTGTTTACCCAGAATGGATCGCCAACCCGGTACTAGTAAAGAAGGCTAATGGGAAGTGGCGGACCTGCATTGACTTCTCCAACCTAAACGACGCCTGCCCAAAGGATTGCTTCCCGCTTCCCAGAATCGACCAACTTGTAGACAGCACAGCCGGGCACGAACTCCTATCTTTTATGGATGCATACTCAGGATATAACCAAATTCCTATGCATGCTCCCGACCAAGACCACACTAGTTTCATCACCGACCGGGGTTTATACTGCTACAAAGTGATGCCTTTCGGACTTAAAAATGCAGGAGCCACCTACCAGCGCCTCGTCAACAAGATGTTTGCAGGGCTAATAGGACAAACTATGGAAGTATATGTGGATGACATGCTGGTAAAGTCAAGGAAGGCCAAAGATCACGTAAGCCACCTAGGCGAGATGTTTCAAGTACTTCGGCAATATGGAATGAAGTTGAATCCACTAAAATGCTCCTTCGGTGTGTCGTCAGGGAAGTTCTTAGGATTCATCGTTCATGCCAGAGGGATAGAAGCAAACCCTGAACAAGTCCGAGCGCTAAGGGATATCAAGATACCTTCCACCCGAAAGGAAATGCAAAGCCTAAATGGAAAAGTGGCTGCCCTAAGCCGATTCATCTCCAAGGCAACGGACAAGTGCGTCCCCTTTTTCGAAGCCCTAAAGAAAGATAAAGGAAAGTTCGAGTGGACTGACGAATGCCTGACCGCTTTCCTTCACTTAATCGAACACCTCCAGAAACCACCGGTGCTCTCAACTCCAAGCGAAGGAGAAGAATTATACCTATACCTCGCTGTGTCATCCCACGCCCTGAGCGTTGCCTTGGTAAGGGAAGACAACCGCACGCAACGACCAGTTTACTTCGTCAGTAAAAGGTTTACTGGGGCAGAAGTCAGATATCCTAAACTTGAAAAGTTAGCATACTGTTTACTAATCACTTCACGAAAACTACGTCACTACTTCCAATCCCATTCCATCAAAGTTCTGACCGATCAACCACTGAGGCAGGTACTCCATCACCCCGACACTTCCGGGCGACTACTTAAATGGTGTATTGAGCTGAGTCAATATGATATCACCTATCACCCTCGCACCGCCATCAAGGGACAAGCCATGGCTGATTTCATTGTAGAGTTCACTACCAACGAGGATAAGGAGCAACTGGAAATAACAGAAGATATCAAGTGGAATCTCTTTGTGGACGGTGCATCTAACGAACAAGGCTCGGGGGCAGGTGTGGTAATAATCACTCCCAGGGGAAATAAACTGCACTATGCTATAAGGTTGGAGTTCGCTGCCACCAACAACGATGCAGAATATGAAGCAGTGATAGCTGGACTAGAAATTGCCATAGAAATCGGAGCCAATTCTTTGTGTCTTCACAGCGATTCTCAACTTATTGTTAATCAAATACTAGGAGAATTCCAAGCTCGAGAGGAACGACTCATAGCATATCTAAAGAAGACCAAGTTGCTTCTCAGCCGATTGGATCAGTACTTAGTCAAACACATCCCTCAAGAAGAGAACCAAGAGGCCGACGAATTGGCAAAGCAAGCGAGTATGAGAGACATCGCCATCTTCGGGGCAGTAACCATCTCAAAGCAAACGGTCCCAAGTTTTGAGCAAGTGAATCTGATAGCTGCAGCCGAAGAAGCAACTTGGATGACTCCCATCCGAAACTGCCTACAAAGTGGCACACTACCCGACGGGCGTAATGAAGTCAAGAAAATCTTGAGGAAAGCGTCCCGCTATACAATACAAGAAGACATCCTCTATCGGCGCGGTTTCTCTAACCCATTATTAAGGTGTGTCGCCGGGAGGGAAGCCAAGGAAATCTTATCCAACATCCATCAGGGGAGCTGTGGAGATCACACCGGGGGGCAAACATTAGCAAAAAAGATACTCCGATACGGATATTTCTGGCCCACCTTAAGCAAGGACGCCTTAGATTTCGTCAAGAGATGTGACAGATGCCAAAAATTTGCTAAGATTCCATGGCTACCAACAACTGAGATTACTCAAATGACCAGCCCTTGGCCCTTCGCAATATGGGGGATTGACTTAATCGGCGAGCTACCGATGGGCCGAGGCGGGGCCAAATATGCTATAGTGGCAGTTGATTATTTCACCAAATGGGTGGAAGCAAAACCTCTGAATAAAGTATCTTCAGCAAAAGTTATTAACTTCTTGATCAAAAATGTTCTGTGCAGGTATGGAGTCCCACTCAAAATCATATCAAACAATGGACTTCAGTTTGACAGCGAGGAATTCGCCAACTGGTGCCGAGAACACGGAATTCATAAAAGCTTCTCATCCGTAGCGTATCCCCAGGCAAACGGACAAGTCAAAGCAATCAACAAAATTCTGAAAACTCTGATCAAAAAGAAGCTCGAAAAGTCAAAAGGCGCTTGGGTGGACGAACTCCCTACGGCACTATGGGCTTACCGCACATCTTTCAGAACATCAACGGGGCACACTCCTTTCTCTTTGGCTTACGGATCGGAGGCTATGCTCCCGGTTGAAACCATTGTGCCTTCCCACCGTAGGATGCACTATAACCCAGAAGAGAATGAAGAGCTCCTCAACATGTCTTTGGATCTAGTCGAGGAAAGAAGAAATGATACAGTCCTTAAAGCAGCAGCCCACAAACAAAAAGTGGCGGCACACTACAACTCCAAAGTCAAGCATCGTACCTTACAGGAAGGGGATCTTGTCCTCAAGCGAATCTTCCCTCGCCCCGGAGCACTAGACCCAATCTGGGATGGACCATATGTAATTCATAAAGATCTCCACAACGGAGCCTATATTTTGTCAACGGTGGACGGAGAGGTGTTCCAGAGGGCATGGAACATCCAACACCTCCGTCGATACTTTTCTTAACTTGTATTGCCCATATGAAGTGAATTAACAAAGAGAATCAGTGGACGTAGGCATTTTCGTGCCGAACCACTTTAAAAACCTTGTCTCTTTTTTAACTTGTTCCTTTGTATCATTGGCTGCTTGCTAACTTTATCCTTTTCTGTTGAACAAAATCCTGAGTATATAGCATTTCTATTCAAAGCACTCCACAACGCAACTTCACCTGGACAAGACCCAACAGGTACTATGCGAATCTATGCCCTCGCCAATGAGACGCTTTTGCTCCAGCATCCCTCTGCTGCGGGTTAACTCATTGCTCGCGACGGCCCTTAAAGCCAACTGTAATGAGCCGATTATAAGCCACCGAGAAGGCCGACTATAGCCGAGGCAGCTCATTACGGCGTTAGGCTCGCCGGCAACTGTGAACCGACTATAAGCCCCAACATAAGGTGTGGCCAGCCAGGGGCAGTTCACAGTTGACGACGGCACCCACGCTAGCCGGCCACAGTAAATCGAATAATACCCACGATTACGGGCCATAATGGCCCGGGTAGTTACTGTGCGCGATCTCGGCTCCGATGTGTCTTAAGTGCGGCTGTGGTAAAAAAGAATTAACTCCCCGCGGAGGCGTAAGATGGGTGACGAATGTCTCCAAGACCCACAGCTAGGGAAAGTGACTACAAAACCCGTTTGCCACGAACTTAAGCACATCGAAGGCCTTCCGTGATTGGAAGTTTTACCTTTTCACGTATTTCAATTTTACTTAAAAATCTTTTTCCCTATCCCCTATAACAATCCCTAAAGTACATGATACAGAGTAGGAGATACTCGCCAATGGGTGTAAGGACTCACAGTGGCAGGACATTCGACTACATTCCATGCTCGGTCATACAAGATATTCAAGACTGCCATCTACGATTAAAACATGAAAGGCGGTATTTTCTTCTTTTATGTACAAATACATGACTATAATCTGTTCACACCACACACTAATATTACAAGTCATGAAATTATGTTTTAAAACCAAAACCTGACATCAAACACAATTCAATTACAAGAATATGCATAGCTATATTTCTCATACGACATGTCGAAAAAGCAACAAACATTCAAGAAAATCAGCCCAAGTTAAAGAATTACACGTCAAAAATAAGACTATTTATTACAAGTGGCAAAATATTACAACCTAAAGGCTACGTTACTATCTTTTCGACTAACATATACAACACTATCGAATCCACAAAAAGAGTTTTTCCAGGTATAATCAAGGAGCCAGCTGCAGTGGAGCTTTATCCTTGCCCTGTTGACCCCCTGTCCAGTCAAAAAAAAAAGAGTACTCATTAGCAATAAGCAACCAAGTTGATGGAGAAACTAAAAAGGGAGACTTACCAGCGCCTGCTTCCTGACTATCCTGATCGTCATCCTCTACCTGCACGCCTACCTCCTCAACGGCAAGCAACCGCATACCTTCCTTCACCGCCACCTTCTCCTCCTTGGCAAACTGGGCAGTGACCGCATCCATGCTGAAGGCCACGCCACCATCTTTATCCGCATCGGCCTTGGCCTCCTCCAGAGCCCGAAGATAGATCTTAGCCATGATCCTGGGATAATCATCCATCCAGGATAGGTTGCCCTGCTTCCAGGTTCGGAAGTACATGTCCTGGAGCATTTCGTCCATCATCCCCTCATTCTCCTCAAACTCCCTCATCCGGGCCTCGGAAGCCAACAACCTCCCAACGGCAGCATCTCTCTCCGATCGGTATCTCGAGCAGTCGGCTAGAAGGGATCCCCGCATTGCCTCCATCTCCTCCCTCAACTTAGCTTGAGCAAGCTCTGCAGCCTCAAGTTTCCCGGACAATTCCTCCACCTGCTCGAGATCCGCTTTCCGAACCTCGTCCACCGTGGCAATAGCCATGTCAATCCGCTCTTTGCAAGTAGCTTCCATTTTCCGCAATTCGGCCCGACTGGCCTCTTCCATGGTTTTCCTTAATCGTCTAGTAGCAGCCTCATGCTGAGAAATCTGAATAGCCTGATCCGCAAGTTGTTTGGCCTGATCCGAAACCACCAATCGAAGTCGGATATTGGCGCTCCCAATCTCCTCTCCGGCCTTAACCAGTCGGGCATGATGCCCCATCAGCTTCTTGGTCTCCTCCGCCACCCGATCAATATTAGCCTTGGCCTCGTCTCCCATAGTGATTATACGAGTAGTGAGTAAATCGAGATCTAAGGACTTAGCTTCATCAAGTACCCGTACCATGGGGTTGCGGGGGAGAAGGTGTTCACCAGTGGCTTCGTCAAAGGTAATATCATGAGAGCTCGGATCCAGATCAGGATGACCCGCAAATGGATTACGAGCCAAGTCAGGACGGTCGATATGAGTAACAGAAGGGTTTCCGGACGGGTGCGGAGAAGGAGCAAACTCGCTATCCTCCTCCGTGATATCATGAAGAGGCTGAGCCGGGAACTGAGGACCAGGCGAAGGTTCGGATAAAGGACGACTCCTCTTTCTCTGCTGAATACCCTCTTCGATAACCCCGAGAAGAGGACGGTAGCCGACTACATCCCCGGAGCGGTGGGTCGAAGGCTTCGGCTTGACAGAAGTTTTGGAAAGCTTGTACTGTTCAAGCCTGTGCCGAAAATCTGAGGCTTTGAACGTTTTACCTGCTCCTGATATGAAGAAAAAGTGTCACAAGCATATATTGTTCTATACTTCGAGAAAACACAGCAAATTAAAAGGAGAGAAACACATCTGTGGTTGTACAAACCCTGAGGAGGAGTAGGATACTGCAATAAGTCCTGGATTTCATTCCAGGACGGGAGCGGGTCATAAAATATTCCTAAGTCCCTATCATTAATGAAGCATGCAGGAGTCAAGAGTTCACCTTGAGTCGTCGGAGCCGCCTTGGCTGGAATGGTCTGAGAAGACTCGCTTGCACCGGTCCCGGCCTTGTCCGCTTTCCCGGTTTCCTCTACCAAAGCCGGATCTTCGTCCAGCCCCTCGAAAGCCTGGTGGAACGCATCATCCGTCCACTCCTGAATCTCGCCCGCTTGCCCAGGAAGCAAGGCCCCGATGCCATCACCACCTTTATCACCTTCCCGACCATCTCCACCCTCACCTCTTGCCTCCTCTATATCTTCCTCCTCCTAGGTAAGTGGACAGTTGCTGGGGGAGGGACCATCCGACTTCTTGAGTTTCTTACCTCCGACGGCTGGAGGTTTCGTGAAAGGTTTCCTCTTGCTACTCTCTACCGTAACACCTTCCTTGGTCTGAGCAGCCGCCCTCTCCTCCGCCGTTTCCCTCAGCTTAACTACTGACTGCTGTGGAAGGATTAAGTTATACTCCAGAAGAATCGCATTTCTGATCAAGAAGGCAGATGATCTATATTTCCCGAGAATAGCTTCTATCTCAGCCGCCGTCTGAACCAGGCGGTCAGTCTCCACAACCGCAAAGCCACCTGTCGCTAGCAAAAATGAGGAAGTATGAGAAGAAGCATCGCAATCGTAATGGAAATTATAAGTAAAAGCATCAACTTACATCCCGAAGTAAAGCGCCGAATTGAAACAGAGTCGTCCCTAACAAAGAACCATTCCTTCTTGAACATGCTGAATTTGGAATACAGATCCAAGACAGGCTTGAAGGTCACAGCTGACTCCAAGCTAATGTATGGGGACCCCTTCTTATAGCCCCTTAGGTTATATAGATACCGGATCTCTCGGTTGGAAGGAGCACGACCATACTTCCTCCGGAAAATGACGAAGAGGCTCACCAGTATAGCATAGGAGTTGGGTTGAAGCTGGAACGGGGCCACCTTAAGGTATGTGAGGAAGCTGGCTATCCAAGCGTTCAGAGGAGGGATGGCACCACACATGCAGTGGTATCTGCTGTAGGCGAAGTACCCTTCAGGAGGATCATACGGCATAACGTCTCTCCCAGGCAATAGCAAGCGCGCCCTATCGATTCCAAAGGATCGGGAAATGACATCGAGCTGCTCCTCCTTGAGGGAGCTAGGAAAGCAATCGGGCGGGGAGTCCAGGAGCTCCTGAGGGCCGTACCCGTCCACTAGTGATCTCGGGGCAGATCCGTGACGTTCTGGATTCGGCTGAGCTGGGGGCACGGTAGAGGAACCTCCTTCACCCTCGGATTTCTTTTTGTCTGATCGAGTTTCCACTTTACGAGACATTATCTGCAACACCAAAAAAAAACATGCTGTTAGAACGGAGGATGTAAACAAATAAACATCAGTAGCCCATTCGGTAATATGTAGTATAAGCTTTCATTCGGTGGTAAAGCAACTCACGTGATTCGGCTACAAGTGATTCGGCTACAAGTGATTCGGCACACGTGATTCGGCACACGTGATTCGGCTACAATGATTCGGCGCACGTTGATTCGGCTGCAAGTGATTCGGTTGCAATGATTCGGCGCACGTTGATTCGGCTGCAAGTGATTCGGCTACAAGCAATGTTCGGTGAAGAAATGCAATGGCCTAAGCCTCCCATTTATAGGAGGAGGTTGAATGATCAAACCACATGGTTCATTTCTGGAGCCGGATGAGATTGCTCAAACTCAAACAAAGCAGGACATGCGCGCACGCACATCCTACTTTGGGGGGCAAATGTTGGGTAAATTTCTCACCCAGAAGATCTCAAGACCATGGAAAGCTAAACTTCATTCGGCATCCTCACCACATCCGAACCACTACTTCCCACCGAACCAAGCTTCCTACCGAACCACACTTCCCACCGAATCAAGCTTCCTACCGAACCACCACTTCCCACCGAACCAAGCTTCCTACCGAACCACACTTCCCACCAAATCAAGCTTCCTACCGAACCATACTTACCACCGGACCAAGACGATGCAGAACCAGATTTGCCAGGCCAGAATGTATCAGCCCGGGCCCATCAGCAGCTGTATACATCCAAGACCCCTACCTCCAGCCTCACTCTATAAATAGAGGGGCAGGGGTACAACAATGGGGGACAAGTTTTGAGAGCTCAAGCACGGAGAGAGCTTTCAATCAACTTTATTTTACTTGTATAAAAGTTTTGTACTTGTAATCTAAAGAAGAAAAGAGAAATAACATATAAAGTGGACGTAGGCACATTCAGGCTGAACCACTATAAATCTGCGTGTCTTTTTACAGTTTAGCCCCTGCTTTTCATATATTTGCATAAATCACTCAAATTACTAAGAACAACATAAGATCTACTAAATCATACAACTTTGAGGTGTTTGTCCATTTTTTGTGCAAACATAAATGGATTTAGAATTTTAAGCAAAAGGAGATTTCGTGAATGGAAATGATTTATAAAAAGGATTTATTGAATAAATTTATAAGAAAAGAATTTGAGATTTGGATTTTCCCTTAACTGGCCTTCTTAATTATGGTGTTGTGGAACTTTCGTCCCATGCTTAACAATGAAGTAATAGTGTTTGGTGTTGCTCTTATCTCTAATTTAAATAACATTGGTTTGATCCTTTTAATATGATTTTGAAATAAAAAAATCTTTCACAAATGATTTGTGAATAAACTTATGTCAAATGTTTTTGATAAATATTTTGAAAAGAGATTTAGTAAATAAAGATTTGTTTTTGAGGCTTACTGATTGCTTTGGGTAGTTAAATATCTATATTTTTGTTTGTTTGTGTATTTGATAATTAAATAAATGACTATCAAATCTTGGCCAGTTTTGACTTAGGAAGTATGATTTTATATGTGAGTTCCCCGGTGAGGACTCAAATACTTGTTGCATATATCCAAAAGAACCAGGAATGAGTCAACCGAAAATTATCGTTGTTGGTTTGGAGAGACCGGGATCAGATATGATATCCGAAAACCACTCTAAACCAACATATGAGTTCGCACGGAAGACATCTTAAAGATGATTGAAGATGATGCTCCTTGAAGAGCCTTTAGTTTTGTTCAGACCCAGAACGAACTTGTACGAATGAATGCTAGCATAGCATTTCTTCCTTGAGGGCAGTGTTGGCATTTCAAGAAGGATTGCTAAATGTTAAGAGCATAACCTCTCAAACCCCACATCTCGATAATGGTCCAAAGAGGATAGATGTAGTAGGTTGTGGGTCGCACCTATTATGGTATGATCGTCCTAAGATCTAATGTCGATATCTCTGTGTATGCTTCGGGGCCTATTTTTGGTTATTGGTCACAGCAAGGTATGCTCATATTCGGTACCACCCAGTTCAGGGGTATGTCGGTCCTGTGTTGCAGAGGTCGAAAGGTTTTCGATCTCACTGTACATTTTATCTAGACGTGTACAAATTTTCGAAAGGTAGTCCCTTACCTTGCCATTTGATGGAAATACATTCTCCAATAAGTTCCTTTGGTTTATACCTATTACTGCTATTATGTACATGCATCACGGCTATTTGATTATTAAATATTTTAAACCCAAGACATTATGATAATATCAAAGGATTTTATATAGAAAATATTCTGGTAACATCAGGTAAAAACCCGTCTGTGTTTATGTGCGGTGTAGTCTTACGAGATACCTTTGATTTTATAGGATTTATAGGTTATAATAAATAATCCTTATGATTTGAGTTTCTTACGCTGGTTTTACTGGACTGACTCGGGCATTGTTTTCTTTTAATGCTCGGATCAAACCAAGCATATTTTCCAGATTAGCTTTGGATGCATTGGAGCACAGGAGACAAGATGGAGGCCAAGACATATCTATGTATTTCTCTATGTTCTGTTGGATGGCTTTGTTGTATTTATTAGAAATTGTAAGGACGAGTGTTATAACTGTCCAAGCAGATAATGGGTTAGTGTACTCTGGTATTGTATGTATGTTAAATTTATTTTTGTAAAGACCTGATTTATACGTTATTCGTCATGTTTTTGTGAGATTATGTTATGTCTTTCTTTCTTTCACCCTTAATGACCTATCTTTTGGACGACTAAATGGTTGACATACGAATACCGAGGATGTATTAAGTGACATCCTAGAATGAGTTTGAGTGTATAATATAAGTGCGCGTATTTGTTAGTGATATAAAAATGTTTTATATTGTATTAATTGATTTGTTAAGTGGCTTATGAATTCTGATCGATGCATCTAGCCAATGTTATCGATAGGGTTTCCTTACACTTGAACAAGACCAACCGATACGGTATTGTTTTAAAATTGGTAAATGAAATAATTTTATATTTTAGATATACAAAAATGATTTTTAAACATAGTATAGTACCTTTAAGATACTTGTTGTATAGGAAATGATAATATTCTATGATTATCATTTAGGGTTTGGTTTAGTCATGCTCCTCCAGTTTGAGCATTGAATGTTGTTGAATGTTATAGGTAGCTTCCTTTTTTAAACATGGGTTAGGTAAATAAAAAATCGGGGAACATTGAAACGAATACCTTATGAATTAAATTTCACAATTTGATTATAAGGCATTCGACGTTAATGTTAGGCTAAGGATTTGGTTTAATAAAAGATGTTTATTAAAAGTTAGAATATTTAGAAATGATTTTATCTAAGGAAATGAATTTATAAAATTGGTTTATAAGATGTGACTTATAAATAAACATGAATTTAAGTAGAAAACTTGAGGACCTAAATTTCGGTGTTTTTGAAAAATGATTTTTCAAGTTTTGGAAAGTAATAATAGTATTACTTGAAAGTATTTTGGTTTAAGTATAAAATTTTGGGAATGGAAATTTTGAGTAAGAATTATTTTCTTTGGATTGTTTCGAGTAACGAGTCTTGATTTGTTTTGTGACGATCTAAATAATCTTCCAAGT
Organism: Allium fistulosum; assembly: GCA_030737815.1. Classification (NCBI taxonomy): domain Eukaryota; kingdom Viridiplantae; phylum Streptophyta; class Magnoliopsida; order Asparagales; family Amaryllidaceae; genus Allium; species Allium fistulosum. Next base: position 1,512,107,145 of record CM060901.1, read on the forward strand.
GATGATAGGATGTTTTCTTAGGCGAACGGTGTAGTGCACTTAGTAAATTATTCTCTTTATCATTGTACGATCGAAACAAGTTCAAATCTGAACGAAACTAAAGCAAGTTGGTAATAGATATTTTGGATATATGTATGGTATTGTTTCAAATGGTATTTGAAGGTGAGAAAGTATTTTTAGGTTAACTAGTTCGAGTGGCCCAAAAATAACTTAAAATGGGAAAGAGATGTGTTCAGATGGTAAACACTTCTCTTAAGTATTACCCTTCTAGGTAAGATAATGTATGATACTGTTTGATAGTACCCAATTCCTTAGTATCATTTTAGGGTTACTCGAGCTATATCTATATTTTTTATGAACAAAATATATAGTATTATTTCAAAATATTTTTGAAATAAAACCTGGGTATTTGACTCCTAAGTTTTCAGGACGTAAACGTATCTTGATTTAAAAGGGTTAATAGATAAAGTTTAAAAATTGAATTAATTTAATAAGAAGGTTTAATAAACTTTGTTTTACTAAACAGTGTCATTTGGATTTTAACACTTAGGAGGTTAAATAGTATTTAATGTTATTGGGCCGGCTACTAAACACCTTTACCTTAAAAGTGTCCAACAAAAAGTAGACTCTAGGATAGAGTTGGGATACCTGCATCCAACTCTTCTTAGTTATTTACTAGACCGAATGGGTAAAGAGGTTGAATTGGTCGACTTAGTTTTAAAGACCCTAAATTATTTTGTGCCTACATCTGAATAGTTAAAAGTGAATAGAATTAAAAATCAGATGTTATATATATATATATATATATATTCTTAGGATGAAAGAGGGTATTATCTAAGTTAATAAATTCATATGAATTTATGAAAGGTTTCATAAATAAGTTATATCATTTAAAAATGTTTGTATCTAAGTTGGAACTGTTATGAAATGATTTCATAAATATTTATGGGAGGGTAGGAAGGTAAATGGGTAAATAAGAACCGTTAGATGAGTATTAGGTTGTACATGGATCATTTCCCTTTCTCATATAGTTCTCGATCCAAGATTCGAGTACATGTCTTGAGGTATTCTACACCATTCCGGATAAGAATTTATCACCCAATTTTGATGGCGAGCACTTGATGAGGGTTCTCAATAGGAAACTAAAGTTTTCTATCATAGTATATAGCTATGTAAGGAGAACAGAGGTTTCTAGTCAAGAAGCCTAATCGGAGTCCGCACTAGTGAATCGGGTGAGCGGTACTAGTTTGGAAATGAAGTTATGTATTTGAATAATGATCGAATCAGATTTTCCATATGGATGATCTATGAACATCATGCTGACTTATGAATAGTATTGGGTGTTCATGTGGTGAAATTTCGAGGATGGAATTCTATAAGGGAGAAGGATGTAACGACCCGAAATTTTATCACTTTGATTTGTGAATATTTAATTAATTTAAATATTCAAATAATTTTTTTGATAATTAAAATACCCTTTTTTAATTTATGACTAATAATGGTGAAATTATTTCAAGATGTGTTTACAAAAATAATTAGTTAAAAGGAAATTAGAAAACATGACTGTAAAGCTTTGTCAAAAATCTTGATTTTTGATCATTCAAAAGTTGTTTAAAAGGTTGTAAAACACCTTAATATATTTAAACACACTCTTATAAAATTGAGATGAATTTAATTAAGTGCATAAATGAGTAAATAAATGTTTACTTTAGTGAAAAGAAAGTGATGTGATAATTTTCAAGTTTAAAAATTAAATAAAAGAAAAATCATGACATGTCATTATCATATTACATCCTAGTACACAAATAAGTACTACATGGTGGATAAAAGGGGGCTTCATGGGGGCAACATGTTGATCAAGGTGAAGAGAAGTGGAGTGGTGATGTGTCATTAATCTAGTGGAGGGCAATTGTAACGACCCGCTATTTTGGACTATTCGCATCCGCACATGTCGGACTTGAATAATTCAAAATACCGAATTGTTAATTTAAATTTGGCAAAACTGAACATATACAGTAAATAAATAATCACAGATCACAAACACAGAGTAATAAATGCAGCGGAAACAAAAGAATAGTAGTTCATGAAGCTACTATATATATAAAACAGAGTTATACAGGATACAACAGAAGTCTCGAATACAATAGACAAATACAATATCATAATACATCACTGGAATAAACTGAATATCCGAAAGCTGGATAGATAGCTGGATCTCCAAGCGAAGCTCCAACTCCAAAGGTGAGTCTCGAATACTGGTACACTCAGTCTGACCCGAGCGTAAAGAAAACACAAAACACTCGAGTCAGGATTAACATTCTTATATCAATAAATCTAACTCAAGTGAAATATCAACTGAAATACAAGTAACTCAAAGGATGTTTGGGATAACCATCCTCTAAGGATCCGTTAAACTATCTACTATGTAATAGTGTACGCTAAGTAGATAATGTCTAATAATTAAAGTACGATATCAAAATAGCGTTAAGTCATGGCCCATTCCAGCCTTAACACATTTTTATTCCCAAGAGCATATACAAGACCGTAGTTTCCCCAAAACCGGAAGTCACCAGAGGGCAATCCATATACTAAAGGTACAAACCAAAATCGTAGTGGTCGCGAATAGGATAATCAGAATGACAAGGTACATGAGGCAATACCAACTAGGATACTAGTAGTTGCGTGATCCGGACTGATGTTGAGCATAGCAGCTACTACCTCAACACCGCGAAACAAAACTCCCAAATCAAGGGGTGCACCCAAATCGAATCACATAAGTAATAGATAAGGTATCGAAGAAGTGTGTCCGCTAGAGATGGCGATCCTCAATGGCCCGGCGCGGCTCCTGTTTTAGTCATGTCAGGGGTCATCCAAAATTGTTCTCTTTCTTCAGTCAACGCGTTCATCAAAACCATCCACTTCGTTCTGGATCAACACTCCGCGTATATTAGTTATTAAAGTGGTTTTCGGTATCGACAGAGAGTATGTTCATATCCGATCCCGGTCTCTTTAATAACTACGTATTATTACACCGATGGTCTTTAATAAACTTCCAAAATAGTTATATTTCAAAACCGACATATCATTGCCATTTCAAAACCATATAAATACGATATCACTTTTCCTTCAAATAAATCCATTTTCAAAATCATATCACTTTCCAAAGTTATATTACTTTCGAAATCATAAGTCTTTTAAAATCAAAACACTTTGGAAATCAAAACCTTGAAATTCATAACACTTTGAAATTATAGCTTGAAATCATAACATTTCGGAATCCATAACACTTTCCTCTTTAATAGTTTAGATATTAAAATTAGTATATATAGTAAAATAGTTTATAGAATAAAATATTTTATGTAAATAGTTATAAGTTAAAATAGCTTATAATAAAATAATTTATATTGAAAATGATTTATTAAAATAGTTTATATTAAGTAAAATATAAATAGTTTTAGATATGGTTTAAAAATACTTTATATAAAATAGCTTCCTCAAATTTCACAAATCGAATCAAATCAACTCGAATTTCAAAACTTCAAATTTTATCAAATCTCAAATCATCCAATTCAATTCAATTCAGTTTCTAAATAAACCTTTTTAAATTATCGATTTCAAATGCCTATTCGAACCATAAATAAACCATTTCAATTTCAATATTATTTCACAGTTTAAATATTCGACATTTCAAAACTAAATTCGATAATTCAATTTATGTCCCAATTTAATTTCATTACATTCAGTTTCTGAAATATTTCTTTAATCATTTCAATACATAAAAATACAACTTCAATTTACAAATTTATATAGACAAAATATCCCATTTAAATTTATATAAGTTTGAAATATTCATTAAGCCACTTCTTAATTAATTCAAGTTATAAAACATATCTTAAAATTTCAAATTTAATAGATTTTAAATCAACTTATTTAAGTATAATTCTTAAATAATTAAGAATTCCAAATCAATTCAAATTTATCTTTCAACCTGAAACATTATAAATTCTATATTTAAAAATATAAATTTTACATAAATACTTAAACATATTTCATATTGATTCAAATCAACTTTATTAAATCAACTTTAATAAATCTTTAAAATCATTATTTATTAAAACCATATATTTCTTTCAAAACCGTAGAAATGTTTTTCAAAACATTTATATATAGACCAACGGTGTCTGTATATAATTTTCTATCCTATGGTCAAGTGATACGAATATTTATCATTTCAATCCGCAATTTAAAATATATTCGGGTATATATCTTTTCAACCCGAAATCCCAAATTCAATTTAATTTGAAAATCGCTTGGGTTTATCATTTCAACCCATAATGATTTTCTCCTATTCTAAAGTCCGTTCGGGTATGTATCATTTCAACCCATAGTGATTGTATACTAACAGGGAACTTGCAGAGTGATAACAGATATGATAATAATATAACAACGGTAACAGGCATATATCATCAGTATAAATAACAGATAAGGGTGTCAGATGTCACAGGTGAACAGATACAGATGATGGCGTATATATAGCAATATAAATAACAGATAATGATGTCAGGTGTCACAGGTGAACAGATACAGATGATGTCATAGGTATAGCAGTATAAATAACTAACAGCAGCATATTTCAATTCTCGTTTCAATTGAAATCAAATTTAATAAATAAAAGAACGTTAATCGTGAGTGATTGCTCACCTTTCGAGGCTAGAGATGCACGAGAAGATGACACGGATACGCACACTGATACGGACATAGAGATTGAGTTACGAATCCAAGCAAAACAAATCGGCACGAATTCAACGATCAAAGCTGATAACAGAAATCGATGAAATCAAATCAAAACATTCAACATAGCAACAAATAAAACATGTCCTGCGTCAATGTTTAACAATATAATTCTATGTGCTACCGAGATCGAAATGGTCTGAAATTTGGTATGAATAAATATCAAAACTTGTATTTTAAACTGCAAAAGATTCACTTGTTTTGGACAAGAGACGAGAAAAGTTACGATGTCACGAACATAGACTCAGGCCATGTTTGTAGCAGTGTAAAATAATTTCTAAGTACAAAAGAACAGCTGCCTGGGTCTAACTTACAGATCCTCGACCACTAATCAAACGATGTCGGATTTTACTGAAATTTGACAGGCATAAACTAGGTAACTTCGACTCTTTTTTAAAAATAGAATCAACCCATTCCGACGTAAGACAGAAGAGATACGATGCGTCAAACATGAACTCAGGTCGTGTTTGCAGCAGTGTAAAATAATTTCAAGTACAAAAGAACAACTGCCTGAGTCTAACTTCCAGATCCTCGACCACTAATCAAACGATGTCGGATTTTGCTGAAATTGACAGGCATAAACTAGGTAACTTCGACTCTTTTTTTTAAAATAAAATCAACCCATTCTGATAAAAAACGAGTGAGATATGATATCATGAACATGTAGTCTAACTGTTGTTCAGAAAAAGTAAACATGCTATATTTTAATCGGAACACATAACATATTTTATATAAATATATATATTAATTACCCAAACCATATATGAACACATACATGCTAAAAAATAATCTATATGCAACTATATTTATAAAGAAATATGTGTAACCTTCTCTTGCCAATATTTACAACAGTACATATGTGAGCATATAACTAATTAAAAAAAAATTCAGACCAACAGCTACATATATAACTTGCATATCATACAAATACATATATATTACCCTTTCACGCTAAAACTATAGCCGACCTATATATATAACTGTAAAATATATAAACTTGTATATTGTACGTATAAATATATATGTACATAAAACATAGAATTTACATATAAAAGTATATATAAATTAACACCCAATACATACAACACATATATTAATATATGTATAGCCTCTGACACAATGAAATATAATACATATAGCCTAGTTATGTCTCAATATATATCATATGTACTGTATAAATTCTTTAACTTATAATATATGCAGAACATGTCATTTTCAAAAGTATAAAACTAACACCTATTAACAGCCAAAACTTTAGAGGTACGCAACTATCATACAACATACAGAACTATAAAAAAAACATCTCTTTAAAGCCCAATAGTTTTTCTTTTATAATGTAAATTACTCTAACAAAGATTCTACTTTTTCTACAATATAATATACTCTAACATAAATATATTATACCTTGCAAAAAAGAAGACGTGAGGATGGCATGGATGCTCGGCAGGTTGGAGGAGGTGCACGGGTGTGAGAGAGACGGGGAGGCGGGTCAAAGCGACTAGGGAGACGCTGCAAGCCCGGTCAGAGATGATGAAGGCCGGACTGGGCTGCGTTCGGCTTGGGTGAGAGGTTCGGCCTGGGTGGTTGCGGCTTTCGATCGCAGGCGGGTCGAAGGTGGAGACGTGGAGGAGAGAGGGACGGAGATCAATTGGTGGAAGGCCAAGTATGCGGAGGGTGGAGGGAGAAGAGGGTGTGCATGTGGATGATGTGGTGGCGCTTCGTTTGCTCGTGGCGATGACTTTTATGGTGGACGTGATAAGGAGGTTTGGCCATGAGAGATAGAAGAGGGGAAGAGAACGTGTATGAAAAGATGAAGGGAAGAAGATGAGCCACTGTGAATTGAAAAGTGATGAACGTGTACCAAGGCAAATAAAGTGATATAAAATGAGATAGGCTATTTGGCTTCTCTGATTATAAATGCTTATAAATTTTTGAAAAGCAAACGTCAGATCAGTAAAGAAAAGGCATTGTAACTTCACATGAATATAAATATTGAATATTTGCAATTTGAAGGGTCAAAGTAGTTTCAGAATTTAATAAAGCAATTGATTGGTGCAGGACAATCACGGTTAAAAATTTTGAAACGCAAAAGAAACCAAGGGTCACGGATCCGATACCGATACGATTATCGTTTACGCAGATTCCATCGTGTAGCAGACTCCGAAACACACGAACGAATATGCTGCGGAGATTGACACGACGAGACGATCAAAACGGTATATAGAAATCAGTGGTACGATTGAATTATAAAAATTCGAATTTTTCAATTGGCGGAAAATGCAAGAAAAACGCAAGAAAATAAGACCGACGGAGCCCAAGATGTCTGAATTTGGAAAAACGACAAACTGGCATCTTGCTCAGAAGATGATTTAGAATTTTTCTATGTAAAAATATTTAGGTTTCGGAAACATTTTATTTTCATTGCTTTTTAACTGATTAAATTGATGTGAATTTATGCGCAAAATAAACTTTCATATTTTCGGACGAAAATTTACCAGTCGCTATGTTTAACTAGACGTATTCCAAATATTAAATTTTTATTTCAAAATTTTATCGTTTAAAATTTCACAAAATTTCAACTAATTACGTTATTAAAACAGTTGAAATTTACGGGTCGTTACAGCAATGGTACTTGAGGTCATTAAGGTAATTTCAATAAGTTCATTTTCATAAAAACTAATTTCAAATTCTCTCTCTTTCCTCATTCCTATTTTCTACTTTTTACATTTTTGTTTCTTCCTTCTTAAGCTTTGAAAATATCTTTAATGGTTTCCCAAAAGTTTTCAAGTTTTAAAAATCAAAACTTTTACTTTTAAAACCTTTTAAAAATTTCTTTAAAACGCTTCTTTTGTAACAGCCCAAAATTTTTAACGAAATTTTATTAAAAATAAACATTTTGAAATATTGATTTGAATTAAAAGTGTAATAACTAGTGTAAAACGGGAAATTTAAACTTTACATTTTTACGTATAATTTCATCCGTTCTTAACTTTATATTAGAATCAAATTTTATTAATGATGATAATAGCTATTTTAATTTTAGTTTGAATTGATACGTTATTTTTTTTTAGAAACCGATAGCATTTTCAATTTTATTTAGTAAAAGAAACAAATAACGGTTGTACGTTACGTTGGGCGTTACACTTTACGTTCGTTGTTCCTTTGTCTATTTGATTTTATATCCGTTGACTTTACAAAATTTCAGCTGCATATTTTCAGTTTGAAAATTTCAAAAATCTTGCCAAAGTCTAGCCTAAAACCGTGCACTTGAAGATTACTTCTTCCTTGCCTTCCATACGTTTCTCCAATTTAATTGAATGCCTTAATTGCCTCTACCGATTCAAACCATTTGCCTTCTCTCCACCAATCAAGTGAGCATCTGTAATATATATTATTCGTTCACAAAAATATTTCCATACTGCAAATTTCACATTCGCCTCCATCATAATTCTCGTGAGCATCTCTGGGAGGTAAGACAGCATCCTCTTTCCTTTCTTTTAAGTTGTATTTCAATGTTTGCATGTCCCCTGTTTTGTTACTTTATCATTTGCCTACCCATGCCTTCACCAGTCCCCATGTCTCCCATTCATCACCAGATCACCACCGATCCAGACCAAAGCCCACGCCTCCACTCCATGACAGATCACCACCGATCCAGACCAAACCCCACGTTCCTCCACCAATCACCCTACCCCAGCGCCTCCACCCAGGCAACCCCTCCACCGGACCTACCCCATTCGCCAACAGCCTAGACCACCACCGAAACCCCTCCAGACCGTGACCAGCCCACCACGACCCCACGCCTGCCACCACGACCTACCCCAGTCCACCACCACGTCACCAGGCCGAACCCCAGACCATCACCACAACCCAGATCGAGTTCCATACCACCACGTCAGCCTACCCATTCGCTGCCACCACGCTCCACCTCCCCAGGTCGGGACCAGCCACCACCTCATGCAAAACTGCCCAGACGTGAACCCCAGGCCGAGACCGAACTCTGTATGGCTGAAGAGTAAATTTTGTTCCACTGACCTTTCTCTGAAAAAAAATGAACAAATATACGTTTTGTCACCTCTGCAATTTTATGCTGCTGTCACCTTGTACTTTGTAGTATAGTTCTATTGAGTTTTGTTTAGAAAAAAAAAGAAAAATGCTTTTGGTCACGGGTTGGTATCCTAGGCTGTTTTTACTGACCATTGTTTTGAGAAAAAATTTTGTTTTGTCACTTTAGATTTTTAAGTAAACTGTTGTCACTTTTGTAAATCGTTGGAGTTAGTCTATTTTCAAAGTGGTCGAGCTATTGTTTTCGATTCTCAAACTTGTTTTTCTCTTTTCGTTTGTTTGCTTCATTTGAAAATTCGTTATTCGTGCAATCTTAGATTTGATTATTTATTGTGCTTTTGGCTTGAATCTAGTTGGCGCATCCGCTAACAACTGATCGTGCTTTCCGCGTGCGTTCGATAGACATCGTATTTCTTTTTCCGAATCTCCAGCTCCGTAGAGGTGAGTAAATCTCACACGAATATTCATACTTATATGATTATGAAACGACCACAACTGAATGTGTAGAAATAAATAAATAAATAAATGATGTTGTAATTACCTGTGATTTATTTATAGTTGATGTTAGAATTGTTAAAACTGCATCTCGTATCATCTGTTATATTCTGTTCTTATTTTACTGTTATTTTATTCTGTTAAATCACAATGCAAGTTCCCTGTAGAATAGAATCACTATGGGTTGAAATGATACATACCCGAACGGACTTTAGAATAAGGGAAGATCGTTATGGGCTGAAATGATAGGCCTGAACGGTTTTCAATTAAATTTTATTTACTTGGGATTGCGGGTTTGAAATGATAAAACTCGGATTTTTCTTTGTAAATTACGGATTGAAATGATATAGTATCCGTATCACTTGACTTAGGCTAGAAAATATTATACAGACCCATGGTTATTTTTCTGTATTTTTCTGGATACCTTTAAATGTTTTAAATATTGTAATAATATTAAATTGATTTAAATCGAATTTTTAAATGATTTATTTAGAATAGAAATGATTTTTCTATGAGATAAATATAAATAAATGGAAAATATTAATTTTAAAATGGAACTTAATTTGAAGTTTTGACTAAAAGAAAAGATGGAAACTTAAGTCAATTAAATTGAAATGAAAATTTAGTTTTAAAATGATGGAAAATGGAGTTTAAGTTTAAATGTTGAAATGAATTTAATAAGCGAACTTGTAAGTTTTTGGTTTTGATTTGTAATCTCTTTAAAATAAATTAGTTAAAGGATTTAAATGAACATTTTAATGTATGATTTTGTAAGTTCTGAACTAGGTAGAATCTGTAGCACTTTTTAAGTGCTGTGGTTATATAAGTGAAAAAAAAAACTAAAATGAACTAAGGCTATGATAGTACTTGGTAAGTGCTGTTGTAGCAGAAACTAAAATTGAACCTGAACTAATAAAAGAGCTACTGTAGCACTTGTTAAGGACTGCAATAGGCTGAAATATGATTTTGTTTAAAAACTGAACTGTTATAGCAGTTTATAAATGTTGTTTTGTTGAATAAAATTGTTTCAAATATAACTTACCGCCGCACTTTTAAATGTTGTGAAAGCTGAAAATTTTAACGCTATTGTTTTAAGTGAATAAATGAACTCCGAAAAGGTTAAATTTTGGGAATTTAATATTTGATTTAAAAGAATAATGACTTTGTTTTAAATGGTTAAATTTGAAGTATATTTGATAAATTGTTTTAAATCTATAACCACGGGTTATAATAACGATTGGTTGGCAAAGAGACCGGGATCAGATATGGACATACTCTCTGTCGATACCGAAAACCACTTTGACAACCGTATACGCGGTGGAGATTCCAGAATGAAGTAGGATGGTGACGACGATCCTAAGGTATATACGTGGACCCAACTCCCGTGAGTTGGCATAAGGTGGCTAAAACAGGAGCGATTGACGGACCAATGAGGTAGCACCTCTTATCGGACACACTTCTTCAATACCATTCTATACTTGTGATTGATTTGGTGGCCACCCTTGATTTGGGAGTGTTGTTCGAGGTGGGCGGTAGTGGCTGCTATGCGTCACCACTAGTACGGATGCGTAATTGGTATATCTACCCCGGCATTGCCTAGTTGTGCCGTGTCACCTACCATATCGAGCTTTACTACGATTATGATTTTAAGATCCGACCGCGTTAAGGTTCTCCATCCCCTTAACGCTATTTTCCGATATGATTATACTTTACTTATTTAGACACTATTGTAATAGCGAATATTACTACATAGTAGATATTTTAACGGATCCTTAGAGGATGGGCGGTCCCAAGCATCTTCTAAGTTACTTATACCTTTACTACATTTCACTTGAGTTGGTTTACATTGTATAAGTATGTATATCCTGACTCGAGTGTTTATGTTTTATTTTATGCTCGAGTCAGCCTGAGTATCAGTTGGACTTCATCTTCATGGAGCTTGGACTACTGGAGATCTTCTTTATCAAGCTGCTATCTATTTTGCTATTCAGTCTTTTATTTTAGCTTATGTAATTGAGACAAATGAATTTGGGATTGCTATGATTATTCAAACTGTATTGGTTTTAGACTATGTAATTTGTACTTGTTTTGAGACTATGTATTCTAGTGGCTTCATGAACCACTATGGTTATTTTTAAATTCCGCTGTGAGTTATTCTGATATTTCTGTGTCTGTGATTCTATGAATGATTTTATTTGCTCCAAAATTTATTACAATCTGTTATTTTGTATTATTCAAGTCTGACATGTGTGGATTATTGTCGATTTGAATGGTCCAAAATACCGGGTCGTTACATTTGGTATCAGAGCGAGGTTTTAGACAAACCTTAGCCTATGGAGCAAAACTCATTAGAGATAGGGTAGAAATACCCTAGAATGAGTGAAATCAAACTCAGAATCATTTCTTTGTGAGTGAACGTATTTTCAAAGTATAAAATGATTTTAAATGATTTCTCAAATGATTTTTCAAAGATTATTTTGATATAAAGTTTTCATGTTTTAAGAAGAAAATTTTTCTAAACTTCCTTCTTTCCGTATCTACCTTGTTAGAAATTTTGTTATTAGGATATTCATCCTAGTGATCTTATCGTGTCTTATCTTAACTTATCTTTGTCTTCTCTGTACCTTGTCCTAAATTTATTCTTGATATTTCCAGGATGAATCGTGGAAATGCTAGAGGTAGGGGTCGTGGTATTGCCCCAGTTCCTCCACCTGTTGCACCCGTTAGGTTCACTGTTCTTTGCAAGGAATTCTCTCAGCTCGGTGGCACTAGGTTCACCGGTTCAGAGAGTATTATCGAAGCCCAGCAATGGCTATGAAGTTTGGAGAGAATTTTTACTGGTCTAGAGATCACTGATGCCCAGAAGCGTCAGTTAGCAGCATGGCAGCTGCAAGAGTCAGCCTTAGATTGGTGGGAGTCTGTTACAACTCACACTAACGTAGGTGATCTTTCATGGGAGCAGTTCAGGTATCCTTTGTGTTAACTTGAATTTTCCCCATTTCCTTTTCTTTTGAATCTATCTTAAGTTTGGTTTCTGTATCTTCTTTCCAGGGAGGCTTTTGTGGCTAAATGGATGCCCGAAGCCGGGAAATCTCAGCTTTATCGTGAATTCATGGATCTCAAGCAGGGTACCATGTCTTTTTCAGAGTATGAGCGGAAGTTCAATGAACTTTCCAAATTTGGTCCTGGTCTTATCGACACTCAGCTAAAGAAGAATGAGAAGTTCATTTCTGGAGCTCGTCCAGAGTTCTACGATCGTCTTATTTCACATGTTCATGGCACTTTTACTGAGCTCATGGATATGGCTATTCGCTATGAGAACCCTACTTCCAAGGGTCCTGCTACTTCTGGTGCTCATGTCTCTCAATCTTCCTCTGCAAATTCCAAGAAGAGAAAGCCCAACTTCCACCAGCAGAAGAAGAATTGGATCAAGCATGCGGGCTTGGGATCTTCAGCATCTGCTCCTTCCCAGAGACACCCTATTGATCTTTCCTCCATTACTTGCTTCAAATGTGACCAGAAGGGACACTATGCTAATAGTTTCCCTACCTCGGTTAGTGCTGCTGTTCCTCCACCTCAGGTTGCCAGGAACGATCTTTGTCATGTTTGTCTTCAGCCGGGTCATTTTAGGAAGGACTGTCCTTTATATCAGAAGGGAAAGCCATCTGGTGTATTTGCTGTCACATCTGCTTCATCACCCATTGCACCTACTCCTGCTCCTAGCGATGATCAAGGTACTCTTCAAGGCACCTTTACTTTATTTCATCATCATGTTCGTGTTTTATTTGATACTGGAGCTTCGCATAGTTTTATTTCTGATGATTTGTGTAATAAGTTTGAAACTCTCCTTTCTCCTAAGTATGCTTCTGTCCCTCTATGTGTTTCAAATCCTATTGGTGGTCCCGCAAATCTTGATAAGATTTGTAAGCAAGTGAGACTCTTCTATTCTAGTCATAAATTTTCTGGAGATTTCTATGTCCTGGGTTTCGATGCTTTTGATTTGTTGCTTGGAAGTGATTGGCTTGACGGGCACGATGCTCATATCTCTTGTAAATCCCAAATTGTTTCTCTTAAGGATGATCGGGGTAACTCTTTGGTTATTCAGGGTCGTATGCCTCATGATTATGCTGGTAGCTTTATCTTTTCTCTAGATGCTTCTACTGATGATCTTCAGTCGACTCGTGTAGTCAATCTCTATTCCGATGTATTCGGTGAAGTTACTGCTTTACCTCCTAAGCGGGAAATTGATTTCCGCATTGATCTTATTCCTGGAGCTCGACCTGTAGTTCTTCCTCCTAGAAGAATGGCACCTCGTGTAACGACCCAGAATTTTGAACAATTTAAAATGAAAATATTTAATTAATTTTAAATATTTGAACGATGATTTAATTTGAATCCCCGATATAACTTTGATTTGGCGATTAAATTATAGAATTTAATCTATTGTAAGTTGACTAAAAATTTGAAACTTCAGTTTTAAGCTGAAGATAAATATTTCAAAAGCTTTTAAAATTCGTATTGATGATGCTGAAGATAATAGAAGCTTCAGAATTTAATTTTAAACTGTTTTGTTCAGTTTTGAAATATATCATTTGAATCGATATTTGAAAAATAGCGTTCCGGGGCACAGTCTCGGAATTTAACGAAACCAGTTCCATTGGATCCGTAATATTGTATTATTGTCGGATTTCAAATTTCGTAGTAATTGGAGTTGTGGTTTGAGCGTACGATATATAAATGCGTTGAACTTTGTTTCGAAACAAATTGAATCTAAATAAAATATGTTTGCTTTTCTTTTATCCAACCATAAGTACAATCCGCCTCCATTTTGTCTCGTTCGTACCCCTTTTATTTTCTTTCTTTTCCCCTCTTCTCAGAATGGCCATTCGAAAGAAACATCACATTTTTCTTCATCCTTCTCTCTTTGCCTAAATAAAAATCACCTCCTCCAGAATTTTAAAATCGCATTCGAAAAAAAAACAAAATGGAAGGGAGAAGAATTAGAATTGAACTGACTTCCTTAAATCGAATCTCGTCCTCCCTTTCCTCAATTCTGTTCGAAGTAATTTAGCCGTTCGAATTCAATTTTTTTTGTTTTACTCCTCTGTTATTCCAACTCGAGCGAGGCAAACCGATTCGATAGGAGGAGATCTCGCGAGTGCTGATCGGAGCTGCGACGTCGTTGAAGGTGGTGGCTCATGCAGGGTATGGGCTGATGGAGGAGTGGCCACGCGAGGTCGATCTGCGTGGGACTCAGGGTGATGGCAGAAGGCTTTGGAGTTGGAGTCGTAGTGGATTGCGAGTAGGGATTTGGATTTTTGTGCAAAATTTCTGGTGATTTGGGTATCGAGTTTGAGGAACTCGTCGAGGGCGGGCTTTACGACATTTGGTGAGATCATGTTTGTCTGAGGAGGGGTGGGTCAGACTCTGGTAGAGGCGGCCGTGACTCAATGCAGCTGGCCATGATGGTGAAGTGTCAGTGAGGATTCGGGGTGATCTAGAGATGGCCGGCGTGAAGCAAGGCAGAGATGGGCGAAGGTGGTAGTTACTCGCTGTTCAATCGGGGGTCATTCTCGTGTTCGAACCCTTCGTGAGGTAGCATTATTTATTTATTAAATATATTTCTGTGATTTATCTAGTCATTAGTTTATATATATTCACTTACTGTTTCATTTTAAAAATAAATATTAAGATGATTAACTTATTAATTGCTTATTTAATTTATTTGGTTACTAAAAGATCTTTAAAGGAAGATTAGTTAAAATTTAAATATTTGTTTAAATTAAATCATTAGTTAAAATTTAAGTTATTGAACGACCATAAATTTGTTCGATTCAATTCGAATATTAATAAAACCGTATAAATGTTTATACAAGGTCAAAATCCGGAAAGAAGCGAGTTGAATTGAAAATGGATTGCAAAAATTAAGCAAAGGTGAGATTTTTCTCACTCGAAGGAAATTTGATTTTTCAGTTATTGATTGATGATTGCTATTGGATGTGATATTAGATATAGTAGGATATATCTATATATATAGCAATATATACATATTGGCATATGTATATATTGGATTGATTGATTTCCCGCCTCGTATAGCGGATGAGACCCTATTGCGCCGTTAGTAAGCGGATGATATTTATGAAACCCATATACCGCGATATTCCACCTCGAAGTGGAATGGGTATTGTGCTAACGTCTGTGGATGCAGGGAAACAGGTTGGAGGGATCCAACTGGATTCCTCACCAGTATTTATTTATTTACAGATATCGTGATGTATATTCTATTATCATATGATGTTGTATGATGTATGGTTTTCGTGATTGACGAATTGGTGCGTTACATCATCGGATTCATTTTTGAAGTTAAAAATAACGATGATGATTTTAAAAGAGATTTTTTAAGTGGTTTTTGAAAGTATACGTTTATTTAATTTTTGAATTGATTTATAAACATTCAACTTTTAAAGTTATAGAAATTATGATTTTTGTGAAATATAACCAAAGTGTCATTTTTGAAGTAAATAGTTGATTGATTTATAAAATGATTTAAGTTGGGATTTTTGAATAACTATAAACGATTTGTATAAAAGATTTATAAAATTGATATCTATAAATTAAAAATATTGAAATTATAAAACGAGTTTTTTTTAAGTGTTAAAAATGAAATATTATGGAATCTGTAAGTGAATGAAATTTATAGATTTATAAATTGTGAAGTTATAAAATGGATGAAACTGTAGAATGAAAGATTTATAAGAAATTAACTTATAAATTGGATTTTGCCTTTAAATGGAATATTGATCGAAATTATAAATAAAAGGAGATTTATTAAATCGAAGTTGTTAGAAAATAAAAATAGAATTTATAAACGTTGTTTTATAAATTTGAAATCAATCAAAATTGAGGAATTTAATATAGAAGGTTATTAAGGGAATTTTATCCACGATTTTGGACAGTGGATAATTCTTGAAATAAAATGTGTAGAGATTATTGAAAATTGGTTAGTGAAGTATATTCACGATTTTGGACAGTGAATATATTTTTAAGAAAAATGGATATGGTTTTGGGAAAGTGATATTTGAAATGAAGTTAATTATTTTAAAAGATGTTTTAAAATGTGTTAAATATCGAAACCATAGATTTCAACATTCATTATTGAAATAGACGTTTTCGAGGAATAAGGAAATGGTGGACTACAACACTGTTGTTATAGTAAATGATTTCTGAAAGGAAATGTTTTTGTATAGTATTGGGATTTATATATCTATCTTAATTCGGAATCCCTATACTAGTGATTTTGAGTCGTCGTAACGATGTTTTACGTAACATTCGTTTTGACTCAAATAGATGTTGTTATAGTAAATGATTTCCTTAAAGAATGAAATATATACTTAACATTTATTTAAGTATATCGAATATTTTCAAATGTTGAAAATAAATAGATTTGTGAATTACTTATTATTAAATAAGTATGGAAATGTTTTTCCAATTCGAAATGAAACATTTTTGAGAATTTATCTTTGTAAAGATAAATCGAAAGTGAATATTAAAATCGATTAGAAAATCGAATATCAGTAGATGTTTGAAAAATAAATTCATTATGGAATTTATAAAAAGAAATGGGAATTCGTTTTAAAAATAAATATTGTTTTGTTTTTGAAGTGTGGAAATTATATATCTAGTAAAGATATCTTTTGGAAGATAAAATAATTGGGAAAATTATTTGGAATCTAACGATGTTGCGCATCTTTATTGATAGTTAAATAACCGACTATCAATAATTACCTTGAATGGGTATTTGTTGTGAATTGGATGAATTTGAATGCCACACTTATTTTTGAATAAGCGCTCACTATTCGGGTTAGCCGGGAAAGGACCATGGGGTCGTATAACCCATTTCGAATACGTGATACGTCGTTATGAATCGCATTTGATGACCGGTGTTGAAGACCGGATATTTTTGAAAACGGAAGGATTACCGTCGAGTTGCTCTACATCGGTTGATCTCCGATTTAGAGGTTTTATCACCCTTAGTGACGGGAAGTTTGGATGTGATTGGAAATTATCCGGATGTGCAAGGGCTTCGTGAGAAGTGCCTTCGGTTCTGTTCGATCCCGGAGCAGACTTGTATGGATTGTGTGTCTGACATTACACTTTGAGATATAAAGCTGATTTCTTTCAAATACATATCCGTTGGTGACGGAGAATTTATTCTCTTAGCTTAACACCCTTCTCTAAGACGTACGAGCTCAGAGGTTATGTAGTTGAAGTTATCAGCGATATATTCCCAATTTGGTAATGTGGCATGCTGAGTGTTGCTGTGTGATGATCAGTGTTTGATCATTTGTGATATCATCATTTGTTTGATCATTTATCTTTGTGATCATAGGTTGATCATCTGTTGACCCAAAGCATGGCTTTTTGAAAAAGCGTAGCTTTGTGGACGAGACTTCGTCAGGGCCTCAACAACCCGGAAATGGTCGAAACAGGAATGTTGCGGCAAGGTTATGAGGGTCGCGCCCTTTAGGGTATGTCATTTCCTCCTGGAAAGGGGTGGTATCATGGTATGGAGCCCAGATACTTACTCATGTGGATACACTTTCTTTATGATGTGTGATGTTGGTTACTGAGCGCTCGGATAAAGGTCCCAAAGGACCGGGTGATGACATATTCGTGAGTTACCTGTTACAGAGGTAACCCGACCTTGTTTGGCAGAGAGCAGTTTGTCTCTCGGGATGTCCAGCCAGAGGCGATCCTATTCGGCAGGAGGAAAGGAAGTTCCTTAGCCTGACCATTTGTTGGAAATCCATCTTCCAAATACGAACCTTGTACGGTATTAGTTGTAGAACCTGCTATTTAACATAGCAGCTATAGTAGGCATAGTATAATGGTACCTATGCTGGCTAAGATTAATATTGTATTTTCAAAATGTTTTCCACTATGCACTAATAATAATAATCCAATGATTTTTGCGTAGTAAGCATCTTTGACTATCATAAGAAGAAATCTCCTCCAATTCTGCGTTTGCATTGTGTGTGTGGCGGGAGGTCTTATGGTAGTTTCATTTTCCAAAAGCATTGCGAATCTATTTTATTTTCTTTGTGAAAAATAACTGTTTTACGATCTCACACCAGTCACCATGACTGACTCGGAGTTTATTGTTTCCCTTCTAAACTCTGGGTGCCCACCAATTTCCACACGGGCAGTTTAGAGTTAGGTTATCAGGATATTCTGGAGCTTTGGAGATAAGCTGGATGACGAGACGTAGTATTTGTATCTGATAGTATTTATTCACCTGTGTATTCTGTATGAGGACAAGTTTATATAACTGTCCATTTTTGTATATTGACTCTAATTGATGTATGTATAAACTGATATAGTTCTTTGTTTTAAAAGACTAGTGATTATCTATTATATATTGTTCCGCTGCGATATGTGAGATTCTGATATTGTTTTCGTTTCTGATATTGTTCTGTTGTTCTTCTTCTCTTTTTCTTCTATCTTTTCTTCTACCTTTTCTTTTAAAAACCCTAAGAATTCGGTTTTCCGGCATTCGTTTGCTCGGCAGTTGATATAGTGGACGTATCGATGTCGATTTTCGAAAGTCGAAGAATCGGGTCCTTACACCTCGCGAGAAGGTTGAGTTAGGGAAGCAAATTGAGGACTTATCTTCCAAGAGTCTGATCAGACCTAGTTTTTCTGAATGGGGAGCTGCGGTGGTTTTCGTCACCAAGTCCGATGGTTCTCTCCGGATGTGTGTTGATTATAGGGAGTTGAACAAGCTCACTATGAAAAATAGATATCCAATGCCTCGCATTAATGACATGTTTGATCAGCTTTATGGTGCTACTGTTTTCTCTCAGCTTGATCTTGCCACAGGTTTTCACCAACTCAGAGTTGCCGAGGAAAGTATTCCTAGGACTGCTTTCCGTACTGAGAATGGATTCTTTGAATGGTTAGTCATGCCTTTTGGTTTGACTAATGCTCCTGCTTTCTTTGTTGACTTGATGAATCGTGTTTTCCGTGATGTGCTTAATAAATTTGTTCTAGTCTTTGTAGATGATATCCTCATTTTCTCTAAGTCTGAAGAAGAACATGAGTCACATTTGAAATCTGTTCTTGAGACTCTTCGAAATCATCAGTTAAAGGCTAAATTTTCCAAATGCCATTTCTGGAAGGATGAAGTCCGATTTCTCGGGCATATTGTTTCTAGTAATGGAGTTTCAGTTGATCCAGTCAAGATCGCTGCGATCAATGTAAGTTCTTCTTTCTTTCTCGTTCCTTGTTTCATTCAATTTACTCTATCTTTCCTATTATCCTTCTTTTTCCCTATTCTGTGCAGGATTGGGAAACTCCTAAGACTCCTACTGATATCCGTAGTTTTCTGGGCCTCGCCGGTTATTACCGGAGATTTATTGAGAATTTCACTCGGATTGCTGCACCTCTCACTGCTTTGACTCGGAAGAATGCTAAGTTTATTTGGAGTAACGAGTGTAAGGCCGCATTCAATGAGTTAAAAGACAAGCTTACTTCCGCACCTGTTCTTACCGTTCCAAATGGAAATGAGGGATTAACGGTATACACTGATGCTTGTCGAGAAGGTTTGGGAGCTGTTCTGATGTAGGATGGTAGAGTGATTGCTTATGCTAGTAGACAGTTGAAGACCCATGAAGTAAATTATGCTGCCCATGATCTAGAGTTGCTTGCTGTTGTTTTCGCTTTGAAGCTTTGGAGACATCATCTGTTGGGTACCAAGTTTGAGCTTTTCACAGATCATCAATCTTTGAGGTATATTTTCTCTCAGAAGGATTTGAATCGGAGACAAGTTAGGTGGTTATAGTTCCTTGCTTCTTACGACCTCGACATCAACTATACACCGGGAAAAGCTAATGTTGTGGCGGATGCTTTGAGTAGGAAGAAAGCTTTGTTGTGTCAGATTGTTGTTGCTTCACCTCTTGTGGATCGTATTATGGCTAGACAGGATGAGGATCAGATGCTTAGATTGATTAAGGAGAGTGTTCGAAGCAGAGTTGGAGGTAGTAGTCTTGATGGCAGTGGAGCTCAGATTGACGATAAGGGTGTATTGAGGATTAATAATAGGATTTGTGTCCCGAATGTTGATGGATTGAGACAGGAGTTACTTCGGGAGAATCATCAGTCCAGACTTTCTATTCATCCAGGCGTGACCAAGATGTATCAGGACATGAAGAAGTTATATTGGTGGAAAGGTATGAAGCGAGATATTTCCATTTTTGTTAATAGGTGTGCGACTTGTCAGCAAGTCAAGGCAGATCATCAGAAGACCCCTGGTTTATTGCAGCCTCTTGAAATTACCAATTGGAAGTGGGAACAAGTTTCTATGGATTTCATTGATGGTTTACCGAGGACTAGGAAGGGTAACGAGAGTATCTGGGTTATTGTGGATAGATTGACCAAATCAGCTCATTTCATTCCGGTCAAGTCTACCCGTTCAGCTTCTAGTTTGTCTGAGATTTACATGAGGGAGATTGTTCGTCTCCATGGTGTTCCTCTCAGTATCGTTTGTGATCGTGATCCTATCTTTACTAGTAGGTTTTGGAAAGTCTTTCAGGATTCTTTAGGTACTCATCTAAATCTGAGCACTGCTTACCATCCACAGACCGACGGTCAAACGGAAAGGGTGAACCAGATTTTAGAAGATCTTCTTCGTGCTTGTGTGCTTGATTATGGAGGATCTTGGGAAGATCATCTCCATCTTGTCGAATTCACTTATAACAATAGTTATCAAGCCAGTATTGAGACATCTTCGTTTTCTGCTCTTTACGGACGACCTTGTAGATCTCCTTCTTGTTGGATTGAATCCGGTAATCGTTTGGTTCTTGGTCCTGAGATGGTTTTAGAAGCTTCTGAGAGAGTTGAAGAGATTAAGAGGAAGATGAGGATTGCTCAAGATAGGCAGAAGAAGTATGCTGATCGTCGAAGACGAAGTTTAGAGTTTGCTGTTGGTGATTTGGTTTTCCTTAAGGTCTCTCCCTTAAGGAATGTTATTCGTTTTGGTCGTAGAGGAAAGCTTTCTCCTAGATTTGTAGGTCCTTTTTGCATTTTGGAAAGAATTGGCTCTCTTGCTTATCGTCTGGATTTACCCGAGAAATTTTCTGGAATACACAATGTCTTTCATGTATCTCATCTTCGTCGCTATCTGCATGATCCATCTCTTATTATTCAGCCTTCTGCTCTTGATAGTTTGGATATTGAGCCAAATCTAACTGTTGAGAGGAAGCCACTTCGTATCGTCGATCGAGGTACGAAGCAGCTAAGAAGAAAATCTGTCAACCTGGTCAAAGTGCAATGGAGCACTGATGAACGGGATTGCACCTGGGAGACGGAGGAGAGCATTCGTGCTTCGAATCCGGAATTGTTTATCTCAGGTACTTTTGCTATCCTGTCTTATCTTTCTTTGTTACCTTTATCGTTCCTTTTCGAGGACGAAAAGTTTTAAGTGGGGGAGAGTGTAACGGCCCAAAATTTTTAACGAAATTTTATTAAAAATAAACATTTTGAAATATTGATTTGAATTAAAAGTGTAATAACTAGTGTAAAATGGGAAATTTAAACTTTACATTTTTACGTATAATTTCATCCGTTCTTAACTTTATATTAGAATCAAATTTTATTAATGATGATAATAGCTATTTTAATTTTAGTTTGAATTGATACGTTATTTTTTTTTTTAGAAACCGATAGCATTTTCAATTTTATTTAATAAAAGAAACAAATAACGGTTGTACATTACGTTGGGCGTTACACTTTACGTTCGTTGTTCCTTTGTCTATTTGATTTTATATGCGTTGACTTTACAAACTTTCAGATGCATATTTTCAGTTTGAAAATTTCAAAAATCTTGCCAAAGTCTAGCCTAAAACCGTGCACGTGAAGATTACTTCTTCCTTGCCTTCCATACGTTTCTCCAATTTAATTGAATGCCTTAATTGCCTCTACCGATTCAATCCGTTTGCCTTCTCTCCACCAGTCAAGTGAGCATCTGTAATATATATTATTCGTTCACAAAAATATTTCCATACTGCAAATTTCACTTTCGCCTCCATCATAATTCTCGTGAGCATCTCTGGGAGGTAAGACAACATCCTCTTTCCTTTCTTTTATTTTGTATTTCAATGTTTGCATGTCCCCTGTTTTGTTACTTTATCATTTGCCTACCCTTGCCTTCACCAGTCCCCACGTCTCCCATTCATCACCAGATCACCACCGATCCAGACCAAAGCCCACGCCTCCACCCCATGACAGATCACCACCGATCCAGACCAAACCCCACGTTCCTCCACCAACAACCCTACCCCAGCGCCTCCACCCAAGCAACCCCTCCACCGGACCTACCCCATTCGCCAACAGCCTAGACCACCACCGAAACCCCTCCAGACCGTGACCAGCCCACCACGACCCCACGACTGCCACCACGACCTACCCCAGTCCACCACGTCACCAGGCCGAACCCCATACCATCACCACAACCCAGATCGAGTTCCATACCACCACGTCAGCCTACCCATTCACCACCACCACGCTCCACCTCCCTAGGTCGGGACCAGCCACCACCTCATGCAAAACTGCCCAGACGTGAACCCCAGGCCGAGACCGAACTATGTATGGCTGAAGAGTAAATTTTGTTCCACTGACCTTTCTTTGAAAAAAATTGAACAAATATACGTTTTGTCACCTCTGCAATTTTATGCTGCTGTCACCTTGTACTTTGTAGTATAGTTCTATTGAGTTTTGTTTAGAAAAAAAAAGAAAAATGCTTTTTGTCACGGGTTGGTATCCTAGGCTGTTTTTACTGACCATTGTTTTGAGAAAAAATTTTGTTTTGTCACTCTAGATTTTTAAGTAAACTGTTGGCACTTTTGTAAATCGTTGGAGTTAGTCTATTTTCAAAGTGGTCGAGCTATTGTTTTCGATTTTCAAACTTGTTTTTCTCTTTTCATTTGTTTGCTTCATTTGAAAATTCGTTATTCGTGCAATCTTAGACTTGATTATTTATTGTGCTTTTGGTTTGAATCTAGTTGGCGCATCCGCTAACAACTGATCGTGCTTTCCGCGTGCGTTCGATAGACATCGTATTTCTTTTTCCGAATCTCCAACTCCGTAGAGGTGAGTAAATCTCACACGAATATTCATACTTATATGATTGTGAAACGACCGCAACTGAATGTGTAGAAATAAATAAATAAATAAATGATGTTGTAATTACCTGTGATTTATTTATAGTTGATGTTAGAATTGTTAAAACTGCATCTCGTATCATCTGTTATATTCTGTTCTTATTTTACTGTTATTTTATTCTGTTAAATCACACTGCAAGTTCCCTGTAGAATAGAATCACTATGGGTTGAAATGATACATACCCGAACGAACTTTAGAATAAGGGAAGATCGTTATGGGCTGAAATGATAGGCCTGAACGGTTTTCAATTAAATTTTATTTACTTGGGATTGCGGGTTTGAAATGATAAAACCCGGATTTTTCTTTGTAAATTACGGATTGAAATGATATAGTATCCGTATCACTTGACTTAGGCTAGAAAATATTATACAGACCCGTGGTTATTTTTCTGTATTTTTCTGGATACCTTTAAATGTTTTAAATATTGTAATAATATTAAATTGATTTAAATCGAATTTTTAAATGATTTATTTAGAATAGAAATGATTTTTCTATGAGATAAATATAAATAAATGGAAAATATTGATTTTAAAATGGAACTTAATTTGAAGTTTTGACTAAAAGAAAAGATGGAAACTTAAGTCAATTAAATTGAAATGAAAATTTAGTTTTAAAATGATGGAAAATGGAGTTTAAGTTTAAATGTTGAAATGAATTTAATAAGCGAAATTGTAAGTTTTTGGTTTTGATTTGTAAAATTTCTCTTTAAAATAAATTATTTAAAGGATTTAAATGAACATTTTAATGTATGATTTTGTAAGTTCTGAACTAGGTAGAATCTGTAGCACTTGTTAAGTGCTGTGGTTATATAAGTGAAAAAAAACTAAAATGAACTAAGGCTATGATAGTACTTGGTAAGTGCTGTTGTAGCAGAAACTAAAATTGAACATGAACTAATAAAAGGGCTACTGTAGCACTTGTTAAGGACTGCAGTAGGCTGAAATATGATTTTGTTTAAAAACTGAACTGTTATAGCAGTTTATAAATGTTGGTTTGCTGAATAAAATTGTTTCAAATATAACTTACCGCCGCACTTTTAAATGTTGTGAAAGCTGAAAATTTTAACGCTATTGTTTTAAGTGAATAAATGAACTCCGAAAAGGTAAGATTTTGGGAATTTAATATTTGATTTAAAAGAATAATGACTTTGTTTTAAATGGTTAAATTTGAAGTATATTTGATAAATTGTTTTAAATCTATAGCCACGGGTTATAATAACGATTGGTTGGCAAAGAGACCGGGATCGGATATGGACATACTCTCTGTCGATACCGAAAACCACTTTGACAACCGTGTACGCGGTGGAGATTCCAGAATGAAGTAGGATGGTGACGACGATCCTAAGGTATATACGTGGACCCAACTCCCGTGAGTTGGCATAAGGTGGCTAAAACAGGAGCGATTGACGGACCAATGAGGTAGCACCTCTTATCGGACACACTTCTTCGATACCATTCTATACTTGTGATTGATTTGGTGGCCACCCTTGATTTGGGAGTGTTGTTCGAGGTGGGTGGTAGTGGCTGCTATGCGTCACCACTAGTCCGGATGCGTAATTGGTATATCTACCCTGGCATTGCCTAGTTGTGCCGTGTCACCTACCATATCGAGCTTTACTACGATTATGATTTTAAGATCCGACCGCGTTAAGGTTCTCCATCCCCTTAACGCTATTTTCCGATATGATTATACTTTACTTATTTAGACACTATTGTAATAGCGAATATTACTACATAGTAGATATTTTAACGGATCCTTAGAGGATGGGCGGTCCCAAGCATCTTCTAAGTTACCTATACCTTTACTACAGTTCACTTGAGTTGGTTTACATTGTATAAGTATGTATATCCTGACTCGAGTGTTTATGTTTTATTTTATGCTCGGGTCAGCCTGAGTATCAGTTGGACTTCATCTTCACGGAGCTTGGACTACTGGAGATCTTCTTTATCAAGCTGCTATCTATTTTGCTATTCAGTCTTTTATTTTAGCTTATGTAATTGAGACAAATGAATTTGGGATTGCTATGATTATTCAAACTGTATTGGTTTTAGACTATGTAATTTGTACTTGTTTTGAGACTATGTATTCTAGTGGCTTCATGAACCACTCTGGTTATTTTTAAATTCTACTGCGAGTTATTCTGATATTTCTGTGTCTATGATTCTGTGAATGATTTTATTTGCTCCAAAATTTATTACAATCTGTTATTTTGTATTATTCAAGTCTGACATGTGTGGATTATTGTCGATTTGAATGGTCCAAAATACCGGGTCGTTACATCTTTCTTCTCTACACTATTTCTCCTTCCAAAATCAAGCCCCCACACCTATGTTCAAGCAAGGCCGAGCCATGTAGCCACCTAGGCCAAGCATAGACATCATGGTTTAGCCCATCTTGGGTTGCTTTGGTCCAAAAATCAAGTTTTGGTTTCTAAAATGCAAGATCTAGGCTCTTTTCAAGTTTTTAAAGAGATTTAAATAAGTTTGGTGAGTAAAACTCAAACCTTTTTGGTAAAAATTGTATTTATACATTATGTTAGTATTTGTATGTATGATGGCTTGATTATTGGCTAGTTGTATGGTTTGTTTGTGATTATATATGTGTTTGTATATGAATTTGCCTTAGACTTAAAATAAAGTCTAAAAGTGTTGTTATGGTTGTAAAATTTTGATCTTTACATGTGTTTATGGTTGTGATATGATTTTATATGCTATGAACAAGACTATGTAAGAATGCTAAGAAAGTTAG
The DNA here is from genome assembly GCA_030737815.1 of Allium fistulosum. NCBI lineage: Eukaryota > Viridiplantae > Streptophyta > Magnoliopsida > Asparagales > Amaryllidaceae > Allium > Allium fistulosum. Next base: position 1,512,133,461 of record CM060901.1, read on the forward strand.
CACTTTGTATGGTTCAGCAATAAGGAATCCCTTCTGAAAACGATGGTTATTAGTTTTAAAATCAAAGGCATTTTCAAGTTTCAAACTATGTATTAGTTTTCAAAAATACTTGCGTTAGGTTTGTAAAAGTAAGTAAGCTTTCAAATGGGTAAGATTCCAAAAGAAACTTAGAAAACAATTTCAATTTATGTTAGCCATAGCGATAGTTGCTATGGATGCAGTTTTGGTAAAAATTCAACTTTTTTACAAAATAAAGATTTTAAACTTAAGTAAACTTTAGAAATGTTTTCTAAACTTAATAATAAGTATTAAGAGAGTTAATTAAGTATTTATTAATTAATTTTTAATTAGTTAAGTTTTGGTGATTAATAATTAATTAGGTATTAAGTAAGATTTATTAAATACAATTAAGTGGAGATTAATTACTAATTAATAATCTTTTAAAAGTGAGATTAATTTTAATTAATCTTTGATTAAGTAAGATCAATTTTTAATTGATTATGAATCAAGTATATGATTTATTTTTAGTTAATTATTAATTAAGTATAGGTTAATTATTAGTTAATTATTAGTTAATTATTAAGTAAGTGTATAATTATTCTAATTGTGATTTAATTATGGGTTTTAGTTTATAAACAAATTATTTATTAAAGGTTAATTATTTCTTATTTAATAATTAAGTTAAGCTAAGACTTAATTAAGATTTAATTATGTTTTTAAAAAGGATTTAACTTGTAATTAATTATTTAAAAAGATGTTAAAGTTCTTATTTACTTTATTTTCTAAGGATCAATTTGTTTAAAGTCCACTTTCTCTTACAAAGAATAGTTTTGAACACAAGGGATTCTATTGTCGATATCATTAAGTAACCATACAAATGTGAATAGGTTATACTAAACTTTGAAATTTGTTAGCAGAATAAATCCCCGTTCTGCTCTACATTAATTAAGTAGATTATTGGACGTCTCTTAGCAGAATAAACCCCTGTTCTACTATGTTAAACTTAGTAGATTATGTGGACATTTATTTAGCAGGACAAATCACCATCATGCTATTATGTTATCTGGACGTGTATTTGCCAGTTGATTTATATTGACATGTCATTCCACGATTTAGTGATGAATTTTATTTACATATATGTTGGCTTATGTAAATAACTGTTATGTGACTTGGAATTAAAATTTAATTAAAATGGTAACTTGATTTAGTACCATTGTGGTCACTAAGCCTCCTTTCAAATTTGTAAATTATGGTTTTTAAATTGACTTTAATTATATATCAATTTGAGGTTAAGTGTTTGTAAATGATTTTGTAAGATGTCCAATTATTTTAATAAAGGTATTTACAAATGATATTTTGTAAATAATATTTTTAAAGGATTTATTTAAAGAAGATTTACAAATGATATTTTTTAAAAGGTAATTATAAATGAAGATTTATAAAAGAGTTTATAAATGACTTTTGGATATTTATAAAAGAGTTTTATAAATGATTTTTTGATATTTATAAAAGAGTTTTATAAATGGATTTAGAATTTTAAGCAAAAGGAGATTTCACAAATGGAAATGATTTATAAAAAGGATTTATTGAATAAATTTATAATAAAAGAATTTGAGATTTGGATTTCCCTTAACTGACCTTCTTAATTATGGTGTTGTGGAACTTTCGTCCCATGCTTAACATCGAAGGAATAGTGTTTGGTGTTGCTCTTATCTCTAATTTAAATAACATTGGTTTGATCCTTTTAATATGATTTGAAATAAGAAATCTTTCACAGATGATTTGTGAATATACTTATATCAGGGAGATAAGTATATAAATGTTTTGATAAACGTTTTATAAAGAGATTTAATAAATGAAGATCTGTTTTTAGGCTTAGTGGTTACCGTAGGTAACTAAATCTCCAGATTTTTTTGTTTGTGTATTTGATAGTTAAATAACCGACTATCAAATCTTGGTCAGTCTTGGCTTAGGAAGTATGATTGTATATGCGAGTTGCTCGGTGAGGACTCGAATACTTGTTGTATACTTCCAAAAGAGTCGGGAATGAGTCAACTGAAAATTACCATTATTGGTTTCGAGAGACCGGGATCGGATATGTTATCCGAAAATCAATCTAAACCAACATGTTCATATGGAAGACATCTTGAAGATGATTGAAGGCGATGCTCCTTGAAGAGCCTTTGGTTTCATTCAAACCCAAAACGAACTCGTATGGATGAATGCTAGCATTGCATTTCTACCCGGAGGGAAGTGTTAGCATTCCAATATAAATAGCTAAATGTTAAGAGCATAGCCTCTCAAATCTCACATCTCGGCAATGGTTAAAACAGGGTAGATGCAGTTGGGCTATGTGGGTCACACCCATTGCGGTATGATCATCCCAAGATCTAGTGTCGATATCTCAATGTATGCTTCGGGGCCCATTTTTGGTTGTTGATCACAGCCAATGGGTGATCATACTCGGTACTACCCAGTTCAAGGGTAGGCCGGTCCTATGTTGGCAGAGGTTAAAAGGTTTCCAATCTCACTGTACATTTTAGCAAGAGGTGTATAGATTTCCGAAAGATAGTCCCTTACCTTGCCATTTGATGGAAATCCATTCTCTAATTAGTTCCTTCTACATTATTATTTCTATCATGTACATGCATCATAGCTACTTGTTATTAAATACTTTAAACCCTCTACATTATGATAATATCAAAGGGTTTTATATAGCAAATGTTTTAGTTATCGTAAGGTAAAAACTCATCTGTATTTATGTGCGGCATGGTCGAGATACCTTTGATTTTAAAGGATTTACGTTATAATAAATAAAATTCCTTGTTATTTGAGTTTCTCATATTGTTTTTACCAGACAGACCCGGGCATTGTTTTCTTATAATGCTCGGGTCAGACCAAGCATATTTTCCATATTAGCATCGGATGCATTGGAGCTCAGGAGACGAGCTAGTGGCCAAGATGTATCTACGTATTTCTCTATGTTCTAATGCATGGCTTTGTTGTATTTATCAGAAATTGTAAGGACGGATGTTATAACTATCCAAGCTGACAATAGATTATTGCACTCTGATATTGTATGTATATTAAAGTTGTTTTTGTAAAGACCTGATTTATATATTATATGTTGCTTGTCACGTTTTTATGAGATTCAGTTTTGTCTTTCTTTCTTTCTCCCCTAATGACCTGCCATTCGGACGACTAAACGATTGGCACACAAATACTAAGGATGTATTAAGTGTCATTTTTAGTGGTAAGAAAGGCATATCGTTACAACGTACATGCCTACATCCCTGCCTCAATTCCATGAAGCTAATAAAGCTACTCTGTTGTGGTACTCATTGCACCTTCCATGCTTCCACCTGCTATTTCATCAAGCATTTTACTTTAACAACCCTGTTGTAGTTCATTAATTTCATATATATCTAGTTTTGTGTGTGTTTTACTCTCCATTATCACTTACGCAAATCATCTATGTGATGATCTTATATTATTTTCTCATACTTGTGAACATTTTATACCATCACCCATTAGATATGTTGATGGTTTTTGCTTCTTGCATGTATAATTAAATAACCAGTGCTCTCCACTTTTTGAGGACCGCTCTTTCATAAATAAAAAATTCAACAGAATTTTGAAAATTATCCTAAGGCAAAAAGAACTCTGAGCCTTGCATCAAGGCTAATCTTTTGGACTTACTCCACCCATTGTGCCAAGCCAGTAGAAAGGGATGAAAGAGTACATAATTATTCAACATGAAGCCAAAACACTACTTTTTTAGACACCTGTAACAATCCGACTTTTCATGACCACATGATCGAGTCGTTTGCATCGTAAAATGAAAAACTAGATTGTTTTAAACACAATAGTTGACAAAGAGCTAAGCTAACTAACTATATCTTTAAGAACTCACAGTCGGAAAGGATCGAAATACAACATAGATAAAATAAACAAATTTTGTCTATATCCATCATAAGTCGTATGTAATCTTCATACATACACATATTGTCATACCATATATACAGTATGTACAAACAAACAGATAACTTATGTAAATGCCTTTATAGTCAGCATCTTCAGACACTATACACACCAAAGGTACTATGTTAACCTATAATGTTTGAGGAGAGGGGTCAGACACATATGTATGGTGAGTAAAAATATTACTAAGTATATACTGCTAACATGATTTCATACACATCTTATAAGAGCTAAAACATACTTTACCTATGTTGTCTCCCTGCATTTATAGAGTTAGCCCATCATAATAAACATAGTATGAGGATCACAATCGTATACTTAACAACATCAAACATACGATAATGCTGGTTAAACATAGACTAACCCGTCTACACATAAGAGAGGGAAAGAGTTGGTTAAGCATCTACTAATGCGACAATACATATAAGAGTTGGTTAAACTGAGACTAACCACATGATATAATTAATATACATAAATTCCATAAACGTAGATAAGAGCATGTGTTAGATAAACGTAGGCTAACTCACGTATATATAAAGGATAGGTAGATAAATCTTAACTCCTTTAACAAATGACTCAACACAATCATCACAACACATAACCATCGAAGTACATTTCTAGACGTTAAACACTTCACTATATCGGTGAGAAACCAATACGTCATTCACCTTCCATTTCGTATAGGCCTGGGTGAAGTAAAAATTCTTTAGCCCTGGCCAAAGTTCAACTTGGTAATTTGAGTCGTGCAATGGTGGACTGGTGGACTTAACACCAGTGGACATGTGTGCTTTTGAAATGTAAAGTAAACTGATAAAATTAAATGTTTCTCCCCCAATTCAAATTCCTTTTAGTACTATTTCAGTATGTTTCTACACCTCCTAAACATCGTTTATTATTTTCCTAACCATTCATATACCACATATCAATTATACACCCAAGATTTCATCCTAACCATCTTAAACTCAGTCGATTAATTCTGGTCTCCATAGAACATATCACTAATACCAATTTAACCCTAATTCAAACATCATCAACATTTTCTATTACCGTAGTTATTTAATATTCACTACCTAATGCAATTAATCTAAATTTTAGAGTTGCCAATCCTAATTAACCATCACATAACGAAAATACTTTCGTGTGAAGATATAGTCAATAATAATTCCTACTCACCAATCTAAGCCCTAGAAATTGCCTAATCACTCTCCAATTCCTCAATTGCTAGAAACATAGTTCCCCAAAGTTCCTCGATTCCACCAACAATGGGTATCTTTGTATAGTCCTCTTTGCTCTCATCAATTATATATATATCTGTGTGTGTTTGTGTGTGTTTATGTGTATATGAAGGGTTTGATTTTGATTTCAAAGAGAAAAAGTGATAACAAAGAGGAAGATGAAGAAGGAGGAGCATAACCATAAAGGTAAGTGAACGAAAATGAAATCAAAAATACTCAGCCTATTATATAAATTTCTGAACCATTTCTTTACCCAAAATGGGCTTAGCCCATTTAAAATAACTAAAACCTACTTATTTAAAATACACATAACTCCTTCATGCGAACTCCAATCAGGATAAATCAAGATACCATCTTGATTAGAAAATTGAGCTCTACGCAATGGTATGGTTTCCATAATCTAATTCCAATGTTTGTAAAATTACCATTTTTCCCCTATAAATAAAATATACACCTAAATCTCAAGGGGTATTACAACACCCATTGGATAGATAAGTTTAATTAGTTGACCCTAAATGTTGATTAGTTCGACTACAAAGACCATTTAGTTTTTGATACGCTGAAGGAACCCGGTCTGTTTCACAACTAGTGAAATGGGTAGATTTCGAAAAAAATTCCCTAAATGGATCTTAGTAGGCCTATGAAATCCAATGTTTAAAACTAGATCCAATCTAGTGGTTTAATAAAGTCATATTTTATTGGAAATAAGTGGTAACAATAGTGACAATAACTTACATAAGTTCTCTTCTCTAACACTCTACCGCTTTAAGATGTATGTAATTTGGTTGTAACTGCCAACCTTTTCGAACCTCAGAAGTCGACACTAATACATATATGGTATTCACATGCCAACAACCAAGTGCCAAAAAGACAGATTATTAGGGGAAAAAGAAGATATAAGATTAGAAGAAACTAGAACAATCACAGAATCTCACAATGAAACAGAATAACATATGTTAACCAAGATAATACTTTACAAAGTCATTTCCAAAAATTTACATCAAAGTCATACTAATACGGACTCTAACCTAGGATAGTTATAACAGCCTGTCCCTGGCTAACTGATACAATATACATATAGTACAGTGGAAATAAGATAGTAACTAGCTATATGAAGCATCCTGCTCTAAGCTCCTCCAAAATGCCTCCGTGGAAACCTGAACTACTTGGATGCCCATACAAATTTGAGCACCTAAGAGTTTTAGAAATAGAAAATAAAAATCCAGGTCAAACATGGGTCTGATGTGAGTAAACTCAAAACAACTGAATTATTACTTTAAAAACTCTTTTAAAATTAAAGGTATCTCGTAAGACCACGCTGCACATAAATACGAATGGGATTTTACCTTACGATAACCAAAACATTTTATACAAAATCCAGTGATATTATAATAATGTCTAAGGGTTCAAAATAAATATATAAAATAGTTGAAATGCTTACATCTCACATTCCAACATAGTTGGGCACAATCAAAATCATAATGGCTCATACTGGAGATTGGATTCCATACTTTGGTAAAGTAAGGGACTACCTTCTGATGATAAACCTTTAGAAAATGTACCTGAGGGCTACAAACGCATCTGCCACTCTACTACACAGAGCTGGTTGCCCGTTTAGCATGACAAGCCGGATTACCTCACCCCTTTGACACTGAGGCCTTCTACTACGATGGTGCTTGCATGTAAACTAACTCTGAAAGGGACAATCTAAAATGGAATGAAAGCTCATAATGGTAGCTAACCACATGGCTCTACTACATGCCCTGTTTTTGCCATTTCTCCGAGTTGTAAGGCTTGTGAGGTCACATCTTTAACTTTTTAATAGAAAACTCGCTTGGAATGCTAACACTGCCTTCCAGGCATTAATACAATGCTAACATTCATCCATACAAGTTCCTTTTGGGAATGAATGAAACCGAAGGCACTACTTCTATTATGACCATTACGGGGAATCCCTTCCAAGGTTAGTAGAAAATAACCCTTGCATTTCAAAACTCCGTCTTTGATTCCATACTCTTCAAGATGTTCTCAGTTCAAAAAACTTGAGTTGAATCAAAGTGGTTTTCGGATAACATATCCAATCCCGGTCTCTTCGAAACAACTATCGATTGTTGGGTAGATTCTCACCACCGATCCAAAGCTTCGCCGATCCAACCTGCTTCGCATGCAACGACCCTGCCGAACCAACTCATCCCCATGCTCTGCCGAACCAGCTCACCTCCCATTCTTCGCCGAACCAGCTCACCTCCCATGCTCCGCCGAACCAGCTCACCTCCCATGCTTCGCCGAACCAGCTCACCTCCCATGCTTCGCCGAACCAGCTCACCTCCCATGCTTCGCCGAACCAGCTCACCTCCCATGCTTCGCCGAACCAGCTCACCTCCCATGCTTCGCCGAACCAACTCATCCCCATGCTTCGCCGAACCAACTCACCTCCCATGCTTCGCCGAACCAGCTCACCTCCCATGCTTCGCCGAACCAACTCACCTCCCATGCTTCGCCGAACCAACTCATCCCCATGCTTCGCCGAACCAACTCACCTCCCATGCTTCGCCGAACCAACTCATCCCCATGCTTCGCCGAACCAACTCACCTCCCATGCTTCGCCGAACCAACTCACCTCCTACCACCGGACCAAACGCTGCCGAACCAAGACGTGCCAGGCCAGATCACATCAGCCCAGGCCCACCAGCAGCTATATACATCCAAGACCCCTGCTCCCACCCTGACTCTATAAATAGAGGGGCAGGGGTACGACAATGGGGGACAAGTTTGAGAGCTCAAGCACGGAGAGAACTTTCAAACAACTTTCTTTTACTTGTATCAAAGCTTTGTACTTGTAATCAAAACAAGAGAAGAGAAATAACATATAAAGTGGATGTAGGCACATTCTGGCTGAACCACTATAAATCTACGTGTCTTTTTATAGTTTAGCCCCTGCTTTTCATATATTTGCATAAGATCTACTAAATCACCCAAATCACTAAGAACAACATAAGATCTACTAAATCATACAATTTTGAGATGTTTGTCCATTTTTTGTGCAAACATTTTTGGTGCTTTCACTGAGAACGGAGAAGCTCGAAGCTTCAGCTTCATCCACTTAACAGCTTTCCTAACAGCATCGTTCGCCACTTGGAAAACATGCCTCCCAAACAGAGAAAAGATGTTAACAAAGGAAAAAACATCGCATCCAGCAGTCTTCCAGATCCAGCTGTCACGAATCAAGCAAATCATCCTCCTTCAGCAACAGTAACAAATGAAGAACAGGCTAACCCCACCACTCCTGCCACGGAACAGCCTGCAGCAATTACTAGGGCAGATTTGGACAGAGTTGTGGTTGAAGTAACTAACCGCTTCACGTCCCAGCAGGAAGCCTTGGTGGACCATCTCATGTCACGCTTAAGGGACGCTGAAGAATCCAACTGCAACACTGAATCATGGGGCGTGTCCCAGTCTGGAGGATCTTAGAGACAACAAAGATCTTCCTTCTTCGAAGGAGCTAATGGCAGAAGTAGCCATGGTAGGAGCCGAGACCGAGCACAACCCGAAGTTAGGCTTGAGGAAACGTTTGGTACCGAACCCAACGGGGGAGGTACCGGGCAAAGGTCAACTGTAGCTGAGCCTGTCATGCTGCCTAACCACAGAAACGCCAGTGAACGGGGCCGAGCTAGAGTCCAGCCCGAAGTTGGACCCGAGGAAGTGCTTAGATCAGAACCCAGCAGGGGGAGATCGAGGCAAGGGCCAACTGTAGCTGACCCGAGCATGCTCCCAGAAGATCAAAGGTAGCCACTGGAAAATGTGAGGAATGATAGACGATACCATCCCTACAGGTTGTCTGGACGGAATCAATCCCACAGAACAGAACCAAACTCATTTCTACCTGCTCCAAGTTCTGATGAAAGGATGGCACGCTTATTCAGAGAGTGTGTCCAACGGGAGCAAAGAGATCGAGGGATAGGCGCTAGGGTAACCAGCCCTTTCGCCCGCAACATCGAAATTGCTATCACCCCCCGAGAATGGAAGATGCCAACAATGGAACCCTACAAAGGAACCTCCGATCCCGTTGTACACTTACAGAGGTACACGCAGCATATGCTCATGAGTGGAGCGACAGAGGGAGTACTGTGCAAATGCTTTCCGCTCTTCTTAGCAGATCTTGCTACCTCCTGGTTCTGTCATCTACCCCAAGGATCCATCAGCTCGTGGGAAATGTTGAAAGAAAAATTTATCAGTCAGTTCCACATTCATGTGGAGCAACCTAAGGACACTTATTCCTTATCCAGCTTCAAACAGAAACCTGGAGAAAAGCTGCAGCAATACCTAACCAGATTCAACGCCGCAGTAGCCGCAGTCCAAGATGCCGATGAGAAGCTTATCCTAATGGCCCTCTGTAGTGGTGTGCATCCGGACACTAAATTTGCTAGAAGGCTGACAAAAGAAAAACCAGCTACTTTACCCGATTTCTTCCATGAAGCCGGGAAATACATGAGGCTTGAGGATGCTGCCGTTGAGGGGAAGTCAGGACAGCAAAATAAGACAACCCATGGCAACGCCCCTGCTGTGGCAAGGGACGTTCGAAGAAATGATTCCAGAGACAATGCTGGGGGCAAGAAGGGAGAAAAGCGCCTATATCGGCCAGGACCAAGATTCGACACTTACACCCCTTTGAACGAAACCGTCGAAAATATCTTCCTTGCCACCCAAGGCGAAGTTAGATACAAACGCCCACCATACAAGAAAGAATCAGATAACGCACAGAAGTCTGGAAAATTCTGCCGCTTCCACGAATCTCACGGGCATGATACCAACGAATGCCATCATCTCCGAGATCTGATTGAGGAACACATCAGAAGAAAGAAACTGGAACGTTATGTAAAAGGTCAGGACAGGACCCCAGCTCCTGCCAATGAAAACCCAAGGCTACCCTCACCGGGGGCCGACAGAGGAAACCGCAACGCTAGCAGCTCTAGCCAAGAAAAGATAGTGGTCCATACCATCTCAGGAGGGCCACACATCGCAGACAGAAGCTGGAAAGAGATGGAAAGATACGGAAAGTCGCTTAGAGACAATAAAGACTATGTCAATTCGGTTATAGAAGAGCGCCACCCGAAGCGGAAAGAAAGTAATGACATCACGTTCGGTAAGCGTGACCTAGAAGGAAGGCAGTACCCTCACATGGATCCCATGGTCATCTCTGCCCGACTTGGTCCCACCGAAGTCTACCGAATCCTGGTAGACACTGGAAGCTCGGTAAACATCCTGTTCAAACACGCATTCGACAAAATGAAGCTATCAATGAAGGATGTATCCCCCTGCGATAAACCACTACACGGCTTCACTGGAGATGCGAAGATGCCCCTCGGGCAACTGGACCTTTTTGTTGAAATTGGAAGCCATCCCCGCTCTGCTGTACGGAAACAAACGTTTGTGGTAATAGAAAACCAGTCAGCCTACAACGCCTTCTAAGGAAGGCCATCCTTGTCTGACTTCCAAATTGTCTTAGCCCCATGGTGCCTAAAGATGAAATTCCCAACAAACAATGGAGTAGGGGAAGTGGAAGGAGACCAGGACGTTGCTCGAGACTGCTATGTGACTGAACTTCGCAACAACCACAGGAAGGATAAAGGGAAGGGTGTAGAGATTGCCCTCTGCACAAAAAGCCTAGAAGCATAGCAACTAAAGAAAGCCCCTCCTCTTCGATATACCAGCGACCATTTCAATGAATTAGACCCTAGGGACAAAGAGGAGGAGGCCACCGCCGAGCCTGCAGAGGCTATGGAGTTTATATCTGTAGACAAGCACGACTCAAGTAGACTATTGAAAATTGGGTCCCAACTAAAAGCCGAATTGAAGGAACAGCTCATCGATTTTCTTCGCCACAACTTGGATGTATTCGCTTGGTCAAACGCTGACATGACCGGAATCTCCCCCGACATAGAATGCCACGTATTAAACATTGATCCTACCGAGGCGCCTGTAAAACAAAGAAAGAGAAGTATGGGGGCAGAGCGATCAGCAGCCCTCGATGAAGAAGTAAAAAACCTACTCGCCAATGACTTCATACGAGAAGCTGTTTACCCGGAATGGATCGCCAACCCGGTACTAGTAAAGAAGGCTAATGGGAAGTGGCGGACCTGCATCGACTTCTCCAACCTAAACGACGCCTGCCCAAAGGATTGCTTCCCACTTCCCAGAATCGACCAACTTGTAGACAGCACAGCCGGGCACGAGCTCCTATCTTTTATGGACGCATACTCAGGATATAACCAAATTCCTATGCATGCTCCCGACCAAGACCACACTAGTTTCATCACCGATCGGGGTTTGTACTGCTATAAGGTAATGCCTTTCGGACTTAAAAATGCAGGAGCCACCTACCAGCGCCTCGTCAACAAGATGTTTGCGGGGCTAATAGGACAAACTATGGAAGTATATGTGGACGACATGCTGGTGAAATCACGGAAAGCCAAACATCACGTAAGCCACCTAGGCAAAATGTTCCAGGTACTTCGACAGTATGGAATGAAGTTGAATCCACTAAAGTGCTCCTTCGGAGTATCATCGGGAAAATTCTTAGGGTTCATCGTCCATGCCCGAGGGATTGAAGCAAACCCTGAACAAGTCCGAGCGCTAAGGGATATCAAGATACCTTCCACCCGAAAGGAAATGCAAAGCCTAAATGGAAAAGTGGCCGCCCTAAGCCGATTCATCTCCAAGGCAACGGACAAGTGTGTCCCCTTTTTCGAAGCTCTAAAGAAAGATAAAGGAAAGTTCGAATGGACGGACGAATGCTTAACCGCTTTCCTTAACCTAATCGAACACCTCCAGAAACCAACGGTACTCTCGACTCCAAGCAAAGGCGAAGAATTATACCTATACCTTGTTGTGTCATCTCACGCTCTAAGCGCTGCCTTGGTAAGGGAAGACAACCGCACGCAACGACCAGTTTACTTCGTTAGCAAAAGGTTTACTGGGGCAGAAGTCAGATATCCTAAACTTGAGAAGTTAGCATACTGTTTACTAATCACATCACGGAAATTGCGTCACTACTTCCAGTCCCATTCCATCAAAGTTCTGACCGATCAACCACTAAGGCAGGTACTCCATCGTCCCGACACTTCTGGGCGATTACTCAAATGGTGCATTGAACTAAGTCAGTATGATATCACCTATCACCGTCGCACCGCCATCAAGGGACATGCCATGGCTGATTTCATTGCAGAGTTCACTACCAACGAAGATCAGGAGCAATTGGAAATAACAGAAGATATCAAGTGGAATCTCTTTGTGGATGGTGCATCAAACGATCAAGGCTCGGGGGCTGGTGTGGTAATAATCACTCCCAGGGGAAACAAACTGCACTATCCTACAAGGTTGGAGTTCGCTGCCACCAACAACGATGCATAATATGAAGCAGTGATAGCTGGACTAGAAATTGCCATAGAAATCGGGGCCAATTCTTTGTGTCTTCACAGCGATGCTCAACTTATTGTTAATCAAATACTAGGAGAATTCCAAGCTCGAGAAGAACGACTCATAGCATATCTAAAGAAGACCAAGTTACTTCTCAGCCGATTGGACCACTACTTAGTCTAACACATCCCTCGGGAGGAGAACCGAGAGGCCGACGAGTTAGCAAAGCGAGCAAGTGTGAGAGACACCACCATCTTCGGGGCAGTAACCATCTCAAAGCAACTGGCCCCAAGTTTTGAGCAAGTGAATCTGATAGCTGCAACCGAAGAAGCAACTTGGATGACTCCCATCCGAGACTACCTACGAAGTGGCACTCTACCCAACGGGCGTAACGAAGTCAAGAAAATCCTTAGGAAAGCATCCCGCTACACAATACAAGAAGACATCCTCTATCAGCGCGGATTCTCTAACCCGTTATTAAGGTGTGTCGCTGGGAGAGAAGCCAAGGAAATCTTGTCCAACATCCATCAGGGAAGCTGCGGAGATCACACCGGAGGGCAAACGTTAGCAAAAAAGATACTCCGATATGGATATTTCTGGCCCACCTTAAGCAAGGACGCCTTAGATTTTGTCAAGAAGTGTGACAGATGCCAAAAATTTGCTAAGATTCCTCGGCTACCAACAACCGAGATTACTCAAATGACCAGCCCTTGGCCCTTCGCAATATGGGGAATTGACTTAATCGGCGAGCTACCGATGGGCCGAGGCGGGGCCAAGTATGCTATAGTGGTGGTTGATTATTTCACCAAATGGGTGGAAGTGGAACCTCTGAATAAAGTATCTTCAGCAAAAGTTATTAACTTCTTAATCAAAAATGTTCTATGCAGGTACGGAGTCCCACTCAAAATCATATCAGACAATGGACTTTAGTTTGACAGCGAGGAATTCGCCAACTGGTGCCGAGAACACGGAATTCATAAAAGCTTCTCATCCGTAGCATATCCCCAGGCAAACGGACAAGTCGAAGCAGTCAACAAAATTCTGAAAACCCTGATCAAAAAGAAGCTCGAAAAGTCAAAGGGCGCTTGGGTGGATGAACTCCCTACGGCACTATGGGCCTACCGCACATCTTTCAGAACATCAACAGGGCACACTCCTTTCTCTTTGGCATACGGATCGGAGGCTATGCTCCCAGTTGAAACCATTGTGCCTTCCCACCGTAGAATCCACTATAACCCAGAAGAGAACGAAGAACTCCTTCACATGTCTTTGATCTAATTGAGGAGAGAAGAAATGATGCAGTCCTTAAAGCAGCAGCCCACAAACAAAAAGTGGCGGCACACTACAACTCCAAAGTCAAGCATCGTACCTTACAAGAAGGGGATCTTGTCCTCAAGCGAATCTTCCCTCGTCCCGGAGCAGTAGACCCAATCTGGGATGGACCATATGTAATTCATAAAAATCTCCACAACGGAGCCTATATTTTGTCAACAGTGGACAGAGAGGTGTTCCAGAGGGCATGGAACATCCAACACCTTCGTCGATACTTTTCTTAACTCATACTGCCCATATGAAGTGAATTAACAAAGAGAATCAGTGGACGTAGGCATTTTCGTGTCGAACCACTTTAAAAAACTTGTCTCTTTTTAACTTGTTCCTTCATATCTTGGCTGCTTGTTAACTGTATCCTTTTCTGTTGAACAAAATCCTGTGCAAATAGCATTTTCATTCAAGGCGCTCCGCAGCGCAACCTCTCCTGGACAAAACCTAACAGGTACTATGCGAATCTATGCCCTCGCCAATGAGACACTTTCGCTCCGGCATCCCTCTGTTGCGGGTTAACTCATTGCTTGCGACGGCCCTTAAAGCCAACTGTAATGAGCCGATTATAAGCCACCGAGAAGGCCGACTATAGCCGAGGCAGCTCATTACGGCGTTAGGCTCGCCGGCAGCTGTGAACCGACTATAAGCCCCAACATAAGGTGTGGCCAGCCAGGGGCAGTTCACAGTTGACGATCGGCACCCACGCTAGCCGGCCACAGTAAATCGAATAATACCCACGATTACGGGCCATAATGGCCCGGGTAGTTACTGTGCGCGATCTCGGCTCCGATGTGTCTTAAGTGCGGTTGTGGTAAAAAAGAATTAACTCCCCGCGGAGGCGTAAGATGGGTGACAAATGTCTCCAAGACCCACAGCTAGGGAAAGTGACTACAAAACCCGTTTGCCACGAACTTAAGCACATCGAAGGCCTTCCGTGATTGGAAGTTTTACTATTTCACCTATTTCAATTTTACTTAAAAAGTTTTATAACAACCCCTAAAGTACAGGATACAGAGTAGGAGATACTCACCAATGGGTGCAGGGACTCACAATCGGATGGTAGGGCATTCAACTGCTTTCCATGCTCGGTCATACAAGATACTCAAAACTGCCATCTACAATTAGAGCATGAAAGGCGGTATTTTCTTCTTTTGGGTACAAATACATGACTATAATTTGTTCGCACCACACGCTAACATTGCAAGTCATGAAATTATGTTTTAAACCAGAACCCGACATCAAACACAATTTAATTACAAGAATATACATAGCTATATTTCTCATACGACATGTCAAAATAACAACAAACATTCAGAAGACGACAAAATCAGCTTAAGTTAAAGAATTACATGTCAAAAATAAGACTATTTATTACAAGTGGCAAATTATTACAACCTAAAGGCTACTTCACTGTTTTAAAACTAACATATACAACCCTGTCAAATCCACAAAAGAGTCTTTCCAGGTATAATCAAGGGGCCGGCTGCATTAGAGTTTTATCCTTGTCCTGTTGACCACCTGTCCAGTCAAAGAAAGGATTCATTAGCAATAAGCAACCAAGTTAATGGAGAGACTAAAAAGGAAGACTTACCAGCACCTGCTTCTTGGCTATCCTGATCGTCGTCCTCTACTTGCACGCCTACCTCCTCAGCAGCAAGCAACCACATACCTTCCTTCACCGCCACCTTCTCCTCCTTGGCAAATTGAGCCGTGACCGCATCCATGCTAAAGACCACGCCACCATCTTTATCCGCATCGGCCTTAGCCTCCTCCAAAGCCCGAAGATAGATCTTAGCCATAACCCTGGGATAATCATCCATCCAGGATAGGTTGCCCTGCTTCCAGGTACGGAAGTACATGTCCTGAAGCATTTCTTCCATCATCTCCTCCCTGGCAACAGCAAGTGCGCCCTATCAATTCCAAAAGATCGGGAAATAACATCAAGCTGCTCCTCCTTGAGGGAGCTAGGAAAGCAATCGGGCGGGGAGTTCAGAAGTTCCTGAGGGCCGTACCCATCCACTAGTGATCTCGGGGCAGGTCCGTGACGTTCTGGATTCGGCTGAGCTGGGGGCACGGCGGAGGAACCTCCTTCGCCCCCGGATTTCTTTTTGTCTGATCGAGTTTCCGCTTTACGAGACATTATCTGCAAACACAAAGAAGAACGTCGTTAGAATAGAGGAAGTAAAGGAGCAAGTGTCTGCAGTCTGAAATTTCAAGTGAAAAAATCAAGTTTATCAAGTTCATTCGGCACCCAGAGTGAACGTTCATTCGGCACCTAGAATCAAGTTCATTCGGCATCCAGAGTGAATGTTCATTCGGCACCCAGAGTAAATGATCATTCGACACTTAGAGTACGTAAATTCGTTCGGCAGTACTTGATTCGGTATTCTGAAGCAATTCGTCAGAGAGCTTGATTCGGCAGAAACGTTTGGTTCGGCTATCTTGAATTGGAAGGGAATAACGAGAGTATACAGCCCCTACTTATAGGCAAATATAGGATGTCGGACTAGTTGGATCGGCGCTCAGCGACCGAATAAGAGGAAACAAAGTAGGCCATACGCCAGCATATACCCCACTTTGGGGGGCAAATGTTGGGTAGATTCTCACCACCGATCCAAAGCTTCGCCGATCCAACCTGCTTCGCATGCAACGACCCTGCCGAACCAACTCATCCCCATGCTCTGCCGAACCAGCTCACCTCCCATGCTTCGCCGAACCAGCTCACCTCCCATGCTTCGCCGAACCAGCTCACCTCCCATGCTTCGCCGAACCGGCTCACCTCCCATGCTCCGCCGAACCAGCTCACCTCCCATGCTTCGCCGAACCAGCTCACC
The DNA here is from genome assembly GCA_030737815.1 of Allium fistulosum. Classification (NCBI taxonomy): domain Eukaryota; kingdom Viridiplantae; phylum Streptophyta; class Magnoliopsida; order Asparagales; family Amaryllidaceae; genus Allium; species Allium fistulosum. The sequence continues at coordinate 1,512,150,250 of CM060901.1, forward strand.
TCCCATGCTCCGCCGAACCAGCTCACCTCCCATGCTTCGCCGAACCAGCTCACCTCCCATGCTCCGCCGAACCAACTCATCCCCATGCTTCGCCGAACCAGCTCACCTCCCATGCTTCGCCGAACCAACTCATCCCCATGCTTCGCCGAACCAGCTCACCTCCCATGCTTCGCCGAACCAACTCATCCCCATGCTTTGCCGAACCAGCTCATCCCCATGCTTCGCCGAACCAGCTCACCTCCCATGCTTCGCCGAACCAGCTCACCTCCCATGCTTCGCCGAACCAGCTCACCTCCCATGCTTCGCCGAACCAGCTCACCTCCCATGCTCCGCCGAACCAGCTCACCTCCCATGCTTCGCCGAACCAGCTCACCTCCCATGCTTCGCCGAACCAGCTCACCTCCCATGCTTCGCCGAACCAGCTCACCTCCCATGCTTCGCCGAACCAACTCACCTCCTACCACCGGACCAAACGCTGCCGAACCAAGACGTGCCAGGCCAGATCACATCAGCCCAGGCCCACCATCAGCTATATACATCCAAGACCCCTGCTCCCACCCTGACTCTATAAATAGAGGGGCAGGGGTACGACAATGGGGGACAAGTTTGAGAGCTCAAGCACGGAGAGAACTTTCAAACAACTTTCTTTTACTTGTATCAAAGCTTTGTACTTGTAATCAAAACAAGAGAAGAGAAATAACATATAAAGTGGATGTAGGCACATTCTGGCTGAACCACTATAAATCTGCGTGTCTTTTTACAGTTTAGCCCCTGCTTTTCATATATTTGCATAAATCACCCAAATCACTAAGAACAACATAAGATCTACTAAATCATACAATTTTGAGGTGTTTGTCCATTTTTTGTGCAAACATCGATAATTTTTGGTAAACTCAATCCCGGTTCTTTAGGAAATAAGCAGACAAAATATAAGAGCAAAGTTCACCTCCTAACTGTTGAATGAACAGATTTTCCTTATCATTTGTCCTAGAAGAACGAAATAAGATCTATACGCACATTACAACATCACTGGGGATGACTGTTCCATATAACTCACGTGTTTCTCCTTTTCCAAAGTTACACCTTGGTCCGGATTTGATAGTCGGTGATTTAACTATCAAATAAACAATTACTCAAACATTGATTAAATTCCATATAGGATCCACTAAGCCTTTATTAATTAATTTTTCATTAACTAAAACACTTTGCAAAACTTGATCAAAAGATCTTTTCTAAAACACTTTTTGCAAACCCCATACATCCCTTTTATACTTGGAAAACATTTTTACTTATCAAAATATAAGTATTTAACAAAAACATTTGGGAAATTTCCCTTTCTCAAATTCCATATTAAATGGCCAAACAATTCCCTTTTCAAAACATCATTTACTATAAAACGCATCCACTTACCCCCTATAAAAATTCCATTTTTGAAAGCTCATTTCATAATTCAAACAACTTATAGACTTCCCAAACAAATTTATAACTCACTTTTATAAATCTTCAAGTTAATTTATAAAACCTCTTTACAAATCTCTAAAATGATTTATAAATCTTTTCCTTATTTTTAAAACTCCTTTATAAAATTTCCTTTATAAAATATCATTTGCAAAATATCATTTGTAAATCACTTTAAATAAAACCTTTTATTTAGTAAAACCCTTTTATAAACAAGTTGTTATTCATAAATACCTTTATTAAATAACTTGCAAAACCATTTATAAACACTTAACCTCAAACTGATTAAAGAATTGAAGTTAATTCCAAACCATACTTTAATAATTCAAAACGAAGCTTAGCAATCCCAAGGGTACTATTTTAAGTTACCATTTAATTTCAGTTTTGAATTCCAATTCATTTAACAATTATTCAAATAGATCAACATGTATGTAAATTCAATTCATCTCGAAACCAGGACATAACATGTCAATATAAACTAATTGGCATATACATATCCAATAACATAATAACAGGATGGTGATTTGTCCTGCTAAATAGATGTCCAAACAATTTACTTAATTATAACAAAACGGGATTTATTCTGCTAGTCTATGTCCACACAATCAAACAATTACATTATAGCAGAATAAGGATTTATTCTGCTAATAGATGTCCAAAAAATCCAACAATTACATTATAGCAGAATGGGGATTTATTCTGCTAATAGATGTCAAAATAATCAAAAAAATTACATAACTCATTCACAGCTCTTTGGTTACTTAATGATATCGACACTTGAATCCCTTCTTTTCAAAACTATCATTTGTAAAAGAGTTTTCCTTTTAAAAACAAATTGATTCTTTGAAAACAAAGTAATTATAAACTTAAGTCTCTTTTTAAATTAATTAATTACAAGTTAAACCTTTATTAAACCATAATTAAACTTAATTAAACCTAAATTTCATTTAATTAACAATTAAGAAATAATTAAACCTTAAATAAATAATTAAACAGTAATTAACCATTATATAAATAATTAAACTCTAATTATCCCTTTATTGATTAAATAATAATTTAAACCTGCATTAATAATTAAATATTAATTAATCTCAATTTATTAATTAAATAATCTTTAATTGAAAGTTAAATAATAAATTAAACCTTCAATAAATAATTTATTAAAATTTAAACCTTAATTAACTTATAATTAAAAATAATAAAACACTTAATACATTAAATAATAAATAATTGACCTTATATATAATTAATAATTGATTAAAAATAAATCATATACTTAACTAATAATTAATTAAAAATCATCTTACTAACTAATAATTAATTAAAATTAATCTTATATTTAAAGGATAATTAATCGGTACTAATCTTTACTTAATTAAAGTTAATAAACCTTGTTAACATTTAATTAATTATTAATTATCAAAAACTTAATTAATTAAAAATTAATTAGTAAAAATTAAATAACCTTTTTAAACATCATTATTAAGTTATTAAAACATTTGAAACATTTTCAAAGTTTGAACACCAAATTTTCAAAAATCGGATTTTATCGAACTTCATCCATAGCGATTATCGCTATGGATGCCATAAGTTGAAATGTTTTAGCTTTTCATCTTTGGAAAAAAACTTAACACTAAGAAGCTTACCAACTTTTTGAAAATACAAAGTAGGTATTTGAAAAACAGAAACAAAGTTCTAACTTTAAAACAAATGATTTTGACTTCAAAATCCAAAGCTCATATTTTCGCATAAGGATTCTTTATCGATAATCCAACACAAAATGCTAGCTTCTAGCTTACTAACTTTTTACTTTAACTTACTATCAAGTTTAGCTCACTAACCTTACTAACTAGTTTAGTTACCAACTTTTACTGACTAGTTAAGTTACTAACTTTTACTAACTTACTTAACTTACTAACTTAAGTTACTAACCTTTCTAACTTACTTAAATTTTCTAACAATTTCACATACTAACTAACCTACTGGTTTACTACTAATTAGCTTACTAGTTAATGTCCATAACAACATTACATGCCATAAACCAAACATATATCAAATCCAACATATAGCCAATTCAAACATATAGCAAATCACAATATAATATTATTTAACCTAACATTCAACATCATTTGCAAATTACATATCATACCACAAATTTAACACTAAGAAGTTTACTCACCCAAAAATCTTTAGCATATCATTGCAAACTTGAATTAAAAACTATAAATTTTGCAACTTCAAAACCATATGGGCTCAAACCAAGAATGGACACTCAAATGGCTCGGTCATGGCCACTATGGGCTCGGCCATGCTGCTTTTTAGGTTCAGCCATAGGGTGGTATAGGGCTCAGCCTAGGGTTGTGTGGGGTGGTGGAGCTTGTTTTGGAGGAATAAGATGTTTAGAAATGAAAAGGAGGAGTTTTAAAACCATTTTGGAAACTTTTAAAGTTAAAATTTTGGAATTTTAAAAACCTGTAATCTTTGTAGAAACCATTAAAATCCTTTTTAGAAAGCTTAAGGAAGAAGAAGAATTTGGAAAAAAAGAGAAAGAAAATGAAAAATGGAAGGGAAGAAAGAAAAGTGAAATCACTTTTATATAAAATGCAAATGTCAAAATTACCAAACTACCTCTTGGTCCTTTGCCCTCCACTCATCACTTTCCATATCATCAAGCCCCTTCCACCTTACCATGATCACGCCTCCTTTATGTTCCCCCTTTCATTTCATGGAAAACATGCATTAGTACCTTATTTAGACATGTTTAAACATGTCTGCCTATGATGTGACACTTGCTTTTACTTAATTTTATTTTATTTTTACATTACATACCTAAGTATAAATATGTATATATACATACACACTAATACACATATATATACATATACTAAGTTATTTACAGATATGTATAATTATGCTAAAGTGTTCACAATATTTCCGATAACTTTTAGCCGATGAAAGGTCGAAAATTCGCAAAACGAATTTTGGTCACATTTTCGATCTTTCTTCGAACTAAATATTTTTGTAAACAAATTTGGAAAACTATTTCACTATAATTATTCATTATTTAGAAGAGTTTTATTTCCATTATAAAATCAATTATTTGAATATCTAAAATTAATTATATATTCGCAAATCAAAGTGGTGAAATTCCGAGTCATTACATTGGTATTGGTCAAAACTCCAATATTATCTATAGTTAACTTCATTAGTCCATAAACTTATACATTGGTTCAATAATGACATTTATTATTAATCATTCTACTCTGGTCAAATTTTTTGACTTTGAGTTGACTACAATTGACCATGATACTAACCTCATACAACCAAGGAGGCGAATTCTCTATTAAATAGTGCTTTACTTCCAAATTTCATATTAAGCTCCTATTGCAACTCATGCTGTTGTTTTCTTGATATATCCTATTGGTCAAGGAAGTTTCTCTTGATAAATTCCAATTCTTTATTTTTTAATTAATTATTTTTCAATTGAGATGTATCAATCGATGGATGTATGTGTCTACAGGGCATAACCCTGGACAAGTGATGGAAACTACCAAGCTGGAGCATGGTAGGGACGAAGCAAATTTTCAATGGAGTGGTGAAATGTGTGGAGATCGGGAAGAACACCAATGGGAAAGCACACTATTAGGCCGAAAGTTGTACTGAAGGAGGATTTGTTTAATCACATAGTTTGGACTCCTAGAATACGGTGCCTTTGTGGCAATCTATTTGATTGTATCAAAAGGTCCTTGGATCAAACTTCCTTCTGATTAATCTAAAAATTCTTTTTAGATACAAGGAAATGGTTTAGTTCCAGAGCCAAAAATTGTAGTTCTCAAATGACTAATCGAAAAGATTCTACGAATCAACATAGTTTGTTCTATTCCTACTAGGAATTGAGTTTGTATTGGGTTAGTAAATAGGAACAAAAAAAAGGAAGAAGGCACAAGAAAAGGACTGGATAAATGAAGTGAAAGGAATAGGTACCTCTGGGAAGGATAATAAGTCTTCCCAATCTTCTATCATGCAACATTCAGACCAAATGGTTCTATGAAATTACATCAATAGTTCACCCTTAGTATCGAAATGGGTTCTTTACAAGAAAGAGTTACTTCCACCAAAGTAGGATCTATAACTTTAATCTAAGTAGATTAGTACATGTAGATGAATTGAGTGACCCTGCTACAAGTGGTACTTCTATATATATTACTATTATCTATTTAGTATTCTACACGTATACTTATTGAAGTAGCTCAACACATTATTGTACGTAGAACAGATTATGGTACTATCTGAGGTATTTCTGTAAGTACTCAAAATATGGTGATAGAAAAAATAAATTGTCCAAACTAAGCTTCTTTTTTATATATAAGGTATCTTACAAATATTTCAAATCGAAGCAATTTGATGTCTAACTCGGGCTTATAATACTTGATCGATCATAGTAGGATTTGGAAAAGGAATCCATCGTGATTTGGAATCTTCTCTTTTTATGACCCTACTTTGTTAAGATTTTTTTCTTATATTACTCCATAGATTCAAAAAAACAAGAGAACAATAGCCTAAAAAATATTTGATTTGGTCCAGTTCACCCTCCCCAATGGTAACAGAAGCGTGCAAAGATTTCCTCGAGCCGAAGGAGATTGGCCCTTAAGTGTAAGGTATAAGGGATCTTGATGCTTAACCTCTGACACAACTATAGTTGCTCAATGGATTTCCATGTTAAGATTTAACTATAGTCAAAGTGGAGTATTCACATTAAAGTTCCATAGTATTCTCAAGTCAAGAGAACTGTGTAACTTCATCACACTGAGATTTCCTGTTTGACCTAGCCGTTATTAACCAATAGGAAACTCTCAAATGAGTCATTCCATAATTATCCAATAAATACAAGTACTTAACCCTTTGGTTCCCCCTAGCAGCCATGAGTACTAAACTTCCCAACATTTGAAGAGTGTTACACATTATGATCTTGACAGATGAATCGATATCTTTTTCTCAAAATATCCTAACCAGGAATATCTAAAATATAATATCATTTTATTTTTATGATTGATTACTCGAGGTTGCAACTATTTGCAACTACACATAACGTTTAATTTGGAAAATTTCTTATAATATACTTTAAATTAATTACTTAGTTAATTATATCACAATGTAATAAAGAATATAAAAAAACAAACACTGTTACTACGAACAAGATTGACTACAGAGTTAGATATGTAACAAATTACATAATTTCCCCTAGTGAATATCGTTAACTCTTTCAATATGTATATAATTGTTTAATTTCGCCTTGAGGTTTTCCCTTTCATTTCATACTTTTGGATATTTAAATTATATAACCAATGATCGATTATTTTTAAAGCTGGAGATTAGTTACATGCGTAATTTGACGGCATTGGAAACTGATTTAAGATGTTAAAAATAGTCAGGCATCACATTCGATATCAAAATAAGATTTAGAGATTCCCTGAGCCTTAGGTAGTTTTAACCAATTAGGGTAGGTAAATTTACACATTAGTTTGGTATAAAATATAGGATGAGAAAGCATTCTTATTGATGATTGTGTGCTTTGTATATGAATTGTATGTGTAACCACCATTACCTCACCCTAAGACAATGTTTATTTGTGATGGCCTTTATATGGGAAATTAATATAGTAGGAGTGTGGTAGGATGAAGACTTATATGAGGACTAAGTGTCGTTATAACCTCGGTGACACACAGATGATATTAAATTATAATTAAAACCTAACCTTAAATAGTGGAAATAATTTAAATTATTGGAATTTTAACTAAATAGAATTTGCTAAAAAAGACTTTACTTAACATACATTTTTGTATTTAAAAGGTATTTATTAAAAGGGAAAATATATGTTTTTGAGCTTAAAGATTTTACTTTATAAGGACAAAATAAAACATTTGATTTAAGAAATAAAAAAAATTGTAGGAAAAATGATTACTGTAAAAATAATAAATTTAGAAATATTGTCAAGACCCGCAAATCCGTACCCTTGATTAAACACTAAATTCCATTGATTAACTCAAGATGCACGGAAATACGAACCCTGAGGGGTTTTAAGAAAAAGAAATAGAAGAAAAGATAGAAGAAAAAGAGAAGAAGAAGAAAGAAGAACAACAGACAACATCAGATACAGAAAACAATATCAGAATCTTACACCTCGCAGCGGAACAATATATAATAGATAAACACTAGTCTTTTAAAACAAAGAACTATATCAGTTTATACATACATCAATCAGAGTCAATATATAACTCAATACAACAATGGGCAGTTATATAAACTTGCCCTCATACAGAATACACAGCGGAATAAATAAACAAATACGGATGATACGTCTCGCCATCCAGCTTATCTCCAAAGCTCCAGAATATCCAGAATATCCTGATAACATAACTCTAGGCTGCCCGTGTGGAAATTTGTGGGCACCCAGAGTTTAGAAGGGAACAATAAACTCCGAGTCAGTCATGGTGACTGGTGTGAGATCGTAAAACAGTTATTTTTCACAAAGAAAATAAAACAAATTCGCAATGCTTTTGGAAAATGAAACTACCATAAGACCTCCCACCACACACACAATGCAAACGCAGAATTGGAGGAGATTTCTTCTTATGATAGTCAAAGATGCTTACTACGCAAAATCAAATCCTTTTTGATATTATTATTAGTGCATAGTGTAGAAAACAGTTCGAAAGTATAATATAAATCTTAGCCAGCATAGACATTTCGAACTATGCCTACTATAGCTACCATCCAAACAGTGGGGCGCCACCATAAGTGAATGATAGGTTCTACAACTAAAACCGTACAAGGCTCGTATTGTTTCTTTGGATTTCCAACAAATGGTCAGGCCAAGGTACTTCCTATGCCACGATGGGTACGTCCCTGGAATAGACGACCCGAGAACCTAACCGGATCTCTGCCAACACAAGGCCGGGTTACCTCTGCAAAAATAGGTAACTACTGACATGCGTATGCCATCCCCCGATCGTAACCGATCTTCCCGAGAATCCCCGATTTCCAACAAACCACATCAAAATAATAATGCAGCAACCACATAGGTTAAGTATCTGGGCTCCATACCATGATACCACCTCTATCCAGAAGGAATGACATACACTAAGGGGCGCTACTCCCTAGAACCTTGCTGCATCCTTCCTGTTTTGACCATTTCCGGGGTGTGAGGCTCGACGAAGTCTCGTCCACAAAGCTACGCTTCTCAAAAAGCCATGCTTCGGGTCAAACAAATGATCAACCTATGATCACAAAGATATAAGATCAAACAAATGATCATATCGCAAATGATCAAACACTGATCATTTCACAGCAACACTCGGTATGCCACGTTACCAAATTGGGAGTATATCGCTGATAAATTTCAACTACATAACCTCTGAGCTCGTACGTCTCAGAGAAGGGTGTTAAGCTAAGAGAATAAATTCTCCGCCACCAACAGATATGTATTTGAAAGAAATCAGCTCAATATCTCAATTTGTAACGTCAGACATACAATCCATACAAGTCTGTTCCGGGATCGAACAGAACCGAAGGCACTTCTCACGAAGCCCTTGCATATCCGGATAAATTTCTAATCACGTCCGGACTTCCCGTCACTAAGGGTGATAAAACCTCTAAATCGGAGATCAGCCGATGTAGAGTAACTCGACGGTAATCCTTCCGTTTTCAAAAATATCTGGTCTTCAACACCGGTCTTCGAATGCAATTCATAACGACGTATCACATATTCGGAATGGGTTATACGACCCCATGGTCCTTTCCCGGTTAACCCGAATAGTGAGCGTTTATTTAAAAACAAGTGTGGCATTCAAATTCATCCAATTCACAACAAATACCTATTTAAAGGTAAATATTGATAGTCGGTTATTTAACTATCAATAAAGATGCGCAACATCATCAGATTCCAAATAATTTTCCAAATTATTTATTTTCCAAAAATATCTTTACTAGATATATAATTTCCACACTTAACCATTTGAAAACAATTTCAAATCAATTTCCACATTTCATTTTATCTTTGAAGATAAAATCTCAAAACAGTTCATTTCATATTGGAAAAGCATTTCCATACTTATTTAAAAATAAGTATTTCACAAATCTATTTATTTTCAACATTTGAAAATATTCGATATACTTAAATCAATATTAAGTATATATTTCATTCTTTAAGGAAATCTATTTGAGTCAAAACGAATGTTGCGTAAAACATCGTTACGACGACTCAAAATCACTAGTATAGGGATTCGGATTTTAAGATAGATATATATATAAATCCCAATACTACATAAAACATTTTCTTTCGAAAATCATTTACTATAACAACAGTGTTATAGTCCATCATTTCCTTATTTCTCGAAAACGTCTATTTCAATAATGAATGTTGAAATCTATGTATTCGATACTTAAAACGTTTTAAAACATCTTTTAAAACAATTAACTTCATTTTATAATATCGCTTTCCCAAACATAACCATTTTATTCAATAATATATTCACTGTCCAAAATCGTGAATATACTTCACTAACCAAATTTCAATCTTTTCTACACATTTATTCCAAGAATTATCCACTATCCAAAATCATGGAAAAAATTCCCTTAATAACCTTCTATATTCAATTCATCAAATTTGATTGATTTTCGAATTTATGAAACAACGTTCATAAATTCCATTTCTATTTTGTAACAACTTCAACTTAATAAATCCCCTTTATTAACAATTCGATTCATAACTCAAATCTTATACCAACAATCCATATTATAAGTTAAATACTTATAATTCCTTTATTTTACAAAATCATCTCCATTTATAAGTTCACAATTTATAAATTCCATTTATTTATAAATTCTTAAAAATTCATTTTAACGCTTATAAAAACTCGTTTTATAATACCAACATTTTAATTTATAAAATGTCAACTTTATAAACCTTTTAAGTAAACCGTTTATAATATTTTAAAAATCTCAATTTAAAACATTTTATAAATCAATCAACTATTTATTCCAAAAATCACTTTTCGGTTATATTTCACAAAGATCTTAACTTTTATAACTTTAAAATTTGAACGTTTATTTATTTAAAATAAATCACTTCAAAAATTTAATAAAACGTATAATTTCAAAGATCACTTTAAAAATCCTTTTAAATTAAAAGTCGTTATTTTTAAAACTTGAATCCGATGATGCAACAGCACCAATTAGTCAATCACAATAACAACATCATATATCAACATATGATAACAGAATATACATCAATATCTGTAAATAAATAAATACTATTGAGGAATCCAGTTGGATCCCTCCAACCTGTTTCCCTGCATCCACAGATGTTAGCACAATACCAATTCCACTTCGAGGTGGAATATCGCGGTATATGGGTTTTTATAAAAATATCCGCTTACTAACGGCGCAATAGGGTCTCATCCGCTATACGAGGCGGGAAATCAATCAATCCAATATATACATATGCCAATATGTATATATTTCTATATATATATAGATATATCCTACTATATCTAATATCACAAATCCAAACAGTCAATCAATCAAATCAATAACTGCAAAAATTCCACATTCGATTTGAGTGAGAAAATCTCACCTTAGCTTTTAATTTGCAATCCATTTCTAATCCCAGTTTGTTTTCTCCAAATTTTTGACCTTGTATAAATAATTATACAATTTATCAATATTTGAATTAAATCGAACAATTCAATTTCCCATTTAACAATTTAAATTCCCAATAATTTATCTTAAACAAATTTTCCTTTAATAATTAAATGGGTAAATTTAAACCAACTAGTAAAATAAAATGTACATTTATATTTTTTTTTTTCCACTGCTGTATAAATTTCCAAGCTGACTGTCTATATTGCTTTAAATTAATATAACTAGAATAAATTTCCAAGCTTAGACAGATTAGAAATATATTTTTACACAAATTTCTATTTCCAGTTATATGCAGTTTCAAGATTCTAAACTAAAGATAATACCTTACTGAAATTTATTATCTTGTTTTATTATTGTGTATATATACATAAATTGGGAAAAACGACATATACCTCATTGATACGACACGCTCGAACCAGCCTGGCCTTCATTGTCGACTTTGCCACCTCTCCGACCACGATGCTACCATCACCACTCGAAGAACTATCCTGAGTTTGCCCCAAAAGCGAAGTCGCCGCTGTCAAGAACTAACACGAAACCCTATTCCCAATCGCGAGCCTTCCCAGTTGAGTCGCCGCCGCGTTGCCTCACGCGAACAAATCACGAGCTCACCTGACTGTAGCAGGACCTCAAATCGGCAGTAGAGAATATCGCATAGGAGGCAAGGATGAGCCGCGATGGCTGATGGAATAGCCAAGTATGCAGTGATAATTATTATGAAGGCGTTGATTTTCGAAACCCTAGTTTCTCTCTGGTTCAAGCATCACGACATGGAGATTGCTATTGAACTGTACTTCGACTTTGATTCCAGCCCTCTATCGCGACCACGAAATCGGCATTGATTTGAGAAATAATTTGGAAAGGGGAAAGTTATTTTCGCTCGGCTCTGAATAGAAAAGGGAAAGGAGGAGTGCGACTTCGTTTTGATTTTGAAACTGAATTGATCGGTGATTTAAAAGTAGAAGGAGGGAGACAAGAGAACAATTGTGTGATATCAGATGGGAATGGGTACGAACGAGACAAAAGGGAGGCGAATTGTACTTATGGTCGGATAAGAGAAAAGCAACCATATTTTATTTAGATTCAATTCGTTTCCAAACAAAGTCCAACGCGTTTAAATATCGTATGCTCACACAACAACTCCAAAAATTACGAAAATTGAAATCCGATAATAATACAATATTACGGACCCAATGGAACTGGTTTCGTCGAATTCCGAGACTGTGACTCGGACGTCTATTTTTAAAATTCGATTTAAACGATTGGAATTCAAAACTAAAAAATTCACTCCCAAATTCGATTCTTAAGCTTCTGTCATCTTCAGTATTGCCAATACGAATCTTAAAAGTTTTTGAAATATTTTTCTTCGGCTTACAATTGAAGATACAAATTTTATTCGACTTACAATAGATTAAATTTTATAATTTAATCACCAAATTCAAAGTTATATCGGGGATTCAAATTAAATCATCGTTCAAATATTTAAAATTAATTAAATATTCTCAATTTAATTTGTTTAAAATTCTGGGTCGTTACAAATATTTTGTGACTTTCTGGTAGAAAAAACTTTGACTTGAAATTGGATTTAGTTTGAAGTCTTTGGAGAAATGTTTTTAGTGAAAACATTATGACTAAAACTATTTTTGGTTTAAAAAAATCTTTTGAAAAAAATGTGTTGTGAAAGATATTTTTATAAAAGTATCCCGCTTTAAAATGTTTTGTTGGAAAGTACTTTACAATAAACACTATAAGATTTATAGAAATATTTATTTAAGAGTTGTTTTATGGAAAACAATTATAATAGAAATATGCTTGATATTGTTTGTAAGAATATTCTGGGATATATTTTATTGAAGAAAGTATTAGAAAATATTTAATCTAAAAATATTCTGATTTTAAAAATGACTTATTGAGTAAAGTATGTGAAAAAAAAATTTCATGGGAGGAAACTTTTTTATTTAAAAAAGTACTTTGTAATTTGGAAACTTTTTGTTTGACAATTACTTTTGGTCATAAGTATGTTTACGTAAAGGGATACTTTTTTATTGATGTTGTTTGGAAGAAAAACATTTTTGGGCAAAGGATTTTCATTGGAAAATACCCAATTTGAAAGAAAAATGTTTTATTGGAAATATGTTTGAAAATATTTTGTTCAGAAAGGAAGTATTGAAAAGAAAATCTATTTTTAAGATACTTTGAAAATATTTTACAAAAATGACAATGATTTGACTCAAAAATGAATAGTTGAAAACATAAAATATTTGATTGAATGATAAACTTTAAAGATGTTTATTAAAAAACTATTTTATTGAAAAGATATTTTACCAAAGGACATTTTGAGAACCACGAGACTAGATTAAGTGGCATATGATGTGGGATGACTGGGTGATATGAGTTTATGTTTGCCCAAAATCCATTATGATGATGTAAACTGTAAGCGTATTATAATACCTTAAAAAATTCATAAATATTTTGATTAAATTTTAATAAAATTATAATGTGAAAATAATTTAATTTAAAAGTTAATAAAGTAAATTAAAAATAAGGAATGAAAAAGTGGTTATTTTTCCAAATTCGGAATTTGAGGACGAAACCAGTGTTAGTGCACGTCTCATTTTTCTGATTCATGTTGTATCTCGGTTTACCTCATTTGAAGTGCATGTGAAGGAATTATGGTTGAATTAGTATCGGGTTAAACCGATGCCAAAAGTTGAATTTGAAATTTAAATTTGAATTAGAGAGCGGATAGTTTTTCGCTCCTACCACCTAACAAGTCACATATATTCAATTCTAGAAACCACCCGATCACTTCTTCTTCCTTCTTCCTATTAACATACCAAGAATCAAAACACAAAATCTCATTCCAAACTTAATGAAAATCCATGGGACAAAAAGCATTATGAAGCTATCGAAGAGCATTACATAACACCAGTGATTTGGAGGCGAAAATATAAAGCACGGAGGTGCAGCGGTCTAGACAGCAGGAGTTTAGACAGAAAACGTTGATTTAGTGAGCGATTCATCCTTGTCTCCTCATATTATACAATCATGATCCTTTAACTATGATAAGTTGGCTATATTAGTGTAACGACCCCAGATTTTGATTTAATTTAAATTGATAATTTATTTAATTTTTGAATTAAAATTGTATAGTTAATTGGGAATTTAAGCAAGTTTCCCCGAATCCAAATAAATTATATGTTAAATCATTTAAAATTTAAATATTGTAAATATTATATATATGTGAATATATATGTGTTTGAACATATATGAGTCAATTTGAAGTTATAAATATATGTATATATTTGATTTGAATTTAAATCGCAAATGAATGGTTTAATAATAAATAATAATAATTTGAACTTATAAATTAAATAGAAGATAATAAATATTAAGTTAGGAATAAAAAAAAAATATAAGATAAACTGTAAAAAATCTAAAGTAAACATTTGTTAAATTTAACATCATATTAAAATATAGGAATTTACTTATATTACGAAACGATAGGATTTAAAGGAAAATAAATAAGATAAATTATATAAGTTATAAAATACAAAGTAAACCATTTTCTAAACCTTAACAATAATTTTTATAGCTTTATATCTATATACACAAAATAAAAACAAACTAGACATACAAATAAATAAATAAAAGAATAGGAATGCAGCCGAGTAAAAATAAGATGCAGGCAAGAAAGAATGCAAAAGCAAAAATATCTGTACATAAAAATAAGGTAAGGTTGTAGACATTAAGTACATTAGCATTTAATGCTTCCATACCTAGCAGTAAACAAGTCAATTCGATTTGTTTTGAAGATCATCTCAGCCTCCTAAATAAAGATGATCTCTGACCTATGTTTATTAAATAAGAAATTGTACAAAACAACATCACCTGTACAAAGTAATATCACCACCTGTAAACTGTTTCCATATATCCATCCTCATTCACATTCGATCAGTTCAAAGCTAAGAAAAAATTGAGGTGAGTATCATTTACAATTTAAACAAAAGAAATTCAACTTTAAACAACAATAAACAAGACAAACCAGAGATCAAAAGCGAGTGTTCAAGCTTTCGAACTGGAAAATCAAAATGGAACTAGAATTTTCAGATGAAAACTCCAAGTCTGCTATGCCCTCTGTTCTTCTTCCAAAACAACAGTGAGTAAACTTTTAAACTAAAATTTAAATAAATCTGGAAATATTTGTGCTTATGATTTGTTTTATATGTATGTGTTGTGCAAGTCTGAGTGAATTTATGTAAGTGTGCATATCTGTTGTTTTGAATATCTCTGATCTAGTAAAGTCACTGCCTTTAAACTGTTAACATGAGACCCTTTTTAGTTTTGATGCATATGACTTATGTTTTAAGTAAACTTGTGATGTATGTATGGAAATGTGTTTGTATGATGGTTTTTAAGACACTGAAACTTGTGAGTATGTCTAGATAAATCACTGTGATCATCTCTGTTTTAAAGTCCCAGAGATTTAAACTTAGATCAAACTTCAAATTCTTCTCACTCTAATCTTCTTTAGGCTTATGTATTTAAAACAAAGTTTGTTGTTTTAAACTAAACTAAGCTTTAAAAATATTAGTAAGAATAATGGATGGAAATATTATCTGGGAAAGTTGAAAACACAGAGGAACTTGAGAAAAGTTAAAAAATCAAACGTTGAAATTTGTTGATTTAATTATATATCTGGAATAGTCTAGGAAAGATAGGATTTTTAAAATCAAGTTTACAATTTTTAATGAAATAATGAATGTGTTGTTTGGTGATGTCTGGAAAATGGGTTTTCGAGTCTCTCTGGTGATCAGGATGGTCTGGGAAGTTATCGTGCTTTCTGGAGATGGAAGAACGATCGAGGTCTTCGGCAAAATTCTCTGATGGTGGTTCTTGTCAGTGGGGAAGTGGTGATTGTCAATTGAAGTTAGGAACCCTAGTTATACTAAGCTAAGAAAAATCGATCTCCACGGTTCCTAGTGTTGATCAAGTTCGACAAGTTTTTGGGGAATGGTAGTAGACGCGTAGGGGAAGTCGACGCCGGAGTTTCAGAACCTACGATGGTCGGAGCGGCGAGCATTGGAGCTTTGTCAGGTTTTGGCGAGTTCGAGTTGTTGGGTTCCAGGCTTCAGTTGAAATCGAATTTCGATTTCGAGTTGAGTTAGATGGATCTGGTGGTAAGGATGGAGTTTGGGGATGATCGTCGACGTGGGAACGTCGTTGAACTTGATCGGAGAAGTTTGAGGTCGTTGTGCACGTGCACGGTGTTTCATTGGGGAACGCTGAGGATATGTGTTTGAGCGGGCAGGGTAGTCTCGAGTTTTTCTCGAGTAGTTTGGGTTTTTTCTCGAAGCAGTCTGGTGTTTGACACGAAGTGAAAAGGGAAGGCTCGGGTTATTTTGGTTGTTGCCAATTTTTAAAGTCTGGCAGATTTTAAGTTTAAAATTTAAAAGCAGAGTTTTAAAACAAAGTTTAAAACCAAAATTTAAGATATGGATTCAAATTTATTTTTGTCTCCTTGATTTAAATAAATATAAGTTTTATAAAAATAAAATGTTTTAACAACTTTAAAATGTTTAAAGTATATTTTAAAGTGTGTTTTAAATTTTGCTAAGTTAAATCTGTAGTTATTTTTGAATCTAAATTTGAAATAGAATGTAAAAGTAAATTCAAAAGCAAAATGTCTCAAATGCATTTGTAAATGAGAATTTGATCATTAATAAGAAAATGTTTTTATCCTTTAAATAACGAAGATTTAAGGATTTGTGATTATTAAGTTAATTAAAATGAATAATTAACTAATTTAAGTAATTAATGATTTGGATTTATTAATTTAGTAATTAAGAGTTAATTAGTTAACCATTAAGGGTTAATTAACTAAGATAATTAATTAAGGTAAATTAAATAACTGAAAGTGATTAAGAAATACTTATTAATTAAGGAGTAATTAATTAGTTGTTGTAATTAATTAAGAATTAATTATTAATTAGAGGTTAATTAATGATTAATCAAAGAATAATTTATTAAATGTTTTGTATTCAATTGATTGTTAATTTACCATGACTAGCAAATTTATTCATAGAAATTAATCTGATTTGAATCAATCAGATAATTAAAGTGATCTTATCTATGGATGTTTAGATTGTATTGGATGATTTAATTGTTTGATATCCCTGATATATGATGCTTTGTGATACACCCTGATTTATGTTGTGATCTGTGATAAATTATATGTGATGTAATTTATTATCTGTGATATTTATATATCTGTGGTCTGTGCATGAACGATAAGCGTTATAGTTTATATCGCTTATCAACTATATCCTGTATTTTGATCTGTGATGATTCATTGTGTTGCACTATTGTGTTAAACCCCTGGACTACACTTTTACACACACAAATATGGATTCCACGAGGAAATTGGTTAAGCCACAGATGACTTAAATTTGATGTTTTTGAAATTGAAATTTTAATTTCAATTGATTTTGAGATTGGAAATTTGGGTTTAAAGTGAAAAGCTTTTGAAATGGAATTTCAAAGATAAGTCTTATTTTCGAATAACTTGATTAAGTTTTGAAATTTAAATAATTTGACTTAAATTTGAATTCAATATTTGGAATTGAATTCAATGATTGAAATTTTGATTAAAGATATTATAAATGTGTTTTATATGAAT
Source organism: Allium fistulosum (assembly GCA_030737815.1). NCBI lineage: Eukaryota > Viridiplantae > Streptophyta > Magnoliopsida > Asparagales > Amaryllidaceae > Allium > Allium fistulosum. The sequence goes on from CM060901.1 coordinate 1,512,168,089, forward strand.
TTAAACCACTTTTAAAATATTGGTTTGAGAATTTGGATTTAACCCAAGAACCTTAACTCGTATAAATGAATCAGATTTCCAAGTTGAAAACTGCTTGTTTTAAAAGAATAAAAGCTTTCAGATAAGAAATGAAATTCCAGTTTAATTAAAGGAATTTCAAGATTGAATTGAAAAATGGTTTTTCCAAGTTATGAATGAATTCTGTTTTGAAAGCTATGAATTAAATCTGTTTATTTTTAACAGATTTAAAATGATGATTTATTTAAACCATTCGAAATGAAATTGTTTTGAAAGCTATAAGTTAAATCTTTGATTTAAAGATTTAACGAGTTAAATTGAAATGGAAATTGATTTGGAAAATCTATGAATGAATCTTTTGTTTAAATGATAAAAATGTGGAAATATTTTAAACCGTTGTAGGTTGTTAAAATGAATCTTTTTGTTTAAAGATTTGAAAATGGTAATTTGTTAAACCATTCAAAAAGAGAAGTTTGGGTAATAAGTTGTGACTTAATTGAAATCCCAATATCCATATATTTTTAAATATTATGCTCACTATTCGGATTAGTCGGGAAAAGACCTTTGTGTCATATAACCCATTCTGAATTAGTGATACGTCGTATATGGATAGCAATTGAAGACCGGTGATGAAGACCGGATATTCACGAGAACGAAAGGATAACTCGTCGATTGTCTCTGCACTGGGTAGCTCCTGGTATAGAGATCCCCTAAGTGATGGGAAATCCGATCGGGATTGTGAATACCCGGAATTGCAAGGGCTTCGTAAGAAGTGCCTTTGGTTTTGTTCGAACCCGGAACAGACTTGTATGGTTACATGTCTGACATTACATTTTGAGATATAAAGCTGATTTCTTTCAAATACATTTCTGTTTGGTGGCGGAGAATTTATTCTCTTAGCTTAACACCCTTCTCTGAGACGTACGAGCTCAGAGGTTATGTAGTTGAAGGTTATCAGCGATATATTCCCAATTTGGTAATGTGACATGCTGAGTGTTGCTGTGTGATGATCATTGTTTGATCATTTGTGATATGATCATTTGTTTGATCATTTATCTTTGTAATCATTACTTTGATCATCTATTGACCCAAAGCATGGCTTTGTGCCAAAGCGTAGCTTTGTGGACGAGACTTCATCGAACCTCACAAACCGGTAATGGTCGAAACAGGAATTATGTGACGGCTCGGGTTTTGCCCGCTCGAAAATCAACATCCGTACTTCACATTGTACTAGAATGCCGCAGATTCGACCGTTCAAATCCAATTCGCCGGAGCTATAACACAATTAAGTAAATAACACAGCGGAAGAAAAGAATAATACATTGATATACAATATCTGATACAACAGAGTGATACAATAAATATCAATATACATCAGAGATGATACAACAAATATAGCAGCGGAAAAGAAAAGATAACAACAGCAGCGGATCAATATCAATAGAAGTGATAACTCCAAAATGATCTTCAAACAAGAATGAATCCACAACTCCAAGATAAGCAACTCCGATGAATGAACTAGCTCCAGATAATCTACTAAACCTGAATATCTGAAAAACCCAACTCTAGACTGCTCGTGTGGAAAATTATGAGCACCCAGAGTTTAGGAAGGGAACAATAAACTCCGGATCAGTCATGGGACTGGTGTGAGCAACAAAAACAGTTTATCTTTAAACAATCAACAAAAGATTTTAAACATTGAAATCCGCAATGCTTTTGGAAAATGAAACTACCATAAGACCTCCCGCCACACACACAATGCAAACGCAGAATTGGAGGAGATTTCTTCTTATGATAGTCAAAGATGCTTACTACGCAAAATCAAATCATTTTTGATATTATTATTAGTGCATAGTGCAGAAAACATTTCGAAAGTATAATATTAATCTTAGCCAACATACGACCAGTATCGTATGCCTACTATAGCTACTATGTTCAATAGCAGGTTACCGCCACATTCCATAGCAGGTAATACAACTAAAATCGTACAAGTTCCGTATTGTTTCTTTGGATTTTCCAACAAATGGTCAGGCTAAGGAACTTCCTTCCGCCGCATGGGAACGCCTCTGGCGGGACGTCCCGAGAGACAAACTGCTCTCTGCCAAACAAGGCCGGGTTACCCCTGTAACAGGTAACTCACGAATATGTCATCACCCGGTCCTTTGGGACCTTTATCCGAGCGCTCGATATCCAACATCACACATCATAAAGAAAGTGTATCCACATGAGTAAGTATCTGGGCTCCATACCATGACACCACCCTTTTCCAGAAGGAAATGACATACCCTAAAGGGCGCGACCCTCATAACCTTGCCGCAACATTCCTGTTTCGACCATTTCCGGGATGTGAGGTCCTGACGAAGTCTCGTCCACAAAGCTACGCTTTTTCAAAAAGCCACGCTTTGGGTCAACAGATGATCAACCTATGATCACAAAGATATAAGATCAAACAAATGATCATATCACAAATGATCAAACACTGATCATCACACAGCAACACTCAGCATGCCACATTACCAAATTGGGAATATATCGCTGATAACTTCAACTACATAACCTCTGAGCTCGTACGTCTCAGAGAAGGGTGTTAAGCTAAGAGAATAAATTCTCCGCCACCAACAGAAATGTATTTGAAAGAAATCGGCTTTATATCTCAAAGTGTAATGTCAGACACACAATCCATACAAGTCTGTTCCGGGATCGAACAGAACCGAAGGCACTTCTCACGAAGCCCTTGCAAATCCGGATAATTTCCAATCACGTCCGGACTTCCCGTCACTAAGGATGATAAAACCTCTATATCGGGGATCAGCCGATGCAGAGTAACTCGACGGTAATCCTTCCGTTTTCAAAAATATCCGGTCTTCAACACCGGTCTTCAAATGCTATCCATATACGACGTATCACATATTCGGAATGGGTTATACGACCCAAAGGTCCTCTCCCGGCTAAACCGAATAGTGAGCGAAATATTTAAAACATATGGATATGGGATTTCAATTAAGTCACAGCTTAAACCCAAACTTCCTTTTCAAATGGTTTAACAAATTACCATTTTAAATCTTTTAAACAAAAAGATTCAACCTTTACGGTTTAAACAGTTTCCACACTTTAATCCTTTAAACAAAAGATTCATTCACAGATTTTCCAAATTAATTTCCATTTCAATTCGATTAACTCGTTAAATCTTTGAAACAAAGATTTAACTTACAGTTTTCAAAACAATTCCATTTCAAATGGTTTAACAGATCATTATTTTTTAATCTGTTAAAAATAAACAGATTCAATCCATAGCTTTCAAAAAGAATTCATTTATAACTTGGAAAAACCATTTTTCAATTCAATCTTGAAATTCCCTTAATTAAACTGGAATTTCATTTTTTATCTGAAAGCTTTTATCTTTTGAAAACAACAGTTTCATTTCAGAAAATCTGATTCGTTCATACGAGTTAAAGTCTTTGGGTTAAATCCAAATTCTCAAACTTACATTTTTAAATGGTTTAAATTCAGATAAACACATTTATAACATTTTCAATCCCTAGTTTCAAATCATAGGATTCAACTTCCAACTTGAATTCAAATTTAAATCAAATTATTTAAATTTTCAAAACTCGATTAAGTTATTCAAAATAACTTTTATCTTTGAAATTCTATTTCAAAAGCTTTTCACTTTAAACCCGAATTTCCAATTTCAAAATCAATTGAAATTAAAATTTCAATTTCAAAAACATTGAATTTACATTATCTATGACTTAACCGATTTCCACGTGAAATCCATATTTGTGTGTGAAAAGGTGTAGTCCAGGGGTTCCACACAATAGTGCAACACAATGAATCATCACATATCAGAATACAGAAATATAATTCGATAAGCAGTATAAGAACAACGTTTATCGTTCATTCACAGATCATAGATATATATAAATTTCAGATAAATAAATTACAGATCACAACATAAATCAGGGTATATCACAAAGCATCATATATCAGGGATATCAAACAATCAAGTCATTCAATAGAATTCAAACATTCATAAGTAAGATCAGTTAATATCTGATTTTAATTAATTTATACCGGGTTAATTACTTATGAATAAACTACAAATTTTGGTTAATTAACATCAATAAATTACAAATCGTTTTGATTAATTATTCTTTAATCATTTATTAATTAACCATTAATAATTAATTAACCTTTAATTATAATTCATCAACCTTTAATTATTAAATAATTACTCTTTAATTATTTAATTCACCATTTAATTAATTATCTTTAATTAATTTCTTTGATTAATTATTCCTCAATTAATTATCATTCTTTAATCACCTTCATAAATTAATTAACCTTAAATTTTCATATTTAATAAATTCCCAATTCATTTATCTCTAATTTATTAGTTAATCAATTATAACCATTAATGAATTAAATTACTTAATTATTCTTACATAAATCACTTAATTAACCTTTATCTTTAATTAATTAATTAACTAATTATACTTAATTTCCTAATTATCTTAAGTACGTTCCATGATAATAAAAATCCTTTTAACTTAATATACATTATCTTGTAAATACACTAATTACCATTTACATTTTAAAACCCTTTTTAAATCTTTAAAATTAACTTAAACAAATTTTAGATTAAATAAATTCTAAAACTCTTTGACAAATGGTTAAGAAACCATTGATATTAATAAAGTAGTGTTTAAGAGAAGGTTTTAACAAAATTTGTTTAAATTTCAAAAAAAATATCATTTTAAATTTTTTTTATAAAAACAGGCTTCATCTTCACTTCGGGTCCTACCCGAATGTTGCTCGGGACCATCCCTGAGTTTCACTACTTCTTTCCCTTATCTTCAAAACTCAGAATAATTTACAGAAAAAAAAACTGTAGCTAACACTTACAAGTACTCGCGTACAACCCGAGATAAACTCCAAAACCCCCGACCCTTCTTCGAGTCGACTCTACCAAATCTCGAACAATCACACGATCCAATCTCGTCTTCCCCAAATTGAACGAAACACAGATGCACACAACTTCAAGCGTGTACGTGCACACGCAACCCAGGCGTCGCCAACCAGTGCCACGACCACCGACAAGTCATCGACAACCCCTCTACTCCATTCAATAACCCCGATCAACTCAAACGTCCCCAAATCAAAATCGAGCACTCAAGTTCAACTGGAACCAAACTGCCATCTGAAAAACTTCCTCGACATCGACGATCTGACTACTGACCACTTCGCGACTTCGAAGGTAGCTTCGCTAGCATCCAATACTCCATTCCCCAGTGGCGCGATTGCCTCCGATCCACCGTGGACATCACGTCAATTCGAAAATCACTGTCGACCAACCCTGACACCAAAACCCTAGATTGGCCTCGCGTGGCCACCATCGTCATCAGAAAAATTCTACACTATTTTTCCTGGAAACCCCAACGTTCCAGCCACCTTCACCATTAATCTCGACCCCTAGCACTACGCCGATCACCAGTAATCACCCAAAACCCATTTTCTGGTTAACCTCAGATTCCTCATTCAATTAAATGTTAAAAATCATGGATTTTGTTTTAAAAATCCTAATTTGCAACGTGGATTCAAGTTATAATCTTGAAACAACAAAACTTTAAAGTCGAGATTTTGAGAAGTTAAGATTCTTACTGTAATACTTCCAGTCCAGTTAAACTATCATCAATTCCTACTTAAAATACTTTTACCACTTAATTCCTGTTGTTTCTAACAATCATTTGTTCAAACATTATTACACATAACAGATCAGAGGAGAGCAGTTGGTTTTCTTTTAAAATTTAGAACTCGAGAATCAAGGAACAAAGTAGACTTTTGTTCCAGGCAATGCACAACAACTTTCACATACAAATACACATAAATCCTATTTAAACAACCAAGCAAATACATATCATATTTCATCTTATGTAAATGCTGCATCCATCTAGATTTAACAGGTTTAAATTTTTAAATAAAACTGTTTACCAGAATGAAGTACAGAGGTAATATCCACAACAGACATGCACAGTCTATATCATTGCAAACATATCGCACACTTAAATCTACCTATGCTAGCGTTTCTTGTTTCAAAATTTTATAAGCAACAAATCCTGTATTTACTTAACTGTTTAAAATAAGAGTTTACTCACAGATAAAAGGATTTGTTTAGAAGTTTGCTCACCTATAAAAACAGAGAACAGAGAAGATCCTGTTTTGCTTTGAACATTGCAGTTTGAATCTGCCTTTGAATCCTCTTTGTGTTTTGTTGTATAACCCGAGTTTGAATTTGTAAAACAAATAGTGATGTTTGCTTCTTCTTTTTTTTCTCTCAGTGAAAAGGAACGAACTGGAATGAAGTCGAAATGAGAAGTTGATATAAGAAAATGAGTTGTACAGGATTATTTATTTTGTACAAGTTTTGATCAGTGATATTTTTCATTTGGGGGCTAAGAATATACATTTGTGGTGGCTGATATGTTTCATCTTGTACAAGCATTTATTACACTGTCATACTTATCCCCATATCAATTCGTATGTACCTATGTGCTTTCTTTTTGCCATGCATATCTTCATTGTTAAAGTATATATTACTTGCCTTGTACCAATTTATAAATTTTTTTCTTCACTTCGGCTGATACCATTTCGAATTGACCATTTGTTTATGCTAGAGATGAAAGCATTAAATGAAATGGTCCTTTATGTCTTCATTTGCAAGCTATTACCATACTTTGTTTACAGCCTAGCTTACTTGTATCATATTTTATTTTATTTTTATTTTTCTTCTTTGGTACTTGTTTATTTGACTATGCTGAGAGATTTTGTTTCGCAAGCCTAGTTATATCTTATATTTTAGTTTGTTTCATTCCTTGCTTATATTTGTATTTGATATTTAGATATATATTTCAAATCCAACATATACATATATATATGCAATATTTAAATTCAAATGATTTAACATCTATTTTATTTGAGATAGGGGAAACTCGCATCATATATAAATAAATTTTACAATTTTTATTCAAAAATTCATTAAATTATCAATTTAAATTTAATTAAAATCCGGGGTCGTTACAAATTGTGCGGTAGGTTTTTAGGGGTAGCTTCCCTAGGGTATGACCATTCCTTCTGGAAAAAGGTTGTGTCAGGTATGGAGCCCTGATATTTAACCTATGTGGTTAATGCAAATATATTTCTTTGTGGTTGTTGGTGTAGAGGATCCTCGTTTAAAGGTCCCAAAGGACCGGGGGTGGCATATCTGATGTTTTGTATATTCCCCGGGAAGGGGGTAGCCGGCCTTGTTTGGCAGAGAACAGTTTGGTTCTCGGGACGTCCTTCCAAAGGCGTTTCCATGTGGCAATGGGAAGTTCCTTGGCCTGACCATTTGTTAGAAAATCCATTCATCCGATACGAGCCTTGTACGGTTTTAGTTGTAGAACCTGCCATCTACTTATGGTGGCGCCCCACTGTTTGGATGGTAGCTATAGTAGGCATAGTTCGAAATGTCTATGTTGGCTAAGATTTATATTCTACTTTCGAAATGTTTTCTACACTATGCACTAATAATAATATCAAACCAAATGATTTGATTTTGCATAGTAAGCATCTTTGACTATCATAAGGAGAAATCTCCTCCAATTCTGCGTTTGCATTGTGTGTGTGGTGGGAGGCCTTATGGTAGTTTCATTTTTCAAAAGCATTGCGAATTGACTTTAAAAATTCTCTTGTTGTTCGATTTTAATGATAAACTGTTTTTGTTGCTCACACCAGTCCCATGACTGATCCGGAGTTTATTGTTCTTTCCTAAACTCTGGGTGCTCAAAATTTTTCGACACGAGCAGTCTAGAGTTGGGTTCTTTAGATATTCAGATTTAGTAGATTATCTGGAACTAGTTCAGTCTTTGGATATGGACTGCACTTGCTATCTTTGTGCATCGTTATTAAGAGTTCGAGCTATTTCTGGATTGGCGTTTTGAAGATGGAGATTATCCGCTGCTGATGTTATCGTTTTCTTTTCCGCTGCTATTTGTTGTATCATATCTCTGATGTATATTGATATTCATTGTATCACTCTGTTGTATCAGATATTATATCAAATATTGTATATCAATGTATTATTCTTTTTCTTCCGCTGTGTTGTTTACTTAACTTTGTTATAAGCTCTGGCGACTCGGATTTGAACGATCGAATCTATGGCATTCGAGTACGATGTAAAGTATGGATGTCGATTTTCGAGCGGGCAAAATTCGCTTCGTTACATTTGGTATCAGAGCTAAGGTTGAACTTTAGCTCAGGAGTATAACACATTAAGTAGCTCATTAGAGATAGGGTGAAGTATCCCTAGAATGAGTAATTCTCAGATATCTGTTCATATGCCTCAGTAAATTCTCTTGCTATCCACTGATAGTGAGTATGAGTGCGAGAAGAGGACGAGATAGGGGACAGGGGAATACGACTGTAAATGGTCAATACCCTGCAACAGTGGAAACAATCTTTCTTATCAATTTTCTTTGATTCGTCTTTTCAAATTCTTTTGATTGCTTCGTACGAGCTACAAGAAGAAGTTTCGATGCGATGATGGCTCTACGAATCGTTGTAGAAAATTCTTACTTCTTATCTTCATCGGTTTCTTATCGGTTTTTGATTTAAACTTTAATGAATATGAATTGGAAATTTTAAATTGAGTTAAATTGATTAATAGAATATGAAGCTAAATTTGAATAGTATCGATAAAACGATATCGTTTGAAACCAAATTTTGAAATTCTATTGTAATTTCTTGTGAATACCAAAATCCAAATAGGGACCAATTGGTATGTATTCTGAGATATTCCGACTTGAGTTTGGAATTCATATCGTAAGTTTGAGGAGTTATAGGAGATCGAATCTGTCTATCTCTGTGTTGTTTCATGCCTGTGAATTTCGAGGACGAAATTCTTTTAAGGGGGGAAGTTTGTAACGACCCCAGATTTTGATTTAATTTAAATTGATAGTTTATTTAATTTTTGAATTAAAATTGTATAGTTAATTGGGAATTTAAGCGAGTTTGCCCGAATCCAAATAAATTCTATGTTAAATCATTTAAAATTTAAATATTGTAAATATTATATATATGTGAATATATATGTGTTTGAACATATATGAGTCAATTTGAAGTTATAAATATATGTATATATTTGATTTGAATTTAAATTGCAAATGAATGGTTTAATAATAAATAATAATAGTTTGAACTTATAAATTAAATACAAGATAATAAATATTAAGTTAGGAATAAAAAAAAATATATAAGATAAACTGTAAAATCTAAAGTAAACATTTGTTAAATTTAACATCATATTAAAATATAGGAATTTACTTATATTACGAAACGATAGGATTTAAAGGAAAATAAATAAGATAAATTATATAAGTTATAAAATACAAAGTAAACCATTTGCTAAACCTTTATAATAATTTTTATAGCTTTATATCTATATACACAAAATAAAAACAAACTAGACATACAAATAAATAAATAAAAGAATAGGAATGCAGCCGAGTAAAAATAAGATGCAGGCAAGAAAAGAATGCAAAAGCAAAAATATCTATACATAAAAATAAGGTAAGGTTGTAGACATTAAGTACATTAGCATTTACTGCTTCCATACCTAGCAGTAAACAAGTCAATTCGATTTGTTTTGAAGATCATCTCAGCCTCCTAAATAAAGATGATCTCTGACCTATGTTTATTAAATAAGAAATTGTACAAAACAACATCACCTGTACAAAGTAATATCACCACCTGTAAACTGTTTCCATATATCCATCCTCATTCACATTCGATCAGTTCAAAGCTAAGAAAAAATTGAAGTGAGTATCATTTACAATTTAAACAAAAGAAATTCAACTTTAAACAATAATAAACAAGACAAACCAGAGATCAAAAGCGAGTGTTCAAGAACTGGAAAATCAAAATGGAACTAGAATTTTCAGATGAAAACTCCAAGTCTGCTCTTCCCTCTGTTCTTCTTCCAAAACAACAGTGAGTAAACTTTTAAACTAAAATTTAAATAAATCTGGAAATCTCTTTGCTTATGATTTGTTTTATATGTATGTGTTGTGCAAGTCTGAGTGAATTTATGTAAGTGTGCATATCTGTTGTTTTGAATATCTCTGATCTAGTAAAGTCACTGCTTTTAAACTGTTAACATGAGACCCTTTTTAGTTTTGATGCATATGACTTATGTTTTAAGTAAACTTGTGATGTATGTATGGAAATGTGTTTGTATGATGGTTTTTAAGACACTGAAACTTGTGAGTATGTCTAGATAAATCACTGTGATCATCTCTGTTTTAAAGTCCCAAAGATTTAAACTTAGATCAAACTTAAAATTCTTCTCACTCTAATCTTCTTTAGGCTTATGTATTTAAAACAAAGTTTGTTGTTTTAAACTAAACTAAGCTTTAAAAAATATTAGTAAGAATAATGGATGGAAATATTATCTGGGAAAGTTGAAAACACAGAGGAATTTGAGAAAAGTTAAAAAATCAATCGTTGAAATTTGTTGATTTAATTATATATCTGGAATAGTCTAGGAAAGATAGGATTTTTAAAATCAAGTTTACAATTTTTAATGAAATAATGAATGTGTTGTTTGGTGATGTCTGGAAAATGGGTTTTCGAGTCTCTCTGGTGATCAAGATGGTCTGGGAAGTTGTCGTGCTTTCTGGAGATGGAAGAACGATCGGGGTCTTCGGCAAAATTCTCTGATGGTGGTTCTTGTCAGTGGGGAAGTGGTGATTGTCAATTGAAGTTAGGAACCCTAGTTATACTAAGCTAAGAAAAATCGATCTCCACGGTTCCTAGTGTTGATCGAGTTCGACAAGTTTTTAGGGAATGGTAGTAGACGCGTAAGGGAAGTCGACGCCGGAGTTTCAGAACCTACGATGGTCGGAGCGGCGAGCATTGGAGCGTTGTCAGGTTTTGGCAAGTTCGAGTTGTTGGGTTCCAGGCTTTAGTTGAAATCGAATTTCGATTTCGAGTTGAGTTAGAGGGATTTGGTGGTAAGGATGGAGTTTGGGGATGATCGTCGACGTAAGAACGTCGTCGAACTTGATCGGAGACGTTCGAGGTCGTTGTGCACGTGCACGGTGTTTCATTGGGGAACGCTGAGGATATGTGTTTGAGCGGGCAGGGTAGTCTCGAGTTTTTCTCGAGTAGTTTGGGTTTTTTTCTCGAAGCAGTCTGGTGTTCGACACGAAGTGAAAAGGGAAGGCTCGGGTTATTTTGGTTGTTGCCAATTTTTAAAGTCTGGCAGATTTTAAGTTTAAAATTTAAAAGCAGAGTTTTAAAACAAAGTTTAAAACCAAAATTTAAGATATGGATTCAAATTTATTTTTGTCTCCTTGATTTAAATAAATATAAGTTTTATAAAAATAAAATGTTTTAACAACTTTAAAATGTTTAAAGTATATTTTAAAGTGTGTTTTAAATTTTGCTAAGTTAAATCTGTAGTTATTTTTGAATCTAAATTTGAAATAGAATGTAAAAGTAAATTCAAAAGCAAAATGTCTCAAATGCATTTGTAAATGAGAATTTGATCATTAATAAGAAAATGTTTTTATCCTTTAAATAATGAAGATTTAAGGATTTGTGATTATTAAGTTAATTAAAATGAATAATTAACTAATTTAAGCAATTATTGATTTGGATTTATTAATTTAGTAATTAAGAGTTAATTAGTTAACCATTAAGGGTTAATTAACTAAGATAATTAATTAAGGTAAATTAAATAACTGAAAGTGATTAAGAAATACTTATTAATTAAGGAGTAATTAATTAGTTGTTGTAATTAATTAAGAATTAATTATTAATTAGAGGTTAATTAATGATTAATCAAAGAATAATTTATTAAATGTTTTGTAATCAATTGATTGTTAATTTACCATGACTAGCAAATTTATTCATAGAAATTAATCTGATTTGAATCAATCAGATAATTAAAGTGATCTTATCTATGGATGTTTAGATTGTATTGGATGATTTGATTGTTTGATATCCCTGATATATGATGCTTTGTGATACACCCTGATTTATGTTGTGATCTGTGATAAATTATCTGTGATGTAATTTATTATCTGTGATATTTATATATCTGTGGTCTGTGCATGAACGATAAGCGTTATAGTTTATATCGCTTATCAACTATATCCTGTATTTTGATCTGTGATGATTCATTGTGTTGCACTATTGTGTTAAACCCCTGGACTACACTTTTACACACACAAATATGGATTCCACGAGGAAATTGGTTAAGCCACAGATGACTTAAATTTGATGTTTTTGAAATTGAAATTTTAATTTCAATTGATTTTGAGATTGGAAATTTGGGTTTAAAGTGAAAAGCTTTTGAAATGGAATTTCAAAGATAAGTCTTATTTTCGAATAACTTGATTAAGTTTTGAAATTTAAATAATTTGACTTAAATTTGAATTCAATATTTGGAATTGAATTCAATGATTGAAATTTTGATTAAAGATATTATAAATGTGTTTTATATGAATTTAAACCACTTTTAAAATATTGGTTTGAGAATTTGGATTTAACCCAAGAACCTTAACTCAAATAAATGAATCAGATTTCCAAGTTGAAAACTGCTTGTTTTAAAAGAATAAAAGCTTTCAGATAAGAAATGAAATTCCAGTTTAATTAAAGGAATTTCAAGATTGAATTGAAAAATGGTTTTTCCAAGTTATGAATGAATTCTGTTTTGAAAGCTATGAATTAAATCTGTTTATTTTTAAGAGATTTAAAATGATGATTTATTTAAACCATTCGAAATGAAATTGTTTTGAAAGCTATAAGTTAAATCTTTGATTTAAAGATTTAACGAGTTAAATTGAAATGGAAATTGATTTGGAAAATCTGTGAATGAATCTTTTGTTTAAAAGATAAAAATGTGGAAATTGTTTTGTGATATCCCAGAATTTTTGGACAATATAAATTTAATAATCTGTGTTAAAAATTAAATTTATTTGATAATTTTTGTTAATAAGATTTGAATTGATTTAATAATCCAATTAAAATAAATATTTAATTAGTGATTTTATCTTTTAAATGCTAATAAATTAGTTTCTATTTATAATGTAAATATAATGGTATATTGTAAATAGATAAATCTTGTTTTTAAATTCTATTATTTTTGGTAATTTGGAAATTTGATTTTATTTAATAATAAGCTTTTCAAAAGCTATTTAATAATATATGGTTTAAAATTGTTAAGTGAAAATTGTTTAAATTGATTTTAAATTGTATTTAAAAAAAAATTTGAATTAAACTTATATTTGGATTTAAAAGTATGACATAAATGATTTTGTATAAATATAGTTTGTTTTATCTATTTCTTTAAAAAGAATTCTTATTTATATAAAATTGAATAAGTATATAGTTATTAGGAATTTATTAATAAAAGCTTTATATTCATTTATAATTTCATTTTGCATGTAAAATTACATATGTAAGTTAGTGAATCAATATAAGAACATGTGTTAACAAAATAATTAAGGAGCATGACAAGTGTCATATTGTATTTTTATTTTTCTTTGATTTATAATAAATCATAAATTTAGTTTATAAACACTTGCCTTCTTCCTTTCCTTTTTCTTTTTCTCATTTTTATTTCTAAGCAAAGAAAATTCTCAGCTGAAAACATTTCACTCTAAAACAGATCTGAGGAAATTTGCAAACCATTTTACAATACAAAAATCAGTTCCTCCTCAAAACTAGAAACTCATTTTCAAAGACCAATTTTGCAAATCATAATCAAGTCTGCAAGCCTGCATTTTTTTCAAATCGGGAAGTCATGCCTGCTTGCAACTGCAGTTTTAAATCAAGCATGTTTATTTTCAAACCTGGAAATTAAGGAAGTCTGCATCTTTTCAAACAAGCATGCATGCAGTTTTCAAAAGCAAAAGCATACCAAGTTTAAAAGCTGTTTCAAAAAGGAGAGGCTCTGTTCATCATCTTTTTACGGTGAGTAAACATTTTTTAAAAAAAACAGTTTATTTTTGATTTAACTCTAATGCATGAGATAATAATTGGTTTGGTATGAAAGTTATTCATCTTGAATTTATTTAAATTGATATATATGTTGAGTGATCATGTCTGTTTATATATATCCTGTTCTCTGTTTATAATCTTGTGAGTAACTTTTTAATTTAAAAAGCTTAAGTATAATAATCTTATTGCATGATCATATCTGTAAATCTGTATAGCTGTGTGTAAAGTTTTAAGTGCATTTCTGTAATACATGAATGTGTGACTTGTATTGACATATGATGCTGGCTTCTGACAGTACTTAGTTTTGTAATATGGATTTTGTTAAAAACATCTATTTCCCTCTTATTACAGTCTCTGATAATATTTATACTTCAAACTAAACTTGATTGATAGGTCATAAAGTAAAGTTTAAAACATTTTATATAGGTTAAATAAATTTTTGTATTGCCTGGAAATTAAATAACAGAGCATAAATTAACATAAGAGGAAAATTCAAACTTCAAAAATTCATGAATTCAGTAACATCAGTGAAACCCTTGAACCAAAATATGAATTTTAAAACTAAATTCACGATTTTTAGTCATAGGGGTTAAGAGCAGTTCGTATATGAACTGAAAAGGGAATTTTGGGAATTGTGGGTGATCTATGCGACTGGAGCTGGTCGGGTTGTGCGAGGAGGTGGAGGAGCTTACCGAGGTGATGGGAAAAATAGGTGATGGATGATCAGAGCAAGGTGGCGATGGTGGTTGAGATTTGAAATCTATAAACCTAGTTTTGGTATGGGTTGATGAATCTGGTCAGTTCGATCACTCTAGTTGATCGAGTTTGCTGGAACTTTGGAAGGTGGTAGCTGGATTGATGACGAGGGTATGCTCGAAGCTGTAGCGCTTACGGTGGTCGGAGTTGAAGCGCGGTGAAGTTTTCCAGGCTTGGTAGTGGTTCGAGATTGTTGTTCCAGGTTGGGTTGAAGATCTCGAATTCGATTTCGAGAGTTGGAGTTTGAATTGGTGATCGAAGTTTGGTGATGGAGCGTTGACCGATGTGGGAAGATCATCGGTATTGGCCAAAGATGATCTGTGCCACCGTGCATGTGCATGGTGCACCTTATTTCTGGTGGGTGGTTTTTGATTTGGAACTGGTATGCTCGAGTTTTCTTCGAGTCATTAGGTAATTTGCTCGGAGCAGTTGGGTGATGAACTCGAAGCAAAATAGGATGGCTCGGGTTAAAATAATGTTACAGGTTTTAGAAGAAACCTGTTTTGTTTTAAAAATTTAAACCTGGAATTTAAACTGTAAAGCTAAGATTTAAACCAAAGTTTAAATCTAAAATTTAAATCAGAATTTAAGTTAATTTGAAATTATAGTTTTGAAATAAATAAAGTTTGAAATAAAATGTTTTAAAACAACTTTGAATGTTCAAAGTGTATTTAATTTGTTTTGAATATAAAATGAAATTGGTTTTAAATTTCTTTAATTAAGTAAATATTTATTTAACATATGATTTAAAAAGGGTTTAAATGGTCTTAAAACTTTGTTAAAGTTAAACTTGTCTTCATTTTAAATCTTAAATTTAAAATGAAATTTAAAAGTAAATTTAAAGGTACATTGTTTTAAATGCTTTATTAATGATAGTTTAATCATTAATAGAAATAAAGTGTTATCTTAAAGATAATTGAGATTTAATAATTTATGATAAAATAAATTATTAAGGAAATTAAAAGTTAATTAATCAATTTAATTAATTTATGACTTGGGTAAATAAATTAGTAATTAAGGGTTTAAAAATTGATTGATGAAGGATTAATTAAATTAATTTAAAGGTTAATTAATTTGAATTAAGGATCATTAATTTTATAAGTTAATGGTTAGAAATAAAATTATTAAGGTAATTAAGGTTTAATTAAGTTATTGTTAAGAACTTAATTAATTAAGTAATTAGAGATTAATTTATTGATAATTAGAATTAATTAAGTTGTAATTAATAATGGTTAATTAAAGTTTAATTATTTAAGAAAAATAATTAAAGAATAATTAATAGTTAATGTAGATCATTAACTTGGGTTTAATAATTAATGTGATTAATTTTGATAATTAAATAGATTAATTAATTAAGGTTAATCATTTGTGAAATTGTTTAATTACTTAATGAAAGTAATTAAGAAATCTATTACTCATTGTAATTAATTGAGTTTAAATTAATTAGTTAAGTTAATTAATTAAGTTTAATTAATTTAAGAATAATCACTTAATGATTTGTGAAGTATAATTACTTAATGTAATTTAATGAAGATTAATTACCTAGGAAAGTAATTGATAGATAATTACTAATGTAATTAATGGAGTAATTAAGGGTAGTTAATTACTTAATAGGATTAATCAAGGGATTAATTAAGAAATTAAAAGAAATAATTAATTTATTTTAAGAAGTAATTAAGGGTAGTTAATTACTGAATGAGATTAATCAAAGGTGATTAATAGTTATGATTTAAATTGAAGATTAATTACTTAATGTAATTAATTTAAATAAAGTAATTAATTAAAATGTAATTAAGGATCATTAATTTATATAATTAATGATATAATTAAGAATTGATTAAATAAGAAATAATTAATAAATGAAGTGATTAATTAATGTAATTAATTTTAGATAATTAATTAATGAAGTAATAAAAGGTTAATTACTATAAGTGGTTAAGAGTAATTAATTTGAATGTAATTCAATGTTAATTAATCAAGAATGATTAATTGAAAAAGGTAATTAGAGGATAATTAATTAATTTGTAATTAATTAATGGTTAAGTAAGAAGGATTTATAAAATGAAGTAATTAATTTAATTCAATTTAAATTAATTAGAGATGATATAAATCATTACTTATGGATGGAAGATAATATTGAATGCTTTGCATTGATTGATATCTCTGATGAGATATATGCTGTGTGATATGGATGTTTAGTTGAATTGTGATGATAATATGGATTATCTGATAATGTTGATTATCTATTGTGAATTATCTTTCTTTGTGTATAAAGATAATGAATTGAATTGTTTTAACTTTTAAAACAACTTGGCCTTAAAAGATACGCTTTGGATTTCGATGAGACCGGGATCGGGTTTCCGTATACCGGATTTCCAGGTCTGGAGACCCGAATACCACATCGATCCAAATTAACGATAGGTCGTGAATCAAGTGAAGATGAAGATTCAGAGTGCAAGGGTTATTGTCGTTAACTCTGAGGGTGATTCCAAAACGAGTGTAACGAGATAATGCCTTCGGTTTCGTTCGAACCCGGAACGAACTTATATGGATTGAATGCTTTCAGAACATCGTCAGGTGGACGATGAGCATTCTAAGTGATGTGTTCTTTTCTAAGGTAATCGTGACCTCAAGCCTCACAAACCGGGAATGGCTAAAACAGGGGAGGTGCAGCAAGGTTAGTGGGTAGCACCCAAGTAGGACAAGGTTACCTCTGTCTAGATGTCCCTTTCTATTTTCGACTTAGTGGTGCGGTTGCTGATCCCAACCGTGAGGTATCTTGTGCGGGAATTATCCAGTAAGGGATGTTCCGGCCTTGTGTTGCAGGGGATTGGGAGTGATCCTTGGTACGGTGATCTAGGCCACGTACTGTGACGGGCGGTACCCCGGTAGCCCTGCCATTGTATGGAATCCAAACTCCAATAAGTGCCGTACGTATTAGTTGTGCCCAACTATGTTGGAATGTGAGATGTAAGCATTTCAGCTATTTCCGTATTTTACTTGAAAACCCTAGACCCTATTATAATATAACTGGATTTCCTATCAAATGTTTTGGTTAGCGTAAGGTAAAAACTTTTCCATGTTTATGTGTGGGAAGTCTTACGTGATACCTTTGTTTCAAAAGGTTTTGAAGTTAAACAATTTTAACCCGTTTACTCACACCAGACCCATGTCTGACCCAAGTGTTTATTTTCTGTTTTATTAAACCTTGGGTACTCAATTTTTACGAGTAGCCAAGGGATTCAGGTTAGCTTTGACGAATCTGTGGAGGAGATATGGAGCAGGAGGCTTCAGCATTCGTAGATATATAGTATTCCGCTGTGTTGGTTTCTCTGAGTCGTTTGTTTGAGTTGTATCTTGTGTTGTATAATAGACAGGTTTTATAACTGTCTATTTTTGTGATGTATAAGTTGTGTACTCTGATTATGTAAAGACTATGTAATAGTTATGTGATATATTATATTTGTTTCGTTCCGTTGTGAGATTCTGATGTGTTGTTATTCTTTCTTTCTCTTCTTTTCTCTTTTCTATCCCTTTCTTTCTTCATAATGATCCGACTTTCTGTGGAGAAAAAGTCGTGGTCGTTACAGTGGTATCAGAGCAGTAGGTTGAGTGAATACCTAGGCTCTGAAGTGGTGTCTATCTTGAGAGCGCGTATTTGTTAGTTATATAAAATGGTTTTATATTGTGTTAATTGATCGGTTGAGTGGTATATGGATTCTGGTCAATACGAGTAGCTAACGTTATTGATAGGGATCTCTAAACACTTGAACCAGGCCAACGGACACAATATTGTTTTAAAGAGGTAGATGAAATAATTTTACCCAGAAATAATTTCTATATAAAAAAAAAATATATCATTTTAAATATATATATTTATGTATTTCTACCTATTTATTGGGTTACCTGTTCGGGTTTTCCAATATAAGTTATAAAGGTAGATAAGGTGGTAGTGTGTGTAACACAATTACCAATAGTTGGAGTTTGAATGTTTGAGGTTGGAAGTATATGTCGAGACTGTAGACCCAATACCGTCTCAAGTAAGCTTTGCTGTGGTGAAGGATTTCATCGATCTCTGAAGGAACCTTTTAAAAGTTCGGAGTTTATCTTTGAAGTGTGGATGAGTAGAGTTGGATCTGTCGATGAGGCAGAAGTGAGTGATGGTACCTTGATACCTCAAGTAATAGTAGCTGTATGATGAGATGCAGTGACTATGGATGTTCCTGAAGATGTTTTCTTTGGAACAAGATTAAGGAAGTGTGTCTGCTTCGGTGTTGTGGCTGAGTTCAGCATGAAGTTTCTGCTTTGGTTTGGAGTTCGAGTTTCTCGAAGATCTTTGGAATAGGAAGTCTTTGGCATTGTGGCAGCGTTGCAGCTCAGAGTATTCTTGGATTGGCAGGAAGTTTTTCTGGCTGAGCAGTTTTTCTGAAGTGGAGTTCAGAAGCAGCAGAGTATATCCATTTCTTCGATAAATTGGATAAATAAGTGTAAGCTGTTCTGATTGGTAAAGAGAGAACAGTCTGTTTGGAATTGGGATGGGTTGATCGCAAAAGTGACTTGCGATTGTCTGAGTGTTCTCTTGGGTTGTCAGAGTTTTTCTGGATGTCTTCAGAGAAGTCAGGAGTTGTCCGCATCTGAAGGTTGAGTTTTCTTATCGATTGGATTCCAGGAGTGATACCGGTGGTTCAGTCTAGTGGAAGGATGTTTCCTAGAGATGGAGTTGGTGAAGCAACTCAAGTTTTGCTGGAGTATCTGAGTTTTCTTTTATGGATCAGTGAACCTTATTTCTAGAAGTGAGTTGTCCAGTCTGTGCTTGTGTTCTACCTCATATCGGAGTTGAGCAGCGAAAGCAGTTTGGAGTGTATCTCTGGATGGGAAAAGTAAGTTTGGAATCTACTGATGTTGTGAAGTAGAGTTATGTTTGGATCTCGTATGTGTTCTAATTTGGATAAGTATTTGGACTTCTGAATTGAATTGTCAGTTTGGATAACTGGAATTCATTGAGTTGTACGTATCTCTGAAGGAGTACGTATTTGATCTATCTATGGTTTTAGAATCAGCAGTTCTGGAAGTTGGGTAGTTGAGTCAGACTCGTCTGTAGTCTGATAGTCTGTTTAGTTCTGTAGATCTAGATGAGTAGGAGATCTATAGCTTAGTAGTTTAGATTGTTTGTAGAGCGAGTATCCCGGTATATATATATATACTTGGGGAAACTCGAGGAATTTTATCTAGAATTTAGTCTAGATAGTTAGAATTGATTGATTGAATGAATTGGTTGCTATGGTTGTTAGCATATGGATGATAGTATATGCTTGTGTTTTAAATTAAAATCTTTAATGAGATTATTAAATTACCTTTGTTTTAAATTTCGGGGACGAAATTCTTTTAAGGGGGAAGGAATGTGATATCCCAGAATTTTTGGACAATATAAATTTAATAATCTGTGTTAAAAATTAAATTTATTTGATAATTTTTGTTAATAAGATTTGAATTGATTTAATAATCCAATTAAAATAAATATTTAATTAGTGATTTTATCTTTTAAATGCTAATAAATTAGTTTCTATTTATAATGTAAATATAATGGTATATTGTAAATAGATAAATCTTGTTTTTAAATTCTATTATTTTTGGTAATTTGGAAATTTGATTTTATTTAATAATAAGCTTTTCAAAAGCTATTTAATAATATATGGTTTAAAATTGTTAAGTGAAAATTGTTTAAATTGATTTTAAATTGTATTTAAAAAAAAATTTGAATTAAACTTATATTTGGATTTAAAAGTATGACATAAATGATTTTGTATAAATATAGTTTGTTTTATCTATTTCTTTAAAAAGAATTCTTATTTATATAAAATTGAATAAGTATATAGTTATTAGGAATTTATTAATAAAAGCTTTATATTCATTTATAATTTCATTTTGCATGTAAAATTACATATGTAAGTTAGTGAATCAATATAAGAACATGTGTTAACAAAATAATTAAGGAGCATGACAAGTGTCATATTGTATTTTTATTTTTCTTTGATTTATAATAAATCATAAATTTAGTTTATAAACACTTGCCTTCTTCCTTTCCTTTTTCTTTTTCTCATTTTTATTTCTAAGCAAAGAAAATTCTCAGCTGAAAACATTTCACTCTAAAACAGATCTGAGGAAATTTGCAAACCATTTTACAATACAAAAATCAGTTCCTCCTCAAAACTAGAAACTCATTTTCAAAGACCAATTTTGCAAATCATAATCAAGTCTGCAAGCCTGCATTTTTTTCAAATCGGGAAGTCATGCCTGCTTGCAACTGCAGTTTTAAATCAAGCATGTTTATTTTCAAACCTGGAAATTAAGGAAGTCTGCATCTTTTCAAACAAGCATGCATGCAGTTTTCAAAAGCAAAAGCATACCAAGTTTAAAAGCTGTTTCAAAAAGGAGAGGCTCTGTTCATCATCTTTTTACGGTGAGTAAACATTTTTTAAAAAAAACAGTTTATTTTTGATTTAACTCTAATGCATGAGATAATAATTGGTTTGGTATGAAAGTTATTCATCTTGAATTTATTTAAATTGATATATATGTTGAGTGATCATGTCTGTTTATATATATCCTGTTCTCTGTTTATAATCTTGTGAGTAACTTTTTAATTTAAAAAGCTTAAGTATAATAATCTTATTGCATGATCATATCTGTAAATCTGTATAGCTGTGTGTAAAGTTTTAAGTGCATTTCTGTAATACATGAATGTGTGACTTGTATTGACATATGATGCTGGCTTCTGACAGTACTTAGTTTTGTAATATGGATTTTGTTAAAAACATCCATTTCCCTCTTATTACAGTCTCTGATAATATTTATACTTCAAACTAAACTTGATTGATAGGTCATAAAGTAAAGTTTAAAACATTTTATATAGGTTAAATAAATTTTTGTATTGCTTGGAAATTAAATAACAGAGCATAAATTAACATAAGAGGAAAATTCAAACTTCAAAAATTCATGAATTCAGTAACATCAGTGAAACCCTTGAACCAAAATATGAATTTTAAAACTAAATTCACGATTTTTAGTCATAGGGGTTAAGAGCAGTTCGTATATGAACTGAAAAGGGAATTTTGGGAATTGTGGGTGATCTATGCGACTGGAGCTGGTCGGGTTGTGCGAGGAGGTGGAGGAGCTTACCGAGGTGATGGGAAAAATAGGTGATGGATGATCAGAGCAGGGTGGCGATGGTGGTTGAGATTTGAAATCTATAAACCTAGTTTTGGTATGGGTTGATGAATCTGGTCAGTTCGATCACTCTAGTTGATCGAGTTTGCTGGAACTCTGGAAGGTGGTAGCTGGATTGATGACGAGGGTATGCTCGAAGCTGTAGCGCTTACGGTGGTCGGAGTTGAAGCGCGGTGAAGTTTTCCAGGCTTGGTAGTGGTTCGAGATTGTTGTTCCAGGTTGGGTTGAAGATCTCGAATTCGATTTCGAGAGTTGGAGTTTGAATTGGTGATCGAAGTTTGGTGATGGAGCGTTGACCGATGTGGGAAGATCATCGGTATTGGCCAAAGATGATCTGTGCCACCGTGCATGTGCATGGTGCACCTTATTTCTGGTGGGTGGTTTTTGATTTGGAACTGGTATGCTCGAGTTTTCTTCGAGTCATTAGGTAATTTGCTCGGAGCAGTTGGGTGATGAACTCGAAGCAAAATAGGATGGCTCGGGTTAAAATAATGTTACAGGTTTTAGAAGAAACCTGTTTTGTTTTAAAAATTTAAACCTGGAATTTAAACTGTAAAGCTAAGATTTAAACCAAAGTTTAAATCTAAAATTTAAATCAGAATTTAAGTTAATTTGAAATTATAGTTTTGAAATAAATAAAGTTTGAAATAAAATGTTTTAAAACAACTTTGAATGTTCAAAGTGTATTTAATTTGTTTTGAATATAAAATGAAATTGGTTTTAAATTTCTTTAATTAAGTAAATATTTATTTAACATATGATTTAAAAAGGGTTTAAATGGTTTTAAAACTTTGTTAAAGTTAAACTTGTCTTCATTTTAAATCTTAAATTTAAAATGAAATTTAAAAGTAAATTTAAAGGTACATTGTTTTAAATGCTTTATTAATGATAGTTTAATCATTAATAGAAATAAAGTGTTATCTTAAAGATAATTGAGATTTAATAATTTATGATAAAATAAATTATTAAGGAAATTAAAAGTTAATTAATCAATTTAATTAATTTATGACTTGGGTAAATAAATTAGTAATTAAGGGTTTAAAAATTGATTGATGAAGGATTAATTAAATTAATTTAAAGGTTAATTAATTTGAATTAAGGATCATTAATTTTATAAGTTAATGGTTAGAAATAAAATTATTAAGGTAATTAAGGTTTAATTAAGTTATTGTTAAGAACTTAATTAATTAAGTAATTAGAGATTAATTTATTGATAATTAGAATTAATTAAGTTGTAATTAATAATGGTTAATTAAAGTTTAATTATTTAAGAAAAATAATTAAAGAATAATTAATAGTTAATGTAGATCATTAACTTGGGTTTAATAATTAATGTGATTAATTTTGATAATTAAATAGATTAATTAATTAAGGTTAATCATTTGTGAAATTGTTTAATTACTTAATGAAAGTAATTAAGAAATCTATTACTCATTGTAATTAATTGAGTTTAAATTAATTAGTTAAGTTAATTAATTAAGTTTAATTAATTTAAGAATAATCACTTAATGATTTGTGAAGTATAATTACTTAATGTAATTTAATGAAGATTAATTACCTAGGAAAGTAATTGATAGATAATTACTAATGTAATTAATGGAGTAATTAAGGGTAGTTAATTACTTAATAGGATTAATCAAGGGATTAATTAAGAAATTAAAAGAAATAATTAATTTATTTTAAGAAGTAATTAAGGGTAGTTAATTACTGAATGAGATTAATCAAAGGTGATTAATAGTTATGATTTAAATTGAAGATTAATTACTTAATGTAATTAATTTAAATAAAGTAATTAATTAAAATGTAATTAAGGATCATTAATTTATATAATTAATGATATAATTAAGAATTGATTAAATAAGAAATAATTAATAAATGAAGTGATTAATTAATGTAATTAATTTTAGATAATTAATTAATGAAGTAATAAAAGGTTAATTACTATAAGTGGTTAAGAGTAATTAATTTGAATGTAATTCAATGTTAATTAATCAAGAATGATTAATTGAAAAAGGTAATTAGAGGATAATTAATTAATTTGTAATTAATTAATGGTTAAGTAAGAAGGATTTATAAAATGAAGTAATTAATTTAATTCAATTTAAATTAATTAGAGATGATATAAATCATTACTTATGGATGGAAGATAATATTGAATGCTTTGCATTGATTGATATCTCTGATGAGATATATGCTGTGTGATATGGATGTTTAGTTGAATTGTGATGATAATATGGATTATCTGATAATGTTGATTATCTATTGTGAATTATCTTTCTTTGTGTATAAAGATAATGAATTGAATTGTTTTAACTTTTAAAACAACTTGGCCTTAAAAGATACGCTTTGGATTTCGATGAGACCGGGATCGGGTTTCCGTATACCGGATTTCCAGGTCTGGAGACCCGAATACCACATCGATCCAAATTAACGATAGGTCGTGAAACAAGTGAAGATGAAGATTCAGAGTGCAAGGGTTATTGTCGTTAACTCTGAGGGTGATTCCAAAACGAGTGTAACGAGATAATGCCTTCGGTTTCGTTCGAACCCGGAACGAACTTATATGGATTGAATGCTTTCAGAACATCGTCAGGTGGACGATGAGCATTCTAAGTGATGTGTTCTTTTCTAAGGTAATCGTGACCTCAAGCCTCACAAACCGGGAATGGCTAAAACAGGGGAGGTGCAGCAAGGTTAGTGGGTAGCACCCAAGTAGGACAAGGTTACCTCTGTCTAGATGTCCCTTTCTATTTTCGACTTAGTGGTGCGGTTGCTGATCCCAACCGTGAGGTATCTTGTGCGGGAATTATCCAGTAAGGGATGTTCCGGCCTTGTGTTGCAGGGGATTGGGAGTGATCCTCGGTACGGTGATCTAGGCCACGTACTGTGACGGGCGGTACCCCGGTAGCCCTGCCATTGTATGGAATCCAAACTCCAATAAGTGCCGTACGTATTAGTTGTGCCCAACTATGTTGGAATGTGAGATGTAAGCATTTCAGCTATTTCCGTATTTTACTTGAAAACCCTAGACCCTATTATAATATAACTGGATTTCCTATCAAATGTTTTGGTTAGCGTAAGGTAAAAACTTTTCCATGTTTATGTGTGGGAAGTCTTACGTGATACCTTTGTTTCAAAAGGTTTTGAAGTTAAACAATTTTAACCCGTTTACTCACACCAGACCCATGTCTGACCCAAGTGTTTATTTTCTGTTTTATTAAACCTTGGGTACTCAATTTTTACGAGTAGCCAAGGGATTCAGGTTAGCTTTGACGAATCTGTGGAGGAGATATGGAGCAGGAGGCTTCAGCATTCGTAGATATATAGTATTCCGCTGTGTTGGTTTCTCTGAGTCGTTTGTTTGAGTTGTATCTTGTGTTGTATAATAGACAGGTTTTATAACTGTCTATTTTTGTGATGTATAAGTTGTGTACTCTGATTATGTAAAGACTATGTAATAGTTATGTGATATATTATATTTGTTTCGTTCCGTTGTGAGATTCTGATGTGTTGTTATTCTTTCTTTCTCTTCTTTTCTCTTTTCTATCCCTTTCTTTCTTAATAATGATACGACTTTCTATGGAGAGAAAGTCGTGGTCGTTACATGTTTAAACCGTTGTAGGTTGTTAAAATGAATCTTTTTGTTTAAAGATTTGAAAATGGTAATTTGTTAAACCATTCGAAAAGAGAAGTTTCGGTAATAAGTTGTGACTTAATTGAAATCCCAATATCCATATATTTTTAAATATTACGCTCACTATTCGGATTAGCCGGGAAAAGGCCTTTGTGTCATATAACCCATTCTGAATTAGTGATACGTCGTATATGGATAGCAATTGAAGACCGATGATGAAGACCGGATATTCACGAGAACGAAAGGATAACTCGTTGATTGTCTCTACACTGGGTAGCTCCTGGTATAGAGATCCCCTAAGTGATGGGAAATCCGATCGGGATTGTGAATACCCAGAATTGCAAGGGCTTCGTAAGAAGTGCCTTCGGTTTTGTTCGAACCCGGAACAGACTTGTATGGTTACATGTCTGACATTACATTTTGAGATATAAAGCTGATTTCTTTCAAATACATTTCTGTTTGGTGGCGGAGAATTTATTCTCTTAGCTTAACACCCTTCTCTGAGACGTACGAGCTCAGAGGTTATGCAGTTGAAGGTTATCAGCGATATATTCCCAATTTGGTAATGTGACATGCTGAGTGTTGCTGTGTGATGATCATTGTTTGATCATTTGTGATATAATCATTTGTTTGATCATTTATCTTTGTGATCATTACTTTGATCATCTATTGACCCAAAGCATAGCTTTGTGCCAAAGCGTAGCTTTGTGCCAAAGCGTAGCTTTGTGGACGAGACTTCGTCGAACCTCACAAATCGGTAATGGTCGAAACAGGAATTATGCGGCAAGGTTTTAGTGGTAGCTTCCTTAGGGTATGACCATTCCTTCTGGAAAAAGGTTGTGTCAGGTATGGAGCCCTGATATTTAACCTATGTGGTTACTGCAAATATATTTCTTTGTGGTTGTTGGTGTAGAGGATCCTAGTTTAAAGGTCCCAAAGGACCGTGGGTGGCATATCTGAGGTTTTGTATATTCCTCGGGAAGGGGGGTAGCCGGCCTTGTTTGGCAGAGAACAGTTTGGTTCTTGGGACGTCCTTCCAGAGGCGTTTCCATGTGGCAATGGGAAGTTCCTTGGCCTGACCATTTGTTGAAAATCCATTCATCCGATACGAGCCTTGTACGGTTTTAGTTGTAGAACCTGCCATCTACTTATGGTGGCGCCCCACTGTTTGGATGGTAGCTATAGTAGGCATAGTTCGAAATGTCTATGTTGGCTAAGATTTATATTCTACTTTCGAAATGTTTTCTACACTATGCACTAATAATAATATCAAACCAAATGATTTGATTTTGCGTAGTAAGCATCTTTGACTATCATAAGGAGAAATATCCTCCAATTCTGCGTTTGCATTGTGTGTGTGGCGGGAGGCCTTATGGTAGTTTCATTTTTCAAAAGCATTGCGAATTGACTTTAAAAATTCTCTTGTTGTTCGTTTTTAAAGATAAACTGTTTTTGTTGCTCACACCAGTCCCATGACTGATCCGGAGTTTATTATTCTTTCCTAAACTCTGGGTGCTCAAAATTTTTTGACACGAGCAGTCTAGAGTTGGGTTCTTCAGATATTCAGATTTAGTAGATTATCTGGAGCTAGTTCAGTCTTTGGATATGGACTGCACTTGCTATCTTTGTGCATTGTTATTGAGAGTTCGAGCTATTTCTGGATTGGAGTTTTGAAGATGGAGATTATCCGCTGCTGATGTTATCATTTTCTTTTCCGCTGCTATTTGTTGTATCATATCTCTGATGTATATTGATATTCATTGTATCACTCTGTTGTATCAGATATTGTATATCAATGTATTATTCTTTTTCTTCCGCTGTGTTGTTTACTTAACTGTGTTATAAGCTCCGGCGACTCAGATTTGAACGGTCGAATCTATGGCATTCGAGTACGATGTAAAGTATGGATGTCGATTTTCGAGCGGGCAAAATTCGCTTCGTTACAAATAGAGTAAATAAACACCTATAAACGTCCAAATTAGGATTTAATGGGGATTTGGTTTATAACAGCAACTTAGAAACTAGATTACGTTAAAATATAGTAATTTGATGATTACATGTAAAATTAGAGGAAATAAATTGATAAACTAGACTTAGAAACATAGGGTTAGGTACTAGGGACATTCTCAAATGATCGAAGGTAGAATGGAGGTGGTTAAAGGTAGAAATAATGATGAAAACCACCCATTTCCGCAATCTGGTGTTTGCTCGAAATTATATGCACTGGTCCACCAGTGGCAGGTGACTGAGGCACAAATGCCCTATTCTGGGCTCAGGTTGAACTTGGACCCAGAAGGGCCTATACAAATAATAAATGAGTAATTCAAGTATTGTTTCTCTTATGTTTTGGAAGGTGATTGGAGGCTAATGACGAGGAAAACGATGGAATTACAGATTAAATGAATGTGTGTGATGATTAATTGATGTTTGAAATGAATATGTATGTTATTGTGATGCGGAGAGGTGATATGATGGTGAACGTGAAACTTGAATAAGTATGTGACATAGGTAAACGTCACGGGAAATTGATATGGATAAGATATGAATGTGTATATGGATATAGATACCGATACAGGTATAGATATGGATAAGGCTACATATATAGGTATGGATACGGATACGGATACGATGCAAATGCAGACTTATGACACAAGTAGGTAATCTAGGCATTACGTTGCCCCTATAGTGCTTAGGCGGGCCAGGTGGAGGAGGTGGATATTAAGCGACCTTGTAGGCTACGAGCGGACCAAGGCGTGAGTCTAGTTAGCATGAGGATAACATGCTTTCCTATAGGCTTCGGACGATCAAGGGAAGTGAGTCTTATGCGATTTAAATAGGAATGAACAACAGGCGATCCTATAGAGCATGAGGCCGGTCCAGGGAAGTGAGTCCATATAGTGATGATGCGATACAACTAGATGTATATGATAATTAGGAGTGACGTGATGACAGGACATGAAGTGATCGAGCGATAGGCTCATATCAAGTTATAGTATTATTTTTGTAGCATATGTAGGGTAAAAAAATGGCTCGCTCAGGAGACTTCCGCCCGACCTCTTCCTATTTTTCCCTTTATATATAAATACACACACACACATACGAACACATAGATATCCAAGTTGATGGATTTTGGAGATGAGATGGTATCAAAGATAATGACTCATTTGTATATATTATATATGATGTAAATAAGTGTTATGACTTAGATTAGACTATATGTATAGATTTGGTGTAGTTGTATTGTTCAAACATATGTATTTGACATCATAGACATGCTATGGTGATGTGACCATGGTTATTATTGATGTATTATATTTTATTTCCTTACGCTGTAAGATTCTGAAAGTAGTTAGTTATTAGATAGTGTTAGTAAGAACTGTATCTTATATTGATATCTGTCATTAGTTATATGTATTTTTTCTCGATCCCAATGACTCGTTCTTTTGGTTCTCGGGTTGTCTATATTGATTCGGGCGTTGGATCCAAGGTCAAAAGAGCAGGTTTGTTATATTTGGTATCAGAGCATAGGTATTAGGATAGGAATTAGGAACTATGATAAGAATTAGGAGCGTATTGAGAGAGTATTTGTATTTTCTATTAGATATATAATATATAGGACCGAGTACATATGCACACACCCATTTACTATTCCACTTTTGTTTACTATCTATTAGGAAGTTGCTAATGAATCCTATTTTTACAGATAGTTTAAATGATTAATTCAGTTGAAACTTGAATAGAGACCAACACAGTGAATGCTGGTAGGGTAGAAACATGGTAGGGACTAGCACTCAAGTAGATGTATAGGATATTCCTGGAGTCAATATTCCAGTATGGTTCGCTATATCAGACGATGAGCTAGGATAGTGCCAGTCCCACTGAACCCATGCCACCACTAACACTACTAACCAAGGTGTGATTCCAGCCCCAACACTACCAACTATTGACTTCTCTAAGCTGTGCAAGGATTTCTTTAGCCTTGGTGGGAATCCTTTTCTTGGGACAAAACCATACTCAATGACTCGGGCATGGCTGAATGATTATGAAAATATTTCCAATCTACTAGGACTTGATGATGCTACTAAGAGACCGTTAGCTACTTGGAATTTGAAAGGTGAGGCGGCATCTTGGTGGGCGGTGGTGACGGCTGAAGCAGATGAGAATACTATTACTTGGAGGATGTTTAAGTCAAGGTTTAAAATGAAATTTATTTTCGGTGTTGAGAGGGATCTGTTGTTGGAGAAGTTTATCTATTTGAAGCAAGGAGAAATGACAGTTGGAGAGTATGTTAGCCAGTACAATGAGTTGGCTAGATTTGAATTTGAGTTAGTGACTACTCCGGAGAAGAAGGTGCCAAAGTTTGCAAATGGTTTGAATTCAAACCTCTAAGAGAACTAGCACTGAATCAGATACCATATGATGTGGCATTTAAGGGATTGGTAAAGGCAGCAATACTGAATTCTTTAAATGAAGCTTTGGCTGAGAATCAGTCTAAGGAAGGAGAAGGACAGCAGGCAAGCACAAAGGAAATAGACCACAAGGAGGGAAAGGAAAAAAGCAGGTGGTTACTTATTATAGATGTTAGAAGGTGGGATACCTTGCAAAGAATTGTAGGACGAATCTCTCGAAAGGTAGATGTTATTATAATTGCAACCAAGTGGGACACATAGCAAAGGATTGTAAAGCAGCCCTAACTCAGAAAAAAGTGAAATCTTATAATTGTGATCAGTTCGAACACATGAAAAGGGACCACTTAGCCTTGAAAACTAAAGGTCGGGTAGTGCTTTGGATGCCATTCCTACCTCCAGTAAAGCGCCACCATCGACTCAGGAGAAAGGGAAATAGATTGTGATGAAAGTTGTGTGGATTTTATCTAATTCTCATGTCCATACTTTATTTGACACCGACGCATCTCATTCATTCATTGCAAGTGCATTAGATGATAGTTTAGCCCTTAAACCTGGTATTGTGCACGAATCCATTTCGGTGTTGAATCGTGTTAGGGATCGACCCATTTTCATAACTTAAAGTTGGTCATTCACGGTGTGGAGTTCCCTTATATGCATACACTACAACAAAACGACCCTATTACAACTGTATTTTTACAACTATCACAATTTGTCAGTTGTAATAGAGGTTTTTTACAACTCTTTTTTTCAGAAAGTTGTAATAAACTTACTTTCAACAACTGTTCTTTTTTTCCAGTTGTAATAGATGTCTATTACAACCTTTCTTTTTTGCCAGTTGTAATAGATGTCTATTTTTAAAAACTCTTCTTTTCTGTCAGTTGTAATAGATCTCTGTTACAACATTTTTTTGCTAGTTATAATAGATGCCTATTTTTTACAACTCTTCTTTTTTATCAGTTGTAATAGATGCCTATTACAACCTTTTTTGCTAGTTGTAATAGATGCATATTTTTAACAACTCTTTTTTACAGTGGTAATCGGTGTCTATTACAACTTTTTGTTTAACCTTTCTTTTTTGCCAGTTGTAATAGATGTCTATTTTTAACAACTCTTCTTTTCTGTCAGTTGTAATAGATCCCTGTTACAACATTTTTTTGCTAGTTATAATAGATGCCTATTTTTTATAACTCTTCTTTTTTATCAGTTGTAATAGATGCCTATTACAACCTTTTTTGCTAGTTGTAATAGATGCATATTTTTAACAACTCTTTTTTACAGTGGTAATCGGTGTCTATTACAACTTTTTGTTTAACCTTTCTTTTTTGCCAGTTGTAATAGATGTCTATTTTTAACAACTCTTCTTTTCTGTCAGTTGTAATAGATCCCTGTTACAACATTTTTTTGCTAGTTATAATAGATGCCTATTTTTTATAACTCTTCTTTTTTATCAGTTGTAATAGATGCCTATTACAACCTTTTTTGCTAGTTGTAATAGATGCATATTTTTAACAACTCTTTTTTACAGTGGTAATTGGTGTCTATTACAACTTTTGTTTAACCTTTCTTTTTTGCCAGTTGTAATAGATGTCTATTTTTAACAACTCTTCTTTTCTGTCAGTTGTAATAGATCCCTGTTACAACATTTTTTTGCTAGTTATAATAGATGCCTATTTTTTACAACTCTTCTTTTTTATCAGTTGTAATAGATGCCTATTACAACCTTTTTTGCTAGTTGTAATAAATGCATATTTTTAACAACTCTTTTTTACAGTGGTAATCGGTGTCTATTACAACTTTTTGTTTACCGGTTGTAATAATTAGTTAATAATTATAATTAAATATTAATACTTAATAATTAATAATTAATTAGAAAATTAATAATAAATAATAATTACTATTATATAATAATAATTAATTTAAAATATGAAGTAATTAATAATAATAATTAATATTCAATATAATTAATAATTAATTTAATAATTAATAATTATTAAATAAATAATACTTAATAAATTAGAATTAATTTTTTAATAATTAACATTAATAATTAATAATTAAAAATAACAATTAATATTAATTATTAATATTTAATAATTGATATTTAAAATATAATAATCAATAATTAATAATAAATATTGATTACTATTAAATAATAATAATTAATATGAAATAATTAGTATTAATAATTACTATTCAATATAGTTAATAATTAATAAATTAGAACTAATTTTTGATAATTAATAATTAACACTAGTAATTAATAATTAAGAAATAAAAAATATTAATAATTAATATTTAATAATTGGTATTAAAAATATAATAATTAATAATAATTAGTAATTAATAAGAAAATTAATAATAAACAATAAACACTATAATTTGAAATATGAAGTAATTATAACTAATAATTATGTACTAACTATTTAACTAATAATTTATAAATAATAATTACTATCAAATAATAGTAACTAATTATTAATAATAAACTTTTTGTAATAAGAATAATTAACTAAATAAAAATTAAATAGTAATAATAAAAGTTAAAAATCAATGTTAAATAATAATAATAGTTAATAGTTATATTAAATAATAATAATTAAAATGAAATAGTATTAATTTAATAAATTAAAATTAAATAAATTATATTTAAAAATAATAATTGGTAAGTAATCATTAATAATTAAGAAGTAATATTTAATATTTATTAATTAAATTTTGATAATTAATAATTTATATTTAATAATTTATAAGTTATAATTAGTAAATTATAATTAATAATTTTTAACACTACTATATAAATAACAATTGATGATTAAGGATTTATTAGTAGGAGGCGCTAGAAACTAAAATTTTAGGACGTGTCGCCCTTCTCCTCTATTAATTTCACTCCACGCGCTTCCTTAACCCTAAATCTCAAATAACCTACCTCTTCATTCTCAATCCCAAAATAAATCGGCAACAGCCTCCTCCTCCCCACTCCAAACGGAATATACCTAAAATCGTTCTCATTAGCATCGACCTTTGCCTTCTCTTCTAGAAACCTATCGGGTTTGTTTATTAGTTGTTCACTGTAATCGGCAACGAGAGTCGCAGAGAGAGATAACCGTCGTTCCTTATGCAATTCCAACTCAAATCCAAACCGCTTTCTTGAGAACCAAAACCCGAATTCCAAACTCAAACCTGATAAGAGCTATCTTTTCTTCTTCCTCCGAAGAATCCAAAACCGAAAACCCAAGATTGGCTTTTGGGGTCTTATAACAATTTGGGTATGATTTCATTACAATATTGTTATTATTATCACTGTTTTCAGGTACTTGGCTGAATGATTATTTATCCGTTTGGGATTATATTTATCTTTGATGATATAAGTGTGGAGATACTATATATTGCATTGCCAGCTGTGCTGGCTCTCGCCGTTGATCTGATTGCTTCTTTAGTTGATACAGCGTTTGTTGGTCATTTGGGTGTGGATATTTAGAAATTAATGTCATTTTTATTGTTTGTTCATGTACTATTATAATTCAAGTGATTAAATAAACCAACTTAAAAGAGCATTGCTTGTATCCGCAAAATTATTTCGGGTATACACTGCCAATGAGTGAAAAGTACATGGGACATAGCTCCAGAATTCAAGAGGGGTCCCATGTATTCTTCTCTTATAGTTGTTTTACCCAAAATTGTTTCAGGTAAAACAACAATTTCCACTTAAAAATTAGCATTTGTTTATCTTAGGCACAGCGCACCATTGCCCAAGTAAAAGTGATAATGACCCATTAACCCAGAAAATTTAATGTCAATCATGGGCTATTTGGCTATGTTTGTAATTAGTGTATTAACTTGTTTGAATTTGTTATATGCAGAGGCCTTTTCTCTATGATTTAAAGTTATTTTAATTATAAGTTTGTACACTGCATGCTCAGCTTTTGAATATGGTCTGTAACTTTGTATTACTACCATTTATGCTTTTTGCGTGTGCAACTTTATTTCAGCATAAACTTGATGATTTTACTAAAATGTTAGAAGTTAATTAAACTATGATAATTTCTAGAGTGGTTATATTAACATTAATTTTAGTCTTTAAGTTTAGTACATATACTCATAGTTTAGGCATCTCATATTGGATGTTACAGCTTTCAGAGAGTGCTATATCAAGAATTCCTTATTCAGTTCATCGGAACAATAATTATGTAAAAGAGGTATGAGTTCTATTATGTAAAAATAAATGTATTTTTTCCTTGTCTTGATTACAACATTACTGCTACAAATAAAAAATATTAGGTCATAGAGAAATGCATACAGCAAACAGGGAAGGCAGTGCAAGTTGTTATATCAGAACGGATTATCAAATTTAACAATAGAGAAATTGGTACATTTTTCATTACTTCAAAGTTTACTATTGTATAGAAATTTCATATGCTTTAGCAGAAACTATTCATGAACTGTTTTATAAACTTTGCGACTACAAAATAGTAGTGTGATATAAAACAACAATCTTACAGCACAAATATCTTGATATTTACCAATTTATATTGTAATATATGTTTTTGCTCTGGAAACATGTCATAATCAGTTATATTTATGGAAACTGGTCAAGATTACATTTCAATCATGCAAGACAGTTAATTCTAGGTCACACGCATAACCGTTTGTCAATAACTAAAAAACCGTTACATAGTTTACACATAACCATTTGTCAATAAAGCAGTAAAGACACTATCTCTACTACAATGGCATTGATTTTGAATACCAATATGCAACAAACGTTTGTCAATTGCAAGTGTGAACTAAATTCTTAGAAGATCATCGATCAATTTTTTGATGAACTATTTGGTTCAAAGTTTGTCCACTGGATTTACCATTTCAACTTTTATTAAATCATGCTAAATACTCATAGCATCGTCCATGCATGCCATTGTTCTTGTGAATGATGAACATTGACAATTTTTTAACTAGATATTGAATTTATTTTCTATTTGTTTGTTAACTAACTCATTTTATCAGACCTATGTAGTAGAGATGTTTTAATAACCTTGGTTCCTATCTATGAGATAGTTCATGGTCTCTATGTTATACTTGAGAAATTGACATTACAGGCCATTTACAAAATAGAGTTGATAAAAACTCTATCTAGTTTGATATGAATAGGAATGTTATTACCTCCACTGCAATTGAAAAAAAATATCTTAGTTGGTTCCAGTAATTAAGCCAATTGAATGCAATTCAAGAATTCGTCACCTATTTAGTTGGCATAAACGACATCATTTATTCTTCCATGTCTTGTCAGTATTGCGTTGAAATCGCCTAACACAGTCCAAGGAAGAGTAATTTTGTTAGCCTGTTCTTTTGATAATTTCGATAATTAAGTTCTTTTTTTTGAACTATTATGAGCATATACAGCAATGCATATCATACTTAATCCATTTGCATTATGAAGAAGGCAAGTGGTGAATTGATCATTATAATGATGAATGATTTTAGACCAATGGGAAGGATCCCAGAGAATTAGAATTCTACTTCTTTGTTCATTGCTGTCTTCGAATGAACGCTGCCAGTTCATTTTTGTTTTCTTAGCTACAGATTCTGTGTTTTCTTTATGCACTTTATTTTATAGTAATGCAATAAATGAAGTGTTGTGACCCCTGAAACTGATGATTATGTCTAGTTGTTTGGTTGGGGAGTTTATACCCCTAATGTCCCAAATAATAAATTCCATAACTTAATTGGTAGAAGGATTGCTTCCAGAATTTTGGTTGGAATTGGACCTTGTTGTCTTTGATTTTTTTTGTTTTCCTACCTCTAGTTGTTATTTGATTTATTAATGAAGTCCATTAAGGATTCATCAGCTTGCACTAGATTTGAATGTCCTCTGGATCATTGCATTCTGCCATAGCATTTTACGAGACTCAATGGGGCGACTTCCTGCTTTTCTGTGTACGTGTTATTATTTGCTGCACTATATCAATTACATGTAAATTCATTAATAGAATTTTCAACATGTATTAAACTGGATTGTGAATTATTCTTTTGGGCTGAACTATGGTTTGCATTGTTGTGAGTTTCTCACTCATTATGAATTTCATTTATTGCCTTTTTATATGTACATATACTAAATGTATTTATAACCATCTACATTACTTGAGCCTAAATACTAGTTTGGATTATGTTATATTTTTTTGAATTGTTCAGGTTATGTGTTACACTATAGCATGTGAGAGGAAGAGTTCAACATCAATGAGCAAGCATTGAAGTAGGTACAACACTGCGGCTGGAAATGGTGCTGCGACAAGTTGTAGTTGCTGCTATAGGATGGTACGACGGGGCTTTATTTTGGAAATATTGCAAATGTTGATGCTATAAAGTGCTTTAAAGTACATGATGCTACAGAGTGTTGTAAGCTTCAGATACATGCAGTTGCAGTTTTAGAGATTGCTACTGCTGGCTATAGCCTCTTTCGGAGGTTGCTAAAGTTTTGGAGGTTGCATTTACGGTTTTGGAGTGCAAGGTTCAGATGTTGTCTATAGCTGCTACGAAGTAGTGCAAGATTTAGATGTATTACAATTTGATTGAATATCACAATGATTACAACTGCATTGATTTGGTTATTTGGTTTGTTTAATATATTAGTTTTGTAGATAATAATTAATAATGTAATGTTTGAATTACTTATATTATTATTTTTATCCTATTATTTTTTATTATCTGTTTATTGGTATACTTGAACAATGTGTATATAAATTAATTTTTTTTATTTTGCATTTTTTTACCACAACTGTCAATCATAGTTGTAAGAAAGTCTTTTACAATTGCCAATAGTGGTTGTAAAAATTCTTCTACAACTACCAATAGCAGTTGTAAAAAAATCTTTTACAACTGCTTTAACTAGTTGTAAAAGATTATTTTATAACTGCCAAAAAAAGTTGTAAAAAGTTAGGACTCTATTACAACTCTGGATATAACGACTGGCTGCCGCCCGTTGTAATAAACGTATTACAGCTGTTTTTGGCAGTTGTAATAAGGTATTTTTGTTGTAGTGATATGTACTATACTTTTCGGGGTATGGGTTGACTATGGGAATGGATTGGATGTCCTACTATAGGGTAGTGTTGGATTATGATAGGAGGATGGTTCGATAGGTTAAGGGCAAAAAAATTGATTTGATTCTATCTTTTGAGCCCAATATTTCTATTTTAGAGACATACTTGTATTCACTCAGCCCGTCACCGAAAGAGCTATCACGTATACCCATAGGAAGGATATCCATATGTATTCAAAGAAGTTTCCAATCTCCCTCCCCGGTGAGAAATCGAATTTCATATTGATCTCAAGAAAAATACTAGGCCGGTAGTGATGCCTGATGGGCATATGGCTCTGAAGGAAAGAAGAGAGTTGGACAACCAAGTTTCGGAATTGTTGTAGAAATGCTTTATTCAGATGAATATTTCGAAATGGAGCGCCTATCATATTTTTCACTAAGGTAAACAGTTCCCTAAGGTTATGCATCGACTATCAAGTGTTAAATAAGATGACAAAGAAAAACCATTATTCATTGCCTCGCATTGACGACCTCTTTGATCGATTAGTCTGGATAAAGATTTTCTCTCAGCTTGATTTAGCAACTGGATTTGACCAGTTGAGAGTAACTAAAGATAGTGTATAGAAGACCGCTTTCTGTTAACCTGATGGATTGTTTGTGTGGTTGGTCATGCCATATGGATTGACTAATGCTCTAGCTTATTTTCTGGATTTAATGAGTAGAGTATTCCGGGATCCGCTGAACAAGTTTGTTGCATTTTTCATGGATGATATTCTTATCTATTCCAGAAGTAAGGAAGAGCATGAGATTCATTTGAGAGAAGTAATGGATGTCTTAAGACGAAATAAACTGAAAGCTAACTTACCTAAATGTCAGTTCTGGAGAAATGAAGTTTGTTTCTTGGGCATGATGCATCGGTATATGGATTGGTAGTAGACCCGGGGGAAGTAGCTGCAGTTATAGATTGGACGATGCCAAAGAATGCTTCAGAGGTTCGTAGTCATTTGGGTTTGGCTGGATTTTATCAAAAGTTTATGAAGGATTTTACAAAGATATTGGCACCGCTGACCTGTTTGACTAAGAAAAATCTGATTTATACTTAGATCCCGAAGTGTGAAGTGGGTTTGTTAGATTGAAAGAGTTTTTTACGAGTGCTCCAGTTTTGGTGATTCCATATGGTACCAAACCTTCTACTGTGCATGCTAATGCATTTGGTACTAGTCTTGGTGATGTTCTTACGTAAGAAGGGAAAGTAGTAGCATATGCGAGTGGGTAGTTGAAGAAGAACGAGAAGAATTATCTGACGTGGAACTTGAAGTTAGTTGCCATAGTATTTGCATTAAAATCATGAAGGCATTATTTTTTGGGAAAAAGATTCAAATTATTTATGGACCATAAATCTCTAAAGTATTTGTTCTCTCATAAGGATATAAATCTAAGATGGCGGCTGTAACACCCCAGCTCTATCACCATACTATCCAAGAGTATTACAGAGTAATACTGCCAGATAATACGAAGAATAAGGCTATATGGGGTACACACGTGAATATTCCTTTGGACTAACACTGGTACATAGTAAAACATCAAATATATAACTTACCTATACATACCCAGTATCGGTATAAAGCAATAAACACGTGTGTTTCCAGGTAGAACAATACACAATATACGATGAATAATGGAGAACACAGAGTCAGTCGTAGCGACAACATATAATATATAATACAATAATATTACAAGAATCTAATACAACTCAAATTTCAATAATATATTTGCATACAGTGAATCAATGTCAACTAAATAACATATAACAATTCCTAAGTAAACTCTTCTAAGCCCATACAAACCAATGATGGTCATGTTGTGCTTATACCTATAATGTCTCAAAGTGGCCCGAGCATTATAAAATAATACGCGGTTCAGACTATGGCTAATCAAGTAACTATAAAGAAGGGTATGGAGTACCAGAATAACAATATAATATCACAATCAAGGATGCTCAAATCATCAGCCAAAATGTCAAGATAAATAAATAAGTATAGAAATTTATGTTTGAAATATTTATATAATACGACAGATATTTATCAAGGCATCAACGCCTCATAAATAACTTGATTTCATATAGAGCAATCAACACAAATGTCAAAGTATGTCATCACCCATATAAAAACACATCAAATCGGAAAATCACAGAATCAATACAAATGGGTGGATCATACATATCCAGAAACCAACAACAAATCCAAAATAATCAGTAATGAGATATCCTCAAGTGAAATTGGGCAGTAATGAAGTAACGCCCACTATCTCTCTCAATCTCATATTGTAAAATATCAATATCAAATCAATAAAATCAATAAGAAAATTTTGAGTCAGCTCATGACAGTGTCGCAATTTGCTAAATCATATATCTCGACCCATAGCCCTTGGAGAGGTGAAAATCTCGATTGAAAGGTCCTAAGGATAGATACAACAAATCAATAATAAGTAGGTCGTTTGCCTAAGAAGGATAAGGGGTTGATCATACTCTGAACATAGTCTTAGGTATAATCTCAACCATACAAAATACATGTCTATCACCACCCACATACATACATAAACATCACATATACCGGAACTAGACGGGAGACTGACAACGCATATGCTTGCCCCAAGAGTCATGTGTAGGCCATATGACATGACTCCTACAGTCATCGGTTACCATTACCTCTCCCCTCTTGGTAGCGCAACAATGATCCACCATAGGCTTGACAACGCATAGTCTCTTCGACCACAACTACAGACATGTGCCTCTATAGTAATTAACTGCTGGACTATGCGACACAAGGGGCTACCAACTACTAATCTTGTAATGCGCATCAAATACCATAAATAATAATGGTCTCGCGGATCTTGGATGCGACCCCACGATTAGACCGCCAGGGTGGATACTGGCTAATCTGGTTCACTCTCGAAACATAAAGGGAGTTGGACAAAGGTAGACAGACACATAATGTACACAAACTATATGGCTAACAGGTAGCTTCCATAAATACTCACCACAATGAGTCACACACATCATGCCCCTCGTATGAGTGTCATCCACGAGTAAAGTATAACTGAATAAATAACACAACGGCATCCCATACCACCGTATGTTACTAGTCCATTTATTCAGTGTCCATACATCACACTCGCCGTTCAATATTCTATATAACGAGTCCAAAGAATAACCAGAAAAGTTTAACCAAAAGTTCCATACCATACGGTATCACTAAACCATTTATTCAGTTTTCTCATCACACGTAATAAATATCACAAATCAAATGAAAAGATGTCACCACCGTATCATATTACACACTAATCAAATTAACTTCAATGGTGAATCATTTACATAAAAAATTTATTCAAATAAACAAGGAAGAAATATAATAATATCAAAATAGAATATAAAACTAAACATATTTATATAAACCATTCATTACATAAAAATAAACTACCACAACATATAATTTTATATAACAAAATTAATACTTAGAAATGGATAATGGATATATATACAAACAAATTAATATTCCATAGAATACTTTAAAACTTGAATAATATATTGAAAACTCATATATTATCCTTTGTCTATTATAAGATAGTAACTATCTCATATTATTTCATTCCAAAAAATTCATTTTGTTAGACATGGAAACTTTAAATTGCTTAATATTCGAATTTTATAAAAATGTATATTAATAATAGACCACTAAAGCTTACTTATATATGAATAGAGTTGCACACGTTCTCAAGCAAGGAGTGTTAAATCAATGAAGTACATTAAATATTATAAAACGATAGGTTTACCGTCATAAAATAAATTGAGCTGTCGTGGTCTACATCATAGAAATATAAGTATTCATGAAAGTACACGAGATTGCAAATATACAATTCACAAGCAAATATAAAATGAAGCATTACACGTAAGTATTAAATTATTTTTAATAAACAAAATTTAATTCAACCAAGTATATGTATATAGTAGCAAGCATTTGTATATAGGCCTGTCAATGGGCAGGGTTCGGTCCGGGTATTATAAAACCCGGACCCGAGTCCAATTACAATAATTGGAACCCGAGCCTGGCCCTAACACGCATGGTATTTCAACCTAATATCCGAGCTCGGCCCGTCGGGCTTTTTAAGCCCGTTGGTAATAACTATATACCTAACTCAGAATATTTATGTTAAAACCATATTTTAAAACTGTAACTTTGGTAAAATTTGTATACAAACAATGTTAACATATAAATTGGACGGTGATGTAGTCAAGCTCATAACAAAAGTATGCAAAAACATCTACATGTAAACAAACAAAATGGTAAATAAATAACATATGCACTCATGTTTTAATAGGACGAAAAACTAATAGTCGGATCGGGTCCTAACCGGGCTGGGTTTTGATAAAACCGTACCCGACCCGGATCGGGCCTGAGTCGGGCTTGGGTAGTAAAAGGCAAAACCCATACCCGCATAAACAGGGCGGCTTTGAGCCGGGCTCGGACCGAAACCCGTACCATTGACAGGCCTATTTGTATATGGAACATGAAATATGAAAGAAAAAATGGGAACCAAATAATAAATCATGAAGGCTTAGACCAGAGAATGAATTATGCATGGGAGTTCGAAAGCTACAGGATAAAGTAATATAGCTCATGTCCGCATACAAAGTTTAAAAGCAATTATGTTTAATAAAGGCTCATAATAAAAACAAGGTACATAACTGACAAGGCAAGGAAGATGCACAGCAAGAAAAAAACTCAGTCAAACCCAACTATATATATAATGTATAAAAGTAGTCTGGGTGTTATAGATGGTTCTAGCATTTCATTAAATAACTAAACATATCACATGAACATGAAGGCATGTTATATTTATATAAGTCACCAGTACGATACATATTAATGAAGAATATAA
Source organism: Allium fistulosum (assembly GCA_030737815.1). Lineage (NCBI taxonomy): Eukaryota > Viridiplantae > Streptophyta > Magnoliopsida > Asparagales > Amaryllidaceae > Allium > Allium fistulosum. Next base: position 1,512,210,147 of record CM060901.1, read on the forward strand.
AGTTAACAACTTTAATTTATCTATCCTTTGGCATTCTTGAGATTTGTGATTTCCTATTTAGAAGTTATGGGGTTGATGGAAGCTATTATATTGGCTGCGATGATATAATGCGATTATTTGTGATTAATTGATGTTGTTGTTTTGTATACATTAAAGTTCAAATAACGTTTGGTTTAGTTTGTTTAAAAATGTAAATAAATCCATATTAATTAGGAATCGCTAAAATTTGAATGTATATAGGCTTACACACACTTATTTTCACATGCAATATACACATATAAAATCAAACAGGGTATACATATATCAATACAATAACGTTAACAATGTATTATATAACACAATCTAGCAAATATATATATACTCATACTGACAGAGCTGCTCTCATAAAAATACACCTTTATAAATTTCAATTAAAGACTTCATAAGCATTATAATTAAATTTACTTCAATATTATATCTAGTTTAGATTTAAATTTGTATATAATATCCAATATACATATAGTTTATTACAGCAAGATGACCAAACAAAGAAGGTCAAAACATGGAATATCTCATAGAAAAAGCAGGTCATGTTCTCACATAAACAACGACATGTTTATATCCACATATTCATATACAAATGCACACACTCACGCACACACACACACATGCTCAATTGCTCACCACATACATATGGTAACAGAAGATTATAGACCTTCACCATTGAGCAGCTCAAGGCTGCATGCATCAGGAGGCACGCATGATAGCCTGACTGGTCCACTGGTCACCTATGACCGGTCGACCGGTCGGAGCAAGCCTGGAGCTTAACTGCTTCAGGCCGTGCCCCTCCTTCTATATTTTTTATTCTTTCTTCTTTTATTCGATTAAAAATTCTAAGCACTGGAAAATAATTAATGATAGCAATATTAAATTCCATATATGCAAAGATTTGAGATAATATGACATAGATTTTGTGAGCCGAAGACTCACCTATGATTTGTGTTCAAAACACCTACTTCCTCTCTTTCCTTGCATGCTCACTCAACAAATAGACACCGCACCTAACACAATTCATGCCTAGATGGAATAGAGATTCACGTACTTGAATTTGAGAATTTATCATAATTTTCTTGATTTTATTTTAATTGTGAAAGCTAGGTGGTTAGCTTGTTTTTGCTTCTTTTTTTTCTGAAGAAGGTTAAAATGGGCCCAGCCCAGATACAAAATCGGGTACAAAATACAAACCCGAAGCCACAACACATGACAAACATCGTCTAGGGTTGCCGATAAAACAAAACCCTAATCTCTTCAACGCAATCAGAAAGAAATAGAAAAATGGCGGACGATGCTCTTCAATTCTTCGCCAAATCTTCATCTTTCTTCAACCCACTAGTTTCGCCACGCTCCCAGTAAGATAAAGCATCGTTAAACCCTTTTCTCATACCCCTATCACTCTCCAAATTATTCGAAACTCTATCATTGTTTCTGAAGTACTATAAGTTGTTAGATCTAGCGTCATCGCGACCTAGATCTAACGTTGTGACTCTCGAATTGCTGTTAGTACTCCAGTTAGCTCTAATACTCGAGAAGTTGATGGCTGGAGCTTGCTGTGAGTTAACGTAAATGTTTTTGGTCTCTTGGAAGTAGATATGATCGGTCTTATCAGCAAGTCTTTGCTGGTTGACGAAGCACGGCTCTCGATTTATACTGTCAACATGATTGTCGGTCTGTAAGCTTTTCGAATGCAAAAGATAAGCTTCTAAATGCAAGGGAAGCGTACTTGGTTTGGTTTTTAATTATTTTATTAGACTTTTGAAGAATAATCTTACTATCAATACTAATAATTAACCAAACTTGCTCTTTATTTCTGCTGCCTTTGTTGTGCACTCGCAAATTTTTTTCTTTCCACAAATTGAACACTGCAGTAGTTAATAGAATGTGAGCATAATCTGTTTCCTTAGACTTAGATCTGAATTTGTTGTTGATCATTTTGATAATATGCATCAGATCCATTTGCATGTTGTCATCTATACCCAGAGTAGCTTTGATTTGATTCCAGATAAAGTAGGAGAAACTGCATTCAAAAAATAGGTGATTAGCATTTTCAGTACATAAATTGCACAAGGAACAGAGTGAATTTATATTATTGCCCCATTTATTAAGTATATCCCAAGTTGGCAGCCTGTTCTTAATTGCAAAATATGTACAAAATGCCATCTTGGGACAGTTCAGTCTATTCCATATGCAATGGTACCACTCTTCTGTTGGGAATTTGTTTCTAATAAAATTCCTAGTTGTTTTAAAAGAAAACTTCCCGCTGTTGCTTGCTTTCCATTCCCAGTAGTCATTCTTTGCATAAATATCAAATTGAATTTTGCATATTTCAACTTTATGGGGGTTAGTAATAGGGTGTAATTGTGGTTGCCACTGATTATTTACAATGATATCAAATACTTTATCATTTAATCCACCACATATAACTAAACTACTCCACCCAACCTTATTTATAAAAGCCTCATTTTTAAACCATGGATCAAACCATAAACTGGTTTCTTTACCACTTTTAATCTTTCTTTCAAGTAATGATTTACCAATTTCCCTACAATTTAATATTTGCTTCCAAGTATTCGATTGGTTACTGTTATGCACATAAGTCCAAAAAAATTTGTTTCAAATACTTGGATCTCATCCATCTAGCCCACAAAGAGTCTGAATTAAGAAATCTTCAAAATAATTTTAAGTGGCAAGTAATACTCGGGTCCTTAATACTTCTAATGCCGAGACCCCCTTCATTTTTAGGTCTGCGCAAATTTTCCCAACTAATTTTATGATACTTACCTCTCCATAAAAAGTCAGCGCATCTACTTTCCAATTTTTTAATAGATGCAACTGGGATATGAAAAGTTTGAAGCCAGTATAAGATAATAGCATAAATCACAGTCTTAATAAGTTCCAGTCTTCCAGCAATGGAAAGTAATTTACAAGACCAAGTCTCCATTCTTTCTTGGATTTTTTCAAATAGAATAGAACAATCTGAATCCTTAATCTGATTTGTAGAAAGATGCAGACCTTAATATTTGATTGGAAGACATCCCTCTTCTATTTGTAAAACATTTAAAAATTCTTTCTTGTACTTACAAGACTTACTAAAATAAGCTTTGCACTTATTAATATTAAGTTGAAGCCCGGCATAAATTTTTAAGTTATCAAAAGTGGAAAATAGGCACAAGGACAAACTTTGAAAAAAATTAAGGCTGAAGGACATCAAGTTTCATCTTTGGGCTGAAGGATAAACTTTGAAAAAAATTAGGCTGAAGGACAATGCTAGTTAGAACTAGCATTTTGTATGGTGTAAAAACTGAATATAATGCTAGTCTATCTAGCATTTTGTATAGTGTAAAAACTGAATATAATGCTAGTTAGAACTAGCATTGTCCTTCGACCTAATTTTTTTCCAAAGTTTATCCTTCAGCCAAAAAATAAAACTTGGTGTCCTTTAGACTAATTTTTTGTCAAAGTTTGTCCTTTTCCCTAATTCCCTCTTATCAAAAATTGTTTTTATAGAGTCTGCATTATCTTTATTAGCTTTTATAAACACCATGAGATCATCAGCATAAATCAGATGGTTAAAACAGGGCTGAATTCTGTTTATAGGGTGAACATTACCTTTAATATTCTCTATTCCCATAAGAATAGAAAAATACTCCATAACAATAGCAAAAAGATAAGGTGATAAGGGGTCACCCTGTTTTAAACTCCTGTTACTCTTAATAAACCCTTCTGCCCTTCCTTGGATCAGAATAGAAAAGGTAGGAGTGTTAATACATTCAAACACCAAATCACAAAAATTTATAGGAAAACCCATGCATTTCATAATATGATGAATAAAGTATCTGTTTACCTTATCATATGCTTTTTGTAATTCAATCTTAATACATACTTTTTCACCCTGTTTTGTGTTGAATTTTCTGACCATCTCATGTGCTAAAAGAGAGTTTTCATAGATAAGTCTACCAGGTACAAATGCACTCTGATTTTTGGAAATAAGAAAAGGAAAAAACCACTTTTATTCTATTACTAAGGACATTAGCAATAATTTTGCAAATAAAGTTGCAGCAAGAAATAGGTCTATAATTACCAATATCAGTGGGATTTTTATTTTTTGGAATAAGGGTAATGAATATGTGATTTAAACTTTTGAGAATTTTTCCTTTGTCCATAAATTCTTCAACCACTCCCAGCACCTGCTGTTTAATATTATCCTAATTATTTTTAAAAAAAATTGCATTGAACCCATCAGGACCAGGACTTTTATTATCTCCAACATTAAAAACAATAGCTTTTATTTCATCTAAACTTACAGGAGCAAGCAAGATTTCAAATGCATTATGATTTAAAATATTTTTACAGGTTATATGAGGAAATTCCTTTTCAGTAATTTCAGAAAAATAAAGTTCCTTATAAAAGTTGATAGCTTCTGTGGTAACTTTATCATATGCATTAGACAAATTACCCTCTTTATCTATAATACAACTTATATTGTTCAAGTGTTTTCTATTACTCATTTTAGCATAAAAGAATTTGGTACAGTCATCACCTAAAGTAAGCCAATCAACCTTTGCTTTTTGTCTAGCATTAACAGATTCTTTATGCAATTCACTAAACAACTCATTTTGATTTTGAAAATTTTTATTAATTGTACTGATATATCAGGCTTATTATCAGAACTCAGCTGTAAAAGTTTACCTTCTTTCCTCAATCCAATAATCTTATTTTTATTCATATAGTTATTTTTGTTCTAATTTTTAAGATTATTTTTAGTGTATTTCAACAACATATAAAACTGATACTGCTTAGTTCCTTCACAGGAAAAATTAAGACTGTTTTCCATTAAAGTTTTATAATTTTCTTCAAATACCCAGTTATTTTTGAATCTAAAAGGAGGAACTTTACTATTAAAATCACCATTGACAAAAATATTAACCAATAATGGAGTGTGATCGCTTAAGTTTTGTTCTAAAGTGGAACAAATACAATTAGGAAATCTTTTTAATAAATCTTTGTTATACAAAATCCTATCTAATTTGCAATGAATATTTTTAGCTATTTCAGATTTCCATGTAAATTTGTTCCCACTGATAATTGGTTCAATAAGACTAGTTTCTAATAGAAATTTATTAACCCTATCCAATTTATTTTGAGGGATTTTAATTCCTCCAAATTTTTCATTAACATGAAAGACTGTATTAAAATCCCCAAACAAAATCCAGGGGAAATCATATATAGAATTTAGAGATTTAAGTTTTTTCCATAAAGCATTTCTTTCTTTCTCAAAATTACTGCCATATACACAAGTAACTTGCAAAGAAAAACCTCCAATGTTTTTAAAACTGCAATCTGTAAATAGACTATCTTTGTTTATGTTTATATTAGTCCAGATATTAGAATTTCAAATAACAATGATTCTACCTTTACAACCACAATCATTGTTATGAATAGCTTTCCAATTACTGGACATCTTAAGGCAAAATCTTTCGAAATTCTCATCATTCATTTTATTCTCAATTAAAGCAATAATTGAAGGTTTGTAGACATTAATCATATAAAGGATATCAGATTGTTTTACAGGGGTGTTCATCCCCCTGACATTCCAAGCAAATAAAGTCATATGTATCTAATAATAAACATAAGAAATTTAAATGGTACCTGACACTATAGTGTCTTTACCTCTCCTTTTATTATCAACACCCTTAGCTTTCAATCTGGTAGACATTTGGTCCCATTCTGGATTGATCGAAATGTATTTTTGCTTGAAAGCTTTTTTCTCTTTGCTGCTCTTTAGTTTACCAGATGCTTTTGTTTTGGCAATATGTAGTTCTGATAAGTCGAATTCTTCTATGTTATCAACCTTCTCAGATTCGTCTTCCTCCATTTGTGCAGATTCTGGAATCTTGATTAAGGAGATATCAAACACAGCCGTGCGAGGCATGGCTGACTCATTACACTCAGTCACTGCAGCCTACTCTGGAGGGGGATCACACTTGCGAGGCAATGTTGAGTTATTGCTTCTCTCAACATCTGCAGCAAGCTTAGAAGAAGATCCTTCCTCTATATCAATTTCCTGGTTAAGGCTTGTATTCTGATGAAGATTGTTGACTATTTTTGTAACATAATGGTCTGTAATTAAACATGACTCTGAAATAGGGGGGTTTTAGAGTTAAAGAACTTTTTATTTTTACCCTCCTCTGTATTAGTCGGAATCGGAACTTTTGATTTTTCTTCATATCCTTTTGGCTGATGAACTTCCATTGCCGTGATCTGATCACTTTGGTCAGTGATCTCTCTTATATTATTTTCTTGATCGGAGATGATATCTTCTTGATAGATTCGATCTTTGTCTTTTTGGGTTCTTGATTGGTTTTTTGTGCCTTTACTGATACTCATTTGTTGAACTATTTCAGATCTATCTTCTTGAGTAATAACTCTATCTTTATCACTATTTTTGGGGATCCACATCTGTTTCAGGTTGCATTGCTCTCTAGTGTGCCCGAAACACTTACAGATGTTACGCTTTTTTGGAACCCATTCATATTCAACTTTTTGTGTTATGACTTCACCATTATAAAGATTGAGACATATTTCATCTGGAAGTTCATCAGTCGCAGAAACTTCCACAAGAAGCCGAGCATAATTCAATCTCGTCTTCATGGTTGTTTCTGCATCCATTTTTATGGGTTTTTCGATAATACTTGCCATATTACTAAACGCCTCTCTATCCCATAGCTTGAGGTTTACACTAGATAATCTAACCCATATCGGCATAGTTGACAGAAGATCTCTGTCCATCTTCAAAGATTAAGTCCATCTTCTCATGATGATGAGTTTGCCGTTGTAAAAATAAGGGCCATTCTGAATAATCGAATTTCATTCTTGAGAATCATTAAATTTGATTAGAAAAAACCCATTTTCTCTGGAATAGATTTCGAATTCGCCTTTCGGTTTCCATACTCTTTTTATATATTCTTTGAAGAACAAGAAATATGGTTTGCTACTAACCACATAAACCAAGATGGAGTTATTCCAGCACTCCATGGCTCTTTTACATACTGTCTCCTTTACCACACCATATTTCTTGTTGCTGATTTGAATAGGAGAAATGGTTTCAAGACTGCATTCTTCATCTCTTGGTTCCTTTGATTGCTCTGAGACGATGTCAGCCCAGGATTTATGTCCTAGTTCTTTATTCAAAGAGAACTTTGTCGGCTTTTTGATTTGCATCAGTTTGGTCTTATCCTGAAAGGAGTTGGTCATCTGGCCCTCCTTTTTCCTTTGATCATCATTAATATGAGACCGGATTTGATCATTTCTAGGTTGATATCTTCTTTGTGATCTTGGTTGAACTAATTAGAAGCCCTCGTTATCAATGATGACACTATTCGGCTTTCTGAAATGAGATTCGGGTGGCCTATCCTGAGGAAAAGGACGAGAGAGAGGAGGATTAGATTGGATTTTGAGAGGAAATTTTTTTTCTCCCATGGCAGAAGAAAACCCTAGATTTCAGAACTTTTGTAATCGAATATAATGAAAGATAGCTTGTTTTTGCTTATGAAGGAAGATAGATTCGCGTATGGTGAAATGGGTGTATCCATGAATTTTAAAGTGAAGAGAAAAGAAAAATCTGAAGTGGAAGATTCTGGAGATTGAATTTGGGTTATGAAAGCTTGTTCTTGGGCTTGGGCTTTGCAACTAAATAGAAAATTTTATAAATTTATTTTCCTTTGATTAGCAGCTCCAAATTCAATTTGATTTGAATAAATAAAAATTATATTTCAAAATCACTTCTTTGCAAATCAAAGTTGTTCAATTACATTGCTTTAAAAAAATTATTTCCCACATTTTTAATTTATTTCAATTTAAATATTACATTTTCGCAATTCAAATACTTTCATTAAACAATTTCCAAAACTCATTTTCTAAATTACCAAATTCTAATTTAATTAATCAAATTACTATAATTAACTTAAATTAATTACCACTTAAAAACTGGGTTGTTACAGACTCCCACTCTTAAAAAAATTGTGTCCTCGCAATTTTCTATAAGGAGAAATCTATAACAGACCAATTATACTAAGCTATTCATATCATTTAAATTTATTTTGAACTCTAAAACATTTACCTAAAGGAAAATTACTTTACAAAATACTTTATTTAAACAATCTACTTTTCAATCATTAAGTAATAATTTTTCAAGAATTCATTTTATTTGGTTCAACATAATTCCAATTCAAATTTTCCATATAACTTTAAATAATTCTACTAAAAACCCAAAATCTTAGTAATAACTTTCTACCCATTCAATGATTTAATGAAACATTTTTCATTATATATATCTCAATTCCAAACATCTCATAACAGAAACTAAATTCAAAATACTACTTTGGCCAAATCTTTTCATAAATTTACACGAATATTGGTTACTCTTAAATTGACATATGGAGGAATGTTCTAAATTTATTCTCAAAGTTTACTATTCCGAAATTAATTTTATGTTTCACACAAAATGATTCCCAAATAAAAAATTCATTTTATTTCAAAATCTTTTATACTTCTCAAAGTACTTCATCAATGGAAAATTTTCCATTTATTAAAAACATAATAACAAACCCATGCCTTATTAGATTACAAAAGTAAAACGAAATCAAACTTTTATCTCTAAATTTATTTAGTAATATACATAACAACAAAGAAGTTCATTTTTACATTTTAGATGAAAAGATGATCAAATATACATAAATACATACATACATACATATACATATATGTGTGTGTGTGTAAATTCTCAAATATTGTAAAATAGAGTGATATTGTCTCACCATCTAATATAGTGATTACTAATATCAATTGGCTGTAATATTGACCACCTAAACAACACTACCTCGCTAGTGATCACAACTGTGCATTAATATCTAATGGCTGCAATTCTCACCAAAAATACATACTATCATAAAATATCCTTTACAAACCATTTGTCAAAATGATTAAATATAAACTCTAGTTTCTAAATTCTTAACAAATATAAACCTCAAATAAAACTTTTCCAATATAACTTACTTTACTTAACTTGCCATTTAAAACATTCAACTCTTTTTCAGAATACCTTAATCTTCCACAAATTAATTATATCTTTCAAAATCATCGTGTCCAAATATCTCATTCAAGCGTTTAAGAATTTCTATCGAATACGTGTGCACCCGCATCGACCAAAATCCTTAACTCACTCAACGGACAAGTTAACACAATTTTCATTTCTAAAACATCTAAAAATATTACATTCACAAATTATCAATTATACTAGCTTTCAAAAATAATAATTTTCGAATCTCCATTGATAATTTCCTTATAGTATATGTGTTTTTCAAATAATTCCGAGTTAAAACATCCACTTTACTGCTAAAATTTATTTGATAATAATAATAACTAATATTTATATACGATAAATTTTTGCTTTCACAAACACTTACAAATCTTTAAAACATTTTCAAACAACCTTTCAAATACAGTTATTATATGTATATTATTCAACAAACCAAGCAACTCATAATAATAATAAAACATTACTTATATGTATTTACTATAACTATAAACCAAAGAAAGGTACTCGGCGGAAACTAATAATTCCGATGTGCACTCTGATAAAACAAATCAAAACTTAACAAATCAATATTTAGTCATCGAAAATCAATCATTTTGCATTTATATTTGTACATAAAATATCAAGATCCAAATATCTTATGTATATGGAAAATTACAATTACGTCCCTAGATGATTACCCCAGTAATTGTAACAGCCCGATATTTTAAACGAAATTTTAAATAAAAATAAAACATTTGGAAATATTGAGTTAAAAATAATAAAGTGTGGTAAATTGGTATAAAACGAAATAAAAAAAAAAAAAAAAAAACGTTACATTTCGTTACGTTTTGTCCGTTTTAACTTTACTGTAGAATAAAATCTTATTTATGATATTAATAACTATTTTTTTTAAATTCGGTTTAAAAGATACGTTCTATTTTTGATAAATCGTTAACATTTATTAAACTTATTTAATAAAAGAAATATAACAAAATGGTACGTTATTTGGGCGTTTCATAAATTCTTTGTTTCCACCGTCCGTTTGATTTTGGAGGCATTGGCAATTCAAGCCTCAGCTGTTCAAAAATTCGTTCACGTGAAAAATTATTCGTTCGTTTGGCCTTCCTTACGTTTCACGTTTTAATATGAGTTATTGCTAATTTCGTACCGTTCAAAGAAATAAAGCCTGGCCTGTCACGTTTCGTTTCCTATTCATCTTTGCCAAAACAAAAAAAAAAATTTCAATTCCAGACCGCATTTTCTTTTCCTCCCATCAATTTGCAGAACCTTCTTCAGGTATGGCCTCTTGTTCTTGTTTCTTTGTTTTATCTTGTTCTCTATCCCTTCTTGCTTCTACCCATGCCACCGCATACCTACCCCATACATCTGACCGCGTCAGACAACCATCACGGCAACCCCGTTCGCCACCACACGAGACCAACCCTACCCCAGATCGTCACCGCTTCCCCTTCACGTCAGCCTGACATCACCACCGCCTCCATGCCCCAGTCAACCCCAGACAATCACCACCAGACTGCGTCCAACTCCACCACGTCTCCAACCCCACTCCACCCCACGCCCTGCCAGCCACCACCCACGTCCCAAATGGCAGACCAACCACGCCTACCCATCAGCCATCGCATCCCAAGCCACGACCGAGATCACCACCACCCCATCTCATACAGTTCGCCACCGACCGAGCCACACCCATAACCGCCACGTCATCCCCTGCCATGCGCCTACCACCACCGAGCCCATACCAGACGTCAGCCCCTGCCCACGCCAGCCTTCTACCCAGACCACCCCACGGCAGCCTCCTACCCCAGGCACCACCGAACTCAGGCCGAGACCGCCTCTGACCCCGACTGACCAACCCCTGTCGTGCCTCCCTCTGACTTGTACTCTGGCCTTGGATCTGAAGTATATGATTATATTGCCTCTGCCTTGTATTGAATAAAGAAAGAAATGAGATGGTTGCATTCTTTGTCCTTTGTATTTGAGTAAAGAACAGAAAAAGAAAATGTGAACAAGTAATATTTTGTCCTTTGTATTTTGGTACCTTAGTTTATTTTGCCTCTGGTTTTGAGAAAAAGGAGATGAGAACTATAGTGTTTTGTTTTGAAGTTGTTAATTTTATTTTCGGCTGAGCCCCGCTTTTGAAAAAGTGTGTGTAATGAACAAAAAGTGGTCGAGCCATTTCCTTCCGTTTCTCAACTTGATTTATTTTTCGTTCGTTTACTTCAATTTGGAAAATTCGTTATTTGTGCATTCTTTTTGATTGTCTATTTATTCGTTTTATTCTTTTGACTTTAGATTTGATCTAGTCAGCGAATCCGCTAGCGACTGATCGTACTATCCGCGTGCTTTCGATTGACATCGTACTTCTTTCTTTCTCAGTCTCCAGCTCCGTAGAGGTGAGTAAATCTCACACGAATATCCATACTTATATGAAATTGTGAAACGACCGCAACTGAATGTGTAGAAATAAATAAATAAATAAATGCTGTTATAATTACCTGTGATTTATTTATAGTTGATGTTAATTGTTAAAACTGCATATCGTATCATCTGTTATATTCTGTTCTTATTTTTCTGTTATTCTATTCTGTTAAATCACACTGCAAGTTCCCTGTAGAATAGAATCACTATGGGTTGAAATGATACATACCCGAACGGACTTTAGAATAAGGGAAGGTCGTTATGGGCTGAAATGATAGGCCTGAGCGATTTTCAATTAAATTTTATTTACTTGGGATTGCGGGTTTGAAATGATAAAACCCGGATTTTCTTTGTAAATTACGGATTGAAATGATATAGTATCCGTATCACTTGAATTAGGCTAGAAAATATTATACAGACCCGTGGTTATTTTATGTATTTTTCTGAATATTTTAAATCATTTAAGAATTGTAATAATATTTTATTTGATTTAAACCGAATTTTAAAAAGATTTATTTAAAATAGAAATGATTTTTCTATGTAATAGATATAAATAAATGGAGGAATATTGATTTTTAAAACGAAACTTAAATTGAAATTTTGATAAAATAAAAAGAAAAATAGAAACTTAAGTTAAATAATTTAAATGAAATTTAGTTTAAATTGGTGGAAAATGGAGTTTAAGTTTAAATGTTGAAATGAATGTAATAGGCAAATTGGAAAGTTTTGGTTTTTAACTTGTAAAATTTCGTTTGAAGTAAAATTGGTTAAAGGATTTAAATGAACGTTGAATGTATGATTTTATAAGTTTTACTAGGTAGAATCCGTAACACTTGTTAAGTGCTGTGGATTGTATAAGTGGACTAAAAGACTAAAATGAACTAAGGCTATGATAGTACTTGGTAAGTGCTGTTGTAGCTGAAACTGAAACTGAACCTGAACTAATAAAAGGACTACTGTAGCACTTGTTAAGGACTGCAGTAGGCTGAATATAAATTTTTTTGTTTTGAAATTTAATCGTTATAGCAGATAAATGTTGTTTTGTTGAATAAAGATTATTTTTAAATATAACTTAACGTGATTGTTTTAAGTGAATAAGTGAACTACGAAAAGGTTAGATTTTTGAAATATAATAACTTAATATTTGTTTTAAGGAATAATGTCTTTGTTTTAAAATGGTTAATTCGAAGTATATTTGATAAATTGTTTAAATCTATAACCACGGGTTATAATAACGATTGGTTGGCAAAGAGACCGGGATCGGATATGGACATACTCTCTGTCGATACCGAAAACCACTTTGACAACCGTGTACGCGGTGGAGATTCCAGAATGAGGTAGGATGGTGGCGACGTTCTTAAGGTATGTTACGTGGACCCAACTCCCATGAGTTGGCATAAGGTGGCAAAAACAGGAGCGATTGACGGACCAATGAGGTAGCACCTCTTATCGGACACACTTCTTCGATACCATTCTATTACTTGTGATTGATTTGGTGGCCACCCTTGATTGGGAGTGTTGTTCGAGGTGGGCGGTAGTGGCTGCTATGCGTCACCACTAGTCCGGATGCGTAATTGGTATATCTACCCTGGCATTGCCTAGTTGTGCCGTGTCACCTACCATATCGAGCTTTACTACGATTATGATTTTAAGATCCGACCGCGTTAAGGTTCTCCATCCCCTTAACGCTATTTTCCGATATGATTATACTTTACTTATTTAGACACTATTATAATAGCGAATATTACTATATAGTAGATAGTTTAACGGATCCTTAGAGGATGGGCGGTCCCAAGCATCTTCTAAGTTACTTGTACCTTTACTACAGTTCATTTGAGTTGGTTTACATTGTATAAGTATGTATATCCTGACTCGAGTGTTATGTTTTATTTTACGCTCGGGTCAGCCTGAGTATTCACAGCTTTGGACTTCACTTTTCTGGAGCTCGGAATCACTGGAGATTCTGCTTATCTAGTTATCTTCCTATTTCAGTTTCAGTTGCCTTATTTCAGCTTTTGTTTTAAAGACTTGTGTATTTGGATCTCTATTGTACTTGTTTCAGAACTGTATTTGGGTTTCAGACTATGTATTTTGTATTTGATTTGAGACTATGTATTTTAGTGGCTTCATGAACCACTATGGTTATTTTAAATTCCGCTGCGAGTTATTCTGATATTTCTGTGTCTGTGATTCTGTGAATGATTTTATTTGCTCCAAATTTTATTACAATCTGTTATTTTGTATTATTCAAGTCCGACATGTGTGGATTATTGTCGATTTGAATGGTCCAAAATAGTGGGTCGTTACATTTGGCATCAGAGCCAGGTTTTAGGCAAACCTTAGCCTATGGAGCAAAAACTCATTAGAGATAGGGTAGAAATACCCTAGAATGAGTGAAATCAAACTCAGAATTATTTCCTTGTGAGTGAACGTATTTTTAAAGTATAAAATGATTTTAAATGATTTTTCAAATGATTTTTCCAAAGATTATTTTGATATAAAGTTTTTCTTGTTTTAAGAAGAAATTTTCTAAACTTCCTTCTTTCCGTATCTACCTTGTTAGAAAATTTTAGGATATTCATCCAAGTATTCCTATCGTGTTTATCTTAACTTATCGTAGTCTTCTTTGTACCTTGTCCTAAATTTATTCTTGACATTTCCAGGATGAATCGTGGAAATGCTAGAGGTAGGGGTCGTGGTATTGCCCCAGTTCCTCCACCCGTTGCACCAGTTAAGTTTACAGTTCTCTGCAAAGAATTTTCTCAGCTCGGTGGCACTAAGTTCACCGGTTCAGAAAGTATCATCGAAGCCCAGCAATGGCTACGAAGTCTGGAAAGAATCTTTACTGGTTTAGAGATCACTGATGCCCAGAAGCGTCAGTTAGCAGCATGGCAGCTGCAAGAGGCCGCTCTAGATTGGTGGGAGTCTGTTACGACTCGCACTAACGAAGGTGACCTTTCATGGGAGCAGTTCAGGTATCCTGTGTGTTAATTTGAATTTTCCCCATTTCCTTTCTTTTCAATTTATCTTAAAGAGTTTTGTTTCTGTATCTTCCTTTCAGGGAGGCTTTTGTGGCAAAATGGATGCCCGAAGCCGGTAAATCTCAGCTTTACCGCGAATTCATGGACCTCAAGCAAGGTACCATGTCCTTCTCAGAGTATGAACGGAAGTTCAATGAACTTTCCAAATTCGGTCCTGGTCTTATCGATACTCAGCTAAAGAAGAATGAGAAGTTCATTGCTGGAGCTCGCCCAGAGTTCTACGACCGTCTTATTTCGCATGTTCACGGCACTTTTACTGAGCTCATGGATATGGCTATTCGCTATGAGAACCCTACTTCCAAGGGTCCTGCTGCTTCCAGTGCTCATGTATCTCAGTCCTCCTCTGCTAATTCCAAGAAGAGAAAGCCCAACTTCCACCAGCAGAAGAAGAATTGGCTCAAACATCCGGGCTTAGGATCTTCAGCATCTGCTCCTTCCCAGAGACACCCTATTGATCTTTCCTCCATTACTTGCTTCAAATGTGACCAAAAGGGACACTATGCCAATAGTTGCCCAAATCCGTCTGTTGCTGCTGTTCCTCCACCCCAGGTTACCAGGAACGATCTTTGTCATGTTTGTCTTCAGCCGGGTCATTTTAAGAAGGACTGTCCTTTATATCAGAAGGGAAGGCCATCTGGCGTATTTGCTGTTACATCTGCTTCATCACCTGCTCCTGCACCTACTCCTGCTCCTAGCGATGATCAAGGTACTCTTCAGGGCACCTTTACTTTATTTCATCATCCTGTTCGTGTTTTATTTGATACTGGGGCTTCGCATAGCTTTATTTCTGATGTTTTGTGTAATAAGTTTGAAACTCTCCTTTCTCCTGAGTATGTTTCTGTTCCTCTATGTGTTTCAAACCCTATTGGAGGTCCCGCAAACCTAGATAAGATTTGTAAGCAAGTGAGACTCTTCTATTCTGATCATAAATTTTCTGGAGATTTCTATGTCCTAGGTTTCGATGCTTTTGATTTGTTGCTTGGAAGTGATTGGCTTGATGGACACGATGCCCGTATCTCGTGTAAATCCCGAATTGTTTCTCTTAAGGATGATCGAGGAAATTCTTTGCTTATTCAGGGCCGTATGCCTCATGATTATGCTGGTAGTTTTATCTTTTCTCTGGATGCTTCTATTGATGATCTTCAGTCGACCCGTGTAGTTAATCACTACCCGGATGTGTTTGGAGAAGTTACTGCTTTACCTCCCAAGCGGGAAATTGATTTCCGCATTGACCTCATTCCTGGAGCTCGACCTATAGTTCTTCCTCCTAGAAGAATGGCACCCCGCGAGAAGGTTGAGTTAAGGAAACAAATTGAAGACCTATCTTCCAAGGGTCTGATCAGACCTAGTTTTTCTGAATGGGGAGCTGCAGTAGTCTTCGTCACCAAATCCGATGGTTCTCTTCGGATGTGTGTTGATTATAGGGAGTTGAACAAACTCACTATGAAAAATAGATACCCAATGCCTCGCATCAATGACATGTTCGATCAACTTTATGGTGCTACTGTTTTCTCTCAGCTTGATCTCGCCTCAGGTTTTCACCAACTCAGAGTGGCTGAGGAAAGTATTCCTAAGACTGCTTTCCGTACTGAAAATGGATTCTTCGAATGGTTAGTCATGCCTTTTGGTTTGACTAATGCCCCTGCTTTCTTTGTTGACTTGATGAATCGTGTTTTCCGTGATGTGCTTAATAAATTTGTTTTAGTCTTTGTGGATGATATACTCATCTTCTCTAAGTCTGAAGAAGAACATGAGTCACATTTAAAATCTGTTCTTGAGACTCTTCGAATGCATCAGTTAAAAGCTAAATTTTCCAAATGTCACTTCTGGAAGGATGAAGTCCGATTTCTCGGGCATATTGTTTCTAGTAATGGAGTTTCAGTTGATCCAGTCAAGATCGCTGCGATCAATGTAAGTCCTTCTTTCCTTCTCTTTCATTGCTTCATTTCAATGTACTCTATCTTTTCTATTATCCTTCTTTTCCCTATTCTGTACAGGATTGGGAAACTCCTAAGACTCCTACTGATATCCGTAGTTTTCTGGGCCTCGCCGGTTATTACCGGAGATTCATTGAGAATTTCGCTCGGATTGCTGCGCCTCTCACTGCTTTAACTAGGAAGAATGCTAAGTTTATTTGGAGTAACGAGTGTAAGGCCGCCTTCAATGAGTTAAAAGACAAGCTTACTTCTGCACCTGTTCTTACCGTTCCAAATGGAAATGAGGAATTAACGGTATACACCGATGCTTGTCGAGAAGGTTTAGGAGCTGTTCTGATGCAGGATGGTAGAGTGATTGCTTATGCTAGTAGACAGTTGAAAACTCATGAAGTAAATTATGCCGCCCATGATCTAGAGTTGCTTGCTGTTGTTTTCGCTTTGAAGCTTTGGAGACATCATCTGTTGGGTACCAAGTTCGAGCTTTTCACCGATCATCAGTCCTTGAAGTATATTTTCTCTCAGAAGGATTTGAATCAGAGACAAGTTAGGTGGTTAGAGTTCCTTGCTTCTTATGACCTCGACATCAACTATACACCGGGAAAGGCTAACGTAGTGGCGGATGCTTTGAGTAGGAAGAAAGCTTTGTTGTGTCAGATTGTTGTTTCTTCGCCTCTTGTGGATCGTATTATGGCTAGGCAGGATGAAGATCAGATGCTTAAGTTGATTAAGGAGAATGTTCGAAGTAGAGTTGGAGGTAGTAGTCTTGATGGTAATGGAGCTCAGATTGACGATAAGGGTGTATTGAGGATTAATAATAGGATCTGCGTCCCGAATGTTGATGGATTGAGACAGGAGTTACTTCGGGAGAATCATCAGTCCAGACTTTCTATCCATCCAGGCGTAACCAAGATGTATCAGGATATGAAGAAGTTATATTGGTGGAAGGGTATGAAGCGGGATATTTCCATTTTCGTAAATAGGTGTGCGACTTGTCAACAAGTCAAGGCAGATCATCAGAAGACCCCTGGGTTACTGCAACCTCTTGAGATTCCCAATTGGAAGTGGGAACAAGTTTCTATGGATTTCATTGATGGTTTACCGAGGAGTAGGAAGGGTAACGAGAGTATCTGGGTTATTGTGGATAGATTGACCAAATCAGCTCATTTCATTCCGGTCAAGTCTACCCGTTCAGCTTCTGGTTTATCTGAGATTTACATGAGGGAGATTGTTCGTCTCCATGGTGTTCCTCTCAGTATCGTTTGTGATCGTGATCCTATCTTTACTAGTAGGTTTTGGAAAGCCTTTCAGGATTCTTTGGGTACTCATCTAAATCTGAGCACTGCTTACCATCCACAGACCGACGGTCAAACGGAAAGGGTGAATCAGATTTTAGAAGATCTTCTTCGTGCTTGTGTGCTTGATTATGGAGGATCTTGGGAAGATCATCTCCATCTTGTCGAATTCACTTATAACAATAGTTATCAGGCCAGTATTGAGACATCTCCATTTTCTGCTCTTTATGGACGACCTTGTAGATCTCCTTCTTGTTGGATTGAATCCGGAAATCGATTGGTTCTTGGTCCTGAATTGGTTTTGGAAGCTTCTGAGAGAGTTGAAGAGATTAAGAAGAAGATGAGGATTGCTCAGGATAGACAGAAAAAGTACGCCGATCGGCGAAGACGGAGTTTAGAGTTTACTGTTGGTGATTTGGTTTTCCTTAAGGTCTCTCCCTTAAGGAATGTTATTCGTTTCGGTCGTAGAGGAAAGCTTTCTCCTAGATTTGTTGGTCCTTTCCGCATTTTGGAAAGAATTGGTTCTCTTGCTTATCGTTTGGATTTACCCGAGAAATTTTCTGGAATTCACAACGTCTTTCATGTATCTCATCTTCGTCGCTATCTGCATGATCCATCTCTTATTATTCAGCCTTCTGCTCTTGATAGTTTGGACATTGAGCCAAATCTGACTGTTGAGAGGAAGCCACTTCGTATCGTTGATCGAGGTACGAAGCAGCTAAGAAGAAAATCTGTCAACCTGGTCAAAGTGCAGTGGAGCACTGATGAACGGGATTGCACCTGGGAGACGGAGGAGAGCATTCGTGCTTCGAATCCGGAATTATTTATTTCAGGTACTCTACTATTCTGTCTTATCTTTCTTTATTTTCCTTCTTCGTTCCTTTTCGAGGACGAAAAGCTTTGAGTGGGGGAGAGTGTAACAGCCCGATATTTTAAACGAAATTTTAAATAAAAATAAAACATTTGGAAATATTGAGTTAAAAATAATAAAGTGTGGTAAATTGGTATAAAACAAAATAAAAAAAAAAAAAAAAAAAAAACGTTACATTTCGTTACGTTTTGTCCGTTTTAACTTTACTGTAGAATAAAATCTTATTTATGATATTAATAACTATTTTTTTTAAATTCGGTTTAAAAGATACGTTCTATTTTTGATAAATCGTTAACATTTATTAAACTTATTTAATAAAAGAAATATAACAAAATGGTACGTTATTTGGGCGTTTCATAAATTCTTTGTTTCCACCGTCCGTTTGATTTTGGAGGCATTGGCAATTCAAGCCTCAGCTGTTCAAAAATTCGTTCACGTGAAAAATTATTCGTTCGTTTGGCCTTCCTTACGTTTCACGTTTTAATATGAGTTATTGCTAATTTCGTACCGTTCAAAGAAATAAAGCCTGGCCTGTCACGTTTCGTTTCCTATTCATCTTTGCCAAAACAAAAAAAAAAATTTCAATTCCAGACCGCATTTTCTTTTCCTCCCATCAATTTGCAGAACCTTCTTCAGGTATGGCCTCTTGTTCTTGTTTCTTTGTTTTATCTTGTTCTCTATCCCTTCTTGCTTCTACCCATGCCACCGCATACCTACCCCATACATCTGACCGCGTCAGACAACCATCACGGCAACCCCGTTCGCCACCACACGAGACCAACCCTACCCCAGATCGTCACCGCTTCCCCTTCACGTCAGCCTGACATCACCACCGCCTCCATGCCCCAGTCAACCCCAGACAATCACCACCAGACTGCGTCCAACTCCACCACGTCTCCAACCCCACTCCACCCCACGCCCTGCCAGCCACCACCCACGTCCCAAATGGCAGACCAACCACGCCTACCCATCAGCCATCGCATCCCAAGCCACGACCGAGATCACCACCACCCCATCTCATACAGTTCGCCACCGACCGAGCCACACCCATAACCGCCACGTCATCCCCTGCCATGCGCCTACCACCACCGAGCCCATACCAGACGTCAGCCCCTGCCCACGCCAGCCTTCTACCCAGACCACCCCACGGCAGCCTCCTACCCCAGGCACCACCGAACTCAGGCCGAGACCGCCTCTGACCCCGACTGACCAACCCCTGTCGTGCCTCCCTCTGACTTGTACTCTGGCCTTGGATCTGAAGTATATGATTATATTGCCTCTGCCTTGTATTGAATAAAGAAAGAAATGAGATGGTTGCATTCTTTGTCCTTTGTATTTGAGTAAAGAACAGAAAAAGAAAATGTGAACAAGTAATATTTTGTCCTTTGTATTTTGGTACCTTAGTTTATTTTGCCTCTGGTTTTGAGAAAAAGGAGATGAGAACTATAGTGTTTTGTTTTGAAGTTGTTAATTTTATTTTCGGCTGAGCCCCGCTTTTGAAAAAGTGTGTGTAATGAACAAAAAGTGGTCGAGCCATTTCCTTCCGTTTCTCAACTTGATTTATTTTTCGTTCGTTTACTTCAATTTGGAAAATTCGTTATTTGTGCATTCTTTTTGATTGTCTATTTATTCGTTTTATTCTTTTGACTTTAGATTTGATCTAGTCAGCGAATCCGCTAGCGACTGATCGTACTATCCGCGTGCTTTCGATTGACATCGTACTTCTTTCTTTCTCAGTCTCCAGCTCCGTAGAGGTGAGTAAATCTCACACGAATATCCATACTTATATGAAATTGTGAAACGACCGCAACTGAATGTGTAGAAATAAATAAATAAATAAATGCTGTTATAATTACCTGTGATTTATTTATAGTTGATGTTAATTGTTAAAACTGCATATCGTATCATCTGTTATATTCTGTTCTTATTTTTCTGTTATTCTATTCTGTTAAATCACACTGCAAGTTCCCTGTAGAATAGAATCACTATGGGTTGAAATGATACATACCCGAACGGACTTTAGAATAAGGGAAGGTCGTTATGGGCTGAAATGATAGGCCTGAGCGATTTTCAATTAAATTTTATTTACTTGGGATTGCGGGTTTGAAATGATAAAACCCGGATTTTCTTTGTAAATTACGGATTGAAATGATATAGTATCCGTATCACTTGAATTAGGCTAGAAAATATTATACAGACCCGTGGTTATTTTATGTATTTTTCTGAATATTTTAAATCATTTAAGAATTGTAATAATATTTTATTTGATTTAAACCGAATTTTAAAAAGATTTATTTAAAATAGAAATGATTTTTCTATGTAATAGATATAAATAAATGGAGGAATATTGATTTTTAAAACGAAACTTAAATTGAAATTTTGATAAAATAAAAAGAAAAATAGAAACTTAAGTTAAATAATTTAAATGAAATTTAGTTTAAATTGGTGGAAAATGGAGTTTAAGTTTAAATGTTGAAATGAATGTAATAGGCAAATTGGAAAGTTTTGGTTTTTAACTTGTAAAATTTCGTTTGAAGTAAAATTGGTTAAAGGATTTAAATGAACGTTGAATGTATGATTTTATAAGTTTTACTAGGTAGAATCCGTAACACTTGTTAAGTGCTGTGGATTGTATAAGTGGACTAAAAGACTAAAATGAACTAAGGCTATGATAGTACTTGGTAAGTGCTGTTGTAGCTGAAACTGAAACTGAACCTGAACTAATAAAAGGACTACTGTAGCACTTGTTAAGGACTGCAGTAGGCTGAATATAAATTTTTTTGTTTTGAAATTTAATCGTTATAGCAGATAAATGTTGTTTTGTTGAATAAAGATTATTTTTAAATATAACTTAACGTGATTGTTTTAAGTGAATAAGTGAACTACGAAAAGGTTAGATTTTTGAAATATAATAACTTAATATTTGTTTTAAGGAATAATGTCTTTGTTTTAAAATGGTTAATTCGAAGTATATTTGATAAATTGTTTAAATCTATAACCACGGGTTATAATAACGATTGGTTGGCAAAGAGACCGGGATCGGATATGGACATACTCTCTGTCGATACCGAAAACCACTTTGACAACCGTGTACGCGGTGGAGATTCCAGAATGAGGTAGGATGGTGGCGACGTTCTTAAGGTATGTTACGTGGACCCAACTCCCATGAGTTGGCATAAGGTGGCAAAAACAGGAGCGATTGACGGACCAATGAGGTAGCACCTCTTATCGGACACACTTCTTCGATACCATTCTATTACTTGTGATTGATTTGGTGGCCACCCTTGATTGGGAGTGTTGTTCGAGGTGGGCGGTAGTGGCTGCTATGCGTCACCACTAGTCCGGATGCGTAATTGGTATATCTACCCTGGCATTGCCTAGTTGTGCCGTGTCACCTACCATATCGAGCTTTACTACGATTATGATTTTAAGATCCGACCGCGTTAAGGTTCTCCATCCCCTTAACGCTATTTTCCGATATGATTATACTTTACTTATTTAGACACTATTATAATAGCGAATATTACTATATAGTAGATAGTTTAACGGATCCTTAGAGGATGGGCGGTCCCAAGCATCTTCTAAGTTACTTGTACCTTTACTACAGTTCATTTGAGTTGGTTTACATTGTATAAGTATGTATATCCTGACTCGAGTGTTATGTTTTATTTTACGCTCGGGTCAGCCTGAGTATTCACAGCTTTGGACTTCACTTTTCTGGAGCTCGGAATCACTGGAGATTCTGCTTATCTAGTTATCTTCCTATTTCAGTTTCAGTTGCCTTATTTCAGCTTTTGTTTTAAAGACTTGTGTATTTGGATCTCTATTGTACTTGTTTCAGAACTGTATTTGGGTTTCAGACTATGTATTTTGTATTTGATTTGAGACTATGTATTTTAGTGGCTTCATGAACCACTATGGTTATTTTAAATTCCGCTGCGAGTTATTCTGATATTTCTGTGTCTGTGATTCTGTGAATGATTTTATTTGCTCCAAATTTTATTACAATCTGTTATTTTGTATTATTCAAGTCCGACATGTGTGGATTATTGTCGATTTGAATGGTCCAAAATAGTGGGTCGTTACAGTAATCATCATATACTAAGAAATATATAAATACTCCTATGATATGTTACTATAAAATATATTCCCAATACACAGAAGAGGATAGGGACTCCTAGTCTCGTCTAGGACAATGACTCGTGTCTCTGATATACAAGGTATTATTCTGAACCTGCTTTGATACCACTCTGTAACACCATACCTCTATACTCATACGATCCAAGGGTATTACAGAGTAATACTGTCAGATAATATGGAGAATGAGGTTATAGGGTACACATGTGAATATTACTTTGGACTAACACTGGTACATATTAAAACATCAAATATATAACTCACATATACGTACACAATATCGGTATAAAACAATAAACACGTGTGCCTCCAGGACAGAACAATACACAATGTATAATGAATAATAGAGAACACAAAGTCAGTCATAGCGATAACATATATATATATATATATATAATACAATAATATTATAAGAATACAATACAACTCAAATTTCAATTATATATTTACATATAGTGAATCAATGTCAATTAAATAGCAGATAACAATTCATAAGAAAAATTTCCTAAGCCCACTCAAACCAATGATGGTCATGTCGTCCACATACCTGTAATGTCTCGGACTGACCCAAGCAATATAAAAGCATACACGGGTTAGACTATCTCTAATCAAGTAACTATGAAGAAGGGTAATAGTGTACAAGAATAACAATATAATATCACAATCAAGGATACTCAAATCATCAACAAACATGTCAAAATAGATAAATAAATATAGAAATGTATGTCTGAAATATTTATATAATACGATAAATATTTATCAAGGCATCAACGCCTCACAAATAACTCGATTTCATTTAGTGCAATCAACACTAATGTCAAAAGATGTCATCACCCAAATAGAAATACATCAAATTGGAAAATCAAAAAATCAATACGAATGGGTGAACAAACATATCCAGAAGTCAACATCAAATCCAAAATAATCGGTAATGAGACATCCTCAAGTGAAATTGGGCAGTAATGAAGCAACGCCACTATCTCTCTCAATCTCATATTATAAAATATCAATATCAAATCAATAAAATCACACAATGTGCAAAATCATATATCTCAACCCACAGCCCTTGGAGAGGCAAAACTATCGACTAAAAGGTCCTAAGAGATAAATACAACAAATCAAGAATAAGTAGGTCGTCTGCCTGAGAAGGATATGTAGTTGATCATACTCTAGACACAGTCTCAGGTATAATCTCAACCATACATAATATATGTTTATCTACCACGCACAGACATACACGAATACCACATATACTGGAACCTAACGGGACACTGACAACACGTCTGCTTGCTCCAGGAGCCACACATGGTTCATATGACATGACTCCTACAATAATCGAGTACCATTACCTCTCCCCTCTCAATAGTGTGACAATGATCCACAATAGAATGACAACACCTAGTCTCTTCAGCCACGACTACAAACATGTGCCTCTATGGTAACTGACTGTTGGCCTATGCGAAACAAGGGACTATCAACTAATAATCTCATTATGTGCATTAAATACCATAAACAATAACGGTGTTGCGGATCTGGGGTGCGACCATACGATCAGGCCGCTAGGGTGGATACAAGCCAATCT
Organism: Allium fistulosum; assembly: GCA_030737815.1. Taxonomy (NCBI): domain Eukaryota; kingdom Viridiplantae; phylum Streptophyta; class Magnoliopsida; order Asparagales; family Amaryllidaceae; genus Allium; species Allium fistulosum. Next base: position 1,512,234,558 of record CM060901.1, read on the forward strand.
GGTTCACTCTCGGAACATAAAAGATGTTGGACAAATGTAAACAAACACATAATGTACACAAACTATGTGGCAAACAAGTAGCCTCCATAAATACTCACCGCAGTGAGTCACACACAACAAACCCCTCGTATAAGTGTCATCCATGAGCAAAGAATAACTGAAGAAATAACACAATGACGTCTCATACCACTACGTGTTACTAGTCCATTTATTCAGTGCTCATGCATCACACTCACCCTTCAATATTCTATATAACGAGTCCGAAGAATAATCGGAAAAGTGTTACCAAGAGTCCTATATACTAGACGGTATCACTAAACCATTTACTCAAATTTCTCATCACATGGAATAAATATCACAAATCAAATGATAAGATGTCATCACCGTATCATATTAAAACACTAATCAAATTAACTTCAACGATGAATCATTCACATATAATTTTTATTCAAATAAACAAGGAAGAAAAATAGTAATTAAACATATTTATATAAACCATTCATTACATAAAAATAAAATACCAAAATGTATAATTTTACATAACAAAATTAATACTTAGAAATGGATAATAAATATATATATACAAGCAAATTATTATTCAATGGAATACTTTAAAACGGATAATATATTAAAAACCCATATATTACTCTTTGCCTATTATAAGATAATAACTAAGAAATATTATATTATTTAATTCAAAAATTCATTTTGTTAGACAAGGAAACTTTAAATTGTTTAATATTTGTATTTATAAAAAAGAATATTAATAATAGATCACTAAAGCTTACTTATATATGAATAGAGTAGCACATGTTCTCAAGCAAGGAGTGTTAAATCAATGAAGTACATTAAATATTATACAATAACAGGTTTACCATCATAAAATAGATTGAGCTGTCTTGGCCTACATTAGAGAAATATAAGTATTCATATAAGTACACTAGCTCACAAATATACAATTAAAAGGGAAATAAAAATGGAACATTACATGTAAATATTAAATCATTTTTAATAAACAAAAATTAATTCAACCAAATATATGTATATACTAGCAAGCACTTGTATATGGTATATGAAATATGAAAGATAAAATGGCAACCAAATAATAAATCATGAAGGCTTGGACCTGAGAATGAACTAAGCATGGAAACTTGAAAGCTATAGGATAAAGTGATATAGCACATTTCAGCATACAATGTTTAAAAGCAATTATGGTTAATGAAGGATGATAATAAAAACAACGTACAAGTGTATGTATATATATAAGTGGAAAATAGGCATAAGGACAAACTTTGAAAAAAATTAAGGCTGAAGGACATCAAGTTTCATCTTTGGAATGAAGGACAAACTTTGAAAAAAATTAGGCTGAAGGACAATGCTAGTTAGAACTAGCATTTTGTATAGTGTAAAAACTGAATATAATGCTAGTATATCTAGCATTTTGTATAGTGTAAAAACTGAATATAATGCTAGTTAGAACTAGCATTGTCCTTCAACCTAATTTTTTCTAAATTTTTTCTTCAGCCAAAAAATAAAACTTGGTGTCCTTTAGACTAATTTTTTATAAAAGTTTGTCATTTTCCCTAATTACCTCTATATATAATGTATGGAAGAAGTGGCTTGAGTGTTATAGATGGTTCTAGCATTTCGTTAAATAACTGAACATATCATGTGAACATGAAGCATGCTATATTTATAAAAGTCGCCAGTTAATACATATTAATGAAGAATATAAAGTTAACAATTTTAATTTATCTAGTATGTATACATTAAAGCTCAAATTTACATTTGGTTTAGTTTGTTCAAAAAATGTTGATATATCTATATTAATTAGGAATCGCTAAAACTTGAATGTATACAAGCTTACACGCATTTATATTCACACACAATATACACATATAAAATCAAACATAGTATACATGTATCAATACAACTATGTTCAGGGCCGGCTCCAGGGCTAGGCGGTCGCCTAGGGCAACCCCCTCGAAGGGGGCAACAATCAAAGAAAAGCATGTTAGAGGTGAATATTAAATTTTAAACAAATATGTGTTGATGACTTTTGATTTGTAAAAATTCATTAGCTTGGTTGGTTGTATGCTTGGACCTCGTCCATGAGGTTAGTATTTCAATTCCTACAGTCGAAATATTTTCCCCCACTTCCACATGTTTTCCATGCTTTGCCTCGGGCAGTCCATACTGTAGAACCGGCCCTGACTATGTTAATAAGGTATTATATAACACAATCTATAAAATATACATACCCATACTGACAGAGCTGCTCTCATAAAAATACACCTTTATAAATGTCAATTAAAGAATTTGTAAGAATTATAATTAAATTTACTTCGATATTATATCTAGTTTAAATTTACATTTGTATATATAATATCCAATATACATATAGTTTATTGCAGCAAGATGACCAAACAAAGAAGGTCAAAACATGAAAAATCTTATAGCAAAAGCAGGTCATGTTCTCAGGTAAACAACAGCAAGTTTATGTCCGCATATTTCGTATACAAATGCACACAGTCACGCATATCACACGCATGCTCACTTGTTCACCACATATACATGCTAACAGAAGATTGTACACCTTGACCATTGAGCAGCTCATGACTGTGTGCATCAGGAGGCACGCGAGATGGCCTGACCGATCCACTGCACCTACGACCGATCGACTAATCAGAGATCACCTGGAGCTTAACTGCTTCAGGCCGTGCCACTCCTTCTATATTTGTTTTTCTTTCTTCTTTTAATCGATTAAAAATTCTTAGCACTGGAAACCAATTAATGCTAGAAAAATTTAATTCCTTATATGCAAAGTTTTGAGAGATTATGACATAGATTTTGTGAGCCGAAGACTCACCTATGATTTGCGTTCAAAACACCTTTTCCCTCTCTTCCCTTAAGTGCACACTCAACAAATAGGCACCGCACCCAACACAATTCATGCCAGAGATACTAGATGGGATAGAGATACACATACTCGAATTTGAGAATTTATCATAATTTCCTTGATTTTATTTTAATTTTCAAAGTTAGGTAGTAAACTTGGTTTCGCTTATGGAAGATGATAGATTAGCATATGGTGAAATGGGTGTATCCGTGAATTTTAAAGTGAAGAGAAAAGAAAATTCTAAAATGGAAGATTCTCGAGATTGAATTTGGGTTATGAAAGCTTGTTCTTGGGCTTGGGCTTTGCAATTAAATAGACAAATTTATAAATTTATTTTCTTTTGACTAGGAATCCTAAATCCTTTTTGAGTTGAATAAATAAAAATTATATTTCAAAATCACTTCTTTTCCAAACCAAAGTTGTATTTCAATTGCATCGCCTTAAAAAAATTAGTTTCCACATTTTTAATTTATTTCAATTTAAATATAACATTTTCACAATTAAAATCCTTTCATTAAACAATTTCCAAACCTCATTTTCAAATAAATTAACAAATTTTAATTTAATTAATCAAATTACTATAATTAACTTAAATTAATTACCACTTAGAAACCGGGTTGTTACAGCAGCGCTGGATGGAATTTTTATGATCATATGATTTTGGGATTTCTTATAATCCAAGGAAAGGAAATGTAGTCGCAGACGCTTTGAGTAGGAAGTATGCTAGGGTGAATGCTATGTTGTTGGTATGGAGAAATTTGGAGTTTATATTGAAATGTGATTTCCGACCGCGATCGGATTATGCACCTGGATTGTTAGCAGCGATGGAGGTTAGAACTGCACTGATGGATTGTATTGGGTCAAGTCAAGGGCAAGACACATTATTGGTTAGTATTATGGAGCAGCTAGAAAGGGATGAACGATCAAGTCATTTGGATCGTTACTCGAAGGATCAAAAGGGTAATTGGATGATATATGTAAGACTTTGTGTATCATGGGTTAAGGAGGTGATAGAAGAAATCTTAGGAGAGTGTCATCACTCAAGGATGACTATACATCTAGGAGGAGATAAGATGTATTGGGATGTAAAGAGGATATTCTATTGTCTAGGGATGAAGAGGGAGGTAGTAGAGTATGTGGCGAAGTTCATTATGTGCCAAAGAGTGAAGGCAGAACTGAAAAGGCCAAGTGGGCTATTACTTCCGCTAGATGTGCCATAGTGGAAGTGGTAATGCATATTTATGGATTTTGTGGATAGATTGCCCTGGAGTAGAAGAGGAAATGAGAGCATATGGGTTATAGTAGATTGTCTCACAAAGAGTGCGCATTTTATTCTAGTTAAGAGTACACAAACAAGGGCGACATTGGGTACACAGTATGTTAGAGAAGTGGTTAGACCGCATGGTTTTTTGGTTAGTATAGTGAGTGATTGTGATCCACTTTTCATGAATGAATTCTAGAGGAGTCTACAGGAGGCGTTGGGAACAGAGTTGAATTTGATCATGACATATCACCCGTAGACCGATGGACAGACAGAGAGGGTAAACAAGGTGTTGGAGGATTTGATGAGAGCTTATATACTGTGGATTTTGGAGGATCTTGGGAGGTCCATTTACCTCTTGTGGAGTTCGCCTTTAATAATAGCTACTTGGCTAGTATAGGCATGGCATCATTTGAAGTGTTATATGGATGACCGTATAAGTCACCTTCGTGTTAGTGGGAGTCTATGGATAAGAACATTTTGGGTCCAAAGATGGTGAGAGCTACTGCAAAGGACATGTAGCTTATATGCAAGAGGATGAAAGCTACACAGGAACAGCAAAAGTCATATGTTGATAGGAGCAGGAAAGATTTGGAATTCGAAGTGGGAGATCGTGTTTTCATCAAAATTTCTCCGTTGAAAAGGGTGGTAAGATTCAGAAATCCGGGGAACTAGCACCCAGGTTTGTCGGCCCATTTCAAGTGCTAGAGAGGATAGGGAGCATCCAAAGGATATGGTGGGAGTCCATAACATGTTTCACCTGTCACATTTGTGGAAATATGTGCACAATTCGACGACTGTGATTGCATCTAGGTAGTTGGAGTAGGTAGAATTGGATTTTGAGTCGAGTTCATTCCGTGGTCAAACCCGTATTATGGAGCATGGGGTGAAGCAATTTAGAAATAAAGTGGTGAAGTTGGTTAGAGCGCAATGGTAAAACGATCCGGTGAAGAGTACATGGGAGCCTGAAGAGAAGATGAGGATTACTCATCCTCAACTCTTTTCCAATATGTTTCCTGATTTGAATTGATTTCCTTAGTTAGATTCTTTTAGGACTAGGATTTGGATGCTTCGGATGATTTGATTGTTAGATTTTATATTGTTGAAATTGCATGCACACACACACACACACACACACACACACATATATATATATATATATATATGTATGTATGTATGTATGTATGTATGTGTGTGTGCGTGCGTGCATGCGTGCGTGCGTGTGTGTGCGTGCGCGCGTGTGTGTATGCTTATACTAGGATATTGTGCATCATGCCTGGCAAATCATCTTATCGCTTTCATATAGGATGTATTAGCTGCATTTATGCTTTGTAGAGGTAGAAATGGCAAGTTCATAACATTAATCATCCCTATATGTTATTTGTACCATTTATATCCATATGTCATTTGCTTTAATTAGATGATATGTTTGCTAACTTGATTGGTATATGTTTGACGAGCGAACGTTATATTGCATTTTCCATTCCTTAGAAATTTCGAGGACCAAATTCTTTTAGGGCGGAGAATGTAATTCCCAGAAAATTTGTAAATACTTTAATGAAATATTAATAAAACTATCATGTGAGAATAATTGAATTTAATAAGTTAATAAAATAAATTAAAAAATAAGGAGAGGAAATTTTGATAGTTTTTCAACTTTATAATTTGATGAAAAACCCAACGTTATTGCGACCATCTCGTTTTCCGATTCACACAGTATCTTGGTTTGCCTTGTTTAGAGTTCGTATGAAGAAATTATAAGTGAAATAGTATCGGGTCGAACGGGCACCAAAAGTCAGGTTTGAAATTTAAATTGAGTTAGAGAGAAAATAGTTTTTTCCTCCTAACACTTAAATAAGTCACGTATATTTAGTTTCAGAAACCACCCAATCGCTTTTTCTCCTTTCTACCTTCTTCCTCTTAACATACCAAGAATCAAAATACAAAATCTCACTCAAAACTGGATGAAAATTAATGGGACCAAAAGCGTTGTGAAACTATCAAAGAGGACTACATACCAGCAGTGATTTAGAGGAAAAAATCTAAAGCATAAAAGTGCAACAGTCTGAACAGCGAGGGTTCAAGCTGAAAATGTTGATTTGGTGAGTGATTCATCCTTTTCTCCTCATACAATACAATCATGATCCTCTAATTATGATATTATGGTTATAATATAGTAGATACACACCTATAATATCTAAATTAGGATTTATTATGGATTTGGGAGGGATTTGGTTAATAACATCAACTTATAAACTAGATTTGTATCCATCTGATTCTATTGTTGATTTATCAGAATTAGATAATCCTTTTACTGAAGAGGAAATTAGAAAAGCAATTAATGACATGCCAAGTGATAAATCCCCGGGCCCTAACAGGTTTCCTATTTTATTTTATATTACTTTCTGGGACGTTTTAAAATTTGACTTAGTTAATATGTTTAATGATTTTTACAATGGTAATTTGCAATTAGGGAGGTTTAACTTCGCAAATGTTATTTTGTTACACAAAAAAGTAGGAGCTAAAAACTTAAAAGATTTTAGACCTATTTCTTTGATTAACTGTTCAGTTAAAATCATTTCTAAAGTTCTAGCTAATAGACTTAGTAAAAGAATGAATGAATTAATCGATTGTTCGCAATCGGCTTTTATTAAAGGGAGAAATATCACTGATGGGGTGGCAGTTGTTCAAGAATATATTAATTACTGTTGTAAGAATAACATAACTTGTGCGATTTTAAAACTTGATTTTGCTAAAGCCTTTGATTCAGTTGACTGGGATTTTCTTGTAGATATTTTTCATGCTAGAGGTTTTAGTCATAGATGGATCTATTGGATTTTGACCTTGCTTAGAACTGGAAACTCTAGTATTATGGTTAACGGTATATTAGGTAATAGAATTCAATCTAAGAGAGGTTTAAGGCAAGGGGAACCCTTATCGCCTTTATTATTTAACCTAGCTGCTGATGTTTTTGCTAAAATTATCAAAAGAACAGTGGATAATGAATATCTTGGACGTGTGGGCAATGAAATTTCGCGTAATGGTTTATCGGTTCTTCAATTTGCCGATGATACCTTACTTTTTTCTTCCCATCTTCCAAGACACATCATTACCCTTAAGTTTATCCTTTACAGTTTTGAACTTTTATCTGGTTTAAGAATAAATTTTGATAAAAGTTCCGTGTTAGTTTTAAACGATTTTGATAATGTTGAAAACTTAGTTGCAAATACTCTTAATTGCAAAACTATGAGCTTTCCTTTTGACTACCTTGGTTTTGTGATTAGACCCACCAAACTCAAACATGACGACTGGATTATTATCATTGATAAAATTAAAAATAAGATATCTAATTGGAATGGGAGATTTCTTTCTAGAGCTGGTAGACTTGTTTTAATAAATTCGATTTTATCAGCTCTTCCGATCTATTGGATGTCCTTGTATTTGTTCCCAGATTGGGTTATTGATAAAATTGATAAGATTAGAAGAGATTTCTTATGGAGTGGTGATAACTCTAATAATAATATTAAATGTCTAGTAAATTGGGAAACCGTTTGTAAAGCTAAAAAAGAAGGTGGTTTAGGTGTTATTAATTTGCGTAATATGAATTTGTCTCTGTTAGGTAAATGGCTTGGGAAGTTCAAAGATACAAATGATAACGCTATTTGGAAAGAGATCATTTCTAAATATTACTATAATGGAAATAGCAATTTATATCAAATTGCTTCTCCAGTCACTCAAAATATATCTGACTTTTGGAAAAACATTTTAAAATGTAATGAAATTTTTAATTTAGGAATAAATACAATTGTCCACTCTGGTAATCGTACTTCATTTTGGCATGACCGTTGGATTTCGGTCTTGCCTCTTAAGATAGAATTTAAGGATCTGTATGAAGTTTGTAACTTTAAGTTTGCTTTAATCAACGAAGTTTATTCTCCAGAAAATGATCCCCCTTGGAATTTCAGTTTTAGCAGAATTTTAGTTGATTCAACTTTTAGACAACTTTCTTTGCTTTATGCTAGATTAAATCTTTATAGTATCGACAATGATAATGATTTTATTAGTTGGGATTGGGATAAATGTAAGAAATATACTTCTAATTCTTTCTATAGATTCATTAATTTTTCGGGTACAATAAATAATTCATTTAAATTTATGTGGAAATCTAATGCTACTCCCAAATCCAAAATTCACATGTGGTTAATTCTTCATGGAAAACTTAATACAATTGAATTTTTAAAAAGAAAAAATATTCAAAACGATAATAAATGTTATTTTTGTAATCTGTATCTTGAGGACATTAATCATTTATACTATAATTGCATGGATTCTAATTACATTCTAATCAATACTCTTAAAAATTTTAACTTTAATATAACAACTAAAATTTCGGATTGTGAATTTTACTGGAATAATTATAGATTCAAGTTCAGAAAGAATATTAGATTTTTACTAGACACTTTATTCATTATTATTAGTTGGTTTATTTGGTTTGAAAGAAATCAAAGAATTTTCAATAATAATAATTGTCATTTTAACAAATTTATTTTTACAATTTCTTCATTTTGTTTTAATTGGATCTCTAACCCCAAATATAAATTAGCCAAAAATATCCTTTTCAAAAGGTATCTTAACAAGGTTAATCATAATATTAATTTTTTTAAACACAATAATAATTTTTTTAACATTAATAATAGTATTATTAATTTTTACGCTAGTTTAGATGATGATTTCTCTTCTAATCATAACTTACTTTGGATTAAAGGTTCATAAATTTGACCCGTCTCTATATTTGTACTAGTCTCTGTTTGGTTTTGGTTTTTAAGTTTTTTTATTTATACTGTTATTATCCAGTTAGTCTTAATTAGGTTTTTATTTCCTTCCTTATTAATACATATATATGTATATTTATTATATAAATATACATATATATGTATCCTTCTAATATTTTCTTTAGTCATTTTTCAGTTACAGGTATGGGGGATAGGATATCAGATCCATTTTGCAGGTTTCCATATCTTCATATTGCTGGACACCAGATGGTAGATAGATCAGCAGTGCAGAGTATCTTCATCCAGGACTACTAGGATTCTGCTATCTTCATTATGGAGTACTTTTTTCAGGAGGACGTTTTCTTCAGTTAGGTTCCCCATTCCCTTGATCAGAGGCTTCAGAGCGGTTCCTCTTTTCAGCAGTTCCACTTCAGAACAGATGCTTATTCACCTCTCCTGATTCAGTTGGTTGGAGCTTCCTCTTTAGTCTGGGTCATCATTCTGTAGTTATTCAGGTACTTCTAACACCTTAATATCGGGCAGTGGCCATGCCGGAGCTCGATATTGAGGTGTGATGGGTGGTGGCATTGCCGTAACTCATCTTAAGAGTACCTGAGATTTGATATTTTTGTATTTGGTTTTTGTTACCTGCCAGGCATGTTGGCAGCACTTTATATTCGAGTTATATATATATTCGCATGTGTGCTCTCCTGTATTCATAGAGGATCGCACATTTTTCTCAAAAGAAACTAGTTTATGTTAAAATATAATAATTCGATGATTACATGTTAAATTTTAGGAAATAAATTGATAAATTGGATTTAGAAACGTAAGGCTGGGTACTAGGGACATTCTTATATGACCGGTGGAGGAACAGAGAGGGTCGGAGGTAGAAACGACGACGAACACCACCCATTTCCACAACCTGCTAATTGCGAAGAATTACGTGCACCGGTCCATGACCGAGGCACTGGTGGCCTATTCTGGGCTCAGGTTGACCCTGGACCCAACCTACATAAATAATAAACGATTAATTCAAGTCTTGTTTTTCTTATGTTCTAGAAGGCGATTGGAGGCTAATGATGAGGCAAAATATGACATCACTTATTAAATGAATGTGTGTGATGATTAGCTCCTGTTTGAAATGAATATGTATGCTATTGCGATGCGAAAACGTGATGCGATAGTGAACGTGAAACTGAACGAGTACGTAGCACAGGTAGACGTAACAGGAAATAGATATGGATACAGATATGAATGTGTATATGGATACAGATGTGGATGCGGATATGGATATGGATATGCATATGGATACAGATATAGGTACGGATACGGACATGTATGCAAGTGCGGATCTCTAACACAAGTGGGTGATCCAGGCATTACGTTACTCCTTTATAGTGCTTCGGCAGGCTAGGTGGAGGAGCAGGATACTAAGCGACCCTGTAGGGTACCGGTGGACCAGTCCAATTAGCACAAGGACAACAGGCTTTTCTGTAGGCTTCAAGTGGTCCAAGGAAGTGAGTCATATATGTGATTTACGTGACGATGGGTAATAGGTGACCCTATAGGACTGAAGCTAGTCCAAGAAAGTGATTCAATATAGCGATGATGTGGTATGACTAGATGTGTATGATAGTTAGGAGTGACATGATGATTGAACGTAAGGTGACCGAGTGATGGACTCATATCATGTTATATTATAATTTTTTAATATATGCATAGTAAAATTATGGCTCACTTATCAAACTTATGTTTGACCTCGTCCTATTTTTCTATATATATATATATATATAGTTTGATGGAGTTCGGAGATGAGATGGTATCAGAGATAAAGACTCATTTTTATATATTGTGTATGATGAAAATGAGTGTTATGACCTGGATTAGACCATGTGTATGGATTTAGTGTAGTTGTTTGCTCTAACATATGCATTTGACATTATAGACATGTTATGGTAATGTGACCATGGTTATTATTTATGTATCATATTTTATTTCATTCCGTCGTGAGACCCTGAAAGTTGATAGTTATTAAATAGCGTAGTTAGAACTGTATCTGATATTTGATATCCGTTATTGGTTGTATATATTTTATCTCAACCCCCAATGACTCATCCTTTTGGTTCTTCGGTTGTCAACATTGGTTCGAGCATTGCATTCGGGGCCGAAAGGGCAGGTTTTACACCTATTATGCGTGACTTTCCCTAATGTGTTGTAGATATTTCTAGTTATTCATGTTGGTAAAAGAGTTGGTAAATGAAGTTATGATTACTCGTTTCAATGCATGGGATGGTGACATTTCACTTTGCATGAATTTGCTTGCTCTAGGTTGTATTATTTGTGTCGTTCTATTGCTTGTTAGGTTGCTAGTTATTTATTGACTATTTCGCACTTGACTATGTCTATTTTATAGTCTATGACATATTTGCTTGAATTAAATTATTTTATTCACATTGAATTGTTTTTCTTTGACTATAGTTTTGTTTGTTTGGTTTCTTGTTTGATTGCCTTGTTGTGATTGTTTTCCTTGTACCTTAGGTTGTATTACATATCATGTATGGTTATTTATGATGATATAGTTATCCAATATTGACTTTTAAAGGAGTGTACATTAGTGAAACTATTGGTGTATTGAGGGACATATTTGGTTCAGCCATAATGGGATGTCATAGTTTCCTAAGCTGAGGAACACTAGGTATTCAGATTAACTAAGAGATGCGATGATGTTCCTTGAGGATGAGCAATGGTGGCTGAAGGGTTTTGGTGACGAAAGGCTTGTTGGGTACCACTAAGGAATTAAAGCGATGGTGGGAGATTCATTACATCTTTAATAATACATGAAGTTCTAACATATATATGTTTCAAACCTATTTTTACACAAGCAATGACCAGCTTCCATAAGTTTTTTAATTTCAATAATGACTTATGTTCTAATTTATGGAATAAAAGAAATTCATACGTTTTGGAAACTTTTATCAAGCGGTGTTTTCTATAAAAAATTATTTTAAGTTGATTTTAAAAGAAGGAATAGGAAATCATATTTTCAGTAAAAATATCTTTTGGTTAGAAGAAAACATTAAAGCTTTCATTTAAAAATAAACATATTTTGGTAAAAGTTTTGATTTAGGAATGTATTAGGACGCTCCCCTCTAAAAATAGCTAATAAATCCCTCTATTTTATTTTGGATGATTTATCCTTCGTAAAGTCATTACAAGAGGATTATGGAATTAGTATTGTCTTACATGATCTGAGGGTTGGAACAAGGTGGGTTTCAATGTGGATGTGTGACCACATGCTTTGAAGTGTGCTTATCGAGATAGGGTAGGTGAGGATGATCAACAAAGGAAGTCTATGTGTACTATAGGTAGTCTGAGTGTACCTATATTTCTGGACATCTATGCATGTCCAGTCCCCATCCATCTATATGGGTAAAGATTTGAGCATAGAGTGCTTGGTATGAGACCATCTGGTAGGGTCTATCCTTTTTGACCGTCTGTGTGAGATTTATACTTTTCGACCATCTGTATGGGTCTATACTTCTTGACCGTTTGTGTGGATTAATACTTCTCGACCATCTGTGTGGGTCTAAGAATCGAGGATTGATGTGGCCATGAGTATGCACATATATTATAAGTATGTAGGCATGAGTAGGCACATATATATCTCGGAGGATGTCGCTATGAGTGGGAACATACATCGTTTTGAGAGTGTAACCATGAGTCGTGACATTTTGGAGGATGTAAGCATGAGGTGGTACGCTAATTATTCTAAGGATGAGACTATAAATAAGTCCATCAATTATTTTCAGGATACGTATATTATGGTTTATATGTAGTCAGTATAGGAGTTAGTAGTTAGTGCACATGTGTTTTTTTAGGTCGGCGTGATGATGATACCTTACTATTTTGAGTATGTGTTGTTTATTTTGATGAGCTATACTAATTGTTGGTCTTTATATTTATTTATGCATGCATGTTTGAACCAACTTGAGTTTTGTTATGAACTTTGTTATAAGGTAGTATGGTTGGATTATCGAGATGCATGGTATGACTTGTAAATGGAATTGATATATGATTGAGATTGTTTCACACTTTGTGATAGAGTGTTATTTATACATGTTATAGATGGAGGAGATGTATGTGTTACTATAGTATATGTGTGTAGAAAATTGTGTTCGCTGTTGTTGAATGAATTTTACTATTTCATGATTGGTTGTGTTATATGTTTTTCATGTCTTACTCTCAAGGTAATTAGTTCATGGTTATTATACTTCACCATGTTTTATGGTTAAACTCATGATGATGCTTTGTTGACTTTGTTGAGGGTTGTATTTGGGGAATTATTGGAGCACATTACTTTAAGAGGAGAATGTAATGGTCCGACAAATTTGACATTGTTAATATTAAATTTATTAAAAATGGATTTTTAATAAAAGGATGACTTAGATATCGTATTCACAACCATTGCATAGGTTTTTCCGAGCTGATCGGTTTTGTCTATAAATTTGTTAAATTCGGAGTCGTGATTTGAGAGATGACATTTTTACAAGTTAGAAACGACATACATGACTATTTGGGGCCAAATTGGGTACACAACCCATAACGCAGCTATATAACTATATAAATGAGGATGCGAAACCCAGGCGGTCACCTCCATCCTCATTTTTTAGCCTTAATCCTGGAACCCCTTTATTCCCTCTATAATGATTGATTAAATAATTAGTTGAAAATCATTCAAAACTAAAATTTCCCGAACCCTACCTTGTAACATATCAAACTGAAGCCCTCGACGAGGAGAATCAATGGCAAGTGGTCGTTTGTTATATATGTTCTTGATAATGGGAAACCACATTTAAAGCTTTCAAGAGGTGAAACCCTGGGTGGATTTGGGGGTTATTGTTCTAGGGGTCAATTGACCAAATTGAATATGAGGATTTGTGGCCCATGAAGAGTAGAGCAAAATGGTGGCATGAATCTCCCGAAATAGCGCTGGAATTGATTGGAAATTGCCTTAGAAAGTTGGCATTGGTGGACTTTTGGGTGGCGGCAGATGCCACTTGGAGATTTAGACTTGCATGGACGAGGAGGTGGCGCAAGACAAGGCAAATAACGACGGTAGCAAGGGCGCATCGGGGTGTAGGCGGAGATAAGGACAGTCAAAGGGTGCGTGGTTTTGGGTTAGGAAGCACCCAAAATTTTTGAAGAGGATGGTAATTTTTGAGATAAGTCCCTATTAATTAAATAATTGCAAGTTAATACCATGAACCTTCTAACTTCCATAACTTCTGCAAACGAACTATGTTTTATACGTGGTTTGTTCCATTGGACTCGTGGAGAAATTTCAGACAATTTGATATGTGGTTTAGTGGGTTTTGGTGCTATTTGCAAAAGCGAATTGGTATGAATAAATAACCTTAATTATTTATATTTTAATATAAAATAGACAACCATCGATGAAAAATTACATTTGTTGGTTATGTTAAATTATATTGATGATTGTTTGGATATTGTGATATTTGGGTATGTTGTGTATTGATTTGATTGTTTGTTGTAAATTGTTGTATTAGGTGATGGATGCTCAATTATAACTAATTGTTGATTTAAAATGGAGAATAATTATTTAATATAGAATGTGTGAAATTGTATAATTTTGGGGAAAATAAATAAATCAATGGAAAATAAGAATATTTACAAACTTTGAGTGATGTTTGTAGATAATAATGATTTAACAATTTGAATTGAAATTAATGTGAAGAATTTGACAAGGTTATTATTTATGAATTTCTAGGAAAATTCATAAATAATAACAAAAATACATTTTGAAATAAATTGGAGAGTTTATTATTATTTATATAGTAAAGCGGATTTGATAAATAACAATATGAGTTTGGTAAAGATGGTATTATTTTGAGTAATTAACAATATAATTGATTTTATGGAGTTTATAGGAAAAATATTATTATTTTTATTTGAGTAATAAAATAAGATATATTTTGGGAATGATAAAACTACCATTAGTAAAGATGTGTTTTCAAAAATACTTTAGAATAAATTATTACGGATAAATAACTACAAACATAGTTTTTAAGATTTAAAATGGGATACTGTTATTTTTGAGTTAAATATCAATAATTTTAAAAAATAATAAAATTGTTTGAGTATGTATTATTATTTTGATGCAAAATAACAGTATTATTATTTCTGAAAGTAATTTGAAGTAAATTACTATTTTTGATTAAATAAAAGTTTGAGATATTCGAAGTATATTTTGGAAATAAAGAATTTTTAAAGTATATTATCCTCTTAGGAAATCATTATTGTTTTGGATTCAAACAAATAAATATGCTTTTATAATAAATAATAAAAGGATTTCATACCTAAGAGGAAATAATGGGAAAATATATTATTTTGGATTGATGCGGCAAATGTGATTAATTATTGTGTTGAAATTATTAGGGCTGGTATGGTAATGATAAATTTATCATTACCATACCAATTCCAACCAATTGGTAACCAATATCAAGCTACATCAGTATATCAATGACATCGGTACAGTAATAGTAAATTTACCATTATTAATGGTAAATGTTTTGGTAAAGAAATATCAAAACCAGTGGTAACAGTAAATTTACCGGTCATTTTAATTTTGTTTCTTTTCACTATTTTAGTAAATCTTAACCACAAAAACTTTTAAAGGTTTATTGGATTTTAAGCAAATGCTTATAGTATCATCTACGGTTATATTTCCTTTTAGTTTTATTAACTTCAAATTTTAAGATTAGCAACATATTATCGTAAATAATTTGTAATGAATCAAGAAATTTTTTTCCATCAACTAAAATAAGTCAAGATGTTTATATAAGCATTAATAGAGTTAGAATTAGTAATAATATATTTACTATTTAACCATTATCAAAATTATAATGTAAGAAAATTTTGATGGCTTTATGCACTGGTAAATTTACCATTACTAGTCAATAATTTATCGGTATACCAACGAACATTTTCCCAGTGGTAACAATAAAGTATCGATAGTCATTTTTGATACGGTAGTAGTTTACTCATATCAAAAACGGTTACCACTATCGTAGCAGCCATAGAAATTATCATGTATGCTTGTTGTGTAGAGATGAAATCACATTAGGGTGAGTCATGTGATATTTTGCTATTATTACTACATGATGTGTAGTTAATTATGAATTTGATGTTTGTGTTACAAATACAGTGGATTAGTGCACATTTGATGATTCACTGTTTGTGTTACTAAAATAATCGATTGGTACACATATGATGACTTGATGTTTATATTACTAATATAGTGGATTGGTACACATATGATGATTTGATGTTTGTGTTACTAATAAAGTGGGTAAGTGCAAGTATGACGATTTAATGTTTTTATAACTAATATAGTGGGTTGGTACACATTTGATTAGTTGATGTTTGAGTTACTAGTAATTGGTGATTAGTATGCATTTGGTGCATTTGATGTTTGCGGTTGACATTGAGTATTTTCAAATTTGTTGATGTTTGATGGCTATATGTTTCTACTATTGTTGCTACCCTATTTATGATAATTAATTGTGGTGGCTGAGTAGAATAAACTATTTGTTGCTTATGTTGGTTGCAATGGTTGTTCAACGTTATGTGCTAACAAGTACTTAATATAGGAGAAAAGCAGAAAACATAATTACATAGGCTTGATCTCAAAAGGGTATGTAGGATGTCTTGTTCTATGCAATAGCTCTCAGTTCCCTCGTGGTTGGAGTGTATAGAAATTGACACACTCCAAACATAGTTGATCATTTTCCTTTGTGTGTGTGTGTGTAAAGTTTGCAGGTGAAAGCATAAGGAAAGTAAAGGGACTTAGGTTGTATTCCACATTTACAGTTTTCTTATTTAGTATTGTAGTAAATTTGATAATGGTTGATGTATAGAGAGATACTGATATTTCATTGGGTGTATTGGGCCTTGTACATTATTTATCGATGAGGTACGCGTATATCATTGTTTGATTCGGCTATGAGATTTTCCCTTTCCTTTTCATAGTTCTGGATTTTTAAATCATTTAACCAACAATCCACTATTTTTAATACCTAAGATTAGTTGCAAGCATATTTTGTCAACGTTTGAACAAATTTTAGACGTTATAAATAGTGGAGTGTCACTGTAACGACCCATAATTTCGCTACTTCGAAAATGAGAGATTTCGTTCATTTTAAATTTAAAAGGAATTTAAAACTTAATAAATATGTTATATATAATAAATAATTATCTATTCTTATAAATTAAAAAGTATAAATTTGGATTTTATAACAAATCGACAAAAGTTAAGTTTTGTTAAAAATAAATAAAGGCTTAAATAAATAATTTTAAATATTTATTTGATAAGTTAAATCTTATTTAAAACATTTAATAAAGATAATAAAATTATATTAATATATTTAAAAATATGTTAATAATCGTTTTACAAAAATAACTAAAATTTGTCGTATTTTGTTAGTTTTACACACACTATAAAATTAAAGATTTGATACTATTCAAATACGATTTTAAAATATGAATAGACATGTTTTAATTTATTTAAAGAAATAAAAAAGTTCATTTTAAAATTTGGTTTACATCAATATATAGCTTAACAAAAACGTCAAATTTTGACTGTAAAATTTATCGATAAAAACACCGTTTTCAACCGAAACAAGTTATCGACAAGTTTTTGCAACTTGATACATTTTCTAACACATAAATACAACTTAACAAACTATGTTACATGTTACATTTAACATATAAAAGCAAATGCACTTTGAAAAGTCAAAGTTTTCAAATAATTCAAAAAGTAACATGATTTGACAATTTATAATTAAAACTAAAATACTAAACAACATCATTATTAAACCATCTTTTCTCATTAATGCATAAGACTTATCTTACATGGAAAAGGAGCAAATGTTATTTTAATATTTTAAAGTTTAGGAAAAAGAGGCAAAATAATTTCATAAGTACATAAATCAAATCCTAACATCATTTCACATTTAATACCAACTCCTCTGCATTAAGAAAAGTTCAAATCAAGGGTAAAAAAGGTAAATTAAAAGTCAAAAAGTAGAGAAGGGTATTTTAGTCATTTGTCATCCAAAGCTCAAGTATAAATATGCTTCCATACCTTTCATTTTGCACACTTCATTCTCTACCTTCCTTCTTCACTTTCTCCTTCTTCTTCACCTACATTTCCATGGCTTCCCACCTCTCCATTCTCTTCCACCATCTCCACCAAGCTCTACCACCACCTAAACCCACATCCACCTCGGCCAAACACACCTACCCACCTCCAAAACCCCACACCCTCCACACAACCACCATAGCCGAGCCCTACCCACCTAAACCCGAGCCCAAACTCCCCATACCTGCCGTGTACAAGCCCTACCCAAGCCCAAAGCCACCTACCCAAGCAAATACTGCACATACCCAAGGCCGTACACCCCATTCCCTTCCAAAAATCTCACGGCCAAACAAATAAAAAAGAAAAGAAAAGAAAAAAGAGAGAGGGGAAAACAAAAGCGGTTCGAAAGGAAAATAAATTAAGGCGAGGATTCGAGACGTTTGGAAAAAAAGCGCATTAGTTCGAGAAGCACGTTAGCCTACAAAAAAGATTGACGGAGTGGATATGAAGTTGAGAAATTCTCACCGCTTTTTGAATTATATTAATTATCAAGTTTAAATGTTATGTTAGATAATCACCATTTGATGATATGGATGTTTGATTGATTGTTTGAATATGTTGGATAATCCATTGTAATGTTATGACATTTATCGTATTGAATATGTCAATGTTATATGATTATTTGTATAGTTGTGATGATAATTTGGACATCAAATTTCTATTAATTAAGTGATCCCTTTGTTAATAAGACATATTTAGTGATATGACATATTTTGGAAAAATAAGTCTCTTTTCGATTAGAAGTGAAATTAAAGTAAAAATAAAAGAGAATTTGAAATTTGAAGTGAATCGGATTTAAAAACGATAGTTAAATTGAAATTGAGATGAATAGTGAAATTGAAATTGAAATCGATTTTGAAAATTGAAGTTTAGTTTGAGATTGAATTGAAGTTTAAATTGGAATTAGATTAGAAATCTAAGTTTTAAATGTGTTTAATTTGAAGTTAGAATTGAAATTGAATTGCAATTGGAATTTAAAATTTTAATACTAAAATAATGTGAATATAATGATATGGTAATAGTGAAAATACATTTTAAGTACTTTAAAAAGTGAAAATATTGATTTAAAATGATTAGTAAAGATTTTATAAGTGTTAAAATACAATTTGAATAAATTATTTCAAATATTGAAAAATAAGTTAAAACTAGGTGCGTCGCGCAACGGTAGTTCGCGATTTCGCGCCGAAAAGTTCAAATGAATGTGTAGAGTGGAATATAGCTCGGAATTCTTCGAGATAAGAAAATTCCAGACTATTATGTCCATGTCTTCTAAACGAAGAAAGAAAATCAAAATTTCGTTGAGTAGATTTTGAAATAAGTCCAAACCAATTTTCTAGAAAAATCACGCTAGTGCAGTTAAGTGACCATAACAGGAAATCTGTTTAAATGAACGTTTTTAATTATGGAAAAATGTGGAATAAATTTTATAAACCTATTTAAATGATTTAAAAGAGATTTGGATTGGAAAATATGAATTATCGAATGTTTAAAAGTTGATTTAAACAAATAAGCTTATATAGCACTTTCCGCAGCACTTTTATGCTGCGAATGGTATAACTTTTTGAAAATAAGTTTAAATGTAACGATTTTTCCCTATTCAATTGTGAATGTTTTTAAAAGGAAAATTAAGCATTTTGAAAGATAATTTGGATTTTGTATAATCAATTCCAAAATTAAGTTGATAATTGAGTATGCGGAAACGACTAGTACATTTGTCCCGCCTGTGAGATCTGGGAAGATAAAACAAGGTGTTTAACTAAGGTTAGGGATGGAGCAACCAGTGCCCTGAACTTACCTGGCCTATGTTTTCTTTTCTTAGGCGAGGGGTGGAACAGATCGAAAGGAAAGCCTGGATGCTCTAAGATAAAAAGATTGTATTAAGTTTTCCAAAATAAAAGAAGATTAGTATTATCAAATTTAAGCAATCTCCAAAATGAACAAACTATGACTTGGATTGCATAGAGATAATCTTCTTATACTTTGTATTGAAATCCGAAGAGGGAACTCGTCCTATTCGTGAAATTTAAAAGGTGATTTCACCGTTATTCCGCCCATAGCACTTGTTGAATACAGAAATTGATGTTGAGTAAAATTAGAATGATTTCTATGATCCTTTTTACTCAAAAATGTTTGCTAAGATTTATTTTAGGCTTTATCGTAAACAATGCCTTAAATAACATTGTTTTTGACCCGCCTAAAAGTTAAGGAATTTGGATCAAGAGTTAAGTAAGGAAATTTGAAAATATTATCCAAAGCAAAAGAATGAACTACTTAGAATTATCCTAAGTTGAAAGAAAGAGATTTCGAAATCATCCGAAAAGAATTAAAGTGAAAAGAGACTTAATAAATCCTGTATACTCATATTCACTTTTTTTTATCGATAATTGGATTTCGAAGGAATCGGTATCGGATTTGTTTGATTATGTTCAGCATGGTAGGGGGTTCTCGCTTTATGAACAGTGACGAAGCATAGACTCTTACCCCTACATGTCCCTAGTGTGAAAGGGTTGGTTGATAGTCAAGAGGCTTGCCGTAAAAGCAGATCCGAGGTACCACTTGTGGTCACCTCCATGTTGAAAAGCAGGAGTGCCCCCATGTTGAAAAGCAAAAGGGTAGTGGGATGGTTGAAAAGCCTATCGGGGCGGGTGCAGGAGTTGCCCCTTCGTGACATTTTGTATTAGAGCTGAAGGTTGAGCGAGAACCTTGGCTTTGTTATGGGTAAAGTCTCATCAGAGATAGGATTAGTAATATCCTAGGATGAGTAACTCATTAGAGATAGGGTTAGTAACACCCTAGAATGAGTTATGAGAGTATTATATATATGAGCGCGTATTTGTTAATTTTATAAAAATGATTTTGTTTTAAAGAAATTGGTAAATGAAATAATTTTACCTTGGGTTTATATTTTAAATATCAAAAGGGATATTATTATTTTTGGTTAAAAATTAAGGATTGTTTGTAATTTAGCTTAGTAAAATTAAAATATGAATATTTGTGATTAGAATTGCACAATTTGACTATAAGATATTTCATATAGAATCAATTAGTTGAAAACTAGAATTTAGAACTTTAATCATATACCCTTAGATATTTTGTTATTAAGAAATAATAATGATTAAGTGATTATCATAATGGATGGATTTAAAAGCTAAGTACAAATACCTTGTGAAGTAAAATTCACAATTTGATTATAAGATATTTGATGGTAATATTGAAGCCAGAAGTTGTAATTGGAGAAAGTAAAAAGAAAATGCATACTTAGAAAAATTCTTATCAACAAGATAGAAAAAGATAAACCTAAATTGAGACTTTTTGTAAATATATTATAAAAGGGTAAGTTCTATAAATTATAAAGGAGATAAGTTAATTTGAAATTTAGAAACTTTGATTAGGTTAAAATCAAAGTGAAATTTAAGAATAAAAGATATAAGAAATATCATCCTAGTATTAAACTCTGAATTAATGATACATTTAGGGTAACATTTGTAATTCATAATGAAGTAAGATTAGAAGTGGATACTTTTGAATAATCTGGTTAGTAGGTTGATTGTTGGATGAAAATGTTTAAATAACAAATACCATGTGAATTGAGTTTCACAATTTGACCATAAGGTATTTGATGGATTTAAGGTTAAGAAATTCGATTTAGAAAATGGATAGTAAATAAGTTAATAATCATAGAATTAGTAAGAAAACGATGTACGCTTAGTAAAGTTATCTTATCGATATATGGATAAGATAAATAATGTCAGCTAAATTATGACCTTAGGTAAATAAAACTAAGGATTAAGTTTTATAACTTAATAATTTGAGATAATAGTAGAATTCCACATTGGTTAAACACCCTAATTGAAGTAATAACAGTTTGAAGTTTGGGGATATATATATATATATACTCTTAGGAAGTAAAGGTATATTATACAAGTTTGAGTCATATTTGTATGCTTAAGTAATAATGGGTTTAGTAGAAAGTAAATGGTTGTGAAATAAACTTGGATTAATTGAAATTTTGAAAAAAATGTATTAGGTAAAAATGAATGTGAATAAGTATATAAGTTAAACGTAGATCATTTCGGTACATAAATTTTTGATCTAAGATTTGAGTATAGAACTTTGAGGTGTTTACACCAATCCAAAAAAGGATTATCACTCGATTCTTGAAGGCGAACATTGATGAGAGTTTGTGATTATGTACTCGATTTTTCTATCATAGTTGAGAGCTATGCAAGGAAAGCAAGGTTTGTGATCAAAAAGTCTGATCAAAGTCCGCACTAGAAAATCGGGGGAACGATACTAGTTCGGAAGTAAAGTTGTGGATTCAAATAATAGATCGAATCAAATATCACATATAGTATTTTTTGGGTCTGTCTACATAGTAGTTGGATAGTCATCTTAAATAGTAGACACTAAGATATAGTGGTTGGACTGACGTTTTGATATGTGTATATATATAAACCTCAGGTGTAGTTGTAACAACCCACTATTTTGGACCATTCAAATCGACAATAAATCCACACATGTTGGACTTGAATAATTCAAAACAATAGATTGTAAATAAAATTTGGCAAAACTCAGAACATACAGTAAATAAATCACAGATCACAGACACAGAGTAATATAACAATGCAGCGGAAGCAAAGAAATAGTAGTCCATGAAGCTACTATATATAAATACATCAGAGTTAAACAAGATACAACAGAAATCACAAATACAAAGATGTCTCAATACAATAGTCAAATACAAGAAGATCTGAATACATTACTGGAATCAACGGAATGACTGAAAGCAGAATCAATAGATGGATCCAAGTGAAGCTCCAACTCCAAAGGTGAGTCTCGAATACTGGTACAACTCAGTCTGACCCAAGCGTAAAGCAAAACACAAAACACTCGAGTCAGGACATACATACTTATACAATGTAAACCAACTCAAGTGAACTGTAATAGAAAAGTACAAGTGACTTAAAGGATGCTTGGGACCGCCCATCCTCTAAGGATACGTGTGACGACTCGGGTTTTGCCCGCTCGAAAATCAACATCCGTACTTCACATTGTACTAGAATGCCGCAGATTCGACCGTTCAAATTCGATTCGCCGGAGCTATAACACAATTAAGTAAATAACACAGCGGAAGAAAAGAATAATACATTGATATATAATATCTGATACAACAGAGTGATACAATGAATATCAATATACATCAGAGATATGATACAAGAAATAGCAGCGGAAAAGAAAAGATAACAACGGCAGCGGAACAATATCAATAGAAGTGATAACTCCAAAATGATCTTCAGACAAGAATGAATCCACAACTCCAAGATGAGCAACTCGGATGAATGAACTCCAAATACTGAACTAGCTCCAGATAATCTACTAAACCTGAATATCTGAAAAGAAACCCAACTCTAGACTGCTCGTGTGGAAAATTATGAGCACCCAGAGTTTAGGAAAGGAACAATAAACTCCGGATCAGTCATGGGACTGGTGTGAGCAACAAAAACAGTTTATCTTTAAACAACAACAAAATAATTTAAACATTGAAATCCGCAATGCTTTTGGAAAATGAAACTACCATAAGACCTCCCGCCACACACACAATGCAAACGCAGAATTGGAGGAGATTTCTCCTTATGATAGTCAAACATGCTTACTACGCAAAAATCATTTGATATTATCATTAGTGCATAGTGTAGAAAAACATTTCGAAAGTATAATATTAATCTTAGCCAACATACGACCAGTATCGTATGCCTACTATAGCTACCATCTAAACAGTGGTGACCACCGTACGTAAATGGCAGGTTCTACAACTAAAACCGTACAAGTTCCGTATTGGAGAAATGGATTTCCACCAAATGGTCAGGCTAAGGAACTTCCTTCCGCCGCATGGGATCGCCTCTGGCGGGACGTCCCGAGAGACAAACTGCTCTCTGCAAACACAAGGCCGGGTTACCCCTGTAACAGGTAACTCACGAATATGCCACCCCCCGGTCCTTTGGGACCTTTATCCGAGGCGCCTCTAAACCAACATCACACATAATAAAGTGTATCCACATGAGTAAGTATCTGGGCTCCATACCATGATACCACCCCTTTCCAGAAGGAAATGACATACCCTAAAGGGCGCGACCCTCATAACCTTGCTGCAACATTCCTGTTTCGACCATTTCCGGGTTGTGAGGCCCTGACGAAGTCTCGTCCACAAAGCTACGCTTTGTTACAAAGCCATGCTTTGGGTCAACAGATGATCAACCTATGATCACAAAGATATAAGATCAAACAAATGATCATATCACAAATGATCAAACACTGATCATTACACAGCTACACTCAGCATGCCACATTACCAAATTGGGATATATCGCTGATAACCTTCAACTACATAACCTCTGAGCTCGTACGTCTCAGAAGGGTGTTAAGCTAAGAGAATAAATTCTCCGCCACCAACAGAAATGTATTTGAAAGAAATCGGCTTTATATCTCAAAGTGTAATGTCAGACATGTATCCATACAAGTCTGTTCCGGGATCGAACAGAACCGAAGGCACTTCTCACGAAGCCCTTGCAATTCCGGATAATTTCCAATCACGTTCGGACTTCCCGTCACTAAGGATGATAAAACCTCTATACCGGGGATCAGCCGATGCAGAGTAACTCGACGGTAATCCTTCCATTTTCAAAAATATCCGGTCTTCAACACCGGTCTTCAAATGCTATCCATATACGACGTATCACATATTCGGAATGGGTTATACGACCCAAAGGTCCTCTCCCGGCTAAACCGAATAGTGAGCGTAATATTTAAAAACATATGGATATGGGATTTCAATTAAGTCACAACTTATCACCCAAACTTTCTTTTCAAATGGTTTAACAAATTACCATAAATCTTTAAACAAAAAGATTCAATCTTTACGGTTTAAACAGTTTCCACACTTTAATCTTTTAAACAAAAGATTCATTCACAGATTTTCCAAATTAATTTCCATTTCAATTTGATTAACTCG
The DNA here is from genome assembly GCA_030737815.1 of Allium fistulosum. Classification (NCBI taxonomy): domain Eukaryota; kingdom Viridiplantae; phylum Streptophyta; class Magnoliopsida; order Asparagales; family Amaryllidaceae; genus Allium; species Allium fistulosum. Next base: position 1,512,259,722 of record CM060901.1, read on the forward strand.
TTAAACCTTTAAATCAAGATTTAACTTATAGCTTTCAAAACAATCCCATTTCAAATGATTTAAACCAATCATTATTTTAAATCTGTTAAAAATAAACAGATTCAAATCATAGCTTTTCAAAACAATTCATTCATAACTTGAAAAACCATTTTCAATTCAATATTGAAATTCCTTTAACTAAATTGGAATTTCATTTCTTATCTGAGAGCTTTTATTCTTTTAAAAACAAACAGTTTCATTTTGGAAATCTGGTTCATTCATACAAGTTAAAGTCTTTGGGTTAAATCCAAATTCTCAAAATTTCACTTTTAAATGGTTTAGATTCATACAAACACATTTATAACATTTTCAATCCCTAGTTTCAAATCATAGGATTCAACTTCAAACTTGAATTCAAATTTAAATCAAATTATTTAAATTTTCAAAACTCGATTAAGTTATTCAAAATAACTTTTATCTTTGAAATTCCATTTCAAAAGCTTCTCACTTTAAACCCAAATTTCAAATTTCAAAATCAATTGAAATTAAAATTTCAATTTCAAAAACATCAAATTTAAATTATCTGTGACTTAACCGATTTCCACGTGAAATCCATATTTGTGTGTGTAAAGGTGTGGTCCAGGGGTTTCACACAATAGTGCAACTCAATGAATCATCACATATCAGAATACAGAAATATAATTCGATAAGCGGTATAAGAACAACGCTTATCGTTCATTCACAGATCATAGATATATAAAGGTCACAGATAAGTAAACTACATATCACAACATAAATCAGGGTGTATCACAAAGCATCATATATCAGGGATATCAAACAATCAAATCATTCAATAGAATTCAAACATTCATAAGTAAGATCAGTTAATATCTGATTTATTCAAATTAGATTAATTACTTATGAATTTCTAATCCGGGTTAATTAGTCATTAATTAATTACAAATTATTTGAAATAAATCTTCTTTCAAATTTATTAGTTAACTCTTAATTATTAACTAATCAGTTCTTAATTCATGAATTAGTTAATCTTTAATTATTAATTAATAAACCTTAATTATCAATTAATAAACTTAATAACAACTCACTTAATCCTTAATTGATCTCTATAGATCAATCATTTCTTATTCATTAATTAATTAATAAAACCAAGTTATTAAGCAATACACTCAATTTCACTAAGTACTTCTTAATTACAAATTAATTGACCTTTAATTTCTTAATTAATAAATTTCCAATTTATTAATCTCTAATTACTAGTTAATCAATTATAACTATTAATTAATTAAATTACTTAATTATTCTTAAATTAACCATTTAATTAACCTTTATCTTTAATTAATTAAATTAACTAATTATACTTAATTTCCTAATTAACTTAATTAACACCAAGAAAATAAAACATTTTTACTTAAGATAAACATTCCTTAGTTCCCATCTTCATTTAAAAACCCTTTTATCTTTAAAAATCAATTTCTTAACATTTATTTAGTAATGGTGTAAAGAGAGTTTAAACAAATTTGTTTTTAATTTCAAAATCTTATTTTTAAAACATTTAATAAAAACTGGACTTCCTTTCTCACTTCGGGTCCTACCCGAATACTACTCGGGGCTCTCCCCGAGTTTTCTTCCTTCTTCCCCCATTTTACAAAACTTAGTTAAAATTTTTAAAGTATAAAAACAGTAGACACTAAAACAGAAAATCAGGCTCATCACCTTCAACTTACTCGAGCACGAACTCGAGTTAAACCCCAACAATCCCGACCTCGCTTCGAGGAAACTACTCCAGATTCTCGAACAACTCACGCGAAGAACCTCTTCTTCCCCAAACTCCACGATACTCCCAGATACAACGTGCACGTGCACAGGCGAAATGTTCGCCTGCGACCATCGACTCCGACGCCAGCATATCGTCTCCGATCATCTTCCACGATTCCAGTCATCAAAATCTCGAACCCATCCCTAAGTCGAATTCGAGTTTTCCTGTCACAAGAACAGGAACAACACCCAAACTGGATCACCATCGAACTCATCTCTCCGATCACCAGAGCCTTTGGGCTTCCGGCCACACCTTCGCCTTCCTTCCAGTCTCCGGTCCCCAAAATTTCGTGGAACTCGATCCACCATGGAGGTCGAGGCGAACACGTTTCCAAAACTTACCAAAACTAGGTTTACAGAAAAGAATTTGTCGTCGTTTCCTCCACGACGACCTACAACGCCTTCCCCTATTTTTCCCGGCCTCTCCGTTCACCATTCCATCACCACAGTGAACCCCGAACGTTCTAGTCTACTCGATCACCAGAAATCGCCTATAACTTCAAAACTCATTCCACTCGAACTGCTCCTTCATTTCAATGTTAAAAATTATGATTTTACCTTTAAAAATCAAGTTTCTAGTTAATGATTTAGTCTACATGTCTGAATTTAGAAATTTAAAAGTTCGAATTTTATCAAACTTATGCTTTCCCTGTTCTATTTCGTTTTTCCAGAGCAAAACCCAACTTTGATTCAATTAAATAAAATTTCAACCTAAGGTCATGATCAAACAGACATGTTTGGTTAAGATACTATATGTAAATAGTAAATAGATTGAACAGGTTGATTTGTTTAAGCCTGAGTTTCAAGTTTTTAGCACAGAGGTGGATTTACAGACTATAACAGACAGGTATCAACCTATATAAAAATTTCATAAATATGTTCATGCAAACATATTTTTCTTTTCAAACATAAGAACATTGCAAACACACTTAAGTAAATTTTAAATTTAATGTTACTCACGGGTAAAGGAAACAAAGAAGGTTTGCTCACCTGTCATGATTCGAAGAACAGAGAAGCTTGGATTTGCTTGAATTTGAAAACAAGAAACTTGAAAAGCTTTAAAACTTGAGACTTTGAAACTGGAAGGAACTTCAGAGATTTCTTTTGAGAGATGCTTTAATTTCTTATAAAAAACAACTGAAATGCTTGGATTGATTTCAGGCTTGCATTTATGAATAGCCTTGCTCAGGCTTTGGAAAAAGATTACAGAGTTTGTTGCTTTCTCTTGTTTTGAAAATGGTTTGAATGCTTTGCTTTGTTTGAATGAACAAAAAAGGAAAGGAAACTTGATAATAAAGAAAACAAGTATGCAGAGGCTAAGTTGCATTTGTACAAGATTTGATCAGAGATTTTCTTTAGATGGGGGCTGATATGATATTTATTTGTACAAGCATTTATTAGAAGTGGCATACATATCCCCTCCATTCCTATTCGTATGGTACTTATGTATGTACAAACAAATATGAAGATATCTTTCCTTATGTCCTTCAACCTAGCATATCTACATGCTTACCATACCATTTCTTTACTTTATTATGTAAATCTAGTGTGTATTTTATTTTGTTTTCGACTTGCTCTTCTTGCCTGCGAATCTAGATACTTAGTACATATATAAATTTTACTTTGACTTGTATATATCTTTGTTTATTTATATAATTTTTTACTTGCCTGCATCTTTCTTTACTTGTTTTCCAGTTCACACTTACTTCATTTGTTTTGTTGACTTCGGCTGAGAAGATGCTAGTAAGTATTCTTGTACATGAATACACATATCTTTGCTTCGGTCATAAATTGCTTTGTAATACTATTGAATGTATTATTATCTTCATATTTATTGTCTTATATTATTTTATAAACCCGAATTCAATATACATATATATTAACTTCAAATTTTCTCATATATCGCGCATACATATATATTTTTAATTTCAAATGATTTATACAGAATATATATGGATTCGGGGAAACTCGCATCACTTAATCATTTTATTTCACTATTTTTATTCAAAATTCAATGAATTATTAATTTAAATTTATATAAAATTCGGGGTCGTTACAGACTTCCCCCCTTAAAAGAATTTCGTCCTCGAAATTACCAAGGAGACACAAAGATAGATGAAGGATATTTCATCAATTCTAACTGAATATCTATTCTGCATTTGGCTTACCAAATCAGAATATCAATAAAAGATACAAGAACGAATCTGTCTTAACACTTCACAAGATACTCGGGTTATCCAGATCTACGAAGTATGGAGTGGCATCGGTCAGTTCGAAGTGATAACTAACCATTCGTAGAATATACTGGGACCCAAAGAATAGATAGATATATGGATACGATTTCAAAATTTTTAGTTTAGAAACTAAATTATATCTATCAACTATAGCAATCAAAGCAACCAATACATCCAAACAAACAAGTCTGGCCTATCTGGAGTTTATGTCCCATATTAATATATCGAATCTTCTTCCTGGATCTACCAGAAATTATCGAAGAATTCAGAAAAGATGACGAATCAAAGAGATTGATAGAGAGATTTGTTTCCACTATCTTTACAGGATATTGACCATTTATAGTCGTATTCCCGTCCCCTATCTCATCCTCTTCTTGCACTCATACTCACTATCACGGAATAGTAAGAGAATTTACTGAGGCTTACGGACGGATATCTGAGAATTACTCATCCTAGGGTATACTTCACCCTATCTCTAATGAGCTACTTAATGTGTTATACTCCTGAGCTAAAGTTCAACCTTAGCTCTGATACCACATGTGACGACTCGGGTTTTGCCCGCTCGAAAATCAACATCCGTACTTCACATTGTACTAGAATGCCGCAGATTCGACCGTTCAAATCCGATTCGCCGGAGCTATAACACAATTAAGTAAATAACACAGCGGAAGAAAAGAATAATACATTGATATATAATATCTGATACAACAGAGTGATACAATGAATATCAATATACATCAGAGATATGATACAAGAAATAGCAGCGGAAAAGAAAAGATAACAACGGCAGCGGAACAATATCAATAGAAGTGATACAAAATGATCTTCAGACAAGAATGAATCCACAACTCCAAGATGAGCAACTCGGATGAATGAACTCCAAATACTGAACTAGCTCCAGATAATCTACTAAACCTGAATATCTGAAAAGAAACCCAACTCTAGACTGCTCGTGTGGAAAATTATGAGCACCCAGAGTTTAGGAAAGGAACAATAAACTCCGGATCAGTCATGGGACTGGTGTGAGCAACAAAAACAGTTTATCTTTAAACAACAACAAAATAATTTATTCACAGATTTTCCAAATTAATTTCCATTTCAATTTGATTAACTCGTTAAACCTTTAAATCAAGATTTAACTTATAGCTTTCAAAACAATCCCATTTCAAATGATTTAAACCAATCATTATTTTAAATCTGTTAATAATAAACAGATTCAAATCATAGCTTTTCAAAACAATTCATTCATAACTTGAAAAACCATTTCCAATTCAATATTGAAATTCCTTTAACTAAATTGGAATTTCATTTCTTATCTGAGAGCTTTTATTCTTTTAAAAACAAACAGTTTCATTTTGGAAATCTGGTTCATTCATACAAGTTAAAGTCTTTGGGTTAAATCCAAATTCTCAAAATTTCACTTTTAAATGGTTTAGATTCATACAAACACATTTATAACATTTTCAATCCCTAGTTTCAAATCATAGGATTCAACTTCAAACTTGAATTCAAATTTAAATCAAATTATTTAAATTTTCAAAACTCGATTAAGTTATTCAAAATAACTTTTATCTTTGAAATTCCATTTCAAAAGCTTCTCACTTTAAACCCAAATTTCAAATTTCAAAATCAATTGAAATTAAAATTTCAATTTCAAAAACATCAAATTTAAATTATCTGTGACTTAACCGATTTCCACGTGAAATCCATATTTGTGTGTGTAAAGGTGTGGTCCAGGGGTTTCACACAATAGTGCAACTCAATGAATCATCACATATCAGAATACAGAAATATAATTCGATAAGCGGTATAAGAACAACGCTTATCGTTCATTCACAGATCATAGATATATAAAGGTCACAGATAAGTAAACTACATATCACAACATAAATCAGGGTGTATCACAAAGCATCATATATCAGGGATATCAAACAATCAAATCATTCAATAGAATTCAAACATTCATAAGTAAGATCAGTTAATATCTGATTTATTCAAATTAGATTAATTACTTATGAATTTCTAATCCGGGTTAATTAATCATTAATTAATTACAAATTATTTGAAATAAATCTTCTTTCAAATTTATTAGTTAACTCTTAATTATTAACTAATCAGTTCTTAATTCATGAATTAGTTAATCTTTAATTATTAATTAATAAACCTTAATTATCAATTAATAAACTTAATAACAACTCACTTAATCCTTAATTGATCTCTATAGATCAATCATTTCTTATTCATTAATTAATTAATAAAACCAAGTTATTAAGCAATACACTCAATTTCACTAAGTACTTCTTAATTACAAATTAATTGACCTTTAATTTCTTAATTAATAAATTTCCAATTTATTAATCTCTAATTACTAGTTAATCAATTATAACTATTAATTAATTAAATTACTTAATTATTCTTAAATTAACCATTTAATTAACCTTTATCTTTAATTAATTAAATTAACTAATTATACTTAATTTCCTAATTAACTTAATTAACACCAAGAAAATAAAACATTTTTACTTAAGATAAACATTCCTTAGTTCCCATCTTCATTTAAAAACCCTTTTATCTTTAAAAATCAATTTCTTAACATTTATTTAGTAATGGTGTAAAGAGAGTTTAAACAAATTTGTTTTTAATTTCAAAATCTTATTTTTAAAACATTTAATAAAAACTGGACTTCCTTTCTCACTTCGGGTCCTACCCGAATACTACTCGGGGCTCTCCCCGAGTTTTCTTCCTTCTTCCCCCATTTTACAAAACTTAGTTAAAATTTTTAAAGTATAAAAACAGTAGACACTAAAACAGAAAATCAGGCTCATCACCTTCAACTTACTCGAGCACGAACTCGAGTTAAACCCCAACAATCCCGACCTCGCTTCGAGGAAACTACTCCAGATTCTCGAACAACTCACGCGAAGAACCTCTTCTTCCCCAAACTCCACGATACTCCCAGATACAACGTGCACGTGCACAGGCGAAATTTTCGCCTGCGACCATCGACTCCGACGCCAGCATATCGTCTCCGATCATCTTCCACGATTCCAGTCATCAAAATCTCGAACCCATCCCTAAGTCGAATTCGAGTTTTCCTGTCACAAGAACAGGAACAACACCCAAACTGGATCACCATCGAACTCATCTCTCCGATCACCAGAGCCTTTGGGCTTCCAGCCACACCTTCGCCTTCCTTCCAGTCTCCGGTCCCCAAAATTTCGTGGAACTCGATCCACCATGGAGGTCGAGGCGAACTCGTTTCCAAAACTTACCAAAACTAGGTTTACAGAAAAGAATTTGTCACCGTTTCCTCCACGACGACCTACAACGCCTTCCCCTATTTTTCCCGGCCTCTCCGTTCACCATTCCATCACCATAGTGAACCCTGAACGTTCTAGTCTACTCGATCACCAGAAATTGCCTATAACTTCAAAACTCATTCCACTCGAACTGCTCCTTCATTTCAATGTTAAAAATTATGATTTTACCTTTAAAAATCAAGTTTCTAGTTAATGATTTAGTCTACATGTCTGAATTTAGAAATTTAAAAGTTCGAATTTTATCAAACTTATGCTTTCCCTGTTCTATTTCGTTTTTCCAGAGCAAAACCCAACTTTGATTCAAATAAATAAAATTTCAACCTAAGGTCATGATCAAACAGACATGTTTGGTTAAGATACTATATGTAAATAGTAAATAGATTGAACAGGTTGATTTGTTTAAGCCTGAGTTTCAAGTTTTTAGCACAGAGGTGGATTTACAGACTATAACAGACAGGTATCAACCTATATAAAAATTTCATAAATATGTTCATGCAAACATATTTTTCTTTTCAAACATAAGAACATTGCAAACACACTTAAGTAAATTTTAAATTTAATGTTACTCACAGGTAAAGGAAACAAAGAAGGTTTGCTCACCTATCATGATTCGAAGAACAGAGAAGCTTGGATTTGCTTGAATTTGAAAACTGGAAACTTGAAAAGCTTTAAAACTTGAGACTTTGAAACTGGAAGGAACTTCAGAGATTTCTTTTGAGAGATGCTTTAATTTCTTATAAAAAACAACTGAAATGCTTGGATTGATTTCAGGCTTGCATTTATGAATAGCCTTGCTCAGGCTTTGGAAAAAGATTACAGAGTTTGTTGCTTTCTCTTGTTTTGAAAATGGTTTGAATGCTTTGCTTTGTTTGAATGAACGAAAAAGGAAAGGAAACTTGATAATAAAGAAAACAAGTATGCAGAGGCTAAGTTGCATTTGTACAAGATTTGATCAGAGATTTTCTTTAGATGGGGGCTGATATGATATTTATTTGTACAAGCATTTATTAGAAGTGGCATACATATCCCCTCCATTCCTATTCGTATGGTACTTATGTATGTACAAACAAATATGAAGATATCTTTCCTTATGTCCTTCAGCCTAGCATATCTACATGCTTACCATACCATTTCTTTACTTTATTATGTACATCTAGTGTGTATTTTATTTTGTTTTCGACTTGCTCTTCTTGCCTGCGAATCTAGATACTTAGTACATATATAAATTTTACTTTGACTTGTATATATCTTTGTTTATTTATATAATTTTTTACTTGCCTGCATCTTTCTTTACTTGTTTTCCAGTTCACACTTACTTCATTTGTTTTGTTGACTTCGGCTGAGAAGATGCTAGTAAGTATTCTTGTACATGAATACACATATCTTTGCTTCGGTCATAAATTGCTTTGTAATACTATTGAATGTATTATTATCTTCATATTTATTGTCTTATATTATTTTATAAACCCGAATTCAATATACATATATATTAACTTCAAATTTTCTCATATATCGCGCATACATATATATTTTTAATTTCAAATGATTTATACAGAATATATATAGATTCGGGGAAACTCGCATCACTTAATCATTTTATTTCACTATTTTTATTCAAAATTCAATGAATTATTAATTTAAATTTATATAAAATTCGGGGTCGTTACAATACGTTAAACTATTTATTATGTAGTAATATTCGCTATTATAATAATGTCTAATAGTAAAATAAACTTACTTTTAAATAGCGTTAAGGCTTTACATTTTCCACCTTAACACATAAATAGTGCCAGTAGTCTATACAGTACCTGCGTACCTCCAGATCGGGAGGCTACGAGAAGATACTCCATAGGTACGACACAAATCAAACTCGTACAAGGCGCGCTAGGGTAGGTGATACGGCACAACTAGGCAATGCCAGGGTAGATATACCAATTACGCATCCAGGCTGGTGGTAACGCATAGCAGCCACTACCGCCCACCTCAGAACACACTCCCAAATCAAAAATCAAAGGGTGGCCACCAAATCAATCACAAAGTAATAGAATGGTATCGAAGAAATGTGTCCGATCAGAGGTGCTACCTCATTGGCCCATCAATCGCTCCTATTTTAGCCACCTTATGCCAACTCACGGGAGTCGGGTCCACGTATATACCTCAATAGGAATCGTCGCCACCATCCTACTTCATTCTGGAATCTCCACCGCGTACATGGTTGTCAAAGTGGTTTTCGGTATCGACAAAGAGTATGCCCATATCCGATCCCGGTCTGTTTGCCAACCAATCGTTATTATAACCCATGGATATTTATTTAGAAATAATTTATACCTCAAAACAAAATATCATATCCATTTCAAACAAGTTTATACTTCAAAACCAAAATATTATATCCATTTCAAAACTAGTTTATACTTCAAACCAAAATATTATATCCATTTCAAAACTAGTTTATACTTCAAAACAAAAATATCATATTCAAAACTAGTTTATACTCCAAAACCAAAATATCATTTGAACAAACCCAAATTTCCAATCACTGAATATTTCTTTCAATTTATTTAAACTTGAAATATTCCTTTTTAAATCATCTTAAACCAAAACCACTTTATAAAGCCATATTCTTAAATCTTAAATTGCAAATCAATATATTCAAAACAATTCTTAATTAAATACTATTTCAAATAAATTCATTTCCAAAAGTCATAGTACTTTCAAAATTATAACAAATTCGACATCAAAACACTTTGAAACCATAATACTTTGAAACCATATCAATTTTAAAATGTTATCATTTGGAAATCATAATATTTATAAAAATCATAACACCCTTAAAAAATATATTCATTACCAAAGTTATAGCATTTTTAAGTTCATTCGTTCAATTATACCAATTTCGAAAACATTGTATTAGCTTATAAATTTCAAAAATGGTTTATATTACACCTCAAAACATATTCATTTAAGCCATTTGAATTCAATGTCAAAATCTTCCAAAATATATTCATTTCCAAAGTTCAATGTAATTTCAGCCACAACAGCACTTATAAAGTGTTACAGTAAATATACTAACATTTCAAAAACATTGTCAAATTCAAAACAGCAGCACTTATAAAGTGCTACGGTAGGTATTAGTATTTCAAAACAGTTTAGTTTCAGAAACAGCAGCACTTACAAAGTGCTACAGTAAGACATATTGGTATTTTCAGAAATAGTTCAAATTCAGAAACAGCGGCACTTATAAAGTGCTGTAGTATCTTAGTTATTTCAGAACATAGTTAAATTTCAGAACAGCGGCACTTTGGAAATGCTGCCAATACAATTCCAGATTTATTATAACATTTCAAAAACATTAAAAAACTTCAATTTTAACCATTTTAACTTATAAAACCCTATCTTACATTTCAAAAATATTCATTTGGATACCATTTAGCTTATGATTTAAATAAAATAACTTTTTATAAATAAATATCCAAATTAAACTATAATTCATTTATTAAGTCAAAGGTACACTATTTACTTAACCTTTTATTTTAACAAATAACTTAACACTTTATTTGAAATACCCATTTCATAAACAAAATATTCTTTTAATAAGTCAAACTTCACATTTCCAATTAAACCCAAATTTTCCATTATAAAGTTAAGTCATAATTTAAGATACATTTTACCAATTTAAATCATAATTATTTATTTTACAAAACAAATCCATTTCATACATAAAATTGTTTATTTTACAAAACATATCCATTTCATACATAAAATTATTTATTTTACAAAACATATCCATTTCATAAAATAAAATCTATTACCATCACTATGTTAGATTTAAAAATTCCACATTAAATCAAATTTAATTATTAAGTCATTTATCATCAATAAAGATCTTTAAATTGCAATTTAAAAACTAATTATTGATATATAAAGATTCCAACTTATAGAAAACCAATATAACTTTATAATTTAAAAATCAAACCACTTATTGACTTATAAAAATTCCCTATATTTAAAATCATTGAATCAAATTTTTAAGTAAAATTTTCATATATCTTAAAACTTAAAAATACTTAAAAAAATTTAAGAAAATATTATTAAATATATAACCATGGGTCTATATAATATTTTCTAACCTAGGTCAAGTGATACGGATATGTATCATTTCAATCCGTAATTTAAAAGAAAAATTCGGGTTCTATCATTTCAAACCCGCAATCCCAAGTCAACTAAAATACAATAAAAATCACTCGAGCCTATCATTTCAGCTCATAATGATTTTTCCTTATTCTAAGGTCCGTTCGGTTATGTATAATTTCAACCCATAGTGAAAGGGAACTTGCAGTGTGAGATACAGAAAATAAAATAAATAGTATAGCATAACATATCATAAGAGGTGATGTAACAAATATATAAGCAGTATTTAACATCATATAATCATATCACAGGCATATATGAATTAATCAACATAGTATATCAATTTCTACAATCCACTTGTCGTCGTTTCATAATTATTTAAGTACGAATGTCGAGAGTGATAAACTCACCTTTTAGAGTTAGAGATGACAATTTGAAACACACAACTACGCTCCGAAAGCACGACAAAGCACGAATAGATTTGAGGAGAAGATGATGAGCCAATATTCAAATCATGCAATAAATAAAATAAAACAAATATAAGAATATGATTCAATACAAAAGATTGTAGATTAAAACAATGGAAAAGGATGAATCAAAGTGACATAACCTTGCTCTAACCAACAAATGGGCTCGGCTACATCACCTTTGGGCTCGACCACATCAATACATGGCTCGGCCATGATGGTTTATGGTCTGGATTAGGTCAGGTCCGAGGAGCACGGCCTAAAGCAAGGTAAGGAGGAGGAGTAGGTGGTGGAAATAGGTGTGGCCGAGGCAAACAAAGGAGGAAGGGATGCATATATAGTGATAGGTTAGGGTTTTGTTCATGTTTTGTTGGTGGATCTAGATCTAGGGGTCACGGCCATGATTGAAGGAGGTGGTGCTGGTCATGGAAGGTGATGGTGGAGGAGGTGATGGTCGGCTAGGGTTGATGATGAAAGGTAGCGACCGAGCATAGCAAAGGGGAAACAAACAAAATAAAAGAGAAAGAGGAAAAGAAGGAGGAGGCCATGGAACTTACTGTAATTTTCTTCAGGAAGCAAATGAGAAATGAGATGGGATGAGATGTTTTTGTACGTGATTTGCAAAAGTAAGAGGCGACTAGGGTTTAGTGGAGTGAACGGCTAAGATGTGGAATGAAAAGGTTAGAGAATAAAAAGGCTTGACTTGATTTCCAAGAAAATAAACCTAAGTCTCTTAGAATTTCCAAAGCCATTTATCTAAATAAAATCCAATAAATAAACCAAAGTCTAAAAAAATAAAAATAGAAAATAAAATAGAGAAATGAACATAGGAAAATAGAAAACAAAATATAGAAAATCATTGCGTGTAAAACGCTGTAAATTATCCAATTTAAAAAGTACAAACAGAATTTGACGAAACGAAAAGCAGAACGAATATCAGAATTATATTCTGCTTCAAAGAAAAAGATTAGAAATTAAAAATTCAAATTTAAAATTTTCAACTGTGGTCAAACTTTGACCTTCAGTTGACCAAAATAAAAAAATTCAGAAAATATTTATTTTATTATATTTGGAAAATAAATTACAAACAAATTCCAACTTACTTTTGAAAATTCTAAAAATTCAATTTTAAATGATTTAAAAATCAAAGTTTTCAAAATAAAAATATTTACAAAATTATGGGTTGTTACACTCTCCCCCACCCAAAACTTTTCGTCCTCGAAAAGGAACGAGGCACGGAAAACAGAGAAAACATGATAGAATGAGATAGGATTAAGACAAGATGAAAAGAAGATTGGACTTATACCTGATAACTGTTGTCATAGGTAAATTCAACCAGATGGACATGATCTTCCCAAGATCCCATAGTCAAGAACACAAGCATGAAGAGGATCTTCCAGAATCTGATTCACTCTTTCCATTTGACCGTCGGTCTGTGGATGGTAAGCAATGCTCAGATTTAGGTGAGTACCAAAGATTCTTGGAAGGCTTCCAGAATAGACTGGTATAAGCAATAGCCTTTCCAAGTCCTGCAGCAAGGTAGGGAGAAATAAAGACAACTGAAAAGGTGATATCACTAAGGAAGATGAGAAGAAAGGCTTACATTGATCGCAGCGATCATAACTGGATCAATGGAAATTCCATTACTAGGAACAATATGCCCGTGAAATTGGACTACATCCTTCCAGAAATGGCATTTCGAAAATTTAGCCTTCAACTAATGATTCCTAGTACCTCCAGAACAGATTTCAAATGCGAATCATGTTCTTTCCTTCACTTGGAGAAGACAGGATATCACCAACAAGGACTAAAACAAACTTGGTAAGCACATCATGAGAAACACGATTCATCAAATCAACAAAGAAAGCTAGGGAATTAGTCACACCAAAAGGCATAACTAACCATTCATAGAAAAACCATTCTCAGTACGGAAAGCAGTCTCGGGAATACTTTCCTCAGCAACACTGAGCTGGTGAAACCTGGGGCAAGATCAAGCTGGGAGAAAAACAGTAGCTCCATAGAGCTGATCAGACATATCATAGATACGAGACATTGGATATTTGCAACCCAAACGAAAAATAGATTGGAAAGCAAAATAAGATAATAAATTTAAACCAATGAAAATTTCAACTTACATTAATAATTAATTTCATCCATTTGATTTCACTTGAGTTAAATAGATCTTAAGTATTTTTTAATCTCATTATCTCATCATACCATTATCTTAAATTAACAAATTTCCAAAGTCATGAATTTGAAAATCATTTATTACTCATAATTTATGCACTAAATTTCATTCTTCTTTATTCCAAAAATTATTATTCCACTTAATATCTAATCATATTATTAAGTTTATTTACACTTTTTTTATAACTGCTCCAATTTATTTATAAATTCCTTTAACACCATTTTATATTGTAATTATTCAATTAACCTTTTTCTATTTACCTCTATTAATCTTTTATACTAAAATTTAAGTGTATAACATATATTATAACCACTCAAATTCTATTTATAAAATCCTTTTATATTGTATATTATCCAATTACATATTCAACTTCTTATTAATTTAGGTAAGTTATATTGGAATGTAATAGAATATTATACAAATAAAATTTTCTAATTCAATTATTCAAGCTTAAATATTTACTCAAAATTTTGGCTACTTTTTATAATTGAAATCATCCCTTAAGATAAAATTTAAGAATTAAATTTTCGGTTAACTTCAAACTGCTCTAGAGATAAATAAATACATATACAATATATATATATATACCAAATCAAATTTTAAACCATATATCAATATATATATTATAAATTAAGTAAAAAAATTTAGAAATTCAAATCAATTTAATTCTTCAAAGCAAAACTGTAGCAAAGCTACAGAATGGCCTCTTCACTTCGAAATTCGAAAATGAATGTCGATGGTGCTGCAGTCATCACCGAAATTATTTTCCAGCGACAAAGAGAAGAACACTGCTTTAAAACTTTAAAAATCTTTAGAAACAATTTCAATTCGAAAATATTTTAAATAATATACCCTTTAAACTTTAAAACCAAAGTTTGAAATCATCGAAAATTAAATTCTCGAATTCTTGATTTAAATTCATTTAAATTTCCCAATTAATTTATAACCATATTTTTATAGTTCAATTATTTATATATGAGACAAAAGCCAATGGTTTTCAAGTTATATATATAAAGTCAAATATTATTTCTTAACAACCAATTCAATTAACTATCAAAATTCAGAAAATTATACATATATAAAATATAATTATACAAAATTTATTCCATTTACTATGATAACCCAGATTTTTGGACATCGGATAATTGGATAATTAACTGACTTTAAACTATTGAGATACTGATTTTATTTAGTTGAACAAATAAAATATGTGTTATCAAATTACTATTGTTTATATATATAGATTGTAAATAGAACTTGGATTTGAAATTCAAAGGTAAATATCTTAAAAATAAAGTTGATTTGAAAACTCTACATGCAAACACCAAGTATGTATATAGTTATTAATTAATGTATAAATGGGTTTTATATTATTTCTTTAAAAAGTTATATAACTATAAGTAAAAAGAAAATGTATAATATAAAATATAATATAAAAACATATAAAAATATATTTAAACATTTATACATGTAAATAAAGACAAGTGTAATCATCTTATCATCTTATTAAATATGTGTAAGCATAGTATTACTTGAGAATACAAGTGTAAGAATGATAATATCATGTAATAACAAGTGGCAAATCCTTTTTCTTTTAATTTGAAAATTTATAAACAATGTAGTATTAGAGAAACCAGGCTAATGCAAATTTCCTCAAATCTTTTCATCTTCATTTTTTAAAACTAAAACCTGGTAACAAAGAAAACAAATAAGATCAAAAGAAAAAGCAAAAGAAAAGAAAATCAAACTAAAACTAGCAACAACTTCAACCTGATTCAAGGGCAAAGTAAGATCAGATTCAACTCAAAATATCAAGCAAAGATTCAACTAAAACAAATCAAGTAGCAAGTTCAACTCAGTTTAGGTCAAAGCAAATCATCCATATAAGCAGATCTATTCAAAAACAAGTCCAGTTTCAAAGCTTATTCTCTGCCTTTCAAATGCCAGGTGAGAAAACTACCTTATTAAGGCTTAAAAATCTATTGAATCTGGTTTTCATATGATGTTAATATTGTAAAAACTATTTATATAGATGTAAGTATGACTGCATGTATATATATACATGTAAATAAGGTGTGCATGTCTGGTATAAGCTCTGTTTCAGGTTACAGGCTTCACAAATAAGTTCAAAAATCGATTCCTCTTCTTCTAATTCTTGTTAGACTTAAGCATGTAAACAAGATCTGTTAGAAATAACAAGACATTAACTTTAAAAATATTTTTAAGTTAAAATAAAGGAAAGTTTGTCTGGGAAGAAGAATATACAGTAAATTCAAATATGTGTCGAAATTCAAATATCTTAATTTCTTGATTCATTTATATAATATGATTTGCTTTCAGAAAATATGATTTTTAAAAGTAAAATCATGAATTTTAGTTTATTCAATCATGAGAAAATGTGAGTTGAACGGGATTGTCAATTTCGTCAATTTCTGGTGATCGACGACAATTCATGGGTCGTGCTTTATGTCGAAGATAGCTTAGAGGATACATATCGATGGAAAAATAGTGGTTGAATTTATAGTTTGTCATGGTGGCGGAAGGGAAATGAATTAGGGTTTTATCATGAAGTTTCATCGACGTTGTTCATTGGGCTCATGCGTCGTCAATGATGGATTGGAGACAATCGCATGTGGGGGATTGGAAGCATGGGTGAATGGAGATGGTCGGGTCATGATCGCGAGTTCACCAGTGGACGGTGGCGTCGGGGCGGAGGAGATTTGTTGATCGGGTTGTGTTTCTAGGTTAGAATCGAGATACTCGATTTTGAATTCCAGTCGAATTGATCGATCTGGGTGCTCGGGTTGATCGACGATGATGTTAATGACTTGTTGAGGGGATCGGCTATATTATAGCATGATAGGGGGTTCTCGCTTCGCGTTTGTTAGCGAACGGGAGACTCTTACCCCTACATGTCCCTTTGAGGTAGTATAAGGCCTTGGGTTGGTTGCGAGTCGAGAGGCTGGCCGTAAAAGCAAATTCGAGGTACCAGTGTATGCCACGGTGGGGCTGGGATGGTTGAAAAGCCTACCAGTTGTGGCCGCTGTCGATGGTTGAAAAGCATAGACCATTACATTTGGTATTAGAGCTGAAGGTTAAGCAAGAACCTTGGCTCTGGTGGGATTTACTCATTAAGGATAAGGTCAATAGTACCCTAAAATGAGTTGAGAGTATTGTATATGAGAGCGTACTTGTTATTTTCTTATATAAAGATTTTTAAATGGTTTTAAAAATAAATGATTTTTTATATAAGTTTATCTTTTGATATATATAAAGAAATAATTTTTCCTAATTATTAAATATATTAAAGAAATTGGTTGTTGAATCATTGGAATTAAATAAAATAATGAGAATTAAGTGGTAATAGTAATACAACCAAATTGAAATTGAATGAAGATAAGTTTGAAATGGATCCAAACTGAAATTAAAATCTTGAATTTGTAGAAGTATTTTCAGAATAAAGATAATAATGAATTGGTTTCCAGATATGATAATCTTGGTTATTATATATGGTTGTTGTGTTTAATAATGAAATGTGTAAATGATTAAGCAAAATGAAATGTTTTAGGGAAGTAAACTTTTAGGTGAGTATGACTTGTAAAATTTGGAAATCAATTTGGAATTTGATTTGTGTTTGAAATAAACTTGGAAATTTCAAAATGAAATTGTTTAAAGATTTAAGTTGTTAACTTAAAAGTAAAGGTTGATTTGATTTAAAGGATTAAATCAACATTTAAAATTTTAACTCGCATTTATGAAATTCGAGATAGTTTTAAGTTGAGATTTGAATAAAATTTGTTCAAATTGAATTTGATTTGAATTAATTGAAATAGTGATTGAAGATGAATAAGCATAGAATTCAAATGGAAAATTTGAATTGAATTAATTTGAAGTGAAATTGAAGCTGTATGTGATAACCCTGATTTTTGTGAGTAATTTCATGATTTAATTTAGTTTGTATTTGTTTGAAATTGCATTGGGAAAAATAGGAATAGGAAATTGATTTGCAGATACAAAGTATAAAACATGTACATGTGCACAAGACAGTGTACACATGCACACAGATTTCTGTGTAACAAAATTTGGCAGAAATTAATAGATAAAAATAAAATAACTGATTTAGAAATACATATGCATAAAGATAGAATTTTGTCTTTAAATAAAATATAGTACAAAGAAAATAAGAGCTAGGCTGAAATAAACTTAAAATTATTTAAAGAAAGAAAGAAAAATAAAAGGCTTAGGTATACATAGGTTATACATGTATACAGTCAATCAATCTCTGGAAGGAAACAGAGTTGCATGAAAATGGCATGAGTCCCTAAACAAGCACTTTATCTATTCTCAGTAATTTCTTTTATTAAGAAAATAATAACAATAATAATAAGAAGTCATGCATATGACATGACCAGGGAAAATTAAAAGAGAGAAACTAATTTCTGGAAAGGAAGACAAGGACCACATACCCTTTTATTTTCTTGAATCAAACCAGAGGCAGGCTATGTTTGGGATGGGGTAGAACTGACATTGGGTAAGTCCATAAACCCTAGTAACAACCAAGATTTATATAAAAGGCCTAGTATAGTAAGACCATATGTTTTTGTTCTTCATTAACCTAAAGAGAAAAATATACAAGGCATAAACCAGAGAAAATAGGAGAAGGCAGAAGACTAAAAGGGGGTTCATAAGGCATAGGAAGAAGAAGGATTAAGGTGAGTAACCTCACTGAAAACTTTGGCATTAAGACCTGAATATTGAGGCAGCCACTTTGAACTAATTTTCTTTTACAAGTTATGTTTTATGTTTGGATGACTTTGGTTTGTTAATGATTTGTTTAAGGGTAAAACCTCTATCTGATTTACCCAGAAAAATAAGAGTCATGGATACATGAACTAAAATGTTTGTCTGAGATATGGGTTAGCTTTGAGATTGAGTGTTTTCTTTTATAAGTTTTCTTTATAAGTTGTTTATAAAAAAAAATCCCCGGATTCAAGTAGTGGGTATATGGTCTGAAGGTAGAAAGAAATATGGGCTGTAACATTGTGTTGTTGCTTATGTCTCATATTAATTAAAACAAAAGAAAATGTAGAAGTGCAATGTTGTACATGTGCTGAGCTTCTATGTTTTATGAAATACCCAAATCAAATATACTTGTGGTTTAGCCAGATCATGAATCTGATTGAACCAGAGGTAAGGGAAAATATATATATATAGCAAATTACTCAGGACCATATGCTTACATCTTGATCCAGTGAAACCCACAGGCAAAAATAATGTGCTAAGAAGTCACTTCCCTCTTTCATGATAAAATGTTTGCTTATGAGAATATAACTTACCAAACTCTGGATGAATACATATTGCTTGCATTATTTATATTTCCCTGATTAAGAAGTGAGATGCAGAAGGGATTAGCACTGCTATGAAAAATAATAATAACACTTAGTAATTTAACTAAGGACTTGGGATCTTAGGGCTACCAAAGTATAGCTTGGCAATGGGAATATTGCAAGTTCACACATGGTATATTTATACCCAGGGGCCTGAGTGTGCTGGGTTAACAGAGAAAGGTCCCAGGCAGTGTGTGTTTAAAAAGAAGAAAGTAGCTAAAGACCCTGTTATATTTGATAATGAATTCTAGGAATAAATTCAGGAGAGGTCTTGGCAAAATCCCTGATGGCCAGTAAAGTTGAAAAGGGGATGATAACTGAATTGATGTTTGTATATGGTTGTTTTGGTGCTTTTTATGGATGAATCTTATGATTGTTTTCTATGAATCAAGTCATGGTGATTATATGTGTAAATAATCTGTTAACACTGAGATGAAGGAACATGCTTCACAAAAAGAAAAACAAGCATAAGGAAGATACTGAGTTTCTTATTCATGTAAAGTTTGTTTATAAAGAGAATTGAATGAGATCATGTTTTCAGTTGGATTATTCATACCAGACAAATAGTCTGACCCTTTTGTGTTTATGCACCATTGGGTGTCTCATATTCATATGGGGCAGTTCATGGTGGTTTTGCAGGGAAATAGGAATTGCTTTGATCAGGCTTGGATGTTAAACTGCTTAAGATTTGGATGCTATGTTTTTAAAAGACTTAGCTGAAGTAAACTACACCTTCATGATGAACTAGATTAAGACCTATTGTTAAAAATTACTTTGAGAAACCAATGTATGGTTAATTGTTGTTTTGTAGATGTTGAACTTATATGTCTCAGCTGAACTATGTGCTTTGTTTTGCTAAATGCTTTGCTATGGAAAAAAAATGGATTTTAAGCTTCAAGAACAGTTAGGCTATAATGGTAGAAAATCTGAGATTGAAAGAATTTGTGGTTTGTATGTATATCCATAGAACTGGCATAAGAAAATCCATGTTCAAGTCAAAATAAAATCTGATAGAAAGGGTTGAGTTGCTTTGAAAAGAAAATGATATAGCAGGTATTATGTAACTGAGTAGTGCAAACCAGAACAAGGCTAACATAGCCCTTTTTCTTGAGCCTGGGTCAAGCCAGCAACTAAGGATTTAAATTAAATGTTTGGATCTGTTTCATAGCCAAAGTATATAATAGGTTCAGACAATTTTGTTCACAGGAGAAAAAAAAACAAAAATTGGGTTTGAACCGACCAGCATAGCACTCGAACTCGTGACCTCTCATGTGTTAGTTAGGCGCGTTTCCATTACGCCTAGATGTTGCTTGTGTTCACTTAGGATCCACTTTCTTTTAGCCTGAGTTTGATACTATACAAACTTTAACACAATCATCCATATAAAAAGCTTGCTTTCCACTGATTATTACTTGATCATTTCTCAATTAGAATAACAGACTAAAGTACATGTTTCCAATGGATTCTATGGTCAAAAATCAGATTACAATAATTAATCTTTTTTAAGGAATTATCACATTTTAATAGATTTAAAAGGAATTCTACTTACATATTAACATACTCTGATTCTAGTAGAATATAACATAGATATCTTCATATATGTATGTTAGGGATGATTTAGATTTAAAACAATATTTTTATATTGTGAAAGATCCTGGATATATTTTGTTTATTGGAGAAAGAAAATGACCCTGGGAAATATATTTGTAATGAATGATATATCTATATATCATTTCTTGAAAATAAAAAAAATCCTTATGAAATTAGGGTGAAAAATAGGAGGGTCATTTCAGTTGGTATCAGAGCTATGTTGTTAAATAACATAGCAAAAAAAAAATTTGTATGAATTTGTTTGCATTGGATGTATAGAAGTGTTTACTGCTTTGGATGTTTTGTTTTTTTTATTTACACTATTGATATCTATTATGACAGAATAAGTGATAAATTAAAATGAATTAATCTATAGAGCATTAGGCAAAACAGACTAACCTAAGTGTTATATCCATAGAGCTATGGTAGGACCCAGACATCAAAATGTAGGAACAAGTGAACCACCCATGGTGAATGTGCAAGAATTCATGAGGGCCATAAGAGATGGAGTAGGCAACAGGCAGGAAAATCCACATGAGGAACTTTCCAAACTACTCAAGACTTTTACCAATCTTGGAGGCAAAACCTTTGATGGCACAGAAGGAGTTATGGGGGTTCAAAATTGGCTTAGAATTTTGGAAAGAATCTTTGCAGACATGCAAGTTGAAGACCAAAGGAAGAGGCAAATTGCATCTAGGCAATTGAGAGGAGCAGCTTTGGATTGGTGGGAGGTTATCATAGCTGGAAGACCTGAAGGAGAAGTAACATGGGATCAGTTTAAAGCAATGTTGGAAGGCAGATTTATCCCTGCATCAGCTAAGGAATCTTTACTGGAGGAATTCATCAAATTGAGGCAAGGGACTATGAGTGTCACTGAGTACACTCAGAAGTTTGAATCATTGGCAAAGTATGGTGCAGTGCTCATCACTACTGAGGAAGCTAAGAATGGCAGATATATCCAAGGGTTGAACTCTAGCCTTAGTAGAGCCATGCTACCATATAAGGATAAAACTTTTGATCAAGTTTTGGATTTGACTCTGAGCATTGAACAACATGATAAAGCTAGAGAGAATTTCAGGGCATTCAAAAATAATCAAAACAAGAAGGGAAAGGGTAAATTTCACCCTTATGATAAAAAGAAAACAGACATAACTTCCACCAAGAAACCAGAAGAAGCCAGAACTGCTGAAGTTAAGAAGAGGATCACTTGTTACAACTGTGGACAAGAGGGGCACATGAAAAATAGGTGCACCAATCCTAGACCAGCATCCTTCAATTGTCACCATTGTGGGAAGGAAGGTCACATAAAGAGGAACTGCCCAGATTTTAAGCAAGGAAAATTAGGGGCTTTGGAAGGGAAAGGCAAGGCAGCTGAGGGATCAAATGTTGAAAAGCATGGTCAAGTTGAAGGTACTTTGCTTATCCATTCAATACCTTTAACAGTAGTATATGATACTGGGGCTACACACTCATTGATCTCTCATGATATTGCACAACAATTAAAATTGAACTGTATGATTGTTGATAAACCACTGCTAATTAGAAGCCCTATAGGTAGTTCATGTGTCATGGGTATGATGTGCATGCAACTGGGATTAAATATAGGAGGACATGTGTTTGAGTCAAACCTATATGTGTTGCAATATCCAGACATAGGAATTATTTTAGGAGTTGATTGGTTGAGTAGATATAAGGCTATCATAAATATGGAGACATCCACCATATCATTGAAGGTTTCTGATGGACAAAGGATAATCGTTCTTTGTGAGGCAAACAAAAATAGAAGTATAGCCAACCTTTCTGCATTGTCAAATGAAAAACCCATGCCTGCATTAGAAGAGATCCCCATAGTTAATCAATATGATGATGTGTTTGGGGAAGTAAGAGGAGTTCCTAATCACAGGCCAGTTGAATTTTCAATTAGAATAATTCCAGGAGCTAGCCCAGTGGTTAAAAGACCAACCAGAATGGGGCCTAAGGAATTGATGGAGTTGAAAAAGCAATTAGTTGAACTAGAAGAAAAAGGTTTTATTAGACCCAGTAGCTCATCATGGGGAGCACCAGTAGTCTTTGTTAAGAAACATGATGGATCCCTGAGATTATGTATTGACTATAGGGAATTAAATAAAGTCACAGTTAAAAATAAATACCCCTTACCAAGAATTGATGATCTCTTTGATCAATTGAGTGGTGCAAAGATATTCTCCAGGCTTGATTTAGCCTCAGGCTTTCATCAGATGAAAGTAGAAGAGGAAAGCATTAAGTATACAGCCTTTAACACCAGATATGGACTTTATGAATTTTTGGTGATGCCATTTGGCTTAACAAATGCTCCTTCCTATTTTGTTGATTTGATGAATAGGATTTTCAGAGAATACTTGGATAAGTTTGTATTAATATTTATTGATGATATACTAATTTATTCTAAGTCAGTTAGAGAGCATGAGAACCATTTGCATATAGTATTTGAGAAATTGAGACAGGAAGACTTGAAAGCAAAGTTTTCAAAATGCACTTTTTGGCAGAATGAAGTGAACTTTCTAGGCCATATTATATCAGAAAAAGGAATAGCTGTGGACTCCAATAAAGTCATTGCAGTGCAAGCTTGGAAAAGGCCTACTAATGTCACTGAAGTCAGATCATTTATGGGAATGGCTGGTTACTATAGAAGATTTATAAAAGATTTTGCAAAAATCTCAATTCCATTAACCAGATTGACTAGGAAAAATCAAGTGTTCACGTGGACTGAGGAGTGTGAAAATGCCTTTGGGAAATTAAAAGAAGCACTGGTACAAGATCCAATTCTTAAAGTACCTGAGGGAAATGAAAACTTGGTGGTGTATACTGATGCAAGTGGACAAGGGCTTGGAGCAGTGTTGATGCAACAACATCAGGTAATAGCTTATGCTTCTAGGCAGTTGAAATCAAGTGAAGTAAGGTATGCTACTCATGACCTTGAATTGGCTGCGGTAGTGTATGCCCTTAAGCTATGGAGACACTACTTGTTGGGAGCAAAATTTGAAGTATATACAGACCATAAATCACTCAAATATTTGTTTTCACAAAAAGAACTAAATATGAGGCAACAAAGATGGATTGAACTCTTAGCCTCATATGATTTTGAAATATTTTACACACCAGGTAAGGCTAATAAAGTAGCAGATGCCCTAAGTAGACAACATGCTAAAGTGGCTAGATTAATGATAGAAGAGTTTAACACTTTATCATTATTAATTGATTCAGAGATAAAAAGTGATAACATAGAAAACATGAGCTTATGCAGTGGGAAGGTAGAAATGGGAAAATTAAGTTTTATTACTCTGGGATCAGAATTGAAAAATAAAGTTGCAATGCTACAGAACCAAGATCCATTTTTATTTGGAAAGAAGACACAAATATTAAATGGTGAGACAGTAGAAGGTTTTCAGTTGGATGATCAGGGCCATCTGAAGAAAGGAGAAAGAATATGTGTTCCAGCAATGGATGAGTTGAAGCAAGAAATTTTGGATGCTTACCACAAAAGCAAATATACTATACACCCAGGAAGCACAAGAATGTATCACAACCTCAAGAGAGATTATTGGTGGAGTGGTATGAAGAGTGCAGTGGCAACCTATGTATCAAAATGTATGGTTTGCCAGCAGGTGAAGGCCGAGTATCAAAAACCCTCAGGAATGCTTCAACCTTTGCAAATACCACAGTGGAAATGGGAAGACATATCAATGGATTTTATTGATGGTTTGCCTAGAACTAGGAGGGGAAATGATAGTATTTGGGTAATGGTGGATAGGTTAACCAAGTCAGCCCACTTTATACCAGTGAAATCAGAAAGAAATGCTAATACCCTAGCCCAGTTGTTTATTAAAGAAGTAGTCAGATTGCATGGTATACCAAAGACTATAGTGAGTGATAGAGATACCATCTTCACCTCAAAATTTTGGCAGAGTTTTCACAAGGCAATGGGGACTGATTTATGTTTGAGTACAGCATACCATCCTCAATCTGATGGTCAAACAGAAATTGTGAACAAATTGCTTGAAGACATGTTGAGAGCATGTGTATTGGATTGGGGAGGAAGCTGGGAAGATTACATATATCTAGCTGAATTTGCATACAATAACACCCATCACAGTAGCATAGGCATGGCCCCCTTTGAAGCTCTCTATGGAAGGCCATGTTTATCACCTTCAAGTTGGCATGAGTCTGGAGAAAAAGTGGTCTTAGGACCAGAAAATGTGAAGGAGACTTCTGAAAAGGTAGCCTTGATCAGAAAAAGAATTGCCTCTGCCCAAGATAGACAAAAGAAATATGCAGATCAAAGAAGGAAGGCAGTACAATATGATGTTGGGGATTATGTGTTCATCAAGATATCACCCATGAAAAAGGTTCTAAGGTTTGGGAAACAAGGAAAGTTGATTCCTAGATATATAGGACCATATAAAATTCTAGAAAGAATAGGGACAGTAGCCTATAAATTAGAATTGCCAGAAGAAATGAGAGCAATGCATGATGTCTTTCATGTGTCTCAACTAAGGAGATGGGTTCATGATAAGGAAGCAATACTAGAATCCTCTAAGGATGTGCAGATTGATCCTAGAATGATCTATGAAAAGGAACCAGTGGGCATAGTTTCTAGAGAAACCAAGAAATTGAGAAACAAAGAAATTAAATTAGTAAAAGTACAATGGAGTCTAGACCCAAATGATTGCACATGGGAAGTGGAGGATAAAATCAAAAATGATTATCCCCAGCTGTTTGATTGAAGAAAAGGTAAATCTATATATATATATATATATATACATACTAATGAATGTGTTGGTTGAATATGCATTGTGATTTTTATCTTGTGTTGATATGCATAGTGCTTAATAGGTGATTGGTTTGAAAATGGTTTTGAAATCAGAAAAATTCATTTTTCTGAAGAGATGATACTTAAGTTAAGTATGAAAGAATTGTGGGACACAATTCCTAAAAGGAGGGGTATATGTGATAACCCTGATTTTTGTGAGTAATTTCATGATTTAATTTAGTTTGTATTTGTTTGAAATTGCATTGGGAAAAATAGGAATAGGAAATTGATTTGCAGATACAAAGTATAAAACATGTACATGTGCACAAGACAGTGTACACATGCACACAGATTTCTGTGTAACAAAATTTGGCAGAAATTAATAGATAAAAATAAAATAACTGATTTAGAAATACATATGCATAAAGATAGAATTTTGTCTTTAAATAAAATATAGTACAAAGAAAATAAGAGCTAGGCTGAAATAAACTTAAAATTATTTAAAGAAAGAAAGAAAAATAAAAGGCTTAGGTATACATAGGTTATACATGTATACAGTCAATCAATCTCTGGAAGGAAACAGAGTTGCATGAAAATGGCATGAGTCCCTAAACAAGCACTTTATCTATTCTCAGTAATTTCTTTTATTAAGAAAATAATAACAATAATAATAAGAAGTCATGCATATGACATGACCAGGGAAAATTAAAAGAGAGAAACTAATTTCTGGAAAGGAAGACAAGGACCACATACCCTTTTATTTTCTTGAATCAAACCAGAGGCAGGCTATGTTTGGGATGGGGTAGAACTGACATTGGGTAAGTCCATAAACCCTAGTAACAGCCAAGATTTATATAAAAGGCCTAGTATAGTAAGACCATATGTTTTTGTTCTTCATTAACCTAAAGAGAAAAATATACAAGGCATAAACCAGAGAAAATAGGAGAAGGCAGAAGACTAAAAGGGGGTTCATAAGGCATAGGAAGAAGAAGGATTAAGGTGAGTAACCTCACTGAAAACTTTGGCATTAAGACCTGAATATTGAGGCAGCCAGTTTAAACTAATTTTCTTTTACAAGTTATGTTTTATGTTTGGATGACTTTGGTTTGTTAATGATTTGTTTAAGGGTAAAACCTCTATCTGATTTACCCAAAAAAATAAGAGTCATGGATACATGAACTAAAATGTTTGTCTGAGATATGGGTTAGCTTTGAGATTGAGTGTTTTCTTTTATAAGTTTTCTTTATAAGTTGTTTATAAAAAAAAATCCCCGGATTCAAGTAGTGGGTATATGGTCTGAAGGTAGAAAGAAATATGGGTTGTAACATTGTGTTGTTGCTTATGTCTCATATTAATTAAAACAAAAGAAAATGTAGAAGTGCAATGTTGTACATGTGCTGAGCTTCTATGTTTTATGAAATACCCAAATCAAATATACTTGTGGTTTAGCCAGATCATGAATCTGATTGAACCAGAGGTAAGGGAAAATATATATATAGCAAATTACTCAGGACCATATGCTTACATCTTGATCCAGTGAAACCCACAGGCAAAAATAATGTGCTAAGAAGTCACTTCCCTCTTTCATGATAAAATGTTTGCTTATGAGAATATAACTTACCAAACTCTAGATGAATACATATTGCTTGCATTATTTATATTTCCCTGATTAAGAAGTGAGATGCAGAAGGGATTAGCACTGCTATGAAAAATAATAATAACACTTAGTAATTTAACTAAGGACTTGGGATCTTAGGGCTACCAAAGTATAGCTTGGCAATGGGAATATTGCAAGTTCACACATGGTATATTTATACCCAGGGGCCTGAGTGTGCTGGGTTAACAGAGAAAGGTCCCAGGCAGTGTGTGTTTAAAAAGAAGAAAGTAGCTAAAGACCCTGTTATATTTGATAATGAATTCTAGGAATAAATTCAGGAGAGGTCTGGGCAAAATCCCTGATGGCCAGTAAAGTTGAAAAGGGGATGATAACTGAATTGATGTTTGTATATGGTTGTTTTGGTGCTTTTTATGGATGAATCTTATGATTGTTTTCTATGAATCAAGTCATGGTGATTATATGTGTAAATAATCTGTTAACACTGAGATGAAGGAACATGCTTCACAAAAAGAAAAACAAGCATAAGGAAGATACTGAGTTTCTTATTCATGTAAAGTTTGTTTATAAAGAGAATTGAATGAGATCATGTTTTCAGTTGGATTATTCATACCAGACAAATAGTCTGACCCTTTTGTGTTTATGCACCATTGGGTGTCTCATATTCATATGGGGCAGTTCATGGTGGTTTTGCAGGGAAATAGGAATTGCTTTGATCAGGCTTGGATGTTAAACTGCTTAAGATTTGGATGCTATGTTTTTAAAAGACTTTGCTGAAGTAAACTACACCTTCATGATGAACTAGATTAAGACCTATTGTTAAAAATTACTTTGAGAAACCAATGTATGGTTAATTGTTGTTTTGTAGATGTTGAACTTATATGTCTCAGCTGAACTATGTGCTTTGTTTTGCTAAATGCTTTGCTATGGAAAAAAAATGGATTTTAAGCTTCAAGAACAGTTAGGCTATAATGGTAGAAAATCTGAGATTGAAAGAATTTGTGGTTTGTATGTATATCCATAGAACTGGCATAAGAAAATCCATGTTCAAGTCAAAATAAAATCTGATAGAAAGGGTTGAGTTGCTTTGAAAAGAAAATGATATAGCAGGTATTATGTAACTGAGTAGTGCAAACCAGAACAAGGCTAACATAGCCCTTTTTCTTGAGCCTGGGTCAAGCCAGCAACTAAGGATTTAAATTAAATGTTTGGATCTGTTTCATAGCCAAAGTATATAATAGGTTCAGACAATTTTGTTCACAGGAGAAAAAAAAACAAAAATTGGGTTTGAACCGACCAGCATAGCACTCGAACTCGTGACCTCTCATGTGTTAGTTAGGCGCGTTTCCATTACGCCTAGATGTTGCTTGTGTTCACTTAGGATCCACTTTCTTTTAGCCTGAGTTTGATACTATACAAACTTTAACACAATCATCCATATAAAAAGCTTGCTTTCCACTGATTATTACTTGATCATTTCTCAATTAGAATAACAGACTAAAGTACATGTTTCCAATGGATTCTATGGTCAAAAATCAGATTACAATAATTAATCTTTTTTAAGGAATTATCACATTTTAATAGATTTAAAAGGAATTCTACTTACATATTAACATACTCTGATTCTAGTAGAATATAACATAGATATCTTCATATATGTATGTTAGGGATGATTTAGATTTAAAACAATATTTTTATATTGTGAAAGATCCTGGATATATTTTGTTTATTGGAGAAAGAAAATGACCCTGGGAAATATATTTGTAATGAATGATATATCTATATATCATTTCTTAAAAAAAAATCCTTATGAAATTAGGGTGAAAAATAGGAGGGTCATTTCACTGTATAAGTTTGAAATTCAAATTGGGTAAGATTGACTGGATTAAGTGAATTAAATTTAACTTAGGGGAAGTTAAATAAGAACAACCTGAATTGGAAATTGGTTGGAATGGAGTTTGGAAAATTTAACAGTTTGGCTCTGGACCATTTTCAAAATAAATTGATTTAATGTAAACCTATTTTTCCAAGATATTTACTATATATAACCTTTCTTTTTAAAACCAAACTATCTTATACTTAGTTTACAATTATTTTGAAAACTAATTACTATTTTACATCTGTTTTACAAACTAATCACTATTTTATAACTACTTATAACTAATTACTATTTTACAACTATTTTGAAATTATCTAACTATTTTACAACTATCTTAAAAACTACTTAACTATTTTACATCTATTTTACAACTACTTATCTACTTTAAAAAAATTCAAGATATTTTCTTAATACAAGTTGGTCAGAGTGCAAACTGTCTATAATTTAATACCAATCTAGATAAGAATTGAAGTGTTAACCCAAATGGAAATTGGGAGCAATTGTGAATGAGTGAATAGAAATCTAAATGAATGTGAAGTAAAAGAGAATTGATTTAGCTAATAATCAATGATGATAAATACGTAGGATGTACATATATTATTCTATTCGCATAGTGATTTGATCCAGATTCGAGCACAGAATTTCGAGATAGTATATCGATCCGAGTTGGGATTTTTCACTCGATTTTCGACGGCGAACCTGGATATGGATTTTTGATTGGTACTGGAAATTCTCTATCATGGTTATTGACTATGCAAGGAGAATGACGGTTTCTGATCAAGAAACCAGATCTGAGTCCGCACTAGGAAGTCGGGTGGACGATACTAGTTCGGAAGAGAAATTGTGTGATCGAGGGAGCGATCGGATTTATATTGCATACGGATGATATGTGTACATCATACGAGTTTGAATGAAATTGATATTGAAAATTTGTGGACAAAACCTGTAAAATGATTTTGAAATGGAAGGGTATATTTTGAGAAATAAATGATGAAATAAAATGGGAGTTGAATATTTCTGTGATTAGAACTCATTTTATAGAAAAGTGATTTGGTTAATAACTTTATAAAAAGAGTAATCAAATTTGAATATTTGATTTGGAATAAACAAAGTTATATATCTTTGTTATGTGTGATAAACTCTCCTTGTTGAATCTATAGCCAGAAGAAAAGGGTTTTTGAAAGTATTTAAAGTATAAAAAGGGAATTTATATAAGTATGAAGTGATCCAAAGATTTTCAAAGTTATATATATCTATATATATAAGGGATTTTATGAGAATGATTTTGGAAAAGGTTTTGGAACCTATGGATTTTGGAAAGGCTTTTGATTTTTGAGAAAAATCAGTTTTGGGAATTTGGAAAGCCAAGTTTGGAACTATCGATTGGGATATCGATTTTGTGTAAAAGAGATTTTGATATAAATCATAAAGGGTATGATTTGAAGATACTATAAGTGTATAGTATAAAGTGTTTTGAGAATGGCTTTGGGGAAAAAGGCGCTCCCTTGAAATGAACTTCTCAGGAGTGCCACAGGGTGGTACTGCCTTGAACCCTAAGGGGGGTTCTAAAGTTGATCCTGTGAGGAGTCCGGACAAACTAGTTCCTGAGGATTATGTGTAATGGATAGCGAAAGTCGAGGGCGGTGATGCCTACAGAGACATTGGATTATGTTGTGACGACAGTGTAGCTCGATGTCACTGCGATCTACTGCGGACCATAGCGGAAGTCGTGTGTGCTGCTGAGAGCCAACGGTCTACGTTTTATTTTGTCGGGATGGCAACGTAACATCGGTAGACTGCGATCTATGATGACATATCGAAAGTTGAGAGGCCGTGAGAGCCTAAGGCTACATTGGGACTTGACTGATGTAGTCTGCGACCTATGTGGGAGTGGAGAAGTTTCATTCTTTTGGCAACGAAATTCGAGGGCGCTGATGCCTACAGTTACATGGACTTTTGCTGTGAAGGCAACGTAACCCAGGATGTAACTGCGATTTGTACCGGGTTCCATCGTGTAATCGAGGGGCGCGGAGTGCCTACAGTTATCTATGGATTTTGCCGGGATGGCAACGTAACCATCGGGTTAACTGCAACCATGGATGGGGGTGATGATTTCCAGAGCATTCTTACCAAAGATATTTCCTCGATTTCAAAAATGTTTTCTATATTTTCAATAGAATTATTTTCCAAGTATTTTCACTGAGTGTTGAAAACGGGTTTACCAAGTACTTATAGATTTTCAGTCCTATGCCTGATCAACGTATGACAGAATTTCTGTGAGAACAAGGATGGAATTGTTGAAACATCGAGTTATAAAAAGTATTTTTATTTTATAATATTATATATATTTTTAAAAGTGTTTTAAAAATGATCAAAGAAAAATTTATCAGATTTTAAGTATTGAATAAATTCTGGTTTCGTTCCTTTTCGAGGACGAAAAGATTCAAAAAGGGGGAGGAATGTGATAACCCGGATTTTTGGACATCGGATAATTGGATAATTAACTGACTTTAAACTATTAAGATACTGATTTTATTTAGTTGAACAAATAAAATATGTGTTTTCAAATTACTATTGTTTATATATATATATATATATATTGTAAATAGAACTTGGATTTGAAATTCAAAGGTAAATATCTTAAAAATAAAGTTGATTTGAAAACTCTACATGCAAACACCAAGTATGTATATAGTTATTAATTAATGTACAAATGGGTTCTATATTATTTCTTTAAAAAGTTATATAACTATAAGTAAAAAGAAAATGTATAATATAAAATATAATATAAAAACATATAAAAATATATTTAAACATTTATACATGTAAATAAAGACAAGTGTAATCATCTTATCATCTTATTAAATATGTGTAAGCATAGTATTACTTGAGAATACAAGTGTAAGAATGATAATATCATGTAATAACAAGTGGCAAATCCTTTTTCTTTTAATTTGAAAATTTATAAACAATGTAGTATTAGAGAAACCAGGCTAATGCAAATTTCCTCAAATCTTTTCATCTTCATTTTCCAAAACTAAAACCTGGTAACAAAGAAAACAAATAAGATCAAAAGAAAAGGCAAAAGAAAAGAAAATCAAACTAAAACTAGCAACAACTTCAACCTGATTCAAGGGCAAAGTAAGATCAGATTCAACTCAAAATATCAAGCAAAGATTCAACTAAAACAAATCAAGTAGCAAGTTCAACTCAGTTTAGGTCAAAGCAAATCATCCATATAAGAAGATTTGTTCAAAAACAAGTCCAGTTTCAAAGCTTATTCTCTGCCTTTCAAATGCCAGGTGAGAAAACTACCTTATTAAGGCTTAAAAATCTGTTGAATCTGGTTTTCATATGATGTTAATATTGTAAAAACTATTTATATAGATGTAAGTATGACTGCATGTATATATATATATATATATACATGTAAATAAGGTGTGCATGTCTGGTATAAGCTCTGTTTCAGGTTACAGGCTTCACAAATAAGTTCAAAAATCGATTCCTCTTCTTCTAATTCTTGTTAGACTTAAGCATGTAAACAAGATCTGTTAGAAATAACAAGACATTAACTTTAAAAATATTTTTAAGTTAAAATAAAGGAAAGTTTGTCTGGGAAGAAGAATATACAGTAAATTCAAATATGTGTCGAAATTCAAATATCTTAATTTCTTGATTCATTTATATAATATGATTTGCTTTCAGAAAATATGATTTTTAAAAGTAAAATCATGAATTTTAGTTTATTCAATCATGAGAAAATGTGAGTTGAACGGGATTGTCAATTTCGTCAATTTCTGGTGATCGACGACAATTCATGGGTCGTGCTTTATGTCGAAGATAGCTTAGAGGATACATATCGATGGAAAAATAGTGGTTGAATTTATAGTTTGTCATGGTGGTGGAAGGGAAATGAATTAGGGTTTTATCATGAAGTTTCATCGACGTTGTTCATTGGGCTCATGCGTCGTCAATGATGGATTGGAGACAATCGCATGTGGGGGATTGGAAGCATGGGTGAATGGAGATGGTCGGGTCATGATCGCGAGTTCACCAGTGGACGGTGGCGTCGGGGCGGAGGAGATTTGTTGATCGGGTTGTGTTTCTAGGTTAGAATCGAGATACTCGATTTTGAATTCCAGTCGAATTGATCGATCTGGGTGCTCGGGTTGATCGACGATGATGTCGATGACTTGTTGAGGGGATCGGTGAGGGCTAGAGATGATTGGAACGCCTGTACACGTGCACGCGTATATGTACGATGTTTGAATGTTTTGGGTGATCGGGGAAGACGAAGTTTCCTCGGCTCAGACTCGAAGTCCTTGTGGGTTTGACTCGAAGAAAGAAGGGAAAGTGGATGACTCGGGGAGATAGCGGGTTTGCCTCGGGGATTTTGATGGTGTGGCTCGGGTTTTCTTTTGTCAGCGTATAAGTTTTCAAAAGCAAAAGGAAAATGTTTAAGTTTTGAAAGCAATGTAAGTTAAAGTAAATTAATAACAAGCTTTCAAAGTAAAAAGTGTATATCAAGTATTATTATTATTATTATTTTCAGAACAAGTTTCAAATTTAATATATAAGACAAAATTGTTTTGTTTAAAATATTATATATATGGTTAATTTTGTAAATAAATTTCTAAGTGTTTTCATATGTAATTTAATAATAATTACTTAAAGGGTTAGTTAATTGATGTAAGTAATTAAGGATAATTACTTAATGAAAGTGATTAAAGAATAATTACTTAATGGAAGTAATTTAAAAGGATAATTACTCAATGTAGTTAATTAAAGGATTAATTACTTAAAGGATAATTAATTAATGTGATTAATTAAAGGTCAATTTGTTAATGAAATTAATTAAGGGTTAATTAATTAGTAATTAAAGATTAATTACTTAATAATTGAAGGTTAATTATTTAATAATAATTAAAGGATAATTAATTAATGTGATTAATTAATTAATTAATTAATTAAAGGTCAATTAATATAAGTAATTAAAGGATAGTTAATTACTTAATGTCATAAATTAAGGTGATTAATTAATGGATAATTATTTAATGTGATTAATTAAAGGATAATTAATTAAAGGTTAATTAATTTTATGTGAATGGTTAAAGGATGATTAATCAATTGGTTTGTAATTAATTAATGTAATTAAGTAGGATTCAAAAGTGATTAAAGTAATTAATTTATTTTATTTGGAAATTAAATTGAATTAATTAGGAATTGAACAACTAATTAATCTTGCTTATGGATGATTGGATTATATTGAATGCTTGAATTGTTTGAATATCTCTGATATGAAATTTGTGATGCTCTGTATTATGAAATGGGTTGAACTGTGATAATGTAAGTTATCGATCTGTGATGAATTGTTGTGTGAATATGTTGTTCTGAAGTTTAATTGAATTATTTAACTTAAATAACTTGGCTTAAAAGATGACATTTGATTCGAAGAGGCCGAGATCGGATATCAGCAATATCCGAAACCACTTCGATTTGTAATCTATAATTCTTTATAGATTTGATTTGTAAATCAAATAGGCTGGAATGGAATAAATTGAGTCATCTGGACCATTGAAACTAAGTAACAGTACTTAGATATTATTTTGTGAAATAAGTGTTTGACTAAAATAAGATAAGAACTCGTAGTGAGGTACGAGTTACCCTAGTTTCAAAGAAGTTTTATAACTTAGTATTTTAAGCTATATGGGTTTACTCATGCTGGTTTCCAGCATGACCCGGGTGTTACTTTGATGTAATTCTCGGGTCAGACCGAGTATTACAAATTTCAAGTAAGGACGTTCTGGAGCTCAGGAGGCGAGCTGGATGGCAGGAACGTATGGAGTGTATTCCGCTGTGATACATTGTTATTTATCTGGGACATGTTGTTTTACTGTCCAGTGATTGTGAATGTTGTAACACTGATGTATTAAAATGTAATTGACTGATACAGCTTTCTTTGTGTAAAGAATATTATTTGATATTATATTTTATCCGCTGCGAACGTGAGAATTTGTGTTTTGGTGTTTCTATTTCTTCTTCTTCTTCTATCTCTTTCTTCTTTTCCCTAACTATCTGGAATTATCGGGATCGAAAATTCCGGGTCGTTACATTTACCAAGTTTGAAAACAATATGGTATCAGTTTGCTCTGTTCAAGTGTTTTGGAGATCCTATCGATATTGTTGATCAGACGAATCGATCGGAAACCCAAATCAACATCAACAACTCAAACAACACAATATATACTAAAACAATTTAAATATTAGTTTACAAATATACTTCAAGAATGATTTGAAGATAAGTTGGAAACAAAAGAAAAGATGATTGAATAACAAAATAAGGGAATGAATAAGATTATATAAATCACTGGCAACCTTAACCGGGTCGACAATGACTTCAAGAATAAGATCGATGTAGAGTTCTGGGACAAACCTACATCCGATCTCAAGAGATAGAATTCGGGATAACAAGAGATAGATAGCATTATAAACCGAGGATGCAGAAATCTTCGATGAATCAATACTTCTTGTAAAGGAGTTCACCCCTTTACAATCATTCAAAGATTGGCGAGACCGCCAATTTGTTACAAAAATCATTCGAAGTGGAGTTATGGGGTACTCCAGAATCAAAAAAAGACAAACAGGGCGAAACAAGAATGGATTTTGGAACCGTGGGGAACGTTCCAAAATTCAAAAGAAATCGAGTCAAAAGGAAGAGATTCAAGCTCGAATGAAAGTGATTCTGTAAATAAACTTACCATATATGCTAAGTTTTGCCTAGAGCCAAAGCTATGATACCAAATGTAACAACCCACTATTTTGGACCATTCAAATCGACAATAAATCCACACATGTAGGACTTGAATAATTCAAAACAATAGATTGTAAATAAAATTTGGCAAAACTCAGAACATACAGTAAATAAATCACAGATCACAAACACAGAGTAATATAACAATGCGGCGGAAGCAAAGAAATAGTAGTTCATAAAGCTACTATATATAAATACATCAGAGTTAAACAAGATACAACAGAAATCATGAATACAAAGATGTCTCAATACAATAGTCAAATACAAGAAGATCTGAATACATCACCGGAATCAACGGAATGACTGAAAGCAGAATCAATAGATGGATCCAAGCGAAGCTCCAACTCCAAAGGTGAGTCTCGAATACTGGTACAACTCATTTGACCCGAGCGTAAAGCAAAACACAAAACACTCGAGTCAGGACATACATACTTATACAATGTAAACCAACTCAAGTGAACTGTAATAGAAAAGTACAAGTGACTTAAAGGATGCTTGGGACCGCCCATCCTCTAAGGATCCGTTAAACTATTTACTATGTAGTAATATTCGCTATTATAATAATGTCTAATAGTAAAATAAACTTACTTTTAAATAGCGTTAAGGCTTTACATTTTCCATCTTAAAACATAAATAGTGCCAGTAGTCTATACAGTACCTGCGTACCTCCAGATCGGGAGGCTACGAGAAGATACTCCATAGGTACGACACAAATCAAACTCGTACAAGGCGCGCTAGGGTAGGTGACACGGCACAACTAGGCAATGCCAGGGTAGATATACCAATTACGCATCCGGGCTGGTGGTAACGCATAGCAGCCACTACCGCCCACCTCGGAACACACTCCCAAATCAAAAATCGAAGGGTGGCCACCAAATCAATCACAAAGTAATAGAATGGTATCGAAGAAATGTGTCCGATCAGAGGTGCTACCTCATTGGCCCGTCAATCGCTCCTGTTTTAGCCACCTTATGCCAACTCACGAGAGTCGGGTCCACGTATATACCTCAATAGGAATCGTCGCCACCTACCTACTTCATTCTGGAATCTCCACCGCGTACACGGTTGTCAAAGTGGTTTTCGGTATCGACAGAGAGTATGCCCATATCCGATCCCGATCTCTTTGCCAACCAATCTTTATTATAACCCATGGATATTTATTTCGAAATAATTTATACCTCAAAACAAAATATCATATCCATTTCAAACAAGTTTATACTTCAAAACCAAAATATTATATCCATTTCAAAACTAGTTTATACTTCAAACCAAAATATTATATCCATTTCAAAACTAGTTTATATTTCAAAAACAAAATATCATATTCAAAACTAGTTTATACTCCAAAACCAAAATATCATTTGAACAAACCCAAATTTCCAATCACTGAATATTTCTTTCAATTTATTTAAACTTGAAATATTCCTTTTTAAATCATCTTAAACCCAAACCACTTTATAAAGCCATATTCTTAAATCTTAAATTTCAAATCAATATATTCAAAACAATTCTTAATTAAATGTTATTTCAAATAAATTCATTTCCAAAAGTCATAGTACTTTCAAAATTATAACAATTCCAACATCAAAACACTTTGAAACCATAATACTTTGAAACCATATCAATTTTAAAATTTTATCATTTGGAAATCATAATATTTAGAAAAATCATAACACCCTTAAAAAATATATTCATTACCAAAGTTATAGCATTTTTAAGTTCATTCGTTCAATTATACCAATTTCAAAAACATTGTATTAGCTTATAAATTTCAAAAATGATTTATATTACACTTCAAAACATATTCATTTAAGCCATTTGAATTCAATGTCAAAATCTTCCAAAATATATTCATTTCCAAAGTTCATTGTAATTTCAGCCACAATAGCACTTATAAAGTGTTACGGTAAATATATTAACATTTCAAAAACATTGTCAAATTCAAAACAGCAGCACTTATAAAGTGCTACAGTAGGTATTAGTATTTCAAAACAGTTTAGTTTCAGAAACAGCAGCACTTACAAAGTGCTACAATAAGACATATTGGTATTTTCAAAAACAGTTCAAATTCAGAAACAGCAGCACTTATAAAGTGCTGTAGTATTTTAGTTATTTCAGAACATAGTTAAATTTTAGAACAGCAGCACTTTGGAAATGCTGCCAATACAATTCCAGATTTATTATAACATTTCAGAAACATTAAAAAACTTCAATTTTAACCATTTTAACTTATAAAACCCTATCTTACATTTCAAAAATATTCATTTGGATACCATTTAGCTTATGATTTAAATAAAATAACTTTTTATAAATAAATATCCAAATTAAACTATAATTCATTTATTAAGTCAAAGGTACACTATTTACTTAACCTTTTATTTTAACAAATAACTTAACACTTTATTTGAAATACCCATTTCATAAACAAAATATTCTTTTAATAAGTCAAACTTCACATTTCCAATTAAACCCAAATTTTCCATTATAAAGTTAAGTCATAATTTAAGATACATTTTACCAATTTAAATCATAATTATTTATTTTACAAAACAAATCCATTTCATACATAAAATTGTTTATTTTACAAAACATACCCAATTTATACATAAAATTATTTATTTTACAAAACATATCCATTTCATACATAAAATTATTTATTTTACAAAACATATCCATTTCATAAAATAAAATCTATTACCATCACTAGGTTAGATTTAAAAATTCCACATTAAATCAAATTTAATTATTAAGTTATTTATCATCAATAAAGATCTTTAAATTGCAATTTAAAAACTAATTATTGATATATAAAGATTCCAACTTATAGAAAACCAATATAACTTTATAATTTAAAAATCAAACCACTTATTGACTTATAAAAATTCCCTATATTTAAAATCATTGAATCAAATTTTTAAGTAAAATTTTCATATATCTTAAAACTTAAAAATACTTAAAAAAATTTAAGAAAATATTATTAAATATATAACCATGGGTCTATATAATATTTTCTAACCTAGGTCAAGTGATACGGATATGTATCATTTCAATCCATAATTTAAAAGAAAAATCCGGGTTCTATCATTTCAAACCCGCAATCCCAAGTCAACTAAAATACAATAAAAATCACTCGAGCCTATCATTTCAGCTCATAATGATTTTTCCTTATTCTAAGGTCCGTTCGGTTATGTATAATTTCAACCCATAGTGAAAGGGAACTTGCAGTGTGAGATATAGAAAATAAAATAAATAGTATAGCATAACATATCATAAGAGGTGATGTAACAAATATATAAGCAGTATTTAACATCATATAATCAACATATCATAAGAGGTGAGACACACAACTACGCTCCGAAAAGCACGACAAAGCACGAATAGATTTGAGGAGAAGATGATGAGCCAATATTCAGATCATGGAATGAATAAAATAAAACAAATATAAGAATATGATTCAATACAAAAGATTATAGATTAAAACAATGGTAAAGGATGAATCAAAGTGACATAACCTTGCTCTAACCAACAAATGGGCTCGGCTACATCACCTTTGGGCTCGACCACATCAATACATGGCTCGGCCATGATGGTTTATGGTCTGGATCAGGTCAGGTCAGAGGAGCACGGCCTAAAGCAAGGTAAGGAGGAGGAGTAGGTGGTGGAAATAGGTGTGACCGAGGCAAACAAAGGAGGAAGGGATGCATATATAGTGATAGGTTAGGGTTTTGTTCACGTTTTTTTGGTGGATCTAGATCTAGGGATCACGGCCATGATTGAAGGAGGTGGTGCTGGTCGTGGAAGGTGATGGTGGAGGAGGTGATGGTCGGCTAGGGTTGATGATGAAAGGTAGAGGCCGAGCATAGCAAAGGGGAAACAAACAAAATAAAAGAGAAAGAGGAAAAGAAGGAGGAGGCCATGGAACTTACTGTAATTTTCTTCAGGAAGCAAATGAGAAATGAGATGGGATGAGATGTTTTTGTACATGATTTGCAAAAGTAAGAGGCGGCTAGGGTTTAGTGGAGTGAACGGCTAAGATGTGGAATGAAAAGGTTAGAGAATAAAAAGGCTTGACTTGATTTCGAAGAAAGTAAACCTAAGTCTCTTAGAATTTCCAAAGCCACTTATCTAAATAAAATCCAATAAATAAATCAAAGTCTAAACAAAATAAAAATAAAAAATAAAATAGAGAAATGAACATAGGAAAATAGAAAACAAAATACATAAAATCATTGCGCGTAAAACGCTGTAAATTATCCAATTTAAAAAGTACAAACAGAATTTGACGAAACGAAAAGCAGAACGAATATCAGAATTATATTCTGCTTCAAAGAAAAAGATTAGAAATTAAAAATTCAAATTTAAAATTTTAAACTGTGGTCAAACTTTGACCATTAGCTGACCAAAATATAAAATTTCAGGAAATATTTATTTTATCATATTTGGAAAATAAATTATAAACAAATTCCAACTTACTTTGGAAAATTCTAAAAATTCAATTTTAAATGATTTAAAAATCAAAGTTTTCAAAATAAAAATTAAATAAAAATATTTACAAAATTATGGGTTGTTACAGTAGTACATGCTCAGGTCAGGGAATGAGTTATGTTGGATGTATTCATTTATATTGATACAGTATCAGTGTGATTATTTTTGGATGTATAGTCTTGTTTGGTTGTTGGATATATTATCTTAAGTGTGTAGTATGCACTAGGATGTGTACGATAGAAGTCTGACTTGATGTATGTATGTATATATATATCATTAATTACGTGATAAGTACTCAGGTTAGTATGGGAAATCTCTGTATGTATGTTTGGCATCATTTGTTTTAGTGTTGTTATGATATCGACCTTCTTCTTTTCTATCATCGGTATAAATAAGTCAAAATTTTTAAGGATATGAGTATGAGATAGATTCCTTTATCTAACTTTCATTTCGAGGACGAAATGCTTTTAAGTAGGGGAGAATGTAACGATCCATAATTTCGCTACTTCAAAAATGAGAGATTTCGTTCATTTTAAATAGGAATTTAAAACTTAAATAAATATGTTATATATAATAAATAATTATCTATTCTTATAAATTAAAAAGTATAAATTTGGATTTTAGAACAAATCGGCAAAAGTTAAGTTTTGTTAAAATAAATAAAGGCTTAAATAAATAAGTTTAAATATTTATTTGATACGTTAAATCTTATTTAAAACATCTAATAAAGATAATAAAAGTATATTAATATATTTAAAAATATGTTAATAATCGTTTTACAAAAATAACTAAAATTTGTCGTATTTTGTCAGTTTTACATACACTATAAAATTAAAGATTTTGATACTATTCAAATACGATTTTAAAATATGAATAGACATGTTTTAATTTATTTAAAGAAGTAAAAAAGTTCATTTTAAAATTTAGTTTACATCAATATATAGCTTAACAAAAACGTCAAATTTTGACTGTAAAATTTATCGATAAAAGCACTGTTTTCAACCGAAACAAGTTATCGACAAGTTGTTGCAACTTGATACATTTTCTAACACATAAATACAACTTAACAAACTATGTTACATGTTACATTTAACATATAAAAGCAAATGCACTCCGAAAAGTCAAAGTTTTCAAATAATTCAAAATGTAACATGATTTGACAATTTATAATTAAAACTAAAATACTAAACAACATCATTACTAAACCATCTTTTCTCATTAATGCATAAGACTTATCTTACATGGAAAAGGAGCAAATGTTATTTTAACATTTTAAAGTTTAGGAAAAAGAGGCAAAATCATTTCATAAGTACATAAATCAAATCCTAACATCATTTCACATTTAATACCATCTCCTCTCCATTAAGAAAAGTTCAAATCAAGGGTAAAAAGGTAAATTAAAAGTCAAAAAGTAGAGAAGGGTATTTTAGTCATTTTCCATCCAAAGCTCAAATATAAATATGCATCCATACCTTTCATTTTGCACACTTCATTCTCTACCTTCCTTCTTCACTTTCTCCTTCTTTTTTACCTCCATTTCCATGGCTTCCCACCTCTCCATTCTCTTCCACCATCTCCACCAAGCTCCACCACCACCTAAACCCACATCCACCTCGACCAAACACACCTACCCACCTCCAAAACCCCACACCCTCAACACAACCACCATAGCCGAGCCCTACCCACCTAAACCCGAGCCCAAACTCCCCATACCTGTCGTGTACAAGCCCTACCCAAGCCCAAAGCCACCTACCCAAGCAAATACTCCACATACCCAAGGCCGTACACCCCATTCCCTTCCAAAAAGCTCACGGCCAAACAAATAAAAAAGAAAAGAAAAAGGAAAAAGAGAGAGGGGAAAACAAAAGCGGTTCGAAAGGAAAATAAATTAAGACGAGGATTCGAGACGTTCGGGAAAAAAACGCATTAGTTCGAGAAGCACGTTAGCCTACAAAAAAGATTGACGGAGTGGATATGAAGGTGAGAAATTCTCACCTCTTTTTGAATTATATTAATTATCAAGTTTAAATGTTATGTTAGATAATCACCATTTGATGATATGGATGTTTGATTGATTGTTTGAATATGTTGGATAATCCATAGTAATGTTATGACATTTATCGTATTGAATATGTCAATGTTATATGATTATTTGTATAGTTGTGATGATAATTTGGACATCAAATTTCTATTAATTAAGTGATCCCTTTGTTAATAAGACCATATTTTAGTGATATGAGATATTTTGGAAAAAAAAGTCTCTTTTCAATTAGAAGTGAAATTAAAGTAAAAATAAAAGAGAATTTGAAATTTGAAGTCAATCGGATTTGAAAAGAATAGTTATATTGAAATTGAGATGAAAAGTGAAATTGAAATTGAAATCGATTTTGAAAATTGAAGTTTAGTTTGAGATTGAATTAAAGTTTAAATTGGAATTAGATTAGAAATCTAAGTTTTAAATGTGTTTAATTTGAAGTTAGAATTGAAATTGAATTGCAATTGGAATTTAAAATTTTAATATTAAAATAACGTGAATATAATAATATGGTAATAGTGAAAATACATTTTAAATACTTTAAAAAGTGAAAATATTGATTTAAAATAATTAGTAATGATTTTATAAGTGTTAAAATCCAATTTGAATAAATTATTTCAAATATTGAAAAATAAGTTAAAACTAGGTGCGTCGCGCAACGGTAATTCGCGATTCCGCGTCAAAAAGTTGAAATTAATGTGTAGAGTGGAATATAGCTCGGAATTCTTCGAGATAAGAAATTCCGGACTATTATATCCATGTCTTCTAAACGAAGAAAGAAAATCAAAATTTCGTTGAGTAGATTTTGAAATAAGTCTAAATCAATTTTCTAGAAAAATCGCGCTAGTGCGGTTAAGTGACCATAACAGGAAATCTGTTTAAATGAACATTTTTAATTATGGAAAAATATGGAATAAATTTGATAAATCTATTTAAATGATTTAAAAGAGATTTTGATTGGAAAATATGAATTATCGAATGTTTAAAAGTTGATTTAAACAAATAAGCTTATATAGCACTTTCCGCAGCACTTTTATGCTGCGAATGGTATAACTTTTTGAAAATATGTTTAAATGTAACGATTTTTC
The DNA here is from genome assembly GCA_030737815.1 of Allium fistulosum. Lineage (NCBI taxonomy): Eukaryota > Viridiplantae > Streptophyta > Magnoliopsida > Asparagales > Amaryllidaceae > Allium > Allium fistulosum. Next base: position 1,512,303,553 of record CM060901.1, read on the forward strand.
CCAGAATCAATTGTGAATGTTTTTAAAAGGAAAATTAAGCGTTTTGAAAGAAAATTTGGAGTTTGTATAATCAATTCCAAAATTAAGTTGATAACTAAGTATGCGGAAACGACTAGTACATTTGTCCCGCCTATGAGATTTGGGAAGATAAAACAAGGTGTTTAACTAAGGTTAGGGATGGAGCAACCTGTAACAACCTGAAATTTTCAACTATTTGCATCCATACATGTCGGATTTGAATTGCTCAAAATATCAGATTGTTAATTTAAATTTCGCAAAACTCAGCATATACAGTAAATAAATAATCACAAAATCACAGACATAGAGTAATATAACAATAGTGCAGCGGAAACAAAAGAATAGTAGTTCATGAAGGTACTATATATATATATATAACAGAGTTAAACAAGATACAACAGAAGTCTCGAATACAATAGTCAAATACAATATCAGAATACATCATTGGAATCAACTGAATATCTGAAAGCTGGATAGATAGCTGGATCTCCAAGCGAAGCTCCAACTCCAAAGGTGAGTCTCGAATACTGGTACACTCAGTCTGAACCGAACGTAAAGCAAAATACAAAACACTCGAGTCAGGATTGACATTCTTATATCAATAAATCCAACTCAAGCGAAATAACAACTGAAAATACAAGTAACTCAAAGGATGTTTGGGATAACCATCCTCTAAGGATCCGTTAAACTATTTATATATAGTAGTGTACGCTAAGTAGATAATGCCTATCAGTAATATAAAGTATCAAAATAGTGTTAAGGCGTTACCATTATCCCCCTTAACACATTTTATATAAGCGTCATAGTCTATACAACGTTGTAAACTCCACCATAAACTAGTGGGCTATCAAGGAGTACTCCATAGGTATAATATGAAACAAATCGTAGTGGTCGCGCATAGGGATACGAGTATGACAAGGCACATGAGGCAATACCCAAGGTAGTGAAACTACCGTTTGCCTGATCTGGACTCGTGAGAACACATCGCCGCAACGATCGCAACACCGTGAAACAACACTCCAAATTCAAGGGTGCGCACCAATCAAAACAAGTAATGAGTAGTTTACGAAGAAGTGTGTCTGCTAGAGGTCGCTAACCTCACTGGCCCGACACGGCTCCTATTTAAGTCATTTCAAATTTGACACAAGTGTCAAGGCTATCCATTATCGTTCTCTTTCTTCAAATCCAGCAACATCATCATTCCAACCACTTCATTCTGGATCACACTCCACGTATAATAGTTATTAAAGTTGTAACGACCTGTTATTTTGGACCATTCAAATCGACAATAATCCACACATGTCTGACTTGAATAATTCAAAATATCAGATTGTTAATTTAAAATTTGGCAAAACTCAGAATATACAGTAAATAAATCAATCACAGAATCACAGACACAGAGTAATATAATAATACGCAGCGGAATAGATAAAATAGTAGTTCATGAAGCTACTATATAAACATCAGAGTTAAAATAAAATACAACAGAATATCTCAAATATAGTGAAGTCTTCAGTACGAATAGATGACCTCTTCTGAACAAATCAACTGGAAAAGCTGAAAGCTGAAACGATAGTTGGATCTCCAAATGAAGCTCCAAACTCCAAGAGTGAGTCTCAAATGCTGTATCACTCGGTCTGACCCGAGCGTAAAGCAAAACACAAAACACTCGAGTCAGGATTAACATTCTTATATCAATAAATCCAACTCAAGTGAAATATCAACTGAAATACAAGTAACTTAAAGGATGTTTGGGATAACCATCCTCTAAGGATCTTCGGAACTATCTACAAGGTGGAAATATACACTATAACACCGTGGTCATTAATTTATCCTTCAAAACCAAAATATCATTTTATTTCAAATATATCTATTTTCCAAAATAGTATATATAGGTTAAATAATTTATAAAGTAAAGTAGTTATAATTTCCTTAAGTCTCACAAATTTGCTTCAAATCAACTCAAATTCCAATTTCAATTTATTCAAAGCTCAATTCATCAATTCAATTCAGTTCTCAATAGACCATTTAAATTTCCAATATATTTCAAAGCTTTAATATTCAACATTTTCAAAGTTAAATTTAACAGTTTCATATAGCTCTTGATTTAATTTCATTATTATCTAATCAGGGAATATTCACTTAATAAATTCAATATCATTTAACTAGCCTTAATGTAACAACCCGCATATTTATCGATTTTATATTTAAATATTTTATTGTTAGTCGGATGTTAGTCCGAAAAGCTACTTTTTGCATACGGTCAAATTAGGACTCGAGACCACCCCCATTGAGTTCAAAATGACGTTTGCGATCTTTTTGAGTGTAAACTTCGATATGTTTGGAGATAGTGAAATTTTCGTCACTTTTTGTGTTGAGCTTTTGGTTTGGGCTGCACCTCTTCTACCTCAGCCCAACCCCTTCCTTCTCTTCATCACTTCATCAACTTTGAAGCTTTAGCAACAATGGTGGAGGGAGTAGGAAATTAAAATTCCAAGCTCAAGTTCTTTAGCAAATTCAACATCTAACTCCAAATTCAAAGTGAAGACATTGATTCAAGCTTGTGGTTGATCTTTGCTTTGCCCCCGAGCTTCATCTTCATCAAATTCCGTGAAAAGGTGAGATTTTTGATCTCACATCTTGCCTATGATTGTCATTGGACTGTTGGGAATGATTCCCTATCACTCTAGCATCAACATTTGCATTTGGTTTGGATTGGATTGGCGAAAAACTCCAAAATTTAGTGATTTTGGTGAAAAACTGCTACTAGGTCGTTCTGGCCATTTTTAGCTCGTTCTGGCCCTTAAGTCGTAGGTCGTTGCCGACCTATAATCTCCAGGCAAAATGTTAAGTCGTTCACGAGTTAAAGGCATAAGTCGTTCACGAGTTAAAGGCATAAGTCGTTCACGAGCTAAAGGCATAAGTCGTTCACGAGTTAAAGGCATAAGTCGTTCGCGAGTTAAGGGCTTAAGTCGCGCGCGTTGAAAAGTCACCGCCTTTGTATTTCTGTTCGCCTGTGCTAAGTCGTTCACGAGTTAAGCCATAGGTCGTCCACGAGTTAACCCCTTAAGTCGTCCACGAGTTAACTCCTTAAGTCGTCCCCGAGTTAAGACTTAAGTCGTTGCCTTCTGCTATCTCGTCCTGGCTTAGGTCGTACTGAGTTAAGTCGTTAGGTCGTATAGACCTTAGCTCGTAGCTCGTATTTGAGCTTAAGTCGTTAAGTCGTATCGACTTTAAGTCGTTGGGTCGTACACCCTCTTAAGTCGTAAGTCGTTCGCGAGATAAGCAAGTACTAAGTCGTTCGCGAGTTAAAACCTTAAGTCGTAGGTCGCCTCCGACCTAATGTTTCCCCTGCTATTTCACTAGGTCGCTTGACCTTAAGTCGTAGGTCGTCTCCGACCTATGCCCCACTAAGTCGCATCTCACTTAGGTCGCAGGACTTTGTTAAGTCGTAGGTCATCTCCGACCTTGTCCTTAGCCATGTTAGTTCGCGTGGACTCTTAGGTCGTATGACCTACTTTTCCTTAGGTCGCTGGACCAGCTTGCCTTCGCTAAGTCATACCGTGACGGGGCGCTGCCCCGCACCCCGCCGTGGGCGCTGCCCCCTAGACCCCCGCGACCTGACCGGGCAGGTCGAACCCCGTATTACTCTGCGTAGGCAATCCCATCTGAAAAACATTTATCAGAATTTCTACTTTGATGGTTTTGGGGTTGACTTCTTTGGACTTTACTCACGTCTTCGAACGTGAATTGATTTGTTTCCACAATCGTTTTATGACTTGTCACTTTAAAGATGTATGAAGGTTTCAATACTAATAGTAAATATCAAAACTCTTTCATCAAAGCGATTTCAACACTATTTTAAATATCAAAAGTTCGTTTTCTCAAACCGATTTTCAATCTACTAGTATATACAAGCCTTTACTTCACTCGAATGAGAAATCGACTTAAACGACTTAGTAAAACGAGTGGTATGAAATGCTTGCGTTCACTTCGTCGGTTAGCTCTTGGACTTGTTCGATTGAACCCTTTTCGTGACAATTTCCTAGTGAAGATTTACAGCTTGTTCGTAAATATTTAAGTTAAGCAAGTGGTTATGGGACATGAAGCTAAACTCATATATTTACTAGCTTGGTGTGATTGACACTTCTCGCTGATCATGATGATCATTTTATGATTTAGACTAGCAATTGTGCGATGTCTCTTTGTCCGTATGAAGGACTGTACTTCATTTTATTGAGCTTCGTCTCATTTCTTTGTGGGCTGGCAACCCAAGTACTTTTAATGTGTTTCTATTCATCTGATGTACCGTTTGTACTACATCGATGTCTCTGTCTTTCTGATTCATTGGACGTACTGTTTGCACTGCGTCAATGTTCGATTCATCTGATGTACCGTTTGTACTACATCGATGTCTCTGTCTTTCTGGTTCATTGGACGTACCGTTTGCACTGCGTCAATGTTCGATTCATCTGATGTACCGTTTGTACTACATCGATGTCTCTGTCTTTCTGGTTCATTGGACGTACCGATTGCACTGCGTCAATGTTCGATTCATCTGATGTACCGTTTGTACTACATCGATGTCTCTGTCTTTCCGATTCATTGGACGTACCGTTTGCACTGCGTCAATGTTTGATTCATCTGATGTACCGTTTGTACTACATCGATGTCTCGGCTTTCTGGTTCATTGGACGTACCGTTTGCACTGCGTCAATGTACCGGCTTTCATGCTCATATTTGGGATTGGCCATCCTTTTCTTGTGATTTCTGGATTTCTAATTATTGATTTCTGGAATTTTATGTTTCACCAGCTTTTACCATTGACATTGATGAGTATGTCATTTTATTGTGGCTTGGTGAATTAAATTAAGAATATGACATTCTTTTCTCTGTTTTGAGATTATTGAGATATTGTATGACTTTTGTGGGATTTCTAATATATACTTTTCATAGTATGACACTTTTTTTTTGTTATCATACGTTCTATTATCATATCTCATATTCTATCTCATTTTATCTGATAATTATAGCTAGACTGATCCGTTTATTATTTTCTTCTTAAATAATACTCGGGTCAGACTGAGATTTTACAGGTGCTTCCTCATGACTTCTTATCTGGAGCCATCTTCTGACTTTTGGCTAACTACTCTAGTTTAGTAGTTTTTTTTGTTGTATGCATTTGTGATGAGACTCCTTGATGTATACGTATTCTATTGTCTTGCACTTGTATCTATTCTTTTGTGTTATTGTGGATCTTATTTGACCACTACTCTGATGTACACTTTTAGGTGTAATATTCATATCTTATTCCGCCTTTGTGATATGAATTGTCTGTGACTGATTTGTGTTATGTTTATTTCTATATTTGTTTCCGAAGATTATATATAGCCACCATGTGATAGCTTTGTGTTTGTATCGGTATGTTGGATTTCCTCTTTAAAGGATATGCATTCTATTCTATCTGACATATCGGTGCTCGCGCAAAGAAGTTACATGGATGGTCGCTCCTCAACAGCCTTATTCTCCGTGCTAATTGACAGCACTACATTGTAGTGTTCTTGGTTAGCGTGGGTATAGAGGTGGGGCGTCACAGCTTGGTATCAGAGCCAAACTTCGGAACAATGTAGAATTATCTAGCAAGGATCATGTCCTAAGTCTTTCCTAGGAGTTGTGCCTTAGGATTTTATTCGTGTCTTCGTACCGTTCTATCCTATTTTCTTTTATGATTCCTTGTTTTATCAATCAAGATTGTTTGATATTCATTCTGAGAATAACTTTTTCTTCTTCTTTCTTTCTTAAAGAAGAGAAATGGTTAGATCTGGCCGTCCCAGCGCCGGTCAATCCAGTGCTACTCCTCAGGAGGGAGTATTTATGTCTGCCCAGCAGCTTCTAGATCTTGTTAAGAATGCTCAAGCTATCGGACCCATTTCAGAGCCTACTCATCCTAGATCCGGTTTTGCACGCTTGTGTAGAGATTATACCGATTTGGGTGGAAGGCCATTCCGGGGATCCGAGAGTGTTATTGAAATCCAAGCTTGGCTTAGATCATGCGACCGCATCTTTTCTCGCATGAATCTTGTTGATCTCCACCGAGTCCAAGTGGCTTCTAGCATGCTCCAAGAAAGAGCATTGGATTGGTATGAGCTCCTTATTTCTGAAATCGTTGAAGCGGATATCACTTGGGAGCAATTCCGATCCGGATATTTATCATTTCAATCCGAAATTTAAATATATACGGGTAGATATCATTTCGACCCGTAATCCCAATTTTAATTCAAATGAAAATCGTTTGGGTTTATCATTTCAACCCATAACGATTTTCTCCTATTCTAAAGTCCGTTCGAGTATGTATCATTTCAACACATAGTGATTTCTATACTAACAGGGAACTTGCAGAGTGATAACAGATATAGAAATAATATAACAGGCATAGATATATCATCAATAACAATATCATATAAACAGCAGGATATGGTGTCATATCCCACAGGTGAACTGTTACAGATAATAGCATATATAACAATTTAAATAACTACAACAGCATATTTCAATTGTTATTTCAATTGAAATAAAATTTAATAAATAAAAAACGTTAATCGTGAGTGATTGCTCACCTTTCGAGGCTAGATGGAGATTCGACGATAGAGAGTTATGATTCCAAGCACGGATTACAAAGCAAAGCAAGATCGAACGCGGATCGGACGAATAAGGCTGACAATCAAGAATTGATACAACGAATCAGAACCGGATCGATAAAAAAAATTGGTATAAGTGAACTATATATATAAAGTCATATTTTAAGTTCAAACACATTTATTGAATATATATGTATTTCAAATTCTATTATTCCAATTAAAACACAAATTATATCAAATATATGTTTATTTCAAAACATTGTTTTTAAATAAAACACATAAACAAACATATCTACATAATAAATTTGAAATAAATAAACATACCTATATATCCCAATGAAACATATAAAGAAATATATATTTACTGAGATGAAAATATTGCATACAACGAGATAACGTACACTTATATACATATATATATATAAAGATATATATATAAACTTAAATAGATAATATACAACTTATGTAAACATATATAGTGTAGATAAATTTATATATAAATACATAGATCTTACTATAAACAACTGCAGGAAATTGAGTACTAACACAACTTTATTGAAATCAATATATAAGTAAATTATATATAATAAAGTTAAATAAACCACTATCAACATATATCAAGTATGCAGACCCTATAAGTACCAATGCATACAGACTATGAACATGTATAAACAGTAAACAGTAAACATACATAAACAATGCAGACTGGAAAAAAAATGCATAAACTATGAACATACGTAAACAGTAAACATATATATAATATTCCTTCTATAATACCCTATATACTATGAACATATGCACAGACCGTAAAAATGTAGACTGGAATATGCATTATATACATACTATAAATCTAAACATCAAACTTACTACATAAACTGTATGAACTTATATTTAACCAACATTTATATGCAGACTTGCTTTATATAACATATATATACTTATAAACTCTTACAACTTATTATATACATTTCTTTACTTATAAAATCATATACAATAAGCATATTTCACAAGATCTGACACACATACTATCATACTATCCAACTTACAGGTAAATTTCCTTTTAAAACATATCAACATAAAATATATATCTAAATATATCACAAATATAACTTGTATACTTAAATATATGTATGCTTTTATAATATACAAAACAAAAGAAAACTGAACTGTATAACATGTATAAACATAAGTATATTTAGAAAACTGTTGAATAAAAACTTAGATATTTTGTATAATACCATAAGAGAAGAGACAGAGCAAGTTAAAAACGTAACTATTATATGTAAATCTAATATATATATATATATATATATATATTCTCACCATCGGGTAGAAGACCAGAGGAGTACGGGTAGGGAGGACGCATGGAGGTGGACAGTGCTTGCGGTGGTGGGCGAGTAGAGGGTTTTTGGGCGGCCATGGAGGTGGGTTGCATGCTCAGGTCGGAGGGGAGATCGCAGCCCGAGGTGAGGGGAAAGGCTACGGCAATAGGGGTTCGGCGGTGGAGGTGGCGCGCATGGTTGTGGGCTCGGTGATGTGGCAGGTATGGTGGGGTGGTGAGATGGATTCGGTGATGGGTAGAGGGGTTGCACGAGGTGGAGGAAGGGAGGGGTGATGGAGGGAGACTCGGCCTGGCAGTGAGTTAGAGGAGAAGTTGTGCATGGGTTTGCTGACGAGGTGGAGGAAGGGGGTCGCGCCTATTGGGTGGTGTGTTCAGGCGGGCTTGGCTTGGAGGACAGAGGAAAAAAATGAGGGGAAGCAGATGTGAGTGGAAGAAGAAAGTAACAGAGAAGAAAAGAAAAAAATATGAAGAGCTTGAAAGAAAAAGAGACCCGTCAATATATGCAAAGTTATAAATGCAAAGGGAATAATGAACCGGTTTAAATAATATATAAATGCAAACGTAAAAGCTTTTCATTATCATTCCAGAATAAAACAAAGGGATGAGGTGGCCGGAAGCAAATCAACGAACCAAAATGAACGAATTTAAAAAGAGTTATTGAACCGGTTGTATTAAATAGAAACAGAACAGAAGAGTTAGCAATAAAGTAAAGGAAATAAAAATAATAATAAAAAGGCAGGGACCAATCAATAGTCAAAATCCTGAATTCAGGGAATAATAAAGGTGAGCTACTGTTTGGTTTTAACCGATGGAGAAATTGAATGTACAGAGAAGTTAAGCAAAGATGGAAACGTACGTAAATAGATGGGCAGCCAATATAACCCAAATAAATGGTAAAGGTCCAATTCCCTTGATTTCAGCTGAAAAGCTATTTAATGCAATTGATTATTTGCTTGAGTTGCACGGTAAAGATTTAAAAAGGATTGGAAAGTTAAAAGTCATAATTAAAGGTGCCGTTACAACGAACACTTTATTGCTTCTGTCGCGTATCGGACCTCAAAATACAGAAATAAATATACCGTGGAGATCAGCACGACGAGACGATCAAAACGGTATATGGATATCTGTGGTACGATCATCCAATCAAAAGTCGATAATCGGTACCGAAAATGCTGCTATTTTGCCAGAATTAAGATAAATGAAGCAATAGAAGTCCAAATTTGGAAAAAGGAAAGATGACGTCCCACTCAGAAGAGGATTTAGAAATTTTCTATAGAAAAATATTTAGGTTTGGAAAATATTTTATTACCATCAATTATTAACTGATTTAAATAGAAATAGAATTTCACAAGAAAATAAACTTTAATATTATCAGATGGAAATTTTCCGGTTGCTATATTGAAATAGACGTATTCCAAATAATAAAATTATTTTCAAATTTTATTGTTTAAAATTTCAAAAAAATTCAGTTAAATACGTTATTAAAACCAATCAAAATTTATGGGTCGTTACACTCTCCCCTACTCAAAACTTTTCGTCCCCGAAAAGGAAGGAGGTAGGAGAATAGAAACAACCATACAGAAAAGGTAGAATAAAAGACAAGGATAAACAATTTATTTAAACTATATAAATTTTTCTTGAAATATTCATTTGAAGACTTCATTTGAA